>JAOTON010001449.1:62500-1262500 GCA_034440635.1 Lepas anatifera
ATCCCGTGTTACCACGATAAACCATGATTGGGGACTTTCGCAAGAAATACAGGAAATACACATCTAGTCTGACCGACCAATCAGTTTTTCGTGTGGGGCGAGGGTTCGTTCACTGGGCTACCTTGGTCCATGTCTATTCCTCATACAAGTTTCATACCAGGGCCATCAATATTCAGAACAGAAGACAGCCACGGACCGACGACGACAAAAACAGGAAGACTCATTCAGAAGCAGGTGTAAAGCGCGTTGCATCATTTCGTCAGGTGTCCCTGCCAGAGACATTCGGAAGTAGCCGAATATCATCGTGTATACATAAGTTATATTGTTTTCCGTATGAGCTTCCCGCGGAATGCTTATCTTGCATATAGCAACCGTACGTGATCTCAACAGCTGGTGAGTTATTAAGCCTCAAAAAGTATTATTCGACTTTAATCTCATACCAAGTTTCCCTTGTCCTTCGTTCGTTCTGGATGAGATTTTGTTTTGATTTACCAACAGAAATTGTGCTGGGCCCACCATCACCTGACAAGTATGATGGTTTTTGATGACCTACTCGTATATGATGATGATGATGATTATATGATACGATTTTCCATACGATGACCTATAAGATTTTTCTGGAATGATGGGCGGGTGGAAAGTTTCTTCGAGTTGATGTTTTATTTTTTAGCAGGTTGGAACATCTTACTGTACCCCAATGATTGCCGAAATGGTTTGTAGTCTGGCTCGCTCTTTAAAAATCATCTGCACACGTTTATAGTCTGTGCTTCAGAAATGAAAAAACGTTAACGTGTTACAATTGTGGTTGATTTTCTTCTTATTTCCCCACTTTTCTCGTCGAAAAATAAACCACTGATTCTTTTAAGCAAACTTAGGTCGTTTTCTTCTGTGCAAAATAGACAGGTATTTGGGGTAATATTTGAAATATTTTACCTTATGTAGCACCATTCCTTCGTCCCTCCGGTCTATATCGCTACCACAGGGCCACTCGGTATGTTTTGGGCGCTGCAGGGCTCCTCACGACAACAGTGTGCCTCGGCTGGGACCGGCAGATGGAGCTAGCATTGAGGCAAGTCAGATGTAGTTAAGTGGTTCCGAAGATACCCATTGGCCTGAATGCCAGACTGCTCTTTGACCTTACCGCCTCTAATAGGTGCCGCCGGCCTCTGCTATCTGGCAGCTGGCCGCTGGGAAGAGCTCCGGGGGTAATGGCGGTCCCACGATACGCCATGCTGGAGTTGGCGGGAAGGCCCGGGGTCGCTGAGGACGGTACGGTCAGCTGAGCTGGTGAAATCGAGCTGAATCAACTGGGAATTAACGGGATTACCTCTCCAGACGGACCATTCCTCTCCGGCCGGAACGGGCTCACGAACCGACGTGCTGAGCTAATGTCTTGCTATGATTTTCATTGCATTCGTTTCATCCCAGTCTCGCATGCATGGCTGTCTGACTGATTGAACGACACGTGCATGCACGCCATGGATATGCACGTGTCTTTCATACAATCAGCTGTCATACATATACTTACATATATATATATATATATATATGTGTGTGTGTGTGTGGGTCGTTCCATGCCAACTCAACCAGTAAAAGTGTGATTTTACACGGCACCCCCTCAGATCTCTATGAAATGACGTGTATAGGGGTTCTTCCTAGTCTAGAATCCAAACATGTGGTCGAAATAGACCTCCGGGTTCTAGTTTCGTTGCAGCAGTGACGTCAAATTGTGACGTCACTATATATATATATATATATATATATATATATATATATATATATATATATATATATATATATATATATATATATATGGGGTTATCACAGACATAATGTGATATAGGTGAACACACATAAAGTTATTTAAGTTATATTTAATTTACAAACGTTTCACTGTTGTACAGCTTCATCAGTGTTGAATAAAGTACAAAAATATCAATACAAAATTACAAAGTTCAGCTCACAGCAGGACAGCAGGAGTTTGAAATATTGTGTCCTGCTGTGAGCTGAACTTCGTAATTTTGTATTGATATTTTTGTAATTTATTCAACACTGATGAAGCTGTACAACAGTGAAACGTTTGTAAATTAAATATAACTTAAATAACTTTCGGTTTGTTCACCTATATCACTTTATATATATATATATATATATATATATATATATAATATATAGTCATGGTACAAGCGGGCATATATGTCGTACATCATGGCAGTCAGGATTGGGGCTAGGAATGCTATCCTACAAAAAATGTCGTTTTTGTCTTTGGGATTTCTTCAATCTATGTCCTGGTGTATGCTAATGCAATTCAAGCCCTGTTAAATAGGACTTCAAAACTGTAATTAGACGTTTTTATACAGTCCTTAGACCTTTTTCATGAACCTTTTACACGTTGTTTTTTATCCAAATTAAGCCTGTGCAGGCGAGACACGAATTGTTGTATAGTACACGTATTGCGTGGAAGGGATCGTAAAATGCCCGTGCTATTTGCCCTTATTAGCGACGATAGCGATGAGCGACGTCAGTGACCTCGGCGGAGCGGTTCAGCGTAGAGCGGCCTCTGTTCCCGGTAGGGCGCGGCTGTTTCATTTCCGACCAAATGTTTCATTCCTGTTTCGGTGGAGTGACACTCTACGGCATTGCGCGGCCAATTTACAATTAGTTTGGCTCTTAAGCTTGCTCTGGAGAGCTTTTCTAAAACTTTGCTTCACGATCTAGATAGTTAGTGCAGGCAAGCATGAAACAAACGCAACAATAGGAGCAATTTAAACGTATGGTCCGTTGCGCAAGTGGCTGAGACGATGCCCACAGCGCTCTTTAAATGCTGCTCGTTTGCTTTGCAATGTCTTAATTTTGCCATTTTCAACTTGTCCTACGTCGACAGAATTCAATCATTTGAGCTGTAGCCTACTTGCTGCAGAGGTAAATGATCGATTTAGTAGTTTTTTCTAAATGGCATCTAGTCTACAATCTACATATAGTTTTTTACAATCTATATATAGTTGATACTATCTACGCCTCTAAGAAATGTTACACGATTTCTTTACATTGATTCCCGTTATTCTTACTGTATCCCACAAAGCCCTCATTGTTTATTTCATATGTGCCAATTTGAGCACATCATGGTCAAATAAGGGCATGCGAACTGAAAGTAACCGCTCACGCCTTCCACTATTCATCAGCTTGGTGACCTCAGACTGCCCACTCTCTTAACCCATTAACACCCGCACCTACTTCCAGCTTTTAGATTGGCGAAACAAATGTTTTCCTATGTTTAGAATATGCTAATTAAGATGTTCCGAAAGTTTTAAACCGATACCACTTTTGGATTCTGAGATATGACACCGGACAAAAGTGACCCGCTGGGCGTTTGGGACATCGGCTGGCACTGCGCGGCCGGCTACCGGGCGGCGCTGTCACCGGACTCAGTGGCCCAATGCGCATCGCTTTTACTGCAGTTTTGTAAAGTGTTTTTATTTCCTCTTGTATATTGGTCATAGCAAAATGTTTAGACAGTTTTATGCTCTAAAGGTTTAATTATAGACAACATTAACCGCATATTTGCAAATAGTATACAATAGTCGTTAACCTAAGCTGATGATTTCCGGAGATGAACTAAAATTGTGAAAATCATTCTATTTTTAGGAATATTGATGAATATCAACGGTTTTGGGAAACTGTTTCTTTTGTCTCTACCCCCTTCCTCCTTCGTCTCCCGGACTTTGTGACTGATGCTCACTGAGCTTTCAACGAGTAATCGTAATATTCAGCATACAGATTAAAAGTTTTGAAAACTCAATCCGTTATCCCCCCGCGGTGTACATTAGCTTGATTTATCTCCAAATCTCCAAACGGGTCCATTTCCATCTTTCCAACTTTTCTTTGGAGCAAGTAGCGCTTTCCATAGTTGCATCGATGTGAATCTCCACATTTCCAGTCACGCCACTGGTCATTGTAACATCGGTCAGCGCATCATCTTTCTCATCCTCATGACTAATATATTTTGTGATGGCATAATCATGATATCCACCTTTTCCGCTCCGCTATCTTGCGCATTTAAAACAACTTATTTTGCTCCTATTCCTGCAAAAAATTTGGTCTCTGGCATTGCTAACAACTATGCTTTCGATATATTTATGTCTCCAAGGCTGGAGAAATCTTCTCGATCCAGTAGGGGTTATAGATGGTTTAACGCTGGCACTGCAATCGAAGCCCTAGACAAAGTGTGTAGGAGACCAAAAATCCAGGCGGGTCTTGACCCCTCCCCTAACCCCCAGGATGTTCACTCATGGTACTTTCACTTGACTAGAACCAAACCACAACAGTACTAATTGCGTTTTAGACAGAATTTCTATAACTTCCCATGCTTTCGCCCATTTTATACTGCACCGGACGTTTTACACTGCACCATCTTGTCACAACAAACCAGCGTGGCGGCCACGATAATTCTCAACTCATTTTGTCAGCTGGTTATTGGCTTTCAATCAGTGGTGGGCACAAGGGGGCTAGGAAGGCTCAAGCCCCCACCGAAATATCAATGTGCCTATAGTAAATGCATAACTAAGGGCTGTTTCGAGGCAATGGCGGGGAACGCCCTGAGACCCCTAACCCCCCCCTACCACCACCCAATTAATTCCTCAATCCGCCACTGTTCCCTATCCTCTCTATCCAATACACACAATTCATCAAGGGGAAAAGAGAAGGCTCTGCTAGTTTCACAGTGAAGTCAGTGCTAATATCTAGATGAGTTTTCAAAACCCCTAAAAATTGTCTTTAATAACGCCTTCAGAAAACACTGGAACCATCCTGCATGTTTACGTCAAAAATATTTGATAATCATTCCAAAAATAAGACAGACCCCGAAAACGTTAGGAAGCATTTCATGAACTTCAAAGTTTCCAAACGTATTGAAATTTCACTAAAAATCTTCAGATTTGATGAAAAATCTCTAAACTGGCAACCCTGAATTCGCAGGACCCACAATGCCTCCCTTCCCTCTAGGTAACATTATGCACCAAACGCACCAGACGGGAGAACAGGACACATCCATTTCCTCCATTTCAGCAGCCCACAGATGTCCGCAACGCCTAGCGGGTCATTTTTGTCCGCTTCATATTTGACGATGTCTCACGGCAAAGCCGTTCAAGAAAATCTTACTGTTTCTTCACCATCTGACTCCTAGTGGTCTTGGCTTAATGTCAATCATGCAAACCCTTTTCGCCTTTCCATATGTTATTGCCAGAAACAAAATTTGCAAAGCTATCTCACGCTGACCAAAACCTTGCCAACATAAGTTCCACCAAAATCGTCCCACAAAAACCTAGGATTTTTAAATGCATTTTTTCAGCTTGTCCATGCTCTGAAACACACATCCATATCATAAACATGAAGATGACTTCACTGGTACTGATTCTGCAGCCTGTCAAAGTCAGAGGACAAAAATGACCCGCTGGGCGTAATGGGTTAAAAAACAAACGTGTCTTTCAGTATGTGCGACATATTTGCGTCCTCAGACGATCTACCTGCGATTTGCCTTTGTGCATATCCTTGCTTCTGCAACGTTTTCGACTGTATCAATAGTTATAGATTTATATTAATTGTAAAACCAGCATTAAAAGTAGGTTTGTCCTCCCCCCAGTCTTGCAGGTGCCTCCCTCCCTTCTTCAACTTGAGCATAGTTCAAATACCTCTATTGGCAAATGCTCTGCACCGGTCAGTTATATTTTCAACATGTTATCGCTGAGTTTGAAAGGTGCTCTTGGCTTCGGTATTGTCACTTTGGCTGCTATTGACTTCTGTTAATGACCTGATGTCGTTCGACGCGTCCGGTGACCCCGACCTTGACCTGGACTCGCGTGCGGCCAGGTCACTGCCTGCGAGATACGCGACGGACGGCGGGCACGCGACGTCGCACGGCGGAAGAATACGTCACTCCGCTGCTGGACAACAAACAGGACAGCAATGCCTTCCGCTGGTTCTACACGCAGGCCACCATCCTCTGCGCAGCCTCGGTGGCCTGTTTTGCGCTCATCTTCGGCGTGCTCCAGGTGAGCGGAGAGAGGTCGTGGGGGGGGGGCGCTGGCTCATTAGGGTGTAATTGGCTGACTCGAGTTTGACATGCTAATTAATGAGAGTCAAGTGACTGTCAGCGACGTACAGATTAAAGCGGGACCAACTGTCAATATGGCAGGGAGCAGAGATATGCTGAGTGAAAGGGAATGCTATAGACCTTACGTGGTGTGGTAGATTTTTGTGGGGAAAAACGTCGCGAGCAGAATTTCGTGTGGCATGTTGTTGAAACAGTAGATACTTGCGTGGTATTGCATGTCGTATTCTAGTGCACCGCAATTCATCCGACCTGACGCTATATAATAATATTGTCCTTTGTGCATCCAAATTGAATTATTCTTGGATAGATTTTCCCTCCCATCGACTTTGGTATCCTGGTATCCTACTTTTTGCGAGATATCTTATGTCTTGCATTTAGTATGCATTTTTATAGGCGGCCAGAAAAGTAATCAGCATACTAAGACAACGACACCTTTAATATGTAAAACGAGGGTGCCTCATCTAAACTCACGCGAAGGTCATTACTAAGGAAAAAGATTCAACAATGAATTTACTCCATGTGTAGCTGGTGGACCACAAGAATGTTACTGTCGCTCTTACACAGTATACCTGACTAGACAATTTCGACTGCGATATGATGGTATTCTCTGAATCGTTCAACCGGTATTTTTATAAATTTTGTCCAAGCTGTTCCCCGTACTGCTGCTGGAGTCGAAGTCTCACTCAAGTCATTAAGGGACTTGTCACGGAGACCCCGGCCCCACCACCCGAACGAGCAAATCCCACCATGAAGGGTTAATTTAGAATCAAAAGTTGGTCCCACAAAGCACAGGGACGGCCGCCCCGCTCAGGTCACCCTCTCACCAGTCCGTTGCCAGCCGACCTATGTCGGGCAAACTATTGAGCGCCGGAGCGTCTCAGGGGAACCAATCCCAATCCTTTACATACATGTGTTACAGGGAAAGTGTGAAATCCGGGATTTCGCGAACTCCCTAGGGATTTCGCGAAATCACTGACCAGCCAGGGAGTTCGCGAAATCCCTAGGGAGTTCGCGAAATCACTGGCCGAACGGATTTCGCGAAATCCCTAGGATTTCGCGAACTCACTGAAACTTCAGTGATTTCGCGAACTACCTGAATGGTTTTCAGGGATTTCGCGAAATCCCTAACATGCCAATATGTCATATAGTTTAAATCCGAGAATGATCCTTCAGTGATCTGGTTTTACACTCCCCGTCCATGTTTTCTCTTTCTATGTTGTATTTTGCTTGATTTTATGTGTGCCGGCCTGATATTTATTTTTTTGAAAATTAATTTTTACACTCTCAGCTCTACCTCACACCGGGTCCTTGTGCCCGCTGACGAACTGTTCGAGTCACTAGCCTTCCTCGAGGTGCATGGCTTATGCAATATGAACCGTAGGTGTGGAGGGGGAGGCTCAAAACAAACTAGAGATGCCACTACTTTTTTCATTGTCATCTGTAATGAATATCTTGATTTCTTAACAAAACAGACTCCTGATGGGAAGTATTGTGCCGTAAGAAACGGACAAAGAACTGATATACTTTCACAAAGGTCTATTTTAGCTATGTCTATGTTGGAATGTACTACGGACGTCCACAAATTTTCCAATAACAATACTTTGGTACAGGAGGAAGTGTCGGCCTCGAAAAGGCTCTCGGTGTAAGAAGCGGCACGCCTGTCATCGTTTGACCATTGCCAAGGCTTTCAGAAATTTTATTGTCGATTCCGGCGGGCTAGCAAATGCACTTCAAGCTTAGGTGCTCCAGCCACGGTCATGACAATAGGCAATGAGATAGCACATTGCAAATATGCGTAACAATTGTATTATTCCGTGTCCTGCTTATGCCGACAACTATAGTTGTCGGCTTATGTTCAGCTGTAGCTGAAACTCTATAACACTTCTGATATACTGATAAACTGAAAACAGAGATATGGTCTAAGTTAGTTTGCAGAATGATTATTTCGTTGTTGCAGCTCTGAAAATTTATCTTAGTATAGCCGAACCGTACCTGTAAAGATTGGCCAAAGTTTTGGAATACATTAATGAACTTAATGCAAAAAATAATATAGCATTATTGTATTTTCCTTACCCAGAAAGTAATACGAAATGGCCATCAGATAAGCAGCATTTCTCTTTTGTGTAGTAATGAGGATTGTGATATGATAATGATCTCTCTGCAGATGCTGGATAAGTGAGTTGGAAAGAAGCGCTTCAGAATTTTGTATCTAACGGTACTCACAGTTGGTGCACCTGAGCGACTTCGTACCGAGTACGTGCATGGCCGGGGCGGGGGTTGGGTAACCATACTCCTTGGGTTTTTCGCAAAAGTCTTGAAAACGGCTACGCGCAGGCTGCTGTACCCAGTACAGTTTTTTAAGCTTTTTACAACTCCTGTCAACATTTTCGGTTCAGGTCATTTCAGGTCAGGACATCAGTGCAGGCCAAGTGACATCATCTCCAAAAAGAAGAAAACAACATAAGCAAGGAACAGCTTAATGTATCAATCTAAAATTCGTATTGAATAAAGGGCCGACTGAGTACACAGTTTTTTTAGGATTTCTGAAGTCGATGACCTAAGGTCAATTACGAGTCATGATGACACCGTTGGAAAAGTATCGGTAAAATGGTTTAAACATCATAATTTTGTTGGGAATGGAGCTAAATTGTTTATTTTGGCATCATTGGGGTTGTCTTGTTTCTGCAGTTCTAATGATATGCATTCTGACCCAATTCGATATTAACCTGATCCAAGGTCAGGTCAAATTTTAGCTTTGACCTAGATTAGTCACATTATTAATCATTCGACGTCGCTTGCAGAAAAGCTTCAGATAGTGAATCCTTATATATTGTATCTCTTCTACATCAGATGGTAGGACTGAAGAACTGTATTTCAGTTATATAACCATATCCATATTGTGACATTGTTTGGCTTCCAATGCCCTCAGATTTTACCCGACTAAAGAATGCATAGAACACTTCCTTTAAAGCTTAGGCTGTGCTACTTAACGCCATTTACTTTTTCGCTAACTAGCGTAGTTTTTAGATTTCAGGCAGGGGGCGTAGCCCACCCCTCGTCAGGGTGAAGGTGGCTCAGACCCCTGGCATTGCACGTCTTAAAAATTGCATCCCGCGAAACTAGTTTGAGACTCATACCAAACGTTTTTGACTGTGATGATTTTAAGCTATCAAAAGGCATAGTCATAAGAGACTTCGCAATTGCTCTCGGTGACCGGCACCTCATCGACACCACCAGCCAAAAGACACGTGATGAGTTTTCAAAAATGTGAGCGTCGGGCACATTCTTTTTCGGATGACGTGGTTTGCTCAAAAGTAAGTGCGTTGCGCCATTGCCGAGCATTTATACCATTTTTCAGTAGCGCAAATATTTCTGCCATTTCTTGAACTGTGTTACACCCAGATTTATTCTAGTGATCAAGCCATGGATTTCGTACCATTTTCTTCATCGTATCCGTAGATAAAATTCCATAATAATTCAACCTACATAAAATACCGTAACGCTATTCTGTGATGCAGATTTGACATAAAATAACCGTAGCGTCACATAATTATGAAAGGTGGTGATAGCGTAGACCACTTTTTATTGAATACCTGGGTAGTTATGCTGACTCCATGCACTGCATATGTATAATATTAAATATACAGATCTATCATAGGCGGATCCAAGATTGCCGATCGGGGGCATCTTCCGGGGGGAGAGGGCGGGGCGTCATCTGGACCAGGGGAGTGCCTTTTTTACCGGAAAAACCTATCAGGTGGGCGCAAGATCCTATCGGTGGGCGCCGATTTTTACATCTCTAGGGACGGGGGATGGAAAGCGACATTTCAGAGTGGCGCCGTGACCATTTCAGAGGGCGCCGAGGGTCGATCGGGGGGCACCTGCCCCCTTTGTCCCCTAAATCCGCGTATAAAATATATCATAGATATGAATAGCCAAGTACCAAATCACAGTGAAGGCGAAGGTGTATTCTGTGGGGAGTGTGTGGGAACCAAATTTCAGGAGTGGACCAGGGCATTTTGGAACCTAACCACTGGCCAGGGGCCAGTGTCTTTCTCTCCCGAGATCCACATTTGCAATCAGCAGCAACTGAACTTTTACATTGCAGTACAATATTGATAAGCGAAACTCGATAAATGTATCGCTACGACCTCAACAATACAATTATGACCTTCCTTATATTTAGCTTAAAACCTTCCTAATATTTAGCTTAAAACCTCCCTTATACGTGATTTTTACGGAAAATGTCCGGTTACTGTTTGAAATAAATCATAAGAACAATAGTCCGCAATCCTAGCTAGTCATCCTTGAGCTGACTAAGTGTCAGGGAATTCGCGAACTCCCTGAGTGTTTATCCGGGATTTCGCGAACTCCCTGACTTCTAAGTCCAGGGATTTCGCGAACTCCCTGGTCACCCAGGGATTTCGCGAACTCCCTAGGGATTTCGCGAACTCCCTGGCTGGTCAGTGATTTCGCGAAATCCCTAGGGAGTTCGCGAACTCCCGGATTTCGCACTCTCCCTGTAACACATGCACTGCCACCGCATGTTTCTGAGCAGCGGACCGGAGCCCAACGCTCTACCAACTGAGCTACCGGGGCGGCTTAGATTTATATTATTATTATGGTCGTTATTATGCTCGCTTAAATCTCACCACTGACCGACGGTACAATGCATCAATGTAATCAACTCAATTATCGAAAAGACACGACTGGGCAGCACAAAAAACGGTTAGAGCCTAATCATGGTCTGACTGCACAACGGAAACGTAGACGAACATGTTAAGGTCCAATAGATAATGGCTTTATATGTGCCGAAAGTTGGTATTGGGCCTTTACCTACCACATAAATACTTCCCCACATCACCAGTGCGCATGGTGATAGCATCATATTGTTGGTGCACCCTGTATGGTTTGCATGAGAAATAAGCCAAAAGTACATCGGCCATTTTTTTAGTAACCTCGCAATCTATTCAAAACGAATAAAAAATAGCCGACCAAAAATCAGTCATTAAACCACAATAAGAATACGCAGCGAAAATGATTGTTTTTCGTGTATTCGTTTCTTATTCAGCATTTCGCCCCTTTTCTCGCATTTTGACCTGGCGGCACACGTTGGCGCCAGGCTGACCGTAAAAGTCTCACACCAGCCGCCCTGTATCACATGAATAATGGATTTCAAGACGCCACGTGAGACGCGGCAGATAGCTGGGAACCTGATCAGAAGTAACGTTTGGCGCATCACCCCCGCGATTCCAGCGGCATGGATGCAGGCCGGTCAGCGGCGGGGTCTGCTCTGGATTCGGATGGTAGCCGGAGGCCCTGCTCCCCGCCGTATCGGCGCCACTATTCTGGTGGAAAGGGCTCACGTGGTCGCCTTCGGAAGAGCGGCTGTGTCGGAAGGCTGAGGTTATGAACATGATTCAGTGGTTGCCGGCGAGACTGGCTCCCAGACAGAGTGCAGACAGAAACCGGCGGCAAGCACTACTGTCCAGTGGCGGATCTAGCCGGTCGGTTTGGGAGGGACAAACCAAAGTCGAAAAGTAAAGTCGCGCTACAATATGATTTGCCGGTAGAATTTTGGATATTTGAGACGATAAGAAAAAAAGTAAAAAAACGTCACGGGCTGACAAATATGGGCTCAAGATAATTTTTTCCTATCCAAGGCCCCCATATTTCCACTGAACTTACATGGTTCTGTTTGAAGTTGAGAGTTGAAGCACCAAAATCTTGCTTATAAACTAAAAAGGAGTCGGGAAAAAAGGAGGTGTATCACTTTGGGGGAGGCAAAAACATAGTTTTGCCCCGAGCTTTTTCTGTTTGGTGGGGGGCAAATGCCCTTTTGCCCCCCTGGATCCGCCACTGCTACTGTCCTGGCTTCAGCAAGGAGCAGCGCTGTGAGAACATTGGGAATGCAAGGGTTGGCACGGGCCTCATCGCTTTTTCAAGCTTTTGTGACCTCATGGTAGATAGTTGGTTTTCCGGTGGAGATGTAATGGGGCTTGTGCGTAGCGTCTGTTGTGGTTCTATTTTTGTAAAACTTCTGGTCACAGCGACGGGCTCGGCATCTTGACTTGTCCCCGGCAAAGTCCCGGGACGTTGAAAGATGGCCCTGGCGCAAAAGTACCGGGTTAAAGGCAGACAAGCCTCAGTGACTTCTTAGATCTGGAAATAACGACTGTGGATATGGGAGGGAAGATTGCTGGCCAGAATTGGCATGCAATGCCAGAAAAATACCTGCTCGTGTCATTACTCTGCTTAAAATTCATGCGTCAATATTGGAACTCATGAATGTTTTGAAAACTTTCTTTGACGTTTGATTCGGGTCTCATAAGGCTTACGAAAGAGACGTACGCGCTCTAAAGTTCCAGTCGAACTATTTTGGGAGCACATTAATGGAATGACTCCTGTCATCCTACATTCTGTGGTCCCTGCAAAGTCCTGGCACAGACTCAGTCAGTCGTCAGTCGTCAGTCCCTACAAAGCCCCGGTAAAGATCCGGTCAGTCCCTGCTAAGGTCTGGCCGGGACCAGTCAGTCCTTGCAAAGTCCCGGCCGGGACCAGTCAGTCCCTGCTAAGGTTTGGCCGGGACCAGTCAGTCCTGGTAAAGTCCCGGCACAGACCCAGTCAGTATCGGTAAAGTCTTGGCCGGGACCATTCACTCCCGGCACAGACCCAATCAGCCCTGACAAAGTTCCGGTGCAGACCCAGTAAGTCCCGATAAAGTCCCGGCGGGGACCAGCAACGGGCCCCGGCGCCCGAACGCCGGACCAGAAGTAGGACCAGAAATAGAAGCAGAACGCCGGAAGCAAAAAAAGGAACCCGTAGTAGCTGTGGCTATTAGTACCCTAGATACATTTAATAAGTACCTACCAAGTTTTCTTCGTTGCAGGAGGAGGTAGTTTATAAAGCATATCCGTATTCTTTCAGGTCTGAAATTACGTTTGGGAATCGATTCTGGTTCGCGGAGTCACGGACGTTTTTCGTTTCTTGGACCACGGTTTTCTCTATGGGGGAAATTTTTGTTTTCTGAGGGATATATCTTGATTCCGTCCATTGCCAGCATATTACCATGGTACTAGCCAAGTAGCATAACATTGTTCTGCTGGGTATATCTCGTTTGTCCCGGCGTTTTTGCACTGCCTGCGTTTACCGTCGTGGCTAATTTCAGTAGAATAATGGCCATGAAGTTTGGCGTATCGACCGGGCCTGCTCATTAAGTCCAGTTTGACACCAACCGGATTACTTAGTTCGGCAGAGTCAACTCTGGTGATTGCAGTTTCCATCACGGGGCTCCAAGACTGACTTCAAATCCACGCCAAGCCTGCTGCCAAGGCACCATGCCATGAAAGAATGCCTGGCTCTGCAGTGTTTAGCGTAGCTCAGCTTGCTAGTGCCGTTAATAGGGCCTAGGGAATGGAAATTTTAATTGTAAAATCCTTTGAAGTCCTATTGCGGAGTGCTTCCGTGAGGAACACTTAATTGGTTAGAGCAGGCGCAATATGGTATTATCCTCTTCCATGCAAAATAGACAACTGATGTTTTAAAAATATTTCCGTCACAGTTCTTGAACAAACACTGACACATACGAGATAGAACTTTGCATTGGTTCGAGTCTAAATCGTTAACAACTTTGTTTTTATCTACTTCAACAGCCTGTGAAGGGATATTGTCCTCATGCACCGTTCGGTATCATGCTGCTCCACTGTCACAAAATCTGAAGGCGCCCATGAAGAAAGTCAAATCAATCACTGTCATCTAATATAACACAAGACATATGTTCCTATGCACTACAACCACATTCCCTACATATAAAGCAATACAAGTAAGCAGATATCGGTATTGCATGTTTCACCTAAATCGCCTGATACAAATCAGCGTAAACTGTGTGCATTAAACAGAATGTGGCACCTTCATAACGTGATTTTAGATGAGATAGCCAAGTTGTAAAGCAAGTCGGAAAACCCGGTACTCCATATATCATTTGTCTTGGAACTCGAGATTTCCGAAGAAAAAAGCTCAAACCTACCTGCAATGTACCCCTCATATACCCTTAGCAGCAGGCCACAGTTGTCATGACTTTTGGTGTGACTACATGTGCTGACGTCACGATGAGCATCAGCCAATCGAATCCCTTGAAGCGTTTCGAGTATGGTAGTGGTTGCCAGATCATGACATCATCCACAGGCAGATAGTTATTTATTTTCCTAGAGGAGTATTCTAAAAATCAAAATATTGAGCTTATGGTACGTTTTTTTTTCAGAGAAATCATGAGTGGTTTCATTATTTTCGGCTAAAAGTACGTCTAATTACACTAGATTCCAGGATTCGACCAAGGTGCCACATTCCCTTTAACGGCCAGGGAGACTTGGGAATGATTCGGCATTTGTTCTAGCAGCATGCTCGCTGGTACTGCGGATAGTTATGACTAGGATGTGATATCTTACTCTTCCACGAATATCCCACACAGGCTGCATTTAGCTTTTCACTCGACGAAGCGTTCTGTGCAGTCACCATCGATGCCAGACCTACCTAAGTGACATATCCTACCCTGCGACAGCGCGGCTTAGAAATCGTTGGCCTACTAAGTGAAGTTCTACGCTTTTGTAACTGTTCCATATTACTTTTATGTGTAGTTTTGAACATTTGACACAATTTTGCACTTAAAACATCAGGCGCCTATCACTTTAGGACAGTAAAAATACCCTCCATCGAACTTCGATGACAGTACTCTTGTTTCCTTTTGCTACCGCTTTGAATGATATATTTCCTTTCATACGTTGATGAAGACCTGCTGAACTCTTGCTCGACATTACATTGTCAAATGCTTAAAATTGCATGGAAAAGTTGCATGGAACAAACACAAAGGGCTTAGCACTTCACTTATTAGGTCGGGTATTTAAAATTCTCGCAGTTCCAGGGATAGCAAGCCTCATTCATTTAGGTGTCTTCAAGAGGGCTGGACGGAGCACTTCGTCGCGTATAAAGCTAAATGACTGCGTGAGATTGCGTTTTTGTGACACAAGCTGTATATTTTACGGGGTACCAATGTGGCTTTTGAGATTATTTCTGAGGTAGACATGCCTTGGCAGGAGTACAATCAAATAGCAGTCGTACCCAACTCAAAATTATTTACAGAGCTAACGGCTCCGCGTATATAAAAATTGCTAAACTAATCGACATCAGGCATCGTCGTCCGCGGCTCAATTTTCAAGAATATTCCTGGTGGTTGATGGAGCCGTATAGACTTGTTCAATTAGATATTACGGTGAACCATTTGAACCGTGCTAGATTGAAATTTGTCTGTTTTTCTTAACTGTTTTATATATAGGATAGCGGTTTACAGGGTATTGGTGAATATCTCTTACGTTACATTCGACGAAGATGGTTGAGTTTATCTTCATCACCTACGCGTTCAAATCGTCTGACACTGCATCACTGTGATGAAAGTACAGTGGGTATAGCGCAGAAGGACGATATTTTCACATGCTGTTAAGGAGTAAAAAAATAGGTATTATTGATCTTGGTCCGACCTTTTTGAGAAATATGAACATGAATGTCGGTGTTTTTATGCTATTTTGATGACGGGCTATCTCTCTCTCTCTCTCTCTCTCTCTCTCTCTCTCTCTCTCTCTCTCTCTCTCTCTCTCTCTCTCTCTCTCTCTCTCTCTCTCTCTCTCTCTCTCTCTCTCTCTCTCTCTCTCTCTCTCTCTCTCTCTCTCTCTCTCTCTCTCTCTCTCTCTCTCTCTCTCTCTCTCTCTCTCTCTCTCTCTCTCTCTCTCTCTCTCTCTCTCTCTCTCTCTCTCTCTCTCTCTCTCTCTCTCTCTCTCTCTCTCTCTCTCTCTCTCTCTCTCTCTCTCTCTCTCTCTCTCTCTCTCTCTCTCTCTCTCTCTCTCTCTCTCTCTCTCTCTCTCTCTCTCTCTCTCTCTCTCTCTCTCTACATGCTACATAGTACTCTACATAGCTACATGTTGCTGTGATCTTTCCCCATGAACGAGGATAGGTCATATTTAACCTACTATTTCCTTCGAAGTCGGTGCCTTCTGAGCCATTCTCTACCACAGCTGACCGCACTATTTGATCTGCAGGATATATTTTTTCTGTCGGAATCAAAAGTCTAGTTTCATTGGATAAGACCATTATGTTGGAATGATACTTAATGAACAGAGGTGATTGATTTGGTACAACAATCACAGACGTTGGATTCAGTGCGTTTCTTAAGTGTGAAATGGTTTTGAGTAATTTAGTTTTGGTGTTCCAGTATATTTCCCGTAGCGCAACACAGCCCACTAAAATAGCTTGAAAACACATCGAGTGCAAGAGCTCTGGTCTTCCATTACGGGCTCAGACACATTCTTCTGGCAAGTTTGAACATGAACGTCAATCTGGGCACCATCCATACCTTCTCCAAGAGACGTAAATCACTCTCACTATGTAAATCAATCTTGCCCCTGCCAGCAAGTTTGGCTCGACAGTCGCGTTAATCAATTTTGAGCCTCGATCTTGCCTCATACCGGCACTCTTTTAAATTAGGAATACAAACTAAGCACATGGTCCCACCGACCCCACCTGACGGTGGAAACTTCTTCGAACACCTGATTGTTATGCATGACCTGGCGCTGACAGGGCTCCTTACTGGGCCAGTTCTACAGCGATAATGGGGATGCCTTCACGATCCCTTAACTGTGATAGTGCCCATTGTCATGCTGTTGTATTGATGTCTCCATCGTGTAGTGACCTATAGCGCTCAGTTACTTAAGATAAGGTAGAAAATCTCGAAAGGCTGACAAATACGCGACTTTCGTCGTTGCACGGTTTTGGCTGAGGGTGATTGCGTCATAGTCGACAGGAAGTGCGGGGAATTTAATGTGCCTGATCGTAGGAGTTAAGGCTCAAGATTTCAAGGCTCCGGACCCGCCCATACCGATTTTGATGACTGGAGCTCATCGTAATTATCTCCAAAAACATTCAATCACAGCCCTACCTAGATGGGAGCTTTGATCTTCCGACGTGGGGTCGCGTGCTAAAGGCTCACACTTTTCAACCTCGGCATTGATTATTGGACTCTGCTTAAATAAAAAAACGTTGAAATTAAAAGAAGAACATTTTTATTTTTCGTTTTGCGTTTAAATCAACAGCTGTAACCCTCCCCAGGGAGCTGGATGGCATAAACTTGGACCCGTCTGTCGGCCTGACTTTCAAATGTTGTCTCGAAAGCTGACAGCGGAAATTTCAAACTCTTCATGGAAGTGGTGAATGAGCAAGACTGGATTTGCACGCTGAAAATTAAGGAAACGATATTTCCCTCCATGCCTTCGGCCGTTTAGTTGTCATGGGAGCTCCCTGTTAGTGGCAATACCGACCAGACCCGGCCATGGAACCGTGGTAAATGTAGAAAATTCGGGTGGGTGCAGATTTCAGACGAAACTGTGCGGAATCGTCAGAGGTGGGCGTCGCTATCAATTTTTTTCAAACCGCTACCGCTGTTTCTGCTGCCTTGGCTAGCTTTAGCCACTACCGCTACCAGAGCTACGTTTTCAAAATCGCGAAACTGCTACTCGCTACTCCGCTGCTCCGCTAACGCTGCGTTTTATTATTTAGCAGTACTAAATGTATAAATTTCAAGGAAAACTAAAACTTATATTTATTTATATAAAAGCTGATACAAACAGAGCACAAAAAAACATTCATTCAATCTTCTTTTTTCTGATCTTCTCTCAATCTCCATCTATTTTCTTCATCTGTGTTGACGGTCCTCGTAACTGGCCGTCGGCAGCGGTAGCGTTCTGCGACTATTCCGGGTCCGCTACCTGCTGCTTTGGTAGTTTTAGGTCATAGAAACCGCCACTGCTACGCCGCTGCCATTTTGAAAGTTCGCAAGTAACGGAGTAACGGGATTAGGTAGCGGACCGCCCTTTGGTTTCGAAATTGCATCTTATATTTTTCAAGAAAGTGGAACTGTTTTGATAAATTGCTATACATATCAGAATCGATATGCATGTCAAAAGTAATGCGATTACCTTACACTTGGCAGCCCCTCTCATTTCTGAATATTCACGCCTTTGAATGGCGCCCACCGTTATCTGTCACATTTCATAGGTGGGTCTATGATTTTAGATGAATGGTTACTCGAGCAGGGAAGTGCCTTATAAGGAAGTGACATGGGCGGATGCAGGGCTTCCGATAAGATTCGGCTCTTGTATGAGAGCGAGTGTTACTTTCGCAATAGAAGTGCCATTTGTTAAAGCACAAAAAGATCTTGATTGATTTTCCGACGTTTTATTCGTCTGGCTCCCCCACCGTCACCAGGAATAAATCTGACGGCCTCATTTTTTTCATGGTTGTCCCCATCCAAAGATGCAACTTAGTTTGATACGTATGCACTCTTTTCTATAAATAACGGGAGTTAGTAAACAGAAAATTGGCCTGATTGCATTCTTGTATTTCTGCATTGATAAACATTCTGAAGACATCACTCATTTTTTACTTCTTGAGGGACAATTCCATTGCTAAAAAAACAAATCATTTTTTGAGAATGTGAGCTGCCCAGAGTCTCATACATTATGTTTTTTCCTGCATCCTTCTGGGGGGGCAAGGGTGGATCCAGTATTTTTGGTCAGTGGAGTTGGATGCCTGTTTCATAAGCCGATCCAGGAGATCTAGGGGCAGTTGCCCCTCTGTTGAAAAACCAGCACCTCTACTCTACGTCTCACGCCGCGGGAAATTCCCCCATTCAAGCACTAGGGTGCTCATGATGTGATTCACTTGCTGACGTATCCACGTGCAATTGCATGCTCTACGATTCGGCCCAGTGACAAAAATTGAGAAGCGAGGGCATGTCTAACTGCCCCTGAGCAAAGCTGCGAGGCGGCTCTTGGTCGGAGATAGCCTGACCATCTGAGTGTTTCGATTTTGTCGTGACGTCAGATGTTGCATCAGCTGAGCTTTGCCCTGCAGCGAAAAGCGAGACGAGTCGAGAGTGCACTTGTAACTTTTAAGCCAATTCTCCTGTCTGTTATTAGCCAACGTGTGCTGGTTATGATGATGATGCATTCTAAGAAATGTTTCTAAGTTTCCCTGGTATATTTAAGCATACGTATTACCTTGCCTTGCATATAGCAGGGCTCAGGTTCTTTCATTTTCTGCCCTGGGTTCTGTTTTTTTGTAGAAATGTGTCGATGTTTCAGCAAGTCTCATTTTACGTAGTAGCTACATGTGCTAGCTCAAACTCATCTTCCCTGGGAGATCTTGTTTCTGCTAGACGATTTTTTTTAATTTGATGCCTTGCTTTTTGTTTGTCACATTATCCCCTGGCGTGTGATTCACCGTCAGAAACGCAGGGATGTACTTATTTCAAAGATTGAAGGAGACCGGGGTCAGCACAAGGACATCAAAGGCAGGCAGCAGTTCTCTCCCGCTGCAGTCGCTGTAAATTCACTTGGACTGGGAGATACAACCATTCGGTAGCATAGCCGAGTGGGATCTCTTTGAACTGTAGATATAGTCCTATATGTTCTCTGCCAGGACCAAAATGTCATGGGGTAGCGTAAGTGAAATGAGAACCTAGATATGTTACTTCCAAAGAGGAATTCACTTACTGCTGGAAGGAATGGCGACGGTGTTATCCTATACCTATGTTTGGTATGACAGGATCTGATTGATGCGAGACAATGCTTGATCTGATGTGCAGGAGTGAATCGAACACGTACAAGGCTTTCATTAAAATTTAGTGTGTGAGCCAAAACATAACGAATACGATATAAGAAATGTTTCCGCTGCTTATGGATTCGATATGCTTCAAGAAATCTAAGCGGGAACAGATCGTGGGGAACCATATCGGGAGCTATGGAATTTTCGTGCTTATGCGGGTCTTGGCATCAGCATGGTTGGCAATCTTTCGCTTCAGAACGGCTATTCATTTAAAGTAAATGAAAACTAAAGGAAGCTCTGGAGGTTTGTTGCGGAAGAACTTTGTTTTTTCTTCTTCTTTTTGTCATAGAAAAGTGAGGGCGTTCCACTAAGTGCGTGGTCGCAGGCATCCCTGCGTGCGGCCCCCGGGCGATGTACGGTAGCATTAAACCGAACAGTAAGTGCCGCTTTTTCTTTATGACCTCCACTTGTCGCAACAGTTTAGACGCTCATGGAATTGTGCCATCGGGCGTTGCACCGTGTCGTTAGGTGATTAGTTGTTTTAGATTGTGTAGATATCACCGAATGTTACCAGTATCAGCTACGTACGCTATGTGTCGGCATCGATCTAACTCGGATGGCGTTAACAAGGTGCTGGGTGCAGGTTTTAGTCGGCATGGCTCCAGTATGTAGGACCATTTTTTTCGTGATAGAAATTACACTAAGTAACAGAGTATTCGGCTCCTTTTCCTATACCCGATTGATTGTAAAAGCAAAACTAAGGTTCTGGTATATATATATATATATATATATATATATATATTTCTTTAGAACCTTCCTGGCAATAAGACGAGAGCAAGTGCTCCTAGTTTGTTTCAATCAGGTGGGATCCAGTATTTGCTGACCTGCGAAAGCCAAGGGATATGTTGAAATCGTAGTCCTGATACCGAATATCAAATAGCTACCGGATGTGTAGTGTTTAAGGCTTGCGATAACTCCAGCTCATAAGAGTCTGTCTACCCGCTCTTCGTCGGCGGGTTTGGTGTTTTAGACCAGCATACCTCTCCACGTCAGATAGATCAGCTTCTTACAAGGATTGAACCACTCTTTGAAGCTCTAAACAGGACCATTTATGGAAACTTACGTATGAAAATCAGGAAACCACACCTTGTTGCCGCGTGGAATCGCTCAAAATACTTGCAATTACGGGGGATGAGGTGGCTTAGTGGATATCACCCTTGTCTTCTAAGCCACCGGTCCCGGGTTCAAGTCTCGGCAGAGCCTCTGAATAAGTCGATCTGATCCCCAAAATCCCTTCCAACAGGGTGAGAGTTGACGACGCCATATGACCCTGGCAGTTGGTGCGTCGTTAAACCCCAACAATTATAATTATTATATTTGCAATTACGGCACCTGACCTGCAACAACTCCAGCACTTGCACCACAAAATTTAAAATCACATAGGTTGAGGTTCTTTTGGCACAAAGTCTCCAAATGTATCTCGAAATTTACTTCTAATAGGAGATTTCTATGCAGAAGGAAAATTATGTGCCGCAATAAAGCTCCAGCCTTCTCACTCGGAATTGGGCGCTTAACTTCTTTCCATTCTTGCCTTCACTTCCAGTAGGGAAACGTTGGTGGTAGCAAAGTTAGCTGTTGCTCTAACTTTATGGCGGCAAAAAATGTTTTTACAATCACGCGTATTTGTCTGGCTGGCTAGCTGAAGCTCGCTCAGCCTTCAGCATACAAGAGCGCAACAGATCGACGCTTTGGGATAGCACGAAAATGTTTCCGATTCCAGACAGAAATGGTTATTTGCGCTGAGCTAAACTTCATCATAGCCTCCATTTTTGGACAGCTAGCCTCTCGACGCACCGGAGTGCGCTGATCCGATGGACAGCAGGGAAGTGGCCCTTCCCATCTCGTCAGCAGCGCCGACATGAGACCAGTGCGGTCGATGCCTGACCTATATGCATGCCCGCGCTTCCTGGTTATTGCGCCTCCCCGCCCACTTGTCCATCCTCGGTCCACTAATTAGCTGTTTTGAGCGTCCGGGGGTGTGCTGTGGCGCTGACCACGGATCGATCCCTGGCGTGCCGAGGCCGCGCTCTGTAGCTGCGGGGCTTCGCCCGAGACGAGCAGTCCGGAGAGTGATGGCCGGGTATGCGCTACATGGCGTGGAGGTGGCCCCGCTGGGAAAGATCACGAGCGCACAGACCGCGCTTCTCTTGCCTGTCATTTCGCGCAGGAGTTTTCCTCCGCCGGGGTAGGGTTATTTCTGTCTCGGCGCCGTATGTGCAGCAGCCAGAAGCATGTTATGGCACATGTTCTGAATTCGTAAGCCGGTCCTCTGGCCTCTTCTCATTGGCAGCCATTGATTCCGGGCTGGGCCCAGGTCAGGTAAGCCAGACCTACTGTACAGCAACGAACTGTCTGGCTAATGAAACCGAATTTAAACCAGACCTCGGAGCCCGCCTGGACTTAAACTACGGAAACCCACTAGCCAGTGCAAATCAGGCCAGCTTTTTCCCGTCCGTCTTTCCAATGGCCAGCACCAATCAGGTTAGTGAGAGATACCTGGACTGCCGCTTTCAGTCGAAAGCAATTTAGGCAACAGTCTCTCAAGCATACGTCCCCTGTTCAGGTAGTGCTGGACTTCTTATCTGTAGCTGCTTAATTTCTCCAACAAGAACCAGGGCACGACTGAGACGGTACATCAGACTCCACTTCTCTGAATTAAAGCCTGCGTGGTTCGAAAACTGTATCAAGAGAGACTAACAAGCGCGCTTGGTTTTGTTAAGAAATAAGTTAACGTCTGCGCTCGTTCTAAGAAATCAAGCGATTTTTCAGGGCATTGTGGAATCAGCGTGGGAAATGAAACACACGGGACGATGAAGTGAAGAAAGGGAAAACTTTTCTTCTCAGGCTGGCATAAAATAAACAGGTGTATTTCGAGTGGATAGGTCGCATAATTTGTGTCCTGATTTGAAGAAATGTCGTGTGACATCTGTAATGCCGCTTTGATTTTAGTTTAATGTACCCTGTTACCTCATGAAGACAGAAATTGAACTGTCGGTCGCAAATATAACCTCAGTTGTGACTTGAAACGTTTTTTCTTAGCTGGTGCTAACGCACCTCTCCTTATTAGGCACATATTGTTGTTAGCAAAATAAAACTTGCCTATTGTATTAGTCTCCTCTTGGGCAAGGTAAAAGAAGCCTACACAGATGACATGTATAAATGCGAATATTTTCACTCCCCTCAGCATGATGACACATTTGCAACAATCAGAGGACTAATGACCCCACCCGTAAGAATAAATGCCGATTTATAGAAAACTGGGGTTAGTTCTTTACCAATATCTTACTACTCCTGTTTACCACTTTCCTTGGATGTAAAATTGCTGTTCACAGTGAAAAACGAGGATACAGAGTCCACATCTATGTTTTTTATTTTTCTTAACAATGTTTCAACTCTGAGCTCTGCTACAAACAAGGTGCACTCAAATATATTTTTACCGGCTTCCATGGTTTATCAGGCTTGTTTGTGGTGACCACCATTTTGAATTGCTACGGTGTGTGGAATAGCATCAGTTTTGTTTTAGGGCATGACTAGAAACCCTTGCAAATCGCTTGAAATCTTGCAAAACCCATTGACTATTTTTTTGTTTTTGAAACTTCGTCGTGAATATCATGTATTCAAGTTGAATAATTATGTCTTGTCAGCAGGACCTTTATCATTTAAAATGCATTAAAATCTCGGAACGTATGCTGATTGTAGTGCGCTATGAATATGTTGGTCATAAGTAAATGGGGAGTGTATCGAAGCTGTTTTAGCTGAATATTTCTGGTTTAAATTCACAGTTCCTTGTGATCCGATTTCCCACTGCACGTTTCCGTGATCACAACATCGGGTCATGATTGGCTGTTTGGAAACCACTGTTCTGGTGCATTATGTGGCTTGTATCATGAGCCTGTTGGTCATCCGTTTGGCTTCAAACAAGGCAGGAACTGGCTGGCATTAACATTATTAACCATATAAAATGGATTGATAATTTATATTATTTGCAGCTGTCTCCTGTCAATATAATTGTTATTCGCTTAGCCACTGAAGAAGAGGGTCTGACTTTGAAACGTGTGGCCATATTTTTATATAATGATTAATCTTTAATATGGATTTAAACTTAACATTATATTTTTATGTTTGTGGTTAAGTCATGTTTTCCGAATCTTCACAAATGCCTATAGTAATTGAATAGCCGGAGGCTGTTTCGAGGGAATGATGGGGCAGGCACGAGCCCCCACCCCCACCCTCCAATGAAGTCCACCATTCTCGCCAATTGTTGAAGTGCAAAGCTAGAGATCTCGGCTCACCTTTAAAGGAAATGTGGCACCTTCATAATGAGATTTGAATTGAGATAGCCGTGTGACAGACCATGCCGAGAAACCACTCGATCGATATTTCATGCAGACCAATAGGGGCACCATATAGACCAGGAGTCGCCGTCCAGATCCATCCAGGGTGCCATATTCAGGCCAGGGGCCTCACTTCTGGGCGGCAAAATTCGTATCCTGTCGCGGGGCTGCTAATACTCGCATCCTGGGAGTGGGAGCTGGATAAGAAGCGCCATTTCAGAGGGTGCCATTGACCTTTCGGGGGAGTGCCGTGACCAGGGGAGCGCCGGGGCCATTTAAAGGGACACCAGGACACCACCACCGTTCCAAACCTGTTAGTGCACGTATACACAGCAGAATATCTAAGCATTTTAACTCAAGCACGAACTCAATGCAACACAATGGCGATCGCGCCGGAATACGAATATTGTGCCAATCTGCGGTGCCGTCGTCCGGTTCATTCTGAAAAGTCGAGTGATATGTTTCAGTTGGAATTAAAGTATTTTTAGATAGAATGTGGCACCTTGGTGCACTTCCAGACTTTCGTGGTTTTAGGGACAACTTATGTTGTAAATAATGTATTTTGGCTGATTTCTGCGGAAAAATGGCTGCTAAGGCTAAAATTTCTCTTCATTTGATATTCCTCTTAGGGTTAAAATGTCTCCAAACCAGCGCGATTTCAAATTTGCGTAGGATCTGGTAACCATTTGTGCCAGATTGGAACTTTTTGATTTCCACTATGAATGAGTAGGACTAAAAATGAAGCGTTTTTTCTTCTAAAATGCTACTATTGGGAAACAGAGTGACAATCGTAAATTTCTGATATTTGTTTTGTATATTAAAATATATTTCATGTTTCAAACTTATCGTCACTGGCGGATCCAGGAACAAACCGGGTAATTGCCCCCAGACCCCACCATTTTTGTCGATTTTCTTAAGAAAAATATGTTGTTAACGATTTTGGGCCCCGTTGTCCCCCAAACCGTCGGTCTGGATCCGACCCTGCTAGTCATTGAAGAAATGCATATTTAGTATTGTCGCCAGTACTAATGGTGCGCTTAGCACCTTGGCTTTACAGAGATCCAAACAAGAAATATTTGTGCGCGCAGCAGTGTTTGAGCATTACGTCACGTTCCCAAGGTCACCTCGTGCCACGTGACCACCCGGGGAGAAGGGGTCGATAGGCAGTGCATTTTTACATTTTTTACCTGTAAATGGTAAGCTCCGGGAGGAATGGAATATCGATATCAAGTGGTTTCTTCGCATGCTACATCAAATGGCTCTCTCAGTTCGAATGCCATTACGGAATTGCCAGAATCCCTTTACCCGCGGAAGAGTTTACTTTGTTTTGCCCCTGTTGCGAAATCACGTTACACGATTATTGGTCACTTAGATACGTGTGGATGCTCAGAAATTTGAAAATTTCGGACTCTTGGTTCAATTTGGTAGTTCATTCTTGATTAACTAGTTAATAATAGTCCATGTTTTCGTCTGGCTATATGGGCCACCGTGCTCATGGTTTGAAAAAAATCATCTGAAGACATAAGTTGTGCTAACACCTGAAGGCTGCTTGAAGCTATGACGAAAACCCCGTTGGATGCAGGACATCCGTTGGATTGAGGACGCACACAATAGCACGGCTTGAATCTGGGCTCCAGTTGACCCCCACCCTGAGGTAAAATTTAATCGTAAGCTGAAATGTATGCTGCTAGTTCGCAATTGTTTGGTCTATTGATCAGGAAAATTTATCTGCTAATACACTCATGACTTCGAAAAAATCCTAACCCCTCCAGGAAAGCATTCACAGCCAGAACCGTTGGGTGACGCCCTGGCTCTCCTCTTCCTACCATTGCGGTGGGTGACGTTGCTACTGTCTGTGCCGACAGTGCCGGGGACAGCCAGGCGGTCGGTACGCTCCTGTTCTGGAGCTGACTGAACCGGAGGGCGAGGAGCGCCTTGCACTGACCCAGCATCAGCACGGGGACCACATGGACGACCTCAGCGACGAAGAAAACCTCGTAGTGTACGACTCCCGGACTTGATGTATGTGGATGGGCAGTGAGATTATAGCGCAGACGTTTGTGTTCGGTTCTGTGATCGGAGCAGGCCGCGGTTATGATGTGTCGCTAGGAATTTAGACTTCTGACGGGGCTAGAGCGAGTTGCTGAACACCCCAAACAGCGATGTTGGTGATTGGCACGGTGCGGCGGATGCACGGTCCCGGTATAAAGTATCGCTGACATGGCGAGGTCACGGTCGTACCAAACTCACTGGTCTGCATGGTTAGACCGGGCGTGGAGGCTATTTTTTTATCGATGGCATTATGTGCGGGTGGCGCGCGGTCGACGAGCGCGCCTGCTGTGATCTGGACGGTGGTCGGTAGCCGGTAGTTTGGGCAGGCTGCAGAAACAGGAGCCTGTCCTGTGTAGCTTCGATTGTTTTTGGTGGCACACCGTGTAAGCGGTACTTCCTGGTGTGTGCTTTCCAGAGTTTGTTGAATCTCGATACTTCCCGGCGTTGTAATGGTTTGCTGCCGGTTTCCTCTTGTGCTCTTTTTCGAATTCTGCTCTGAGGGAAATTATGTTCCGTACTTTTATTTTATTTTTCTGGGACCGCTTTTTTCCATTTGGGCTAAATAAGCATCAACTCACATGGCAGAAATCGTATCCGCGTCCTGTCAACTTGATATTTACTTCCATTAAGAGGATTTTGCTTTGCTCCTGAAACTGAAACCCCGCCTTAGTAAGACGTTATATAAAACTATTTGTCGGTAAGAAGTAATTTTGATCGATACAGGCGTAGAGGCCTCGAACTGGTTCTAAAAATATGTGATGTGGTCTCTCACTGGAAATTTATTTAATGTTTATTCATACTTTCTTGGGGCTGAGATTATAATGCGAAGTCGGCCTAAGCCGTCAGAATCTCATGAATAGTGTGCCCGCTGTGGTGTGACTAGTATGCTGCATCTAGGGGGTTTCTCCACTTTTGCGCTCCTAGCCACTACATATCAATCTTCTAAATTAGCATGTAGTGAAGGGGAAAATAATGAAATTTTCATTTTTCGCCCTATTACAAACAACTATATTTATGAATAGAAAAGACGGTTCCCGGCTCGCGTGCATTTTGTAAGGACAGAAAATAATTGAATGTCGTAACTATTAATTGAAAGTCGTGAAAGTTAATTGAGAGCTGTGACTGTAACTTGAAAGTTGTGACTGACCGCGGGACTGTTATTCCCAAACGACACTGGCATGCAATGTATCATTTTATTCCATTTTAAGGTTATAGACTTCAATCTAGCGCGGTCCTACCAGTATTTCATTCATATTACCAGCGTTTCAGACTGTTTCGGTAATCGATTTTCTGTGATTTATTGTGACTGATAGGATTGGTAAAAATGATTCAGTCCGGCCTTTGAAAATGGTTACCAGTCAGCTTTAGAGATGACATTTTACATATTTCACCCGTGCTGGAAAAACGTCATTGACCTAAATATTTCTAACGTAACCTCTGATGTATCAAGTAGCGTATGTGTCGGAATAGCGAGGAGGGGCAAACCCCTACTTTTCATTAAGACATTTTAATTTCAGCTTGCTTCGGAAGGCAGCTAAAATTTTGTAACCAGCCAGTGTGGAAAGGCAACGATGAGTCCAAATCTGATCAATTCTGGAGAGGAAAGTTTCTAATTCGCAGCAGAGTAAAGACTTACTGGTCACGTCACTTCTTAATCGGCGACACTTCCGTCGCCTACCACCCCTCCTATATATTATTTTCAATGAAATTAGTGGTACCTGGGAACATAATGCCAATGTTCCGGGGCCTGCGGCACCCCGCTTCCCACGCGGCGCGCAACAATGGGCATCGCGCAGCAGCTCCTGCGTCATTCGTGCAATGGTTGTGGCGGCCGGCAGTGCTCTCGGCCGAGACCCGTGATTACAGGCGGACCGCAGGCAGTGGCGTAGCCAGGAAAGCGACACGGCGGGGAAACATGTCGGTATGGTGACCAAAGTTTGTTGTGAAGGAAATGTATTCGTCGACATTAGAAATATCAGTGAAAATGGGTGGGGAGGAGCGGATGGTCAGGAAGTGCCCTGGTTACGCCTCTGCTGATAGCTCGCGGACGGGTGGTGCAGAGGGGCTGTGTCTGTGGACCTGACTGCTGGGATGGCCAGCTGACGCTGAGTAAATGCTGCGTGCCTGGCACAAGCGTCAGGTTGGCGGTAGTGTCGTGTGCAGAGAGTAAGGCGTGGCGTTTGATTGGTATAGTAAAGACTGGGTGTAGATTGTGACGTGTGGAATGTCGGATTGGTGAGTGCGTGAGTGCGCTCGGCGGGAGCGATTCCAATATCATCGCTGCTGCACTGTTTTGCAATGCTGAGCTGTGGTGTGTATTGCACAGACTTTTTAAACTCATTTTCCTCAATGAAGGCATGTAATCTGTGATGTGGACCAATACCTTGGTCCGAAACTCATCTGCAGTTTATTCTCTCTTTTTCTATTATTAACGTCTGTCGTCATTTAGTTATGAAACATTTACTAATACACATCTCTGACCGCTGTCACGGCGGGGCTGCATCTGCTCAGTCGTTTATTTTGTTGGCGTGCTCACTGCTTGATGGCTTGTGTCGTCGGCCTGTTTTCGAAGCGTTGAGTCGACTTCGACCAGCCTCGTCGGATCCATTGTCGACGCGATGTGCACGGTATTCAGCAGGGATGGACCACTGACAACAGTGCCAAGAACTCCGCTTGTAGCCCCCTCCAACAGCAAGCGCAGACCACCGGATGTGACGTCACACCTCGTGGCATTTAACATGGGAAAATTAAATGGTTGAATATCAAAATTTCTGCAAAAAGAGGCATACAATCGAAAATAAAACGCTTATCAATTCCGTTTGAGATAAACTTGATCGCCGTTTATTCTCACAAATTTGTAAGCGGGAAGTGTCATTAGCAGCAGTTTAACACACGGCTCAATGGTGAAGGAATTCCTCCACGCCCGTGTGACGTCACTAGGGCGTGGAGGAATCCCCTTGAACGTACCTTTAAGTAAAGGTATCTTGGATTGTAGCAGCTGTAATATGAAATAATTGAGTGAGAGGATCCGATATCTCGCTCTTACCAGATGCAAAGCTGTAAAATTTTCACACTTTGAATTACTCATCATGATGGGTAGCGCTTCGAACTTCGTGCACATGTAGGCAGTCTCTGTTCACTGGTAATTATTAAGCTGCAGGTGCATGCTGATGCAGAGAAGTGTGCGCCATGGGCTGCAGGATGTGATTCCAGCTGCCGGGCAGCCGCCGGCGGCACTGATAAGCCATTGCTACCTCTGCGCGAATGCCGCCCTAATCCTGGTGACGTCCGCGCTCGCATTAGTCGTCCTCGGCCAGAGCGTTGCTCCCAGAGGCTGACGCGTCTGTCTTAATATGCGCCAGCGTCCGTATTCTGCGCATTTACCAATAAGCTGACGCCAGTGATGCGAAACCACGATCAATACTGCGCTTGTTAGACGTTTTGGGAGGGAGCAGAGGGATAGCGCTGCCGGCTCGACCTCTTTGACAACCACCGCCTCGTGACTGGACGCTGCTTGGCGGCAGCTAACATGACAAGGAAGCCACAGTGACAAATGCTGCAGTCGGTCCCCGGGGCCGGCCATTTCCTCAGTGGAGTTACCGTGTGGATGTGCGGCCCCACCGCCTGCTCTCCTGCCGGGCAGCCTCCCCCCGTGGTGACGATCTCCCCGTGATGTGGTGCGTGCGCTATCCTGCGGCGCCGTGCTGGAGCACGTATTTGCGGTGTCAGCACTGAGCCCAGATGATCTTTGTGGAGGGCCATGTTCTGTCGTAGAACGTGAGCTTAAGATAATGGCCACCGATCAGTCAATCAATGGACATTGATGCTAAAAGATTCCGTAGGTCGGTGACCTGACCAGCTGGGCTGTGGATGTTCCCCCGTTCCGTGCGGGGTCCCGGATGTGGTTCAAGCTGGCGGCTGACGCTTGCTGAGTGACGTTCTTTTGTCATCGAGGGTAGCCCTGTTACCGCTGCGTTTACACACGCTGGCGTGGAGCGCCGGTCATGCGTCTGGATATCGTTCACGGAGGGCGCCATCTCTACTGTTTCTCTTGAAACGCGCCATCGCTGTTGAATGCTTAGACATATTGGATTTTGTCTCAGCAGATGTATGTACGTAACCATTGATTAATACTGGTAATGTGTCAATCTACGTCAAATCTTATGTCACGCTACACACGAGTTGTAGAGCTGCTACTCATCCCCTTGAATCTCGTCGAGATTCAGAACTCGTGTGTCATTTATAGAGGTACGTAAATTTCCGACATTTTATCCGTGCGTGACTTTTGGAATCACTTTTACCGGTCGCAAAAGTTAATTAAATTTCCTAATCATAACACAATCTAAATCGACAAAGATTTAACTGGGAGCGTAAGACAATATTTTGTGGAAAGTGCGCCAATTTTTATGTGTATGGCTTGGCAGAAATAGTAAAAATTGTGTGTGTGCAAGCCTCCACTTCATTTTGGGAGTCAGTAACCTTTTTTGCTCTCCTTGGTCCGGTGGAACCAAATGGTATGCCTCTTTTCGAGGCGAAGTTCGCCTGGGCATACAAATTTGAATTATATTATATTTGGAATAATTATTTTAGCCATGTTTAAGCCAGGTCAATATTGAGGCCAGCATAGGTCAGATAATCTGCCATGAGCATGATATTACGGCAGAACGTCACATATTGTTCTACCTACCTATTAGCATAGCCATAGATCATTATGGAAATATTACCATGATGGAGAATAAAATACTGTATAATATTATCATGATGGTCAAAGTGGTAAGCACGACATGACCTGAGGTCAGGTAAAGCTTGTCAAGCCCATAAAAGCTTCACTTTAAATCATGGAAATATTATTGAGAAACATTGAGTTTCATGGAAATATACATTACTCAACGTTGTGTATCCCGAATTTTCCGATCTGATTTACCTTTCTCTGCGTCGAAAGTCAAATTGGATTCGTTGCACAAAGGTAGCTAGAACGGTAACACTTCTAGCTAACCTAGTTTACCCTTCTCGGGCGAGCTCTTCTCAAATCTAAAGATATTTACCTAATTTGTATAGTGTTCGGAAAAAAATTCGGGATTTTAATGCCCTGCAAATTTGATCCTGAAGGGCCAAAATGCTTAAATCCCGCGGCTGTGTGTAACTGCATTAGCTGCATACGCCTGCTAAATTTGTACATACAGTACCAAAATGTTTTTGATGCTAAAAGAGCCGGTTTCTTTGGCATTTGACTCCATGTGACTCTAATGTTTGGTGTATGGGTAAAAACAGATCTGACCTAAAATGAGCATGTCTCATCCGTACCGAATAATTTCTGAGATAAGACCAATGCAGTTTGCAAGTAACCTCGTAATTTATTTGAAAAGAAAGTAATTCAATTTCAGCCACAGTGGTGCCTGCATTGTTTTATATACACCGTGAGCCAGAGTCCTGGCGAGTTCGATAACATGGTTACCGGTGGCGCTGGCTCACCCCTCGCCGAGCCACCGCGTGCCACCGAGGCCGGACCTGCTGCCACCCAGGTCTCAGACCTACCCTCCATCTCCATAAATCCCACCCGCTGTCTTTCATATTCATTAAGCCATCACGCCTGGCCACGCTGGGCCGTTCCTGAAATGTCTGAGCAGCACCTCGTGTCCGGTGCGTCGTGCCCTGGGCCAATTTATCGGCCTTGTCCAGGCCAAGCGTGTCTGCATATGAGGTACTCTGAGGTAACGAGCAGTCATGCGGGTGGCGTGGGTGCGTGGAGGACACTTGTGACCGCCTCGCCTCCGCTCAGTCCGTAGGCGTGCGATCAATGCACCCCTAATCGATTTCTCCCTGGTGGAGGGAAGAGTCCTATAGAAATAAATATCCAAATTAGAGAGAGGGAGAGCGAATGAAGGAGAGTTGGGGAGCAGGTCTAATACGATGGGCTCGCCGGTGCGGAAGCTTCGTATCTCACACCGAGTGAGTGCCGGGATGGCTGCAACCTGCCGCCGCCACGTCTCAGCGCCTCAAGTGTTGTAGGTGCGGAACGCTCCGAGCTTCTCCGACTCGAAAAACATACAGGAGTGTTCACTTGTCAGCCTGAGTTAGAAATTCCCATTGGGTCATTTCTTTGTCCCGGAGCTTGCCATCCTAGTTACCGTCAATACGCAGAGTGGTGATTGCGAATCATTGTCAGAACGTGTGGTGTCCTGTCGTGTTTGCCCTGATTGGGGACCAGATGGGGCCTTTTGCACTGCTCCCGGGAGCACTTCTGGCGACAGGCGTCATTTTCCATGATACAGAAGTATGTATGTATGTCTGAACATACATACATAGAGTCCCCTGCTCCTGATTTTGTACACAATAGATTTTCCAATCGTCAGATCATTTCTGCCTGTGAACAAAAGCTCGCTCGGTCGCAACTCAACTGACCTAATGTATTCTCAGAGCCGGTCGCTCCACCGCTTTAGTCCGCTACTCCGCTACTCCGCTACCCTGCTACTCCGCTACCCTGCTACTCCGCTACTCCGCTACTCTGCTACTCCGCTACTCTGCTACTCCGCTACTCTGCTACTCCACTAATCTGCTACTCCACTACTCTGCTACTCCGCTACTCTGCTATGCTATCTGCTACTCTGCTACTCTGCTACTCCACTACTCCGCTACTCCGGTACTCCGCTAGGTGCGGACTCTCCACACCGTAGCGGAGTCGCAGTGGTGGTTTCTTTAACCAGAAAGTTGCGAAGTATCGAGGAGTGGAGTCAGGAATTCAAAAGCGCTACCGCTATCGACATCCTTTAGGGGCCCGCCACCCGAACACAATACGAGATAGAGAATGGGAGAAACGTTTTCCTCCATCAGAAAAACAAAAGCAGATTGAAAAATTGTCTTCTCATGTGGTTCTTGTACATGTCTTGCAACAATACTATTGACTTGTTATACAACATACAAATCAGCAATAGTTTTTCGTGATGCTTATCTAAAAAAAAAGAAACAGTAAAAATTTAGTTGCACTTCGGTAGCAATTTGTAAAACAAAGGGAGCTACAGCAGAGCAGTGGATAGCGGTTTTGTGATTTCGTAAAAGTAGCGCTAGTAGCGATGGCAGCTTCAGTTAGCCAAGGAGGCGGTAGTGGCTTGAAAATTTGGTGGCGGCGCCAACCTCTGTGCATTTTTTTGTTTGTTAGAGTTTGAGTGTTAAAATGCATACAATTCAACCAAAACCCTATCTAAAGCCAAACCAAAAACTCATCAGAGTTGGGCTCAATAACTACTTCCTGCAGTTGCATAACTTCTCGAACTAGTTGCATGACTTCTCGAATTCCTCCTAAATCGGCTCATTTGGGATTTTTACGAAAAGGAGCGGATCGGAGGCCACACTAACCCCCCCCATTTTCCGACGAGTATGGCAGTCTTCCTGAGCATGCAACTGGAAGCTACAGATAAAACTCATACGGTGTGGATTGAGTTACGACCAGGTGAGCAATGCATTGGTTCCCTATAGCAATGAGCCCAAAACTGCAGTGCCCGCTGTGTACAGATTCAATGACGGAGAGCTGTGCAAGCCTTATGAGATGAGCTACTGGTGCTAACGCAAACGTGAAGACTTTTCCACGTCACATACCTTTTAACTCTGGAGATAATGGAGAGTTGCACGGTGCGAAATTAGTTCGTTTTGTGTTACATATACACCACATATCCCGGGACTGGGATGACTAGGCTTCGGCAGGCCTTGTGATTAGCTACTGGAGCGACGTTTGCGCTTAGACCGTTTCCACGTGCCAATATTTCTGCACATCGTTCCGAGTCCGGAAACTCTGATCCCACACTAACTGCGCAGTTTCCATGACGTGCAAGCGCGCGCACCTGTGTAGTGGGTGCCCACTATGACCGTGTTTTTTCCACAGGCAGTCAAAAAGGAGCGGCGCGCAGCGCAGTTGTACTTAGAACGTTTGTTGCCTGATCTTTTAAACTTGTTCAAAATTATAAAATCAGGTTGTGACACCAGTCCAGTCTAGTGATCAAACTTCAAAAAGTTTTTAAGCATTTCAAAAGCATTTAAGGTCATGGAGTACAACTTGTGTCGGGGTGATTTTCCTAGCAATGACCTGCAAGCATCATAACCTTTTCGTTGGAAATGCATGGTGAAGTGGATTTAAGCTCATTAACTTCGCGATGAATGGCGATAGATCCATTATTTGACCCTATTGTACTTGCTTTGACGCCCTTGTTCAAATGATATGCCTTATAAACCATGTTGGCTTTGACCTGATCTTACGGCAGACCAGTCTCATCATTAGGCTTGGAAATGGCACACGATATTGATTTATCATTCGATTGGGCTTGACGAAAGGTTTCCAATGGTACTTACATATTTCCTATAGGGTTGCTCTTCCAGCTGTCATGACAGAATATTTGTCTCATATACCCCTATGAGAACATTATTTGATCTCTAGTGTGAAAATGATTGCACATTCAAACTGAGTTCAGAATAACAGTCCATCCGATACGATCGTTTCAAATTGTGACACCTCTACCTCCCCCGTTCTCCCCCTTATACATGGCTATACCCGGTTGCCGTTGGCAAATTTCTACAGATCCCACAATCATTTTGGGGATCTGTATCTACCAAAGTGTGTTGGGCTTTATTTCTAGTCATCGGACTGATCTATGGACTACGTATTTCTTACCGGAATTAGAGTTTGCTCGCAGCCATTTTCAACTCAGTGCCTTCTCTCTAATAGGTATTCCATTTATTACCGTCCGCTTGGTCAAGCATGGAGCTGGATACTGTTTATAATGAGAGTGTAGTGCTTGCAGGAGGTGTGGAGGGAGACTGGGACCTCTGGAGCACTATCTTGTGTTCTCCTGGCCAAGGTTCTTACTATTGGAAACACGTTTTAACTGATTTATTTTGGTGGAGTCGGTTATATGGCTTCCAGACTCAACTTTCTGTGTCTCATTTTTCCTCATGTGAGGGAGTATGGTACGAACATATGCACCCAAAAATGTATTACGAAGACTCAGGTATGAAAACCACTGCGCAAGAAGTCTGACGGGAGAATCTGCAATGAAATATGCATTCACGAGAGAATGAGATACTACTATCATTAATTTGGGATGATATACAAAAGTGATAGCAAAATTCACATGCATGTTAACCCGCGCCCCACCGGGGTCCGGCGCCACCTTCGCCCCACCGGGGGCCATCGATGGCCCCTCCTCTAACTCCGAAAATATGGGCGTTAGCGCAAATCTGCAAAGTGCAATGAAAGCTCGCGTGAATTCAGTAAGAATTACTTCGCATGTTTTAGTGCTCAGGTCAATGGTTTGACCTCCAGAGGTCAAATTAGGTCAAGATCGGCTATTTTCACTCAAATATGCAATGATTAAGCAAACTGGGCATACCTCTTATGTCATTAGAGCTATTGAGGCCTGGTAAAATACATTTGATAGCAAATTGCCAGTACTTTTTCCGCTATGTGGAACGTAAAGACCTCCCGCCATTGGTTTGACCTCCAGAGGTCACCTCGTGACCTAATATGACCTGGGGTCACGAAAGGTCAAAGTGACCTTGCCGTATATCAAATGAAAGCCAGTGACAAGACAAGCACGATGGTGTTTGTTTCACCGCTCTAGCTCAATTAGGTCAAAGTTATTGTCAAAATACTGTTTTTGACCTCTGGTGACCTTGGATGACCTTAGAAAAGTCAAGGGCAAATATGACCCTGGGATCCGTGAAAGGGTGTCCAAAACGTTGTTCTGAGCAGTCTGAGTATTTGCAATCATTTTTGTGGCTTTTATATCATGAAATAGGTTTTCCCCATGCTTTTCCAATGGGGAGGTCGCCTCGTGACCTGACCTCAGGGCACGAAATCGAAAAATCCCGGATATACACCTTGTAGACCATGGAGGGTCATGAAGTGTAGGAAGTTTCAAATCGATCGACTTGGAAATGTAGCTCTTACAGAGCTCTAAAGGTGAAGTGAGGTGACCTTGGTTGACCTCGTCTGGTGACCTGACCTTGGGTGACCCGGGGTAAAAATTTCAGGGATGATGGGAAAATGATGCAGTGAGAGGTAGAGCCCTCAACCACGGTGCTGCGCATCGTCGTTTTCTGCTATCCCGGAAAAACCTTAGGGGGGCCATCATGCCCCTGGGCGAGGTTAATGAAAAGTGCGCTCGCAGAGAGACGTGATGTCTGTGCCTTCACGAGCTGAAGGGAAGCAAAATCTGTACGGAGGCTGTGGTTCCTGAATATTTCAAATCAAAAGTAGAAATAACAAAACGAAATAAACGTGCTGCGGTGAGCCTGCACGATGAATGCACAAGCAAGTCGATTCCTGAAGACTGCTGGATTATGTATTAGGTACTGAATACTTCAACCCAGTCTGGTACTGTGGTGAGTTGATACAACTAGCTGGGTGATGCATACATTCACACTATTTTCGACGCTTCGAGGGACATAACTGTCATCGTTGTCATTTCATACATCACGAATAAACCAGAGTCGCCACAGATGGGTTATTGTTCAACGAGCCCTCAGAGCACTACGCTTACAGGCTGCGCATAGCACTAAATCACTAGTCACTTTATTCGTCTTGTCAAAGACACATTTGATCGATTCAGACAGTGAGCATACCGACAATACAGTACGACAACATCGTGACTCTCGGGCATCAGGCATGTCTCCTTTGGAGCTGGAACAGTAAGTGACAAAGCTCGGTCGCAGCTACCGTGCGGATGTAGAAGCTATCCAGGCTATCCAGGGGCCACCAGCTGCGGGGTCATCATACTTTTGCCGCGGGGCTGAGAGCGGTCACTGAGTCGAACATGGAGCTAGCCAACTCGCTAGCTTGTTACTCGCAAACTGGATCACACAGAAGTATAACTAGTGCCGGGTCACCGTGTAGCGCGCGGCTTATGAGAGAGCTGGTTCTAAAGGTTAATACGGGCTGGTACAAATAGCTCTCATTCTCTCTCTCTCTCTCTCTCTTTTTTTCTCTCTCTATCTCTCTCTCTCTCTCTCTCTCTCTCTCTCTCTCTCTCTCTCTCTCTCTCTCTCTCTCTCCTTGTTTTCCACTCATTAGATGGCATTGTCAGTCAATGCTAAGTGCGTATCAACACATCCCTGTAAGTTATTTTCATACCTCGGCGAGATCTACTATCAATGCTGCTCTTTATTGCCATCACATTTACTGAAGAAAATACATAGGATCATTTTTTTAGGATATATATTCAGGTCCTGTGCCCTCCTTTACCCAAATACTCCTATTAGGCAAAGTAGTGGCTTAGTTGCTTTATTGTCGATTACAGATTAGGACAGAGTAAACGAGTTGTAACAGAGCTACGTACCGTAAACGAGCCAGACGCTGGATTGAGGAGAGGCGTGAGAAAACGACTTCTAAGTAGTTTTTAAAGTATACTTGAAGTTTTTCAAGCTTGCGCGTCGCTTGCGTTGTCGGAAGAGCCATTTTGTGTGAAGATTGAAAATACATGATATATCATGGATAAGTGAGGCTTTAATCCCCGCACGGGGTATTAAAGCCTCACTCTTTGATACCGCGCGGTACTAGAAGGCCAACTTCCATGCCCTTCCATTCCATGCCCGACCGAGGTAAAGGGCTCTTAACCTTCGCCCGGGTGGGGGGTCTTTTAGACCCCCCTCGGGTTTTTCCGAAGTGACCAAAAAGTGACCAAACTTGGTCTAGCTGTTCCTTCATCATTTTTACATCTTTCCTGAAAATTTTGGCTCAAGGTCGTATCAGGTCAGGTCACCAGGTCAGGTGAAGTGACCCCACCTCAAAAAATACTTAGGACGGCATAACTAAAAGAAGGGTTAATTGATCAAGTTGAAACTCATACCACATCTTGGGCCCACCAGGAGCTACAGCATTTGTTCCGGGATTTTTGATATTGGTGACCTAAGGTCATGTGCAGAGCATGACCTCCCCATTGACAATGCATGGGGAAAATCACGAAATGAGCTTTTCTCAGTAAGTATGGATGGAATCAACTTCAAACATCGGTTGCGACTTGCTCTTAGCCCATTTCTGAAGCTGATACCAAAATTTTTGACTCGTGACCTTTAAAAGGTCACCTTAGGTCAAATAAGCATTTTTTGGTGTTTTTTCTTTATAAATTTTGAATAAACTAAGATAGAGCTTTTATTTTGTCACCAAAGTGTTTGTATAGTCACTGGAAGTCAAATGATATACATCATGACTATACCAGGTCAAGCTGGGTCAGATCGTTGACCTGGGTCAGGTCAAATTCTTAAATTTAAACTGGCATAGCAATATCATATATCATTCGATTCGTATTGACGAGAGGATTGCAATGGTGCATAAACTATGGCTGTATCTTGTTTGGTTTGGAAGCTATTAGCGAAAAAGTAAACGACCTTTTGCATGGGTGGCTATGGACATTCCCAAGAATATGCCCAATATTTAGTGACCTGTAGCTCCCTAGGCTTTGACCTGACACAAAAATAAATGCCATTTAGTGAAAGCACATCTCAAGAGCTTTCGAATGGTGTTAGAAAAATGTTTCTAGCTATCATAGTTTCTGAGATATAGGAGGTTTTCTTAGTACACCTCATATAAGCTATTTTGACCTATTTTGGCCTCTGGTGACCTTGATATTGACCTGACAAGAAAAATGACCGAAGTATTTTCGATATCATTTTCGAAGAGCCTTCGATTGCCGTTTTGCGCTTTTTTCTAGCTCTCTTAGTTTTTGAGATCGTGGGGGGTCTTTTTTAGCCCCCCCACCAGGGCGAAGGTGGCTCGTACCCGCCACTGGGGCAAGGGTTAAAGCCCCATGCCAATGCTTTTTGTAGCTGGGCATCCGTGCATGTTGGGATTGACCATTATAAGGAGCAAATCTGTTAATGAGGGCTTGCGGTGATGTTCACTCATTTGCCCCCTTTAACACGCGCATTGACGGGGGCGGGTACCCGCCCCCTCGGGTTTTTCGGAGACAGTAGAAAAACGGCGGCGCGTAGCGCCGCCGTACTTGGTATACCTTTTCCCTCATCATTTTTACAACTTCTGTGAAAATTTTAAGGTTAGGTCATCTCAGGCCAGGTCACCAGTACAGGTCAAGTGACCTGACCTCAAAAAAGTTTAAGATAGCATAAGTCGGAGCAGGGTGAACTTATCCGATTGAAACTCATATCACATAATGGCCCCACCGAGTTCTCTAACATATGTTCCGGTATTTTTGATATCGATGACCTAAGGTCAGGTACGAGGCATGACCTCTCCATTGGAAATACATGGGAAAAATGGTTTTTACGGAATAACACAGTAACGGATGGTGATACAGCATTTATTTTAGCTGCATTAGACTTGCCTGGGCTTTGCGGTTCTAATGATATGCATTTTATATAATTTGACCCTGACTTGACCTCAGGTCAGGTCAAATCCTTGATTTGACTTAGCAAGGTCAAATTATATATCATTCGATTCGACTTGCTAAGAGGATTCATATAGTTCAAGTCGCTTTGCTCTATCTTTACTTGTTCAGATGTAATGCCCGAAAAACTGAATTTTACATGTTATCCCTATGACGGGCATGTTTTGACCTCTTGTGACCTTAAATGTGACCTGACAAAAAATGGTTCAAATGTTTTCGATGGAGAAGTGGATGGGCAGCCCAACGCCGTTTACCGTTTTTCGCTACCTACCGTGGTTCTCGAGATCTTAGGGGCGGGTACCCGCCCCCGTCAATGCGAAGGTGGCTCAGACCCCCCGTCAATGCGCGTGTTAACCCTCGCCCCACGGGGGCCATCGATGGCTCCCCCTAAGGTTTTTCCGGGATAGCAGAAAAACGACGAGGCGCAGCGCCGCGGTTGAGGGCTCTACCTCTCACTGCATCATTTTCCCATCATCCCTGAAATTTTTTATCCCGGGTCACCCAAGGTCAAGTCAACAGACGAGGTCAACTAAGGTCACCTCACTTCACTTTAGAGCTCTGTAAGAGCTAGATTTCAAAGTCGATCGATTTGAAACCTCCTACACTTCATAACCTCTCCAGGGTCTACAACGTGTATATCCGGGATTTTTTTATTTCGTGCCCTGAGGTCAGGTCACGAGGCGACCTCTCCCATTGGAAAAGCATGGGGAAAAGTTGTTTCATGATATAAAAGCCACAAAAATGATTGCAAATACTCAGACTGCTCAGAACAACGTTTTTGGACACTCTTTCACGGATCCCAAGGGTCATATTTGCCCTTTGACTTTTCCAAGGTCATCCAAGGTCACCAGAGGTCAAAAACAGTATTTTAACAATAACTTTTGACCTAATTGAGCTAGAGCGGTGAAACAAGCACCATCGTGTTTGTCTTGTCACTGGCTTTCATTTGATATACGGCAAGGTCACTTTTTGACCCTTCGTGACCTCAGGTCATATTAGGTCACGAGGTGACCTCTGGCGGTCAAACCACTGGCGGGAGGTCTTTACGTTCCACATAGCGGAAAAAGTACTGGCAATTTGCTATCAAATGTACTTTACCAGGCCTCAATAGCTCTAATGACATAAGAGTTATGCCCAGTTTGCTTAATCATTGCATATTTGAGTGAAAATAGCCGATCTTGACCTAATTTGACCTCTGGAGGTCAAACCATTGACCTGAGGACTAAAACATGCGATGTAATTTCTTACTGAATTCACGCGAGCTTTCTATTGCACTTTGCAGATTTGCGCTAACGCCCATATTTTCGGAGTTAGAGGGGGCCATCGATGGCCCCCGGTGGGGCGAAGGTGGCGCCGGACCCCCGGTGGGGCGCGGGTTAAAATGTTGTTTGGAGGCTGAAATTATATCCTCAGAAATCGTCAGTTATGGGGCTCAAAATATTAAAGAGGCGTAAAAATGATTAAAAGAAATCTGAGAAACGGTATTTTCTCATTTCGTACTTCAATTGTGGGCTTGTTTGATTATTATCAAACTTCTTGCAATGTAACAGCCGAGCACATAAGTCTGCAATTCCAGGATCTCAGAACTATGTCAGGGAAAGTTCACCGCGTATCAACAAGCTAGTGATGCAAGAAAACTGAATAGTTTAGCCAACGAAACAACTCATGAAAGAAATGATTGCCTCCAAACGTAGACTGATGCCAGCCGTTCGCGCCATGACGATTTCATAATTTCCGGTCACGCGCATTGAGCAAGTCCGTGGTGTCAGCCACGAGGAGTTTGCACCTCCAGCGCGGCCGGAGACCGGCAGTCTACCTCTGCGTAGCCGCGGTGGCTGACCAACAGTCACGGCTAGCACGTCAGCCGCCGCGCCCGCTGAAGAATGGAGATCGATGGGCGGGCACGCCGCCAACTCCCATGCCCCCACATGGCGGCCGGGACGACTGGGCGTGCCGGTGCTGATCCGCAGACCAGTGCTGGTGATGGGTAGAGGGGGGATGAAGTCCTGGTTATGGGTAGAGGGGTGCTGAGTTCACACACCCGTGGACGTGCAGGCAGACACTGCGGTGTAGCCGATTTCTCGTAGCAGGCAAGGCTCACCACAGCTTTACGTCCGATCGAACACTAGCGAACTCCTCTTGGGAAAGTCCGGTATAGATAATCCGGACACAGTCGGAGCGGATTGTGTTTAACTTGCACGACCGTGTCTGACGTGGAATCGAAAGCTGTTGAGGACGGCAACAGTCGCTCTCGCGCCAGGGCCTTCCATCAGCTCCTCTCGCGCCAAGACCCTTCACCAGCTCCTCTCGCATGGACGCAGCGCGCTTGTGGTGCGTGATGGATCGGAGCGGGTGCATTCCAAGAGCTTCGAAGGCTGGACTGGCGCCGTTGCCGGGTGCCGACTTCACGATACAGATGCTACGCCGCTGTCAGAGGCGCAGCGGGCGAGGACGTGGTCTCACAAGAAGGAGGCAACTCCGGAACAGCAGCAGGAGGACGCGGCCTTGTGGTCACGGCGCCAGCGCGCCTTGCCGGACAGCAGGGAGCCCTCCACCGTCCACGTGCGAGCTGCAACACACGGCCAAAACAGTGTTACTGCTGCTGCAAAGAAACCATTTTTGCTGGGATGAGAATGCAGGGTGTCCTGGAAAGACATTCGTCTGTTTGAAGCCTTCCTGTCCCAATTCTTACTGGTCCATATGTATTACACATGAATCCAAACCAATGACAACCTTTTGGACAACTTACACATTATGGAATTACGTCATGATCATATTTAGATGTGTAGTTAAGCAAGAACAGAAGTTCTTACAGCATACAGCGTGCTAACATAAGCCAAAAAGCTTGGACGCTAACTTGAGTTTCTGTATGATTCTTAAAAGTCGCAAATTTGAATGGGTGGATTGGGAACAACACTATGCCGCTTCGAAAAAACATCCAAGCAAATGTATGGTCCTGGCAGATGTGTTTCTTCGTGTTAAGGGCTGCTGTTTCCATCTCTGACCTTTTCATCGTTTCCAGGCGTTAGAAGTGTGGTTATGCTTATTGAGTTCAAATCATTGGCGGATCCAGGAGCAACTCTTAGAGGGGCGTGAACCAACGTTGGAGGGACGGGGTAAATTAAAAAAATCGCGAATACATAGTATTTCTGAAGAAATCAGGCTAAAATTTGATTCTTTTGGGGCAAAAAATAATATTTTAGGCTTTGAAGGGGGTCACGGCCCCTTTGATCCTCCCTTGGATCCGACAGTGGTTCAAGTTAGATTATTGTTAGCAAAGTGTGCTCCGTAGTGCAGAACCATCTGCCCTACGCAGCATACTGAACATGTGTGCTAGACCAAGCAGAGCAGGCATCTGCAATCCTCACGTGCTCGGATCAACGCAGGACGGCGCAGGCTTTCCAATTGTGTTTTAGCACAGAGTACCGTCCTGCCAGTTGATGCAAAGGTAGCGTCAGTCTCGTTAGCTTTAAACCTTTTCTGCGAAGCACACTGAGCCTTAAGCATGTGCGTGGATAGCGTGATTTAAATTGTGCCATATATGAGCTGCTTTCACGGCATGTGTCTGTCTTAGATGTGTTCTTATGCGTGATTCCCTGCCTTTAAATGATTTTTATATAACATTTGCGCTTTTCATTTTCCTACGTACACGCGTAACAAGGGTATATGAAAGGCATTCCTTTGCTTGGGGATGGTCCGAAATGTATCAAGTCAGATTGAGGAAGTACAACTGATGCAATGACATCATTTTTATCGAGAGAATTCATTTCGGGCGCATCAAATGTCTCGTGAGCTTATGTCTTCCAAACTTAAGTACACATAGGATTAGATGCTATGTCAGACATTTAACCCGCGCCCCATCGGGGGTCCGGCGCCACCTTCGCCCCACCGGGGCCATCGATGGCCCCCCTCTAACTCCGAAAATATGGACGTTAGTGCAAATCTGCAAAGTGCAATAGAAAGCTCGCGTGAATTCAGTAAGAAATTACTTCACATTTGTTAGTGCTCAGGTCAATGGTTTGACCTCCAGAGGTCAAATTAGGTCAAGATAGGCTATTTTCACTCAAATATGCAATGATTAAGCAAACTGGGCATACCTCTTACGTCATTATTTGAGCTATTGAGGCCTGGTAAAGTACATTTGATAGAAAATTGCCAGTACTTTTTCCGCTATGTGGAACGTAAAGACCTCCAGCCAGTGGTTTGACCTCCAGAGGTCACCTCGTGACCTAATATGACCTGAGGTCACGAAAGGTTAAAAAGTGACCTTGCCGTATATCAAATGAAAGCCAGTGACAAAACAAACACGATGGTGTTTGTTTCATTGCTCTAGCTTAATTAGGTCAAAAGTTATTGTCAACATACTGTTTTGACCTCTGGTGACCTTGGATGACCTTGAAAGTTTTGTGGGAATACCTGGACCTAAAAGATGATACAGATGACAGTAAAAGCGCAAAGACTGGCAGCCTAAAACGCCAAAGTCCAGAAACTAAAACGTTTACACCCTAAAAGCCCAAAAGGCTACGTCAAGGTAAAGATAAGAAAAAAGCGTGGGATGAGGTAAATACAACGTTTCGGTCTTGGACCGTCGTCAGGCGAGGGGTGAAAGATGGAGGTGGCTAGAGGCCTGAGGTAACCTTTTTGAAAAAGGTTACCTCAACCGAAACGTTGTATTTACCTCATCCCACGCTTTTTTCTTATCTTTACCTTGACGTAGCCTTTTTGGGCTTTTAGGGTGAAAACGTTTTAGTTTCTGGACTTTGGCTTTTAGGCTGCCATCTTTTGCGCTTTTACTGTCATCTGTATCATCTTTTAGGTCCTAGGTCATTCCCACAAAACTGCGTTTATGGCACCTATCTTAGAGGCCTTCCGAGAACTTATGACCTTGGAAAAGTCAAAGGGCAAATATGGCCCCTGGGATCCGTGAAAGGGTGGTGTCAAAAAACGCTGTTCTGAGCAGTCTGAGTATTTGCAATCGCGCATTGACCTTTCCAAACCCCAAAGATGATGATGAGTATTTGCAATCATTTTTGTGGCTTTTATATCATGAAACAGCTTTTCCCCATGCTTTTCCAATGGGAGAGGTCGCCTCGTGACCTGACCTCAGGGCACGAAATCGAAAAATCCCGGATATACACCTTGTAGACCCTGGAGGGTTCATGAAGTGTAGGAAGTTTCAAATTGATCGACTTTGAAATGTAGCTCTTACAGAGCTCTAAAGTTGAATTGAGGTGACCTCGGTTGACCTCGTCTGGTCACCTGACCTTGGGTGACCCGGAGTAAAAAATTTCAGGGATGATGGGAAAATGATGCAGTAAGAGGAAGAGCCCTCAACCGCGGTGCTGCGCCTCTTCGTTTTTCTGCTATCCCGGAAAAACCTTAGGGGAGGCTATGAGGGGTTAAGAGTAGGTCACCCAGCAGGCATGACCTTTCCTCAGCTCTTCATTTAATCCGGAGACTCCGCTCCTCATTCATCGTCCACTCTCAGCAGTCGTGTGAATAGCTTTACGAACCCACTTCAAAGGGGATCCACAAGACGTGCCAGTCGGCGATATTGCTATGGGTCTATACGTGACGGAGAATCAGCTCAGGGCTCGGAGACGTCTCGCCAGTCAGTGCGTATCCAATAGCACGTATGACAACGAGTGACGGGAGCAATTTGAACGTCTGGGCTGGCTCACTGTATTGTTACAGCACCATCATCTACGCTTTGCTCCATGACTATAAGGCAATGATGCGAAAATCTGCAAATCTGATGAGATTTTGCTTTAGGTGTTCAGTTCTGAAATGAACTGTCTTTAAGCTTTGTCTTAGGTGGGGGGGGGTGGGGTGTTGTATGCACCACCTGTCACAGTATTTTTCGGCGTGACTTCACCTGTCATGGCATTTCTCGGGTTTTTTAGCCATTATTAGCCATTGTTGGCTTAGCATTTGTTAGCCAGCATTGACGACTGAAACCGAGTTATACACGTCGGTACAGAGCTTTGAGTCACACCGATCGAGGCGGCAAAAGTCGTCGTGCGCTCCGTTGCATAAAGGCGGAACATAACGTCAGCTTCGTCACGCGTTCCCTTCACGTCACGGCCGAATGAATGCTTCACCCCCGTCACGTGCTCCAGTCACAGTTTAATAATTGTTGGGGTTTAACGACGCACCAACTGCTAGGGTCATACGGCGTCGCCAACTCTCACCCTGTTGGAAGGGATTTTGGGGATCAGATCGACTTATTCTGAGGCTCCGCCGGGACTTGAACCCGGGACCCATGGCTTAGAAGACAAGGGTACTATCCACTAAGCCACCTCATCCCCCCAGTCACAGTTTCAGAACTCCTTCAGATCCTCAGAAAATTGAGGGTTAAAAGTCCATTTTCTAACTGCAGGGTGAAGTTGGCAACGCCGTTCGACCATAACAATATTAACTGCGCGAAATCACAATTATTAGATATTCTATGGAAGCCGTGCAAATCATCACTTTCGCCCAGAATGTTTTCTGGGTATAATCCATTCTTTGAGGGTGAAAATACTTCTTAGCTACTCCAGTACGTTTACTTTAAATTTGGGGCGTGGAATTACCCACCAATAAGTAAAAACTAGACATATTGCGCCATTTTTACTTCTGATTAGTACATACAAATGCCACCATTGACCTTTGACCCCGCCTCACGTGTTACCTCACGTGACGGGCCACATGACCTTATGACGTACCAATAAGCATCGATACCAGGGGGTCGTAGCAATTCCCCGTAAGGGCTGCTTAACAAGTGAAAAGGGGGAGAAAGCTGGGACACAGCAATTATCATATACTTAGGATTAATTTGCTATGTAATAACAGTATTGATATGTGATCTTAGTTGCTAGCACATAGAACGGTGTTGACACGCCGACGTCTGTAATTACATTTGGCAAATCGGAACGACTGACATCTGCAACGACTGCAAAGACGTGGCATCTATAGACTGCTTATCGGCGCTAACGACTTCAAAGTATTCAAAGCCTGGTTGAAGGATTCAGAAACCTGTCAAGGTTAGCTGAAGATTGTCGGAGGTTCTCTCGCAATTATCACTTGGTACGTCTCGGCACTTTCAAAAGGCCCGAGTTAGTTGCAGTGCCTGATCTCTGCTTGTCGTGGCTGATGAGATTGGACTTCCCAGCCTGCCCGGCTCATTATTCTTCTCCTCCGAAGCTTTAAATTCTCGGAAGCTGAAATAATTGAGTACCGGCTAGAGCTGGTGCAATTGCATTACTGAGACGGGGCGCCCTAATACGGATACAGGAACACCCGGCAACTCGGACGCCGCTGTACCAATGTGCACAGAGCGTCCCCAAATTGATATCTTCTACGAATGCTTGAACAGAAGTGCATGTAAAGGTAGTACTGTAATCTGTGTCGGTGTACTGTAAACTTAGTCATGAACATTCACGCCTTTTATTGGGTGTTTCACACAAGAACTTGACCAGCGTCTCGGTTTTGATGCTGCGCCATCTCTTTTGCAGACTTACGATCTGCGTCTGCTCCGTTCAGGCGCCATCACTCTCCCCAACTCTCTCTCCCCTCACGGGAACTGGGAATGTGCTATTGGTGAGTTGTCGACCCCACTTCTCTGTCCTAAAAACTTGGAAAGGTGGACCACTCCAGGATCCTGGCAGAGCCGTAAGCAGGAACAGAGTCTGATCACTAGATTGTCTGGGTTTTGTGTGTTTTGTGGGTTTTGTGTGGGATTTTCAGGGTGGAGACTGGGTTTTGACTGCCCGGTGTGTGATTTTCAGGGTGGAGATTCAATTTTGGCTGTCCGGTGTGTGATTTTCAGGGTAGAAACTGGGTTTCGGCTGTCCGGTGTGTGATTGTCAGGGCTGAGACTCGATTTTGGCTGTCTGGTGTGTGATTTTCAGGGGGGATGATTCGGTTTTGGCTGTCCGGTATGTGATCTTTAGGGTAGAGACTCGGCTTTGGCTGTCTGGTGTGTGATTGTCAGGGTTGAGACTCGGTTTTGCCTGTCCGGTGTGTGATTGTCAGGGTTGAGACTCTGTTTTGGCTGTCCAGTGTGTGATCATCAGGATTGAGACTCGGTTTTGGTTGTCCGTTGTGTGATTGTCAGGGCTGGGACCCGCCACCGGAGAAGACCAGCCGCCAGCTCAGTATTTTCGCTTCAGAAGCTCCAGGGTGAACTTCCGACGCTTCTGCTGCTCACCTATACTGTGAGCTTCAACAGGCAGCGAAGATGGGCCGCCCTCAGGTGCAGGTGCATGGGTATGGTTAGGTGCCTATGGGCATTCATACTGGATACTGGGAGATCATTTTCCATCGGCCTTTAGCCAGGTTTTGAATAGAATGATGGAAGCTGGTCCCGGCCGCTGGTGACGACGGTTTCGGCTACCCACCTCAGGACGGTTTTCCTCACGCAGCCACCGTTGCTTTCGTGTGATACTGCCTTGTGGTCTCGAGTGATTCAAGCTTCGATGCCGCGCGTGGACATCGAAAGCTTTTGGGCAGCCTTGACTAGGCTCATTCACGCGCGGACCACAGCAACCGCGCAACTGCGTGTTGAGACAGATTGCTCCTCTACTATGGCTGACACTGGTTCTGCGTTGGGTAGAATGGCCTCTCGGAAAATTACCTCTGACCTACCATCGTAAACGGAGTCACGTCGCCCAACCGAGTTACGTGACCAACCGATAATTTTGCATGACCTGAATCGATTTCTTGTTACAACTTTATTGGTTTTATGAAGGTACAGTGAGCAAAATCGCACATGAGAAAAATAACCCAATTTCGGAAGACCCCAAAACTGGTAAAAACTATTAAAAACGATGCTCGCTTGATGAAAAAGAAGGGAAACGCAAGAAAAAAGGTAGGTACATTTTGATGTCCTGCATCGTATACCAGCATGCAAAACAAGTGCGGTAACACTTTTGGTATGACGTCAATGTATTTGGACATACGGCCCAGAGGTCAGAAAAAAGTCCGAACGTGCCAAGATGGATGGGGAAGATCTTCAGCTGCCGGGGAGTTTGAACGTTTCTTTCTTCCTCTACTGCAGTATTTCTGGTCTTCTGACATGTGAACATTATGTCTTAAGTACTTTTGAGCTGTTGATTTTCTGACTTTGCGGACTATTTGATCATTGGACATTTAGATAGTTATTCATCAGGATGTTCTGGCTTTGACTCTTTGTTCTTGAGGTCGAATTAAAATGCAGACTATTTTGAACTGTTGACTATTTGAACATTGCGTGAAATAACACATCTGTAATACTTCTGCTTCATTATTTTCACTGGCGCTGGCACTAGTAAAAAAACGGCTTTCAGCTATTCTAAACGAATCAGAAGCCGGGGCAATTATCGAGGGCGGTCGAGCTGGGGAGCCTGGGGACTGTGTTTAAGTGAATCCGTTCGCACCGCGGTGGCAAGAGTTGGGGTCTGATGGAGCTCGGCTGACAAGCTGGCGCACGCGTTGCAAATTGTTATAGAGCACAATGCAAAAAGTGCGCCAGACTCGTCTACATAGTTGTTTAGGTTGTGGACACGTGGACTCTATTGCTTTGGTTGTGGATTTGAACCTCGCGGTGAAGAATTATGGCCTTAGTAGTAATAGAGTAAGGAAACTGGGACTGTTTGGAGGCGCATACTTGATGCGCCAACGCGCGGCACTCGGTCCATACTGGTTTCATACAATTCCTGCTATTTTTACCTATTTTAACCTGCTATTTTTATCCTCGAGGTTCTCAACAACTGGACCAGGCTTCTAGAGGAAAACAAACCAGTTGATGCTATCTACCTTGACCTGCGTAAAGCCTTCGACTCGGTCCCCCACCAGCGACTGATCATGAAGCTTAAATCATATGACGTCCGAGGCAAGATACTTCAGTGGATTGAGAGCTTCCTAGCCCATCGATCGCAGGCGTCGTCGTCCGGTCGTTTTTCTGATTGGGTCCCGGTTGTGAGTGGAGTACCGCAGGGTTCGGTCTGGGGCCGCTCCTCTTTGGTTTATATCAATGATTTGCCTGATTGTGTCTCCTGTGGAATCAGCATGTTTGCCGACGACACGAAACTGTATGCCAGTGCTAGCTCTCAGCCTTCTGTAAATGCCCTCCAGTTAGACATTCAGAATGTACTCCACTGGTCACTGAAGTGGCAAATGCCCTTTAATAACAACAAATGTGTTGCCATTCACATCGGCAATCTGAACCGAGGGCACACCTACGTGATGAACGGCACGCTCCTCCAGAATATTGAGGTGGAAAAGATTTTGGGGTGCTAATTGACACCGAACTGAAGTTTAAACAGCAAGCAGCCTAGCTGTTCTGAAAGCCACTAGAGTACTCGCGGTTGTTAAAAAGTCCATGGCTTATCTTGATGCACACACGCTTCCTATTCTGTATAAATCACTCGTCCGCCCTCTTCTGGAATATGGAACGCGATTTGGCCCGTTTAATAGGGCTGAAATTCTCCTGGGGTTCGCGGCGTGCCACTGCATGATCGGTTCTCTCGGAAATTCCTATACGCGGTTGCGTTCTCGCTCCCATCGTTGTAATACGAAGGCGACTGGCGATATGATTCTGTACCACTTGTCCTGGGTAACCGACCGGATTATGCCCTTTCTTCCTCGACCCCAAACTCCACTGGGCCATCCGTGAGCTTGTTAAGCCAATGCGTCCGGGTTAGGCGTACTTCTTCGGTGCCGGGTGATCACGATTGGAACTTCTACCATTGTCGGTTGTGCCTCAAGCCTGAATCGTTAAAATCGGCTTGACGCTCATTGGGTCCTTCATTCCAGTTCCTGAACTTGTCTGTACCGATGCTCCTTCCTCTTGCCTCGGGGCTTTGCCCTCGGTCTCTTTTCCTGGGGGATCGCGCCGAGACACTGTATCCTGGCTCTCGATCGCTGGGCCATTTGGTCCCCAAATTTGAAATCGTTAGGTAGGTGTGGTTTTACAGAACCTTTAAAAGTGGGGCCAGGAGTAGACTTTCAGCTGGTTATTGACTGACCAATGCAATGGGTGACAGCAACACGGTGAGCATGATAAAATTGAAATGATTTATCAAACATGTTGTTGCATCCCAAGGTAAGCATGCATTACTTCAGGTACCTATCTACCTTCCTGCAAGTAAGACTCAAGTTTGCTTTGATAGCTTAATGGTTTCAATTGACACAATTGTAACTTTTACAGACAGCATGTCATGCTGTGTGGAGGAAGTACCTGTATAGTTAAATTGTTCTAGGTCTTTCACTCACTATTTATCATCAAGCTGAAACTGGCAAACTTTTAAACCAGCCAGTTTAGTTCCATCCATACATGTATTTGCGAGAGCACACACGGCAAAACACTATGATTTGGAAAAATAATATTACATGCAATTGAACTATATGTTTAAAAGAAACTAAGCATTCGTTCTTACCCTTGTCGGGACGTCACATTTTATCCACCTATAATTTTTAGTATTATTTGGGGATTTGAAAATGTTTTGGTGCTTGAATTTGTTTTAGACTACCTTTGAAATTATTGCATAAACACAATTGAACACAAATGTAATCCTATTTTTTAGAATTTTTATCAAATTTAGATTTCATGCACAGATTTTGAATGAGAATGTCAGAAGACATGCAAATACAAATTTTGAAAGCAATTCAGCATAAACTATGAGAGATATTGGGTTATACATGAAGGCCTTTACAAGTGTGTCAAACATTGATATGCCCATTACTTTTGAAATTGCCACCATATTTTAACACGCGCTTTGACGGGGGTCTGAGCCACCTTCGCTTTGACGGGGGGTGGCGGGTACGCGCCTCCCCTAAGATCTCAAGAACCACGCTAGGTATCGAAAAACGGTAAACGGTGTTGGGTAGCCCGTCCACTTCACCATCGAAATATTTGTATCATTTTTTTGTCAGGCCACGTATAAGGTCACTAGAGGTCAAAACATGCCGTCATTGGGATAACATGTAAATGAAGATTTTCGGTTATTACATCTAAACAAGTAAAGATAGAGCAAAACAACTTAAACTATATGAATCCTCGCATCAAGCCGAATCGAAAGATATATAATATGACCTTGCTAGGTCAAATCAAGGATTTGACCTGACCTGAGGTCAGGTCAAGGTCAAATTAGATAAAAGGCATATCATTAGAACTGCAAAGACAAGGCAAATCTAATGCATTTAAGATAAACGCTCTAGCACCATCCGTTACTAAGTTATTCAGTTACAACCATGTTTCCATGTATTTCCAACGGAGAGGTCAGGCTCGTACCTAGACCTTAGGCCATCGATATCAAAAACACCGGAACATATTTTAGAGTACTGGGTGGGGCTATCATGTGATATGGGTTTCAGTCGGATAAGTTTACCCTGTTCCGACTTATGCTATCTTAAATTTTTCTTTGAGGTTGAGTCACTTGACTTGTACTGGTGACCTGGCCTGAAATGACGTAACCCTAAAATTTTGACAAAATTTGTAAAAAGGATAAATGATAAGGTTGCACCGCAGTTTTTATACTATCGCTGAAAAACCCGAGAGGAGGGTGGGTACTCGCCCCTCCCCCGTCAATGTGCGTGTTAATTTCTTTATTGGAATCAGTGTCTCATGTTACTTAGGAATATGATTTAAAAATATTATAAAGTTTGGAATTATTTTACACTTTAAAAATATTTTTCATGGCCTGATGACCATCTAAGCTAATTTTGAATAATATCCCCTGATAAATACTGTACTTTTATTACCTGAATGTGACGAATAATGGCCATGTGCTCAGGCTCCTGCTCCACAAACTATATTTGCCTCTGGGAACATTTCTCTCATCTCGGGGCATCAATTGGTGTGCGTTGGGAAACCAAATTACTTTTTCCGACCTCTGATACGGCCTGCCGTATTTCTCCTTATTTTTACCTGATTTTGTTGCATGCATGACATCAACTTTAACACAGACTACACTTCGATCACCATCCCAATGCTCCCAACGCCAGTCCCAAATATCCCAGCGCTATGCTCCAGTTCTCCGGCGCCTGTCCCAATTCTCCGAGTAGTATGTCCCACTTCTTCCTATCCCAATTCTCCGAGTAGCATGTCCCACTTTTTCGACGACTGTCCCAACTCTCCCAGTGGTGTGTCCCTGTTCTCCGGCGCCTGTCCCAATTTTCCCAGCAGTGTGTCCCAGTTCTCTGAAGCCTGTCCCAACTCTCCCAGTGGTGTGTCCCAGTTCTTCGACGCCTGCCCAAATTATCCCAACGGTGTGTCCCTGTTCTCCGGCGCCTGTCCCGATACCGTAGCGGCGAGTTCTAGCTCTTCGACACCTGTCCTAAATCTTCACCTCAGGTTTTGTTAACATTCTGTTACATTGTGAAAATATATTTTAATATGGAAGTTGTAACATCCGATAGCTAAACCAAATTTTCCATATTGTCCGTTGGTACTATTTTTGAAACGTCTTAGATCAGTCGCTGATTTGATGCAAATTTTCAAATTCAACGTTCAATTAAACGCCCCAGTTCTCCTCAATCTCCCTAATGCTTGCATAATTTCCCTTTCATATGCTTGATAGTTAGGTGTAATTACCTCCTTCCAATGCTGGGAAAATAGTTCTATATATTTTATTTTTGTCATTGTGAAGTGTAACCGGTAACTTGAGAGTAAGATCACAAAGCCTTCAGCGCCATTCAATAGGTGTATGTTGATAACAGCTCACAGTTTAGAAATTAATAAGGCTTTCTAACAATACAGCAAAACAAAAAGGTGCCCGTGAAGGTGGGCGGTGGGGTAGGAGCGCCAGCATTCTTAGCACAGCAGCCAGCTGCAGTCATCGGTCGGTGGGTCGGAGGACCGGCTGTGGGGTCGGAGGACCGGCATTTTTAGCACAGCAACCAGCCGCGGTCATCAGTCGAGGGGGTCAGAGGGCCGGCATTCTTGGCATCTTAGCACAGCAACCAGCCGCGGTCATCGGCCGGTGGGGTCGGAGGACCGGCATTGGCCGCGTTCATCGGTCGGTGGGGTCAGAGGGCCGGCATTCTTAGCACAGCAACCAGCTGCGTTCATCGGTCGGTAGGGTCAGACGGCCGGGATTCTTGGCGCAACAACCAGCCGCAGTCATCGGTCGGTGGAGTCGAAGGGCCAGCATTTTTAGCACAGCAACCAGCCGCGGTCATTGGTCGGTGGCGTCAGAGGGCCGGCATTCTTGGCATCTTAGCACAGCAACCAGCTGCGGTCATCGGTCGGTGGGGTCAGAGGACCGGTATTCTTGGCACAACAACCAGCTGCGGTCATCGGTCGGTGGGGTCGGAGGGATCTTAGCATCTTAGCACAGCAACCAGCTGCGGTCATCGGTCGGTGGGGTCAGAGGACCAGTATTCTTAGCATATTAGCACAGCAACCAGCCGCGGTCATCGGTCGGTGGGGTCAGACGGCCGGCATTCTTAGCACAGCAGCCAACCGCGGTCATCGCGTGCCAGGCAAACACCCCGAAATAGCCAATCACACAGAGATATACGCGGCGTGTTTGCGTGAAGCAGGGGAGCGGCACGCCACCGAATGGCATGCGACACCCTCATCAATCAGGCCCCTTATCACACTATTGACTGCGGTTCAATCTCAGCAGCCTCCCCGGGCGCATTTCCGCCCGACACCAGTATTGGCGACATAAATAAGCCGGTCGGGAAAATCCAACTGCGGATCACGTGCTGCCCGCGTGGAAGCAGCGTATTACAAATATTGTGTCAAAGAAAAAGAAAAAAGCCAGGGCAAACCGGTATGTTATCTCAAATTATACTTTCTACCGAAGCGTTTGGTCATTACACCAGAAACAAAAAATAGTTTCAAGCAAAAAATATGCCTCCACCATGCGTAAGCAAAGCAGATAGCTCATGCTATCATTGAGAAATAGAGTGGCCTCGCCAAATTGGTAAAAGCAATGGAGCACTCAAAGTTGTGGCTAGGGCTTGTGTGTAAAAATGAAAGGGAATGGAACACCTTGCCGAAACTATAGAACTGTCAGTTATGGACAAAATAGATCGGAAAAAGAGGAAAAACCACTATTCGTTTTCACCCTCAATTGCTTCTCTTTCCTTACTACACGGGGTTGGCTTAAGCACCACTGGTAATTACGAAGGTAAGCTGCTTGCGGAATCTAACGTTGCAAAAGCCATGATATTTGCTAAAATTTATCACGTGAAATGTTCTATCAAATTTAGGGAGATCCTACCATGGTTCGAATTAAGGACTATAGGGTCATAGAGCCGTTTATTTTGAGCTTTAAAATGTGCGAAAATGTGGTATAGAATGCCACACGCTCATGCGATACGCTCTACAAGCTTTTTCATCGAAACCCACAATATAAGTGGGACACTCCCTTTAATTGGCATCTACCATACTAGGCATAAGTCTCTTAAATAGGCCTCTGTGTGCGCTTTAACCTTTGAGGGTGTCCTGAATGTTTTCCCTGCGAGCTAGCGCTTGCGCAGTCCACTAGAAGCTTACCAGGGTATAACAGGGCGACCACCAACTATCGTCTAGCCTGGTGGGAGATCACAGTGCTCCAATCACTTTTTCCAGGGCGAAAATCAGTACAAAATATGTGTGATCAGCAGCAAAGAAGAACTTGTGGATTCATCCCCGTGCTATTGATGTAACTCGTGCGAAACTGCCCGAGTTCTCGATACACCCCAAAACACCGAGTTTAGAGACGTCGCCGCAGGCTTCTGCAGTGTTTAGGGGTCCGTTCTGTGGTGGGTGGAGTGGGGTAGACGCATACGTTAGGGAAAATTGTCTGTCCGATCCTGCCGGGTGGAATTTCTTTATTTTTTCTTCGTTAAGTTCTTTCAGGGTTTGTCCAATCAGATATAAATTTGTTATTCTGACACGATGGAAAGTGTGCGAAATTTATTTTTCGTGAGACATAAAGGCGTTTTACCCCGATAGCGGGGTAAAACGCCCAGCCCTGATTAAAGGCCGTCATAAAACTCCCAGCGTATATTGTACTTTTGTTCACGTAAGCAAAAGAAATATCATTATACTTACGTTTTAAGACAAATTAGTGAAGAGTTGGTAGGGTGAGACATTCACATCGCATAGGTACAATCGCAACTTTAAGACAGCTTGTTTTTAGGTCCGGAGATGCAAAAGCAGCAAATGTTTGCTGAAAATAACGGAGTTTGCTGGGCGCGTCAATCACGCCCATGACCGGATCGAAAGGCCGCTACCATAAAAATATTAGATGGGGCTCGTTCTTACATCAGCCTGGACATAGTTGGCTCTTACCCGGTGGGCGAACCCCTCCCTAATATCCAGCGGTGGCTGAGACCGGTGGCGGACGCGGAGACCATGCAGGTGCACTCGGAGATCTACTGCTAGCCTAAGATGATGCTACGGCGCTGCACCTGTATTGCAATAGGCTGGACTGCGGGTAAAACAAATCTGCATAACCATTCTGTAAATTGTGCAAAAATATGTGTATAACCATTATAAAAATTCTGTAAAAATTTCCGTATAACCATTCTGTAAATTATGTAAAAATCTGCGTATAACCATTCTGCGTGAGCGGTCACCTTAAATGGGCACTGGGCAGGTAGTCCCTGACTTTTGATCCAAAACTTTAAGCTCGAGGGCGCACAAAAAGACGGCACACTACAAATGACGTGCGGGATAGCTCGTGCCCGTTTACGATCCCCGCCTCCCCGGCTCAAGATGTTGCCAGTCATCCCACCGATCCGCTGTATTTCGGGGTCAGACAGCCTGACGATTTTGCATCCAATAGGTATTAACCAAGATACCTTTACTTAAGGGCACGTTCAAAAGGAATCCCTTTACGCCTGAGTGGCGTCACACAGGCGTGAAGGCATTTTTCTACCATTTCATCTACTAAAATATTCCAAATTGTGTTATGCTCGCTCGAAAATGCGAGAGAACATAGGAGTTCGATGCTGTTCCAAATGCAGAGACAAAGAATTATGTTTTATATGTTTGCCTTCTTGGAATATTCTGGATAGTATTCATACACCCTTGATGCAGCCTGGATGGGTGGACGTGTGACGTCACAGCACGGACCGGCCCTTGCTCTTGGATCGGGCTGGGTATTACCGGGGTGCTCCGTCCGCTGCGTTTTAACGAGGTCAAACTACAGGACCATTATACGGGCGGTAGCCATTATCAGGAAGCACCATGCGTCAAGCGTTTTCAAAGGACCATTCTGCGCGCAGCTCCGGTGCCTGGGCGGTACCGTGCAGCTACTGCTGCGGCGGCGTAGGGCCGATGCTGTGTTGCTTCGGTTTAACATTTCGAGCGAGGGCTGTTCGCACATTCTGTATATTTAGTGTGTTGATCCTGGGTGTAGGTAGATCTTTGGTGCCTCGTCTGACGGTTTGTCGCTGCTGCTGCATTCAAGTTTTATGACGGCGTCAAAATCCAGGGAGTTATGCAGATCCTTACCTCAGTATCTTTTCGCACAGATCAATCGGAAAGAGCGAGTGCTTGACTGAATATTGTGCAACGTACAGGGCTTAAGTGCAATTGAATACTCTCTGATACAGTGAGATGACGTTAGACCGGATTTTCTACTTACACGACTCGGCCTTGGGCATGAACTCTTGCATGTCGGAGAGCAGGTGGGCCACCTCGCGACCATCCTTCTCAATGCTGACCAGCTCCTCCCGGTGGAAGTTGGGCGTGATCGGCACGTGCAGGATCATCTGCGAGATGACGTTGCCCAGTCCAGACCCTGACGGGCCCGGCTTGTTTTCTGCCCAGACGGAGATGAGGGTCAGTTTAAAGTTATTTAGTCAGTTATTTCAAGGTCATGCTCGATGAAAAGGTGCATCTACCATAAATACTATAGTTTGAATTTCTTTTGTTATTAAAATACGAATCAACTGTTCTTGATCTCAAAGATGACATTTTAAACGGCTGTCGACTATGAAACTTTAAAAGCCACCTCAATTGTGTTGAAGTGTTAGTAATGCATAATAATAATAATGAACAAAACATAACCACAGATAAAAATTAAAAAATTTTATATATCTGAATCAAAACGCTTATTATGAGCTGGACCACAAAGATGAACTCAAATCTAATCAGATTTTTTATCACAAGTACCGTTCTTCTGTGCTTTTATCAATCAACCAGGAAATTCTAGGTGTATATTATGGATCTCAGGGACCTCTGATGAGCCTTTCCGAATTTCCAAACATTGAATAGTGAAAAATAGCATGATTTTAGAAAAGATAAAGGAACTTGCGCCAGCGAAAGTTTTCCATCACCATTTATGCGGTCCGCAGCACACCTCTCAACCGCCGGTATGGTTTGACAAGGCCACCAATCAAAGCTCAACAAACGCATCTTTCACCAAATATTTTGCCAAAGGTCTACAAAAGCACGTGCCACGTCTCCAATAATTTCTGTTTCCAACTGCTGATTACCTCATCTGGATCCACCCTACCAGCATTTGTTCCGGCAGGTCATAATCTTCCGCTGCATTTCCGGAAAGCTGGTAGTATGGTAGATGCATGTTAACCCTCGCCCACGGGGGGCCATCGAGGCCCCCTAAGGTTTCCGGGATAGCAGAAAACGACGAGGCGCAGCACCGCGGTTGAGGGCTCTACCTCTCACTGCATCTTTTCCCATCATCCCTGAAATTTTTACCCGGGTCACCCAAGGTCAGGTCACAAGACGAGGTCAACCAAGGTCACCTCACTTCACCTTTAGAGCTCTGTAAGAGCTACATTTCAAAGTCGATCAATTTGAAACTTCCTACACTTCATGACCCTCCAGGGTCTACAAGGTGTACATCCGGAATTTTTCGATTTCGTGCCTGAGGTCAGGTCACGAGGCGACCTCTCCCATTGACAAAGCATGGGGAAAAGCTATTTCATGATATAAAAACCACAAAAATGATTGCAAATACTCAGACTGCTCAGAACAGCGTTTTTGGACACCTTTTCACGGATCCCAGGGGTCATATTTGCCCTTTCACTTTTCCAAGGTCATCCAAGGTCACCAGAGGTCAAAAACAGTATTTTGACAATAACTTTTGACCTAATTAAGCTAGAGCGGGGAAACAAACACCATCGTGTTTGTCTTGTCACTGGCTTTCATTTGATATACGGCAAGGTCACTTTTGACCTTTCGTGACCTCAGGTCATATTAGGTCACGAGGTGACCTCTGGTGGTCAAACCACTGGCGGGAGGTCTTTACGTTCCACATAGCGGAAAAGTACAGGCAATTTGCTATCAAATGTACTTTACCAGGCCTCAATAGCTCTAATGACATAAGAGTTATGCCCAGTTTGCTTAATCATTGCATATTTGGTGAAAATAGCCGATCTTGACCTAATTTGACCTCTGGAGGTCAAACCATTGACCTGAGCACTAAAACATGCGAAGTAATTTCTTACTGAATTCACGCGAGCTTTCTATTGCACTTTGCAGATTTGCGCTAACGCCCATATTTTGGAGTTAGAGGGGGGCCATCGATGGCCCCGGTGGGGCGAAGGTGGCGCGGCCCCGGTGGGGCGCGGGTTAAACCTCTACCTGGGTCAAACCCCTATCGGGAACATCCTGAAGAACATGATCATTTTAGAAACTTCTTGATAGAAATTTGCATGCAGATGACAACTCGTTTACTGGGCATGAATGGTGTTCCAGAGTGCTGATTGTTTGACTCTTGACAGGATGGCGACTTTTTTAAACTTCCCACGTTGCAGTATTTTGCAGACTTCGCTGGAACAGGCAATCGAGTTTCTCATCACCACAAATACGAAAAACAGGGGCTTATCAATTTTCTGTCTTAGAATTTTTATGGTTACAGTCATGCTGAGTGCCAAACTAGTTTGGAGAAATCATACAAGGAAAGATGAGAGTTAAGCCTCCGTTTTGAAACGAGGCTAAAGATTCAGATTCAAAAGATCTGGATCTGAACTTCTCAGATCCAATATTGTTTTATCTGTTTGTCACGTGTAATACCAATGATTGGAGCATGTTGAAATTCTTCTACTCATACCAATATGTACCTTTAGTGATCCTTATCTATGCACTAGCATATATCACTGGAATATCTGTGCATCTTCTTAACTTTGTTCTAGGTCTTAAGACAGTCTACAGTTAGAGTTAATTTGCAGCAACAAATTCTATAATGTGAGTGTAGTCACTAATATGGTTTGAAATGTGATGATCCTGATCAGGGGCGTAGCCAAGGGGGGTCGGAAGGGACAGCCGCCCCCCTTCCTCCCTAAGAACCCGAAAGGCCCCCTGAGGATACGGGCCGCGCGAAGCGCAGCTCACCCGCACAGTGCTCTGTGGCCAAATTTGAAATTTCATACCAGACAGGGCCCTCTTAAGCCCTCTTCAGCACTTAATTCTGTAACAATCAGGGCCCTTTTTACCCATCAGGGCCCTTTTGGTACTGTTGCAAGGGCCCTTTTCGGGGCGCCCCCCTGAGCGAAATCCTGGCTATGCCCCTGATCCTGATGTTCCTTTGCGTATATTTCCCAAAGCAATACCAAAAACGCAAGAACCAAAATTTTTTGTTGGATAATAATTACTCTGCGTAAAAATTAACTGGTCAAGTACTTTTTCATGTTAAATGGGTTTTTGACGACTTTGACAATGTAAAGGCAGTTTTGCGGGTCAGATTTTCGTGAAAAAGCGGGGTTGGTATTGGAATTAGCACATGACTTGGAATTCTCTTTAAATCGCATTTTGATGATGGCATGTGTCCAGTGTCCTAAAATTGAGAATTTTGTGTGGAAACCCACACCCAGACTTGGTCAATTTTGACATCTAAATCTAGAATTTTGACATCGTAAACAAAATCATCAGAACTGGCTTGCAAACTGGTGGCCTCAATGACAGCGTTTTAGTGTGCCCTCGTTTGCATCTCCTACTGGTTTTAGCCTTGTTTTAACATGCACCGGCATGATTTTTTATTGCTTGTTGCCATCGTCCCAAATACATGTATGGATCTAAGTGAATAGAAATGCAGCATTATCAGCTTCCTTGTTTCAGAAGTTGAAGAATGGAAGCAGGGCCAAAACAGCAACTGAAGCCCAAATACCATTCGATAAAGATGCTGCAACACTAGCTTTGTGAAACTGTTACCTTCATATGGTATGCAACATTCTTTAAACAGTCCTGTCATGGTTCATTCGAAATGAAAATAGAACACGGCATGTATCTTTGGAGAGAATGAAGTTGGAATACTGAAGCATTCTAGCACAAACATTTTACAATAAATGTTCAAAAGGACAAAACCCTGTAAAAGAGGACGTTCCTAACAATTGCGTCTTCACAAGCACACTGAGAGACCTCAAAGAATGTGAAAGATAGTGCCTGACAGACAGCACGTCTAAAGGGCGGATGCAATAAGCTGATTTAACCATACAACAAAAATAAGATCAGCCATCGACCTCCACGTCTCTTAACGTACGTATAAAGTAAGAGGAGTAATAATATGCCCCACTTCATAAACTACACTCTTCTCTCCCTCTCGCTCCTCTTTCAACAACAACAGAAGCCCCACGCCTCACACGCTTGGGATGTACGCTTTCGTCTTAAACATATAGCTGGGCTCAAAATAAACGCGAAGACTAGCTGCAGCGCTGATTCGCGGTACCATTGGACAAATGAAATCCAGGGACAAATTAAAATCCCGAAATATTGCTCGTAGTTTTGCTAGCCAAAACTGATGGTTAAAACTGCCTAAGGCTAAAGCTGGTATGAGATATCGTGACATTCAAATTGCTCAAAACCCAAGCAATCGTCACCCTACTTACCAAGGCCAAAGGCCTTTAAATGTAGTGCTACTGACGTAATACATACTTTGATGACGTCAGCTCCTAACAACTGAACTTCGACATCCTTAGAAATCTCGCGGGTCAGGATGAATTATAAAATGTATTCTTGAAGTTTCTGTGCAAAAGAAACTTTTGAAACTACCCGGAATATGAGATGGGAATCTGTTCTTTTTGGAAAAAATATTTTTAGCCATATTTTGGGTCATATCACTCGGAATTTTGAGTGGAACAATACAAGCATTGCTAAATAATTTCGACATCCCTGACTTTAAATAGAAGTGCTGTAGTTTTCCTGATGTTTTTGTGATTAAACATGTATGAAATAAAATTGTGCTGTCTGATTATGATAAAACGATCCTAATATTGGATATTTGCTCAACAGTTCTTAAAGGAATAAGACCTAAGGAGGGAATCTTCATGGGCCATGAAAATTCCACCTCTATGTATTTCTCGGAATATCTCCGAAGGCAGCCAGAATATCTAGATCAATTTCAGGATGCTTTTAGAAAAATAACGAAAGATAAAGTTGAAACTAGTTTTCTTCTTTAAAAACGCCGAATCTCTGCGTTATTTAAAGGTGGAGAATTTCGACGTCCTTTTCACGCTCAGGGTGCCTGCCTGGTCAGTTTACTCTCATTAGAAAAAAACGTACTTGGCAACCGCTTTCAACAGGCTTGCCTGAATTTGACGCGAGATGCCTTTCTCAGCATTGTGAAAATGAATTTGCCGCAGTTGAGATTAGTGTTTGTGTACGTTTCTGGATTGCATACTGGATTTTGGACATCTCCAGTTGTTATAACCCAGGGTTCGGAACTTATACGCACGTTTGGGAGTTGGTAAGATTTAAGTAGTCAGTATTGGTATGTCTTATGGCTTAAGTAGGCCTAATTCTGAACCTCAACCTGTTGTTAATTCTTTATTTCAATCAGAGTAATATAATTCAAGTTTGAGAAAGCCAGGCACGTGAGTAAAGGGTTTTAAATAAATGATGATTGTCATGGTGGCCATTTAACTAAGTATTTTCATTTTTATTGTGGGATTGCATGCTGCAATTTCTCCATGAATTCAAGTGAAAACAGAGGGAGTGAATCCTGCTGATGTAGGTAAATTTCATAAATAAGTTTGTTTGAAAATATTGTGTTCAAATGGACAAGTTTTGGAAATTGTTCCGCCTTTTAGACACTTCAGCTTGTTAAAGGTTCTAAAGCAGGACCTACCTCACCCGAGGCATTGTTTTGGGAGGTATTCCAGACTTTGCTTTACTTATATCTCAATACTGTAGGTTTGTGGCTTATTAGATTACTGCCTAGTAGGTTTGATGCTTTTATTTTGAAAAAATGCTGAACTCGGGAGGAGTTGGATTTGTGAGTTTCTCCAGTTGGTTTAACTTCTGTTAATGCAGTTGATTCTAATATTTGTCATGCCTTATTTGTTTTTGTATTTCACGTGCATACTATATCTTAGTACGTGTAATTGTTTTCAGAGATTTTCTGATCGTACATTTGCTTTTTTCCTTTTTTATTAATTAATCTTGACCTCTTTTTCCCTTGAATTTTGACATCCCACACTCTGCAGAAAAGTCATTTCAGGACACATGATGTGTCTTACTAGTGCTTTCTGAGTATGGGCTCGTCCTCACCGTCTCAATAATTATGTATTACCGCCTGCCCCTAATGCCTCACCCACGGCTGCCATCTTGGCGTAACACCAAACCAACACCGACTTCGGTTAGGGCGTCAGGGTCCGGTCACAAACTTTAATGCCTGAACCCTTGGCTGAACGGCCAGAGCAATTGGAGCGTTTCGGATCCTGATGTAAATTTAGATTCCCGTTTTGTCTGCTTGCTTTGTTTTTCATTAACACGCGCACTGGAGGAGGGCCTCGGAGGCCCCCCCACCTGTTTTTCCAAGGTGGCCGGAGAACCGCTTGTAGCCGAAAAACGAAACGTAGCCACATTTAACAGAATTTAATAGCAAGTCGATTGGTGAAGACTTCTTGAAAATCGGCCGAACATTTTTTTGACTTATAGGCTTTCAAAGTCAGACCTGCATTTTGAGATCGCCGTAAACGCGCGGTCGGACCAGTTAGCTTGCATTAAAGACCGTGTGGTGACGTCATAACGTCATATAAGCGGGACTATATGTCATGGTTACTTCACATGAAAATCAAGGTCAAGGTCAAAGGTCACAGGTCAAGGTCATATCTGCACTTTCAAGGTCACTGACCACTGTGCGTCCGGCCAAATGACGTTACCCCGTCTGACATATATTATGCTATGACGTCATCGGTAGGGTACCCCAATACAAAGTTCAAGGTCAAAGGTCAAGGTCAAAGGTCATTGGGAAAGGTCAATCCTCATTTCTCGCCAAACAGTGGCTACAGTGTTAGTCAAAGTGTAAATAATAAGTAGTATACCATATGGTGACCTTAAAGGTCAATGACCTTGAATGACCTTGACCCAAAAGTTGTGGGGGAGCCTCTTTGAGGCCTCTTCTCTATGAACCTTGTACGTCTTTAGCTTATTCCCGCCATTTTCCTGCATAATCACAGCATTTACCAATCGATCCCAGCATGGCCAATATTTGACTTTTACGACCTCGTTTGACCTTAAAGATATTAACCTAGGTCAATGAAAATTGGTCATAATGTAAATCATTATAGCCCCCACCCACCTACCAAGTGGCGTTTTTCTAACCCTCTTAGTTTCCGAGATCTTAGGGGGCCTACCAGGCCCCCCTCCAGTGCGCGTTAGTGCCAGACCCCCTCCATTGCGGGTGTTAATCGGGTTTTTAATGATATTACATATTTTGGTCCGTGTTTCAAAAAGCTGTTATTTATTCACGCTAAAGTATCAATGATGTTTCAAGGAAACAGACACTGAAGCCAGTCTGTCTGACCCTGTGAAGTGGGCTGTTGGCCCTGGTGACGACACCGAGTGATCTCTTTGCCTGATGGACACGCCCCAGTTCTTTTCTACACTAAAAGTGTGTTCTAATGTTGGCCTACAGACGATTTGTAGCCGAAAGTGAAAAGGGGTATAAATACATTGTGCAGGGAGATCAATGACGAAAAAACCGAAATCGGAACGACTTAGAGTCGAAACCGATACCGACTCAGGAAAAAATGGCTAGACATATCTTTGAGTTCATTTGTTAAAATTTCTGTATTTCACTATTGGATATTTTTTTCTTCACTCAATATAGTTTTCAAGTAATACTTTTTTATTATCTCCCTTGGAGTTGGTTTTGTGCTCTCAATGAGAGCAGAGTTGGTAGCTCTCAGAGTGCTGTCAGAGTTGGTTTCGTGCTCATCAGCCCTGGTTGGAAGTTTAGCGATTGCTTGGATACCGACCGAATTCGGATCGGCAATACTGGTTTCCCAATGAATCAGTCCGGATTGCTCGGGGAAAAGCCGGGCCAGCCCGCATTGGATCTGAATTCAATCCACCATGACGTGCTCTTTTCAATGAGCTGCACTCACCATAGTACTGCGACATGTCCATGGGCATAGTGGCGATGAGTCGTGTACTTTTCTGAAGTTCTCGGTGCAGAAGCTGGGTACAGCTGAAGAGGAGGACCAAGCACTGGCTGTCCACCAACATGCCCGTCTCCATCTCCCTGCCGACCCACGGAGACAATGTTCACATCGGTGGTCGTAGTGGAAGCTATGCAGATATTTTGATAATGTCCTGTAGCTTGGAAGCAGTGACAGACACACTGTCCAGACGATGTTTGATGTCTATACACACATGAAATAACAACGCTTGTTTAAGTTTGGATGTTACGATAAAATAGGATTTTGTAAGCAATGTTACGTGGCACACTGGTGAACTGTTTTCCGTTGAGCGTTACCGTGGAATCGCATAGAGGTCATCTTCACACCGGAGTTTATCTACTGACTAGTGTGAGTGGTAAATGACCTGATACATGCCTACCTCAAATACAACTCATGGTCTCTTCAGCTATTGCCATCTATAGACGTGATAGCAGCATTAAATCAATTTTCAACTTCCCGACCAAACACCACCAACGATCCAACGAGCAATATTTTCAACTAAAACCCACTTTAGGCGGTAGGACATGACACGCTCGTCTCGTGCGGGTACGCTGATGTTATGGGCAGTCTGTCGGATTTCTGCGCGGCCGCCCGGGTTCAATTACCGGCTAGTTTCCAGAGCAGAGTAATTTGATCCCCAGAATCCCTTCTCTCCCTGTCCGGGAATCCCGAAAGAGGGAGCTACCGTGCCACGCCATATGACCTCGGTAGTTACTGTGTGTTTAGGCTCTAAAAGTTATGTCCATCATGCTGGACTGGTGGCCAGCCGGCGAGATACTCACTGTCTACCAACACAGCGGATGCACGCGTTACTCGTTTCGACTGTAGTCTTCGTCAGCATCAAAAGGACAAGGGACGAAGACTACGGTCAAAACATCTGTTGTGTTGGTTGAAATGTGAATAGCTGTCTATCACTGTTATACAATACTCACTTTCGTATGTGGGGCAGCAGCAGCGCCGCCGTCTGCCGGCACGTGTTCATGCAGTTGATGCGCGTCCTTCGGATCCTCTCCCGCAGCTCCGGAGAGTCGCGACTGCTGCCCATGGCCAACAGGTGCTCCCGCAACATCGCCACGTGCCCGTTCAGTTCGCATATCATCTGCCAGAGGGCGCGGCCGCGGTCAGTAGACGCGTGCTATTACGACGGTATTGAGCAGTGCAGCTGACTGCTTAACACGCGCATTGACGGGGGCGGGTACCCGCCCCCTCGGGTTTTTCGGAGATAGCAGAAAAACGGTGGCGCGTAGCGCCGCCGTACTTGGTATACCTTTTCCCTCATCATTTTTACAACTTCTGTGAAAATTTTAAGGTTAGGTCATCTCAGGTCAGGTCACCATTACAGGTCAAGTGACCCGACCTCAAAAAAAGTTTAAGATAGCATAAGTCGGAGCAGGGTGAACTTATCCGATTGAAACTCATATCACATAATGGCCCCACCGAGTTCTCTAAAATATGTTCCGGTATTTTTGATATCGATGACCTAAGGTCAGGTACGAGGCATGACCTCTCCATTGGAAATACATTGGAAAAATGGTTTTTACGGAATAACTCAGTAACGGATGGTGATAGAGCATTTATTTTAGCTGCATTAGACTCGCCTGGGCTTTGCGATTCTAATGATATGCATTTTATATAATTTGACCCTGACCTGACCTCAGGTCAGGTCAAATCTTTGATTTGACCTAGCAAGGTCAAATTATATATCATTCGATTCGGCTTGCTGAGAGGATTCATATAGTTCAAGTTGTTTTGCTCTATCTTTACTTGTTCAGATTTAATGGCCGAAAAACTGAATTTACATGTTATCCCTATGACGGGCATGTTTTGACCTCTCGTGACCTTAAATGTGACCTGACAAAAAAATGGTTCAAATGTTTTCGATGGAGAAGTGGATGGGCAGCCCAACGCCGTTTACCGTTTTTCGCTACTTACCGTGGTTCTCGAGATCTTAGGGGGGCGGGTACCCGCCCCCCCGTCAATGCGAAGGTGGCCTCAGACCCCCGTCAATGCGCGTGTTAAAAGTTGAAGTGAGGTGACCTTGGTTGACGTCTCCTGGTGACCTGAACTAGGGTGACTCGGGGTTATAGATTTCAGGGATGATGGGAATAATGGGGTAAGAGGAAGAACCCTCAACCGTAGTGCTGCCTCTCGTTGTTCTTCTGTTATTCCGAAAAAAATCATCAGGGTGGCCATCGATTTCATTATTCTAGGTTGGGCGAGGGGGAAGATTGTCGGCTTTTGAGGCCTTGTGCCGTGTTCCTCCGGACATAGCTTGAATTCAAAACATGCTATGACCTCATTTTGGAATCTATAGCCTTTGGTAATCTCGTGTGGCATTTTAAAACGTGCTTAAACTTGACCTATGGTAATCTCGTAGTGACTTTTGCTCAGCATAATTATTATTTTAGCTCTTTTATAATAAAGAAGTTTTAGGCACTAAAAAATCATTGGTGATTTTTAATTGTACATTGCGTTGCATGGCACTGGTTTAGAGCTCAAAAGTACTACATAGATTGGAAAGTAACTAGTTCAGAGTCCACATCACTTAAATGGACTATTCAGAAGCCATTCTGAATCATTTACGCCAATTTAGTGAGTTTCTAATCATCTGTCACTGCTTACACCCCCTGTAAGGTCAAATTAGTTGAAAGGTCGAAAAAGTTCAAGTCCGTTTTGGAAGAAAAACGGGTTGTTCAGTGTCCTTTTCATGCAAATTGACTATTCATAAAACATTTCGCATCAGTTACGCCAAGTGTCTGCTTTATCATCTGTTATCGCTTCCACCTCCTTCAAGGTTACATAGTGTCAAATCTAGAAAAAGGTCAAGTCCATGCAATATACAAACCAACTAGTTTAGTGTCCATATCATTCAAATTGACTATTCATAAACCATTCTGCATAATTTACTCCAAGTAATTTTGCTTCTTCATCTGTCATTGCTTACCCCCTTTCAAGGTAAAAAAGGTCACAGGTCGAAAAAGGCCAAGCCCGTATCGGACGCAAATCAAATAATTCGGTGTTTATCTCATTTAGAAATACCGAATTGAAACACGCATCTGTAGTCGTTATTCGAGACAGAGTTATCACTGAGGTCACGCAAGGTCAAATAAAGGTCATTGAGTGTCAAAAAGGTCATAAAAGGTCTGATCTGATAAAAGGGAACCTCGAAGACTGCAAAAAATATTCTGGGACAGTTCATGAGCAAATGATGCAAAAGAACGATACGAGTATGCAGCATTCAGGTGAAAACGGGTACAGGCGCCCAAACGACCCCAACATGCCTCCATTCTTAGATCATAACTTCGCGACTTTGAAGGGCAGGAACAATTTTTTTACAAGATATGCGCAATGAATGCACCAGAGCCTATACAACATTTCAAGACTCTAACCTAAGAAGCTCGTTTTCAATTCTTGAAAAACCTGAGGGGAGCTACAACAGCCCCCCTGTACATGTAAGGGTTAACACCCCCTATGGCGTTGAAGGGAAAGAAATTGGTTGAAAAGTCCATGGCGCCCCTCTTAAATTCAGACGTTCCGTCGTCACTGGCATAAACCATACCGTGAGTTACGACGGTACAGCTCCATAGTGACACCTAGTGTCATGTTTCGGAAGTAAGCAGTAGTATATTTATTGCGAAAGCCATGTTTTTATTACTTTATCTAAAAGACGATTTCCGAAGGTTAAAATGCTTCTACACGAATTTGTAAATTTCATTGTACTGCGGGTCGAGGTCACCGTTCAAAAACCAAGTCACGAGGTCATGACGTCAATTTTGCAGACATATGAAAATCGAAGATTGTCAAATTTAACTATGCTAAATTGTGAACAAAAATTTAAAATATTGTTACGATCATCAAAAAATGGCTTTCAAAACAATGCCTACATGATGACCCCCGAAAAATGCCGGAGGCTATATCTGCCATACCAAATTTTCAAATATTTCTTTGACGCCATGGCTAGATTCTACACCTTTGAAACCCACTTGAAACCAATTTCGGAGAGAATCAAAAATAGAAGGGTTTTATTTTACAAAATTTTGGTCGATTTACGGTGGAACGACCCAGCTATTGGGAAGGTTCCGGCCGGCGTAGGTGGTTCCACCCAGACACTGCCGCCCGCTGATTCGGACGGGATCTGTTCGGCGTTTCATGTCATAACTTGGAGACCAAACCCCATCTGATCGCTCTAATTTGCATGAGGACGACTTCACAATCTCCAAAGTTCAAGGCCTGCTACTCTCTAATGGGGTGATCTGAAAGCTCAGCATACTTGCCATGCAATTCCGCATGTGTCTTTATGGTTCTGATTCTGTCTTATCTGAAATGGTGAGTGTTTCCAGGGCTGTCTTTTCATCTGGAATCCTTATCTCAGACCCATCAGTTTTGAACTTTTTTTACCGTGTGCAACGGTACGACAGGGTAGGAAATACCTTAAGTAAAGGTATCTTGGGAAATACCCACATGCTGAAAACTTCCTAGGCGCCGGTAGCTTTTCACGTGTCTAGCTCAGTGGGTGCGCCTATTGAGTTATACCGGGGCAAAGTTACCCGCGCCTGAAAGTCTTCCAGCCATAGTGTGCATACATGGAAACGCAGTAAAAACGTCTCTAGAACGTCAAAACATCCATTCATACAGCAAACGAGTTTTTGGAAGTCGCTTTCCCTCCTTCTTGCTTTTCTAGTTTAATTATACATCATATGTAGCCACCACGCGCTACACATCATTATGGGCATTGTTTTCTTGCGTTTACTCTCGATAACAAGTTGAATGAGCAATAGCATCGATATCCTGGTTGTTCAGAAGGCTTTTAAATTAACTCGCGTCCCGATGAGGTGCCTGGTATGATGCACCCCTCTGGGGATGAGGGTATTTCGCTCATCACCATCCTCCTTTGCATCTCCTTTCTTGAAAAATCTGAAACAATATTGCGGACGGCGTTTGAAAGCCCTTGACGAGCTGAAGAGAAGTTATTCTGACTATTTTTATATCAGGTAAATATTGAGGTCGCCGAAGGTCAAGGAAGCTTCCATAGGCTTAAACCAGGCCATTTTAGATTTCCCCTTGTGAATTTTGCTCAGTGGAGCTAGAGAAAGCCTTTAGCCATCATTGGTGTCCTCTCGTCGTGGTTAACACGCGCATTGACGGGGGTCTGAGCCACCTTCGCATTGACGGGGGGGCGGGTACCCGCCCCCCTAAGATCTCGAGAACCACGGTAGGTAGCGAAAAACGGTAAACGGCGTTAGGCTGCCCATCCACTTCTCCATCGAAAACATTTGAACCATTTTTTTGTCAGGTCACATTTAAGGTCACGAGAGGTCAAAACATGCCCGTCATAGGGATAACATGTAAATTCAGTTTTTCGGCCATTACTTCTGAACAAGTAAAGATAGAGCAAAACGACTTGAACTATATGAATCCTCTTAGCAAGCCGAATCGAATGATATATAATTTGACCTTGCTAGGTCAAATCAAGGATTTGACCTGACCTGAGGTCAGGTCAGGGTCAAATTATATAAAATGCATATCATTAGAACCGCAAAGCCTAGGCGAGTCTAATGCAGCTAAAATAAATGCTCTATCACCATCCGTTACTGAGTTATTCCGTAAAAACCATTTTTCCCATGTATTTCCAATGGAGAGGTCATGCCTCGTACCTGACCTTAGGTCATCGATATCAAAAATACCGGAACATATTTCAGAGAACTCGGTGGGGCCATTATGTGATATGAGTTTCAATCGGATAAGTTCACTCTCCTCCGACTTATGCTATCTTAAACTTTTTTTGAGGTCGGGTCACTTGACCTGTACTGGTGACCTGACCTGAGATGACCTAACCTTAAAATTTTCACAGAAGTTGTAAAAATGATGAGGGAAAAGGTATACCAAGTACGGCGGCGCTACGCGCCGCCGTTTTTCTGCTATCTCCGAAAAACCCGAGGGGGGCGGGTACCCGCCCCCCGTCAATGCGCGTGTTAATTGAATGGTGTATGATAGAACCATGATATGTCAATTGGTGAAAATGACCTGACATAATGCCAGTTCAGGGTGACATGATGATCTGGTACAGTCAGGCTGCATATTTATCGACTCCCTGTGACAAGATAAGCGCCTCAACAAAATCTAAGTGAAAGTTTTGTCTCGATTCAGTGCGAAGTTATCAAAAAAATAATCACTGTATGCTCATGTGACCTCACATGACCTTTGAGATGTTCGATGGTGACAAATTCAACTTAATGGTCGGGATTGTGCTGCAAATACACGGTGTAAGGTCTTTTAAATTTATATGTCCAATATTCTCTGAAAAAAACATTTCATTAATTCATCACAGACTTATAATGGGATTACCAAAAATCTACCCCATCTTAGGTCAACGACATCGAAATTCTGGAACAGAAGATTCGAACACCCTAATGACCTCGTTCTAAATTCATCCTCATTTAAACCTCATCATATTATGAAAGTTTGCAGTTGATCGATGGGCAGATATTCCTTTGGCGCCGTTTCAAGCTCGTGATTTTGTGCTTTGAGGTCGGTTTGCTGAACCTTGAATAGCTCCTTGACCTGACATGACCTGAACTAAAATTTTTCTCAGATGCGTGAAATTCATCAAGGATAAGGTACTGTTAGTTGCGTTGTTCTGAGTTTTCTGCGTCATTTGGGGGAACTCAGGAGGGGGAGGGAATTTCACTCCAGCGGGGCGCGTGTAAATAGAGCAGCAATTACCAGCAGTACCATTAGAATGCATATTACAAACAGCAACAGATCTTGGTTTAAGGATATGGAAAATACTGTTGAAGACACTACGCTTAATACTGAAACAGTGAAAAGACCAGGCATGCGCATATGCTAATCAAACGTTGTGCACGGCAGCACTTCTTACCTCCATCACACTTCGTTTTTCGCAAAACAATTATGAATACAAAAAATGCCACTGACGCTCCCTTTGGCTCAGAGCAACTGGCATTGCCTAACACGCGATTCTACTATCTGTTCTCGCCATTTACGACGGGTAGCATCACGGGATTGGCGCCTTTCTTCATTTCTGTTTTTGCCCTGATGCGCTGCCGCCCAATCTGGCGTCTCCATTGTCACCGAGAGCAGAGAGGGAAGATAATTCTCTGTATGCGGTAGCTGCCATATTTTGTCACGCATAAACGAGAAAAGGAGACGGTCGGCAACCCCAGAAATCGGCCTTTGGGACGGAGAAATTAAGCCTTTGAGACGCGATGCGCAGTTGGATGAATATTATGAATCTAAAGTACAATAATTGGGCTTTTGACAGGCTGCATAACTTTCTAATAAACTTAACTGGCATTTCATTTTTGGCTTTGCCCTATCTTAAAATAAAAAAAAATGATCTTTTAAAGCTGGCGTTGTCACTGCAGCCGGGTTAAGTCAGAAGTCCTGAGCTTTAAATTCTGATCAACTGCGTGATTTCTGTGTTAGCCCTTCTTCCACCACAATGTCTAATTTAGAGCTACCGCACCTTGGTTTTATGGCCCATTAACGAGACGCCGACTTCTTCCGCTTGTTTGCATACGCATTTTACAGTATCAACACTCCAACTAGCGTTGGCGTCGCATTGGCCTGTCCTTGACCGCACGGATTGCCCTCTTACTTAATCAAGTTGGGTTGGTTCTCATGCGAGGTAGAGATAGTGTGTCGCTCGATAGTAAGGTACAGCTTCCTCAATGCTCAGTAGCCCGTGGTTGCCGGCGCTATGGTATCGGTCTGGGGCGATGTCGTGTCCATGTACGCTCAGGGGAGGAAAAAACCGCAAACCTGTCGCCAACCTAATGTTAAACGCTGAAAGCTGTCGCTCTCATTTTTTTAAACATAGGCAATTTCTAACGCCCATATAATACAAAGCATAGTGCATATATTGATAAAACAACCTCGCAATAACATTCCTGGATTCACGAAGAGGCTTACTGAAGATCACACTCCTATGCATAATTCTACCACCTGCGTAAGCGCCGCCACAGACACTGCAAAACAGCACTGACGAAAAAACGGAAGATTTAAAGTGGCCGCGCTCGTGCATCGAACCCGTCATCCCCTACTAACAAGTCGAGCGCCCTTCCGACTGCGCTACCTGCCCTCTGTATAATGCGCGTGCCGAGTTACATCTGATAATGATAAATAATTATCAATGAATGAGCTAACGCATCCGACGGAGAAGTGAAGTAACCAGTTGCCATGACTTGGTGTCGTCTCATTATAAAAGCTGTCGTTGCCCATGCAAGCGGAAAGTTTTGACTGTCGCTCCCGTCCACCGCTGCATTGTGGTAAGTTAACAGGCAGGGGAGGGATGGAACTACTAATATGTAATTGGTGTTCATTCACATGCGTTCTAGCCACAAAACATTATGTGATATTTCCAGGCTAGTCGTAGAAGTTGAACTTATATAAGCACGAAGGGGGAAGGTAATGACAGACCAATGTGTCATGATTAGCGTTGGGAAAAATTTATCAAGACATATTTTTATCAAATGGTTTCTACCACACCCCTGAATTCAATCGAAGCAGCTAATTTGCGTTATCTATTCTAGTTCATCGCGGTGATTATCCTGTCAGGGTGAGTTCTTTTCTTTGAATCTTCCTTGGAAACTCTTATTTTATTTAGCCAGTCAGAACTGTTCTGGTATTGTATAGATTTCCTGTCGCACTTGATGGTTTCAATGCTCAGGGTCTGTCACTATCCCTAGTTGGTGAGTTGGTGGGTTTTTCCACCCCTGTGTACGCTTTTGTTTTCATTTCGGAATTAACACGCGCATTGACGGGGTTCTGAGCCACCTTCGCATTGACGGGGGGCGGGTACCCGCCTCCCCTAAGATCTCGAGAACCACGGTAGGTAGCGAAAAACGGTAAACGGCGTTGGGCTACCCATCCACTTTTCCATCGAAAACATTTGAACCATTTTTTGTCAGGTCACATTTAGGGTCACAAGAGGTCAAAACATGCCCGTCATAGGGATAACATGTAAATTCAGTTTTTCGGCCATTATATCTGAACAAGTAAAGATAGAAGCAAAACGACTTGAACCATATGAATCCTCTCAGCAAGCCGAATCGAATGATATATAATTTGACCTTGCTAGGTCAAATCAAGGATTTGACCTGACCTGAGGTCAGGTCAGGGTCAAATTATATAAAATGCGTATCATTAGAACCACAAAGCCCAGGCGAGTTTAGTGCAGCTAAAATAAATGCTCTATCACCATCCGTTACTGAGTTATTCCGTAAAAACCATTTTTCCCATGTATTTTCAATGGAGAGGTCATGCCCCGTACCTGACCTTAGGTCATCGATATCAAGAATACCGGAACACATTTTAGAGAACTCGGTAGGGCCATTATGTGATATGAGTTTCAATCGGATATATTCACCCTGCTCCGACTTATGCTATCTTAAACTTTTTTTGAGGTCGGGTCACTTGACCTGTACTGGTGACCTGACCTGAGATTATCTAACCTTAAAATTTTCACAGAAGTTGTAAAAATGATGAGGGAAAAGGTATACCAAGTACAGCGGCGCTACGCGCCGTCGTTTTTCTACTATCTGCGAAAAACCCTAGGGGGGCGGGTACCGGCCCCCGTCAATGCGCGTGTTAAGAATGTATTTCGAATTCTCTCTCAAGCTGTTTTAGCTACATGCATGAACATCGCACGCCGTGAACTGAAATTGAAATCCCTGATACAGACATGATTTTTCTGAACTGCACCAATAAATAGCTCTGAATCTGTGAGAGTCAGAAGAATGTAGAAAAGCAGAACTTTCGTTATTTTGTTGTTTACTTTCAAAGTTCTCAATATGCACGCCAGCCAGAACTACCACTTCTATTGTCGGAAGAACACAACGCTCCTTTCTCGGCACATCATGCGACGCTTACATATTGTGATAAGACCGCGGCCAGGAGCATCACCTTTTCAATACAATTTCGTCCGCTGGTCACCACCGCTCCGCCGGTTTTAAATTGCAGCCCGTCATTTGAAAACTTCTTATCGGGTACTTCCCAGCGGCTGGCGGCCACAGCTCGAGACCAAGTGGTGTCACATCTGCGACCGCGTCTCCTGCGGTGGCGGATCAGAGCGACGATGACCTTTGCGGTTGGCGCCGGCGGCAGCTCCGCAGGGCGACTGCGGACGACCCCTGGGGCGAACGTGCGAGTCGCGGACGCCGCGATTTCCGCCGCGTATTATTCGCGGGCGGTCACAGGTCGGCGCAAAGGGGGCCGCTGCTGGGTACAAACAAGTTAGCCTCGCTGCTGGTGCAATTGCGCTGCATTGGTATGTGTTATTGTCGGGAAGTGTGCCAGACTTTGACACATGCATCGATCCGCTTGAGAGAACGGGAAGGCGGAGGGAGGTAATTTCTTCTGCGCGGGGAGACTGTGCCGCGCGTCTTTCTGGTACGGTGCCACGCCGCGGGACGCTGCCAATAAGTGCGCATCTGCCCTGCGGAGGATGAGGGGCCCGGTGGACAGAGCATGTTACCGGAACCACCGCTATTCGGCTCAAAGAATTTGTTTTCAATTTGCACTGAGGACCAAGGAAGGTGATGAGCAATATGAGGGCTCAACGGGGAATATTTTCTATTGTTGCATGAACACTCTTTTTCATTATGTGTCAATTTTATGCCCTGTTTCGCACATTGATCCTGTTACAGCTCAACAACAGCCTTCAGCAAAGACACCATAGCTGTGGTAAAACGAGGAACAGACTCTCAGTTGGTTCAGGCTGGAGCGGCATTGGCCTCCAGTGGACACAAATCTGAAAAGCTATGGAGCATTGGAATCGACTGGGGATCAAAAATAGTCTCCATTTTGTATGTTAAAATACCCTGACCGCATTTAAGTCCCGAGTTCCCTGGTTACTCGTACTAAGAGTAGTCGGATATCCAGCACCCCTCACAACAGCATAACACGCGCATTGACGGGGCGGGTACCCGCCCCCTCGGGTTTTTCGGAGATAGTAGAAAAACGCGGCGCGTAGCGCCGCCGTACTTGGTATAACTTTTCCCTCATCATTTTTACAAATTCTGTGAAAATTTAAGGTTAGGTCATCTCGGTAGGTCACCAGTACAGGTCAAGTGACCCGACCTCAAAAAAGTTTGCTTGATAAGTCGGAGCAGGGTGAACTTATCCGATTGAAACTCATATCACATAATGGCCCTACCGAGTTTCTAAAATATGTTCCGGTATTTTTGATATCGATGACCCAAGGTCAGGTACGAGGCATGACCCTCCATAGGAAATACATGGGCAAAATGGTTTTACGGAATAACTCAGTAACGATGGTGATAGAGCATTTATTTTAGTGCATTAGACTTGCCTGGGCTTTGCGGTTCTAATCATATGCATTTTATATAATTTGACCCTGACCTGACCTCGGTCGGTCAAATCCTTGATTTAACCTAGCAAGGTCAAATTATATATCATTGATTTGCTTGCCAAGAGGATTCATATAGTTCGTAGTTTTGCTCATCTGTACTTGTTCGATGTAATGGCCGAAAACTGAATTTACATGTTATCCCTATGACGGGCATGTTTTGACCTCTCGTGACCTTAAATGTGACCTGACAAAAATGGTTCATGTTTTCGATGGAAGTGGATGGGCAGCCCAACACCGTTTACCGTTTTTCGCTACCTACCGTGGTTCTCGATCTTAGGGGCGGGTACCCCCCCCCGTCAATGCGAGTGGCTCACCCCGTCAATCGCTGATAATAGCTGGCGACGACGTATAATTTAGCCGTTGGTGTCTCGTTGTCGACCAACCAAAAACAGACATTTCGTTTACTGCGTGATTGCACCAGAGAGCAATGACGTCACACCTGTCTCAGCTCAGCCGCCAATCAGCGGTGCCGCCAACAAGTAATACAGGAAACACAAGCAATACTAAGGTCCAAGTTTTGTTGAAGGTATGGATCGTGCCATGATGGCTCATTTTTACTTCAGTGAAAGCCGTATGGCTTTGCAAGATCATACCAGAGTCAATGTTACAGTGAACATTTCCTGCTGGGGCGCAACTATTTCAAAAGACGACCTTGGGATCTATGCAGTAGGATAGGTCGAGGTAGGGCAACAACGGGAAATGTTAATTTCTACTTTTTCGGACCATTTTCTGAAGTGGATTTTGATGTTGAACTGAGGTTATCATACAAAAATTTTTGTTACAATTGATCTGCGGTCCCAATATTGCACATTTTTGTTTACATATAAATTACTATTATCACCTATGGCAAAATCACGAACCTTCAACTCTTGTCAACGGTAAAGATTAGGAGTCTTCCGTCCCCTCAGAAGTCGAAACTGGAGTCGTCCGTTTTCGCTATCACATAATAATTCTTAGATAAAACAGATTTTCAGAAAAAATTGGGTTTTGTGCCTCAGGTTCAATACAAATCAAGATGGACGACACAAATGAATTCCAACATTTCTGATACTTTCATTTTCGAAAAATGCCTGTTTTGTTGGTGCTGGGTCAATTGATTCCGTTGCAGGGCCCAGAGTTCTGTTCGGTCAGCCGCACTAATACGCTGAAATCGCCCAATGCCACATCTAAGGGCTGGAAAGCGAATCGGGGTCGCCCAGCCTCACTATTAGCTTAGTGACACTTGCTGGTAAGGGCGGGGATCACAGGGGGGATGGACCCTCCCTCACACTCGCACATAACTGCTACTTTGCCGGACTCGCGGTGGTGTCCGGCTGATCGGTGCGTTTTATCACGTGCAGTTGCATTTTGAAATACCTATTTGACGTGCTCGTTAGGGTGGCACTAATTCGGTGGTAAATTTATTTTTTGAGAATTTCTTCTGGGACGGGCAGCCATACTGTTCTATCAACGGCAAAAACAAAGTGTGCATTTTTGGGGGAGTTTTGTGTATATTTCGAAGTCGCTCAACGAGGTCAAAGCTTGTATTTTCGGGGAAAATGGTTATTTTTCCGTATTTTGTCTTCAAAGTTTCTTATTCTAGATTTGTCATTTATACTAATGAATAGCACCACACTCGACATAAACAGCATATATTCAACTCTCTTGGTTCCAGCTACACCCCTATTCCCTAGTATTAGCCGCTCAAAAAGCGTCAGGGGTCTCATATGTGCCCAGCTTTCACTCATTTTTTTCCTAGTTTGCAGTCACAGTGGACTTGCTGGCGTTCGGAAAGCTGCGCCGATGCTCCTCGACGATCTATAGTAGGAAGTGCTTCTGGCCCTCGTCCTTGATGAGGGCCATGTTGATCTCCTGCATCAGGGCGACGCCCCGCCCCGCGAAGCCGTTGACGACACGGAGTGATTTGACGCAGCGAGAGGCAGTGTTGTAGGAGGGTTCCTCCTCCCAGCAGGCTGGATCCTAGTCGAGGAAGCTTGTCTTCAGGCTGAGAAGGGCGAAGAAGTTGGCGCGACCAGTTCACAGTGTTACAAGGAGGGCCTAAAACGGTACAAAAATCAATAACTTGCGTTCTGTCAACGGTATTGCCTTGAAATTTGAACCGCAGTATGCTAATATCCTGAGCATTATTGAGGTCGAGCTGCAAGTTTCAGTCAGGTCAGGTCTTTGACCTAGGTCAAGTTGAATTCTTATGTTCGGAAATGCGCTATCAGTTTCTCATTTATTCATGTTAAAAAAACTTCATCACAAGAATCTGATCTTACGAAATTGCATTATTTGTGTGTTAATGCCCTGAAAATGCATATTTTCAAGTTGACCTAAACCTAGGTCACCTTTTTCAGTACAAAATTCTGCCAGTTTCTGTGGGAAAATTCAAATTACATCGGATGTCTAAGTTGTTCATCCTACTTTCAGATGAGTAGCTGCTAGACCTACTTTTATTCTCCTAAAATGGGTTTTTCTCATGCTGACCTCAAATGAGGTCAGATGATTTGATGGTTGATTTGTAGGACTTAGCATCCGAAATTGAATTCCGAATAAGTACACATAGTTTTTACACCATTCTGAGGAAAGAATGTTCAAAAAACATTCTGAGCAAAATGCATTTCAGGTACTGCAGGCACGACCAATGAGTTGTAAACACCATATCGAATTCACGTAATTGGGCAGCTTGCCCAAGTTAAAAAAAACGTTTCGCCAGCCTTTGGTAACAGCTCACTTGGCCCAAACTTATAAATCACAAAAATTGCATCCAGCAAGTTCACTCAATATAACTATAGATAAAACCTCATCAATGTCAGAGACGTTAAAAAGGTATCAGGTGGGAACAAACACCGAAATTAAGCAGCTTCACATACTCAAAAACTTCTTAAGAACTATCAAGTAGGTTGGGAGACAGACATGCACTTCAAACAGACAAATGTAACTTATGGCCCAGTCCACTTTTTATGAATCCAAATCATCAGCTGAACTATGGGATGTATCCGAGTTTCCGGGTTGAGTGCCGGGAGCAACCAGAAGCGCGGAGATGTCAAGGTGTTCTCCAGAGGACTATCAGATGTCACCTCTGGGTCGTTCCAAGTCTTTTTGGATTGCTTTCACGATCACAGGATCGCTGGACACCGTGAAGTGATGCAACTGGTCTTGGATTGTCGCTTTTCGGGAGGTTTTTCTGGCATGGATGGTGCTCGCGTGCATACCTTGTCTTTGTTCCTCCGCTCCCGTGCCTAACTGAGCATACCGGTTGGAAGGAGAAGTGACCGAATACACTCACCCCCGTGCACGAGGAGTTTGTGGACTGAGGCTGGCAGGTAAAACCACGGATATAAGCCAAATAATAGCTGTGCTGTCTCTAAGACATACGGGTCAAACTTGTCCGGGTCAATTACCTGATCAGAGGTATTCACACCCGAAAGGATCATGCCAAATCTCCTGATAAGTTCCACACCCACACCAGTAATTTCAGAGAATATGGCGGGGCTCTGGAAGGCGCGGCGAGATGCGTTCCCGTCATTTGAGGTTCCGGAGCCGCCAGGCCATGGCCGGTCAACCACTAGGCCAAGCTTCCGATGAAACTGACGCCGGATGCACTTAACCTTATTTTATTTGTTTTTTCATCCCACTGCTTTGTTTGCCGTCCATGGCTACACCACACGGCCCAACAGAGGCGGCCGGGCCGTGCCCTGGCGGCGCGGCGACCCGGCGCCGGGCGGGGGACAGCGCGCGAGCCGCCGACAAACCCTTACATAATCGGTCGTAAATCACGAAAATGCAACTAAATGCAGCTGAAACTTTATGTACGCATTCCCAACACGTGTGCAGCTGCCACTGTGGTGGTCTCATGTTGTGGGAAGCTGTGGGATTTTTTGCCGGCTTAGTCAAGTTTACTCGGTAATGGAAATATCTGAGTTGTAAATCATGAAAATACATAAAATGAAAAAATACTTTTGGAGATATAACAACTTTCAAAGACATATAATTTTGCGGCAAATAAGTCATAGTTCTGGAAAAAGATCACTCGGTGTGTTTTCGGAGATGTGAAAGCATGTTTGCGAGCGCTCCAATTTCCGGTACGTTCTGACAGTCGCAAGCAATCTTTGTTGTCTGATTGGAAACGTCACCTTTACCTCATCTAAAATGGGATAAACAGACATTTTATCTGAGATTGAGATATGCTCCTGGATGGTCTGGAATGTTGCCCTTCGATATAAAGGCTTCTTAAGGCATTCTGGGTTGGTCAAAAAATTGATATTCGTACCATTTTAAGCCCTCCTTGTAACACGGTGCAGTTGCTCGCTCAGATAGCAGAGGTGACGGCTGAAGACGGCGGCTGTCGCCATGGACACTGGCTTGTCCTGGTACTTTCTCACCTTGAGTAAATGACCTTGGCCATCCACGCGCCCGGTGCAGTGCACCGGGGAGTGCAATCCTCACGCCTCACTTCCCTCACTTCGGGACGCCGCCCAGGGCGATCGTGGCCAGCTCCAGCAGTTCGCGATAGTCATCGCGTGGGTGCTGGTTGTCGAGGAGGCGGTCGAAATGCGCAAGGAGTTTGTTGCGGTTGTCGTGAAGGTGTGGCGGCATATCGCAGTCGAAGGTCTCCGGTGCCGTCCTATCCAACGATACACAAATTGTCTGGAAGCACTGGAAAGAAGGAACGTCCGGGCCGCTAGGCAGGCCGAGAAAGACGGTGAGCGCCTTCTCCAGGACAAGTTCATAAACATGGTGGCGGCAGGTCAGGTGAAGCATGTCCTGGCCGAGCCCTTGCTCGATTATCGGAAAGGCCCTGGCCCTGAGGTCAGTGTTAGAGGCATCGAAACTGAGCGCCCTCACTCGGTCGTTCACCTCCCAGTCATCGAGCACCGCAACGAAAGCAGCAGCGGCAGCCTATCCGGCACAGTTAGGACGCTTCGGTATGGCCAGGACCTTCGGGACGCCGTCAGCGGAAAGGAGAGCTGGAAGTCGGTCAACCGCTGGTCCTCTGCCCGTGCCTGGAAATATTTTTCCATCCGAATGGGGTGTGAGAGGGACGGTCGGTGCAAAGGCGGCTTTGATCTCGGCAGCCCTAGCCTTCCGGAACTGTATCTAAGAATTGCCAAATGACTCACGCTTGATGACCAGCTCTTCAGGTTTGTGTCCCAGGCTTAGAGCCGCCGTCGGTAGGACGTAGACACCATTGCAGTGCGACATCTTTGTTCGAACCATCGCGGTTGCTAGCTCTGTGCTGATGAGCTTTGTTTTCGCACGCCGATGCTTGGGCGGTAAACAAGTTGCTGTAGAAGTCGATGGACCAGGCGAGTCGTGGGGCTGCTGACGGCTCTAGAGGTGCTGGAAGAGGTCAGCTGCGCAGTCTCGTCGAGGTTTGTCGCTCTATCTCAGCCATCTCTCGATATCGCTGTGTCGCCTCCTCCTTCTACCACTTCCGGTTTTTGAGGGAGGTCATCCTTCATCGCCATGCAGCCGCGCCGCCCCTTCTCGCGCTGGCCCTAGAGGAACTCCTTGTCCTCGTTGATCGTCATCATCGCCAGAGCGTCCTGATGCGCGATGTCAAAGACCGGTCGCCGACTCGGCAAACTCTCTCTCCTCCGTCTCTTACATCTTGATCCGCCCCTTCTTGTCTTTTTGAGCGTCTCTCACTTCTCGTGCAGGCGGTTCACCTGTTCCAGCGCGCGCTGCCTCTTTTGCATCGGGATATGCGCGCGCTCCCAAAAGGTATTACGGCGGTCATTGTCTCCACCGGTCATTAGCCTCACCTGAATGTTGACGTTCCATATGCGCCAGGACACGACCTACGAGCATCGCAACTTCCCTATGGCTGAGCCCAAGTCCAAAGAACACGAAACGTTTTAAAATGACCCGATGAAGCAAGTCGCCCTTACACCCGTCGTGGTGAAATGTTTTACGTTCCTAAGCAGAGCCAGAAGGAAGGTGCCCAGAATCACAAGTGTTCAGTAGAATATGTTGTCCTTCGCCCGGGTGGGGGTCTTTTAGACCCCCTCGGGTTTTTCGAAGTGACCAAAAACGGCGGCGCGCAGTGCCGCCAAACTTGGTCTAGCTGTTCCCTCATCATTTTTACATCTTTCCTGAAAATTTTGGCTCAAGTTCACATCAGGTCAGGTCACCAGGCCAGGTGAAGTGACCTCACCTAAAAATACTTAGGACCGCATAACTAAAAGAAGGGTTAATCGATCAAGTTGAAACTCTTACTACATATTGGGCCCACCAGGAGCTACAACATTTGTTCCGGGATTTTTATATTGGTGACCTAAGGTCATGTGCAGAGCATGACCTCCCCATTGTCAATACATGGGGAAAATCACGAAATGAGCCTTTCTCAGTAAGTATGAATGAAATCAACTTCAAACATCGGTTGCGACTTGCTCTTAGCCCATTTCTGAAGCTGATGCCAAAAATTTTGACTTGTGACCTTTAAAAGGTCACCTTAGGTCAAATAAGCATTTTTGTGTTTTTTTCTCTATAAATTTGGAAAAACTAAGATAGAGCTTTTATTTTGTCACCAAAGTGTTTGTATAGTCACTGGAATTCAAATGATATACATGATGACTATACCAGGTCAAGTTGGGTCAGACCGTTGACCTGGGTCAGGTCAAATTCTTAAATTTGACCTGGCATAGCAATATCATATATCATTCGATTTGTATTGACGAGAGGATTGCAATGGTGCATAAACTATGGCTGTATCTTGTTTTGTTTGGAAGCTATTAGCGAAAAAGTAAACGCCCTTATGCATGGGTGGCTATGGACATTCCCAAGAATAGGCCCAATATTTAGTGACCTGTAGCTCCTAGGCTTTGACCTGACACGAAAATGAATGCCGCTGTAAGAAAAGTGCATCTCAAGAGCTTTCGAATGGTGTTAGAAAAATGTTTCTAGCTATCATAGTTTCTGAGATATATGAGGTTTTCTTAGTACATCTCATATTAGCGATTTTGATCTATTTTGACCTCTGGTGACCTTGATATTGACCTGACAAGAAAAATGACTGAAGTATTTCCGATATCATTTTTGAAGAGCTTTCGATTGCCGTTTTGCGCTTTTTTCTAGTCTCTTAGTTTTTGAGATCGTGGGGGGTCTTTTTGGCCCCCACCAGGGCGGAGGTGGCTCGTACCCGCCACCGGGGCAAGGGTTATTTAGCTCAAATATAATTTGATCACTGCAAAATAGTTACAGATTGTTGATGGGAATGTTTTTTTAGATCCTGAAAACTTTTTTTCGCAAAAATAGCAACTTTAACCTCCTTGAGTGAGCTGTAAATATAAATATTTTTCAATAAAAATTTACACACGTTGTTTTTGCCAGGAATAGAACAGATCGGCTGCCCGTCCCAGTGGAAATTCAAAATTTCGAAAATAAGTGTTACCCTAGTGCTCGTGTAATAAGAATTGCCTAAAACATGCCTGCAATAAAACATCCCATGCCAAAAATGTGCATGGCATGCACAAAATTTCACCGATTTTACATGCAGTGCAGGCAGAAGTGAAAAGGGGGCTAGATAGAAAAGCAGGCCTATTCATCCGTTTTTGGATTACGTGCAGTTTTCGGTTGTTGTAAGAATGAAGTAAAACCCAAAACTGCTGATTTATTATAACTGCCGTCATGCAAAGTGGGAAACGAAAACTGAAACAACTTTCAGTGCATGTTCTGTTATTCTCAGTTTGCTGCATTTAAAAGTGTTTCTCCTTTATGGATTTTTTCCATGCGGTTGATGATGGTCTTTTGCTTTTTGGTGTCGTGCTTCCAAATTTGAATAATGTTTAATGCATTGTTCAAATGTCATGTTTAATGCATTGCTTAATTAAACTTCGCCCTGGTGGGGGTCTTTTAGACCCCCTCGGGTTTTTCGAAGTGACCAAAAAACGGCGGCGCGCAGCGCGCCAAACTTGGTCTAGCTGCTCCTTCATCATTTTTACATCTTTCCTAAAAATTTTGGCTCAAGGTCATATCAGGTCAGGTCACCAGGCCAGGTGAAGTGACTTCACCTCAAAAAATACTTAGGACCGCATAACTAAAAGAAGGGTTATTCGATCAAGTTGAAACTCATACCACATATTGGGCCCACCAGGAGCTACAACATTTGTTCCGGGATTTTTGATATTGGTGACCTAAGGTCATGTGCAGAGCATGACCTCCCCATTGTCAATACATGGGGAAAATCACGAAATGAGCTTTTCTCAGTAAGTATGGATGGAATCAACTTCAAACATTGGTTGCGACTTGCTCTTAGCCCATTTCTGGAGCTGATACCAAAATTTTTGACTTGTGACCTTTAAAAGGTCACCTTAGGTCAAATAAGCATTTTTTGTGTTTTTCTCTATAAATTTTGAATAAAATAAGATAGAGCTTTTATTTTGTCACCAAAGTGTTTGTATAGTCACTGGAAGTCAAATGATATATATCATGACTATACCAGGTCAAGTTGGGTCAGACCGTTGACCTGGGTCAGGTCAAATTCTTAAATTTGACCTGACATAGCAATATCACATATCATTCGATTTGTATTGACGAGAGGATTGCAATGGTGCATAAACTATGGCTGTATCTTGTTTGGTTTGGAAGCTATTAGCGAAAAAGTAAACGCCCTTATGCATGGGTGGCTATGGACATTCCCAAAAATATGCCCAATATCTAGTGACCTGTAGCTCCCTAGGCTTTAACCTGACACGAAAATGGATGTCATTGAATGAAAGCGCATCTCAAGAGCTTTTGAATGGTGTTGGAAAAATTTGTCTAGCTATCATAGTTTCTGAGATATATGAGGTTTTCTTAGTACACCTCATATTAGCGATTTTGACCTATTTTGACCTCTGGTGACCTTCATATTGACCTGACAAGAAAAATGACCGAAGTATTTTCCATATCATTTTCGAAGAGCTTTCGATTGCCGTTTTGCGCTTTTTCTAGCTACCTTAGTTTTTGAGTTCGTGGGGGGTCTTTTTAGCCCCCACCAGGGCGAAGGTGGCTCGTACCCGCCACCGGGGCAAGGGTTAATGTTTTGCCAGTATCATTTATACTTGGGGAAGAGCATACCAACCTAAGGTGATGCATTTTATTGTTCTCATGTGAGATGCGTGTAATTTACTTGAAGCATATTGTGTTTATTTTTAGGCTCTGACTTCGCCTGTAAATGGATATGCATCTGTTGGCGTAATGAATAAATAAATAAATAAATAAATTGTCTGTTTTGACAAAAATCTCACCTCATTTCCTCCATGCTGTTTGCTGATTGTGGCCGATATCGGGAACCTTATTGTTGACGAAATGGTGAAAATGAGGGTATAGAAGCTGGCTTTCAGGGGCGTCTCACTTTGATCCTGGGTTGTGATCTGAAATAACAGTTTTGTGGAGCAAGCCGATCAATCACCTTAGGCATTCCCGTTCACCCCGAGCTCACTCACTCACTGCACTGAATTTCCTGAAATTGAAAGTTCAAAATAAAGGGCATTGAGCCCCTAATCAAAACCATGACAAAATGATTTTCCATCTGACGACATACACCATGTGATAAATGTGAAAAATGGCATCACTGTCGTAATGGTACATGCCGCAACCGGCCACCCTCATGATTATACCCGATTCATAGGCAGCCCAGGATAGTAAGAAAAGTGCGACAATTTGTTTCGAGTGCTTAAAGATGGAAACACAATGTGGTTTCCTGACTTTCAGACTCACAGTGTTAATAAATTGTCCTTTTTGGAATTTAGACAAAGCAGTCAGTTCCCTTAAACGCGCAGTAACAAAAAGTGCAACAGCGACGGGGCCACATCTCTCTTTAACGGCCACCTCCGCGGGGAAAAGCGAGATAGGTTGATGGGGTAACTTCATTCAACAATTAGAAATAAATTCCAACTGCTCGTGCAGACCTTTCTTTTCATTCTTTTTGATAAGTGGCATCACCATCGGAGGGGATGGGGGCGGATTCCGCTGGTTTAGCGAAATGGACAGCCTTCAACTTTCGGAGAATAAACCCATAAAATGTTTGGTCGCACTAAATCAGTTGCAAACGTCAGCTTGATGACCGGAAAAGTCTGTTTTAAGATTTGAATTCGACTATATCGCTATCTTGTCCAAAAAAGTTTTCCGCTGCCGTTTCATAACATTTGAAAAAGTGTGAAACAATGTGAAAAAATAATCACGGCATTTCCCAATAACTCAACTGGCACGGTCCAGATTTGAACTTTATGACCTCGTGGTCGTTTGTTTTCTACCGTTGGGACTTTTCCTCTCTAGAAACAATACGAGACGACGTTCATAACCCGGCACCACCTGGGCTCTTTTCATCCCCACCACCGTCCGGGAAGTCCGATCGGACCCCCTCCCCCCCACCTTCCCGCTACGATCTCGAAAACTGAAGGTGACACGGAAAAAAGTTGAAATGGTGCTGAAATTTCCTTACTGTTTTCTCCTTTGAAGCCGAATTTGAGCCATATTAGTTGACTTCGTGATGTCACAATGTGCCAAAAAGTGTCAAATGGATGCCCATTCCGGAAATATCTTATAACTTGGAAACCATTAGACCTAAAACAAAGCCAAAGTCATCAATGTATTTATCAATAAAATTGACCAAAATATTTCAGCGGAGGTTTTTTCAGACCTTGAGTAAGTGACTTCAGTCCGCTGTTATGTATTCCGACTTTGTTTGCGGATAATCACGACATTTCCCAACAGCTCCCCCAGCACGGTCCAGATTTGAACTTCATGACCTCGTGGTCGTTGAGCCCTAAACATATTGGCCTAGCTCAATCAATTTTGATAAAGTGTAGATTACTATAGCCCTCATAAAGCGCCAAAAGTGCGCGTTCCTAACCCTCTTGGTTACTGGGATCTCAGGAGGGACGCTGTAGAACGCTGACGCCAGACTCCTGTGAGCGTTGACGCTGCAGATCATCCACCGCTGCGCGTGTTAAGACCTATGGTTCTGCCCCGGATGGCAGTGGCTGGCCCAACAAATTGTGAATAACATCAATTCAGAATATATTTTTACAGAGACAAACATCTTTGCAAAATCTAAAATCCTAACCTTTTAGTTTTCGCAAATTGTAGTGAAGCTATGCAATGACAGTTCTGAAGTTTTTTCATTGTCGTCTAAAGCCGACCTGCTCTGACAGAAAGAGCTCTTGGGTGTAGTACATTTGTTTTACCTTTATCGCACAAAAGGCCATGTTGACATACCAGAGACGCCAATTTGATAAACCGCTGGGATATCAAGGTTTTCAAAGCTTAGATTGCTTAATCAAGTTCGTCATGTCATTTTTTTGTAATGTCACTTGCTCAAGACTACTGAAGAAATGGAACTACTTTATTTCAGCCAGTCGGGCACCATGACACAAATGCAGGATCATTCTTGCATAAGACATCAACAATAATTATTGCCAGAGCAAACACCTTTGCCCGAGTAGAAACAAGTTATGCATTTTTGTTTGCAAACTTTTTCAATAGCATCAGTCCTCAAAGGTCACATTCTTGAAACCGTATTGGCGCGCCTGTACGAGTTGTCTCATGCTGCAATAAGGTGGCAATGCTTGCTACGAAATTCCAGCGTTCTGCTGAGTTTGCAGCGCTGGCCAGGTAGTAGCACTTTATCACCTGTGACAGTTTTCAGGTTCGATAAATATATAACGCCCAGTTGATTGTTGCAACAGTAATGCACCGGAAAAGGTAATTGTTCATTCCTGGACCGGTGGCGTGAACTGTTTGAGTTTATGGCAGCTGCGCATGTACGATTGGCAGATAATAAAAACATAATGAGCACCAGTATTTGATAGTTTTATTATTATTGATATTTTGAGAACGAGCTGATTCTACCCGTACCAGTATAGGTGGTATCTTTAACCCATTAACGCCCAGCGGGTCATTTTTGTCCTCTGACTTTGACAGGCTGCAGAATCGGTACCAGTGAAGTGATCTTCATGTTTATGATATGAATGTGTGTTTCAGAGCGTGGACAAGCTGGAAAAATGCATTTGAAAATTCTCGGTTTTTATGGGACGATTTTGGTGGAACTTATTTTGGCGAGGTTTTGGTCAGTGTGAGATAGCTCTGCAAATTTTGTGTCTCGCAACAACATATAGAAAGCTGAAAAGGGTTTGCATGATTGACATTAAGCCAAGACCACTAGGAGTCAGATGGTGAAGAAGAAGTAAGATTTTCTTGAACGGCTTTGCCATGAGACATCGTCAAATATGAAGCGGACAAAAATGACTCGCTGGGCGTTGCGGACATCTGCGCGCCGCTGAAAATGAGGAAAAGTATGTGCCCTGTCCTCCCGTCTGGTGCGTTAGATGCACAATGTTACCTAAAGGGAGGGGAGGCATTGTGGGTCCTGCGAATGCAGGGTTGCCAGTTTATATATTTTTCATCAAATCTGAAGACTTTTAGTGCAATGTCGATACCCTTGGAAACTTTTGAAGTTCATGAAATGCTTCCTAACATTTTCGGGTTCTGTCTTGTTTTGGGAAAGATTATCACATATTTTTAACGGAAACATGCAAGATGGTTCCAGTATTTTGTAAAGGCGTTATTAAAGACAATTTTTAGGGCTTTTGAAAACTCATCTAAATATTAGCACTGACTTCACTGTTAAACTAGCAGAGCCTTCTCTTTTCCCCTTGATGGATTGTGTGTAAAGGATAGAGAGGATAGGGAACAGTAGCGGATTGAGGACTTCATTGGGTGGTGGTGTGGGGGAGGGGGTTAGGGGTCTCGAGCCTCCCCGCCATAGCCTCGGAACAGCCCTCAGTAAGGCATTTAGGTACTATAGGCACACTGACATTTCGATAGGAGGGACTTGAGCCTTCCTAGCCCCCTTGTGTCCACTAATGATTGAAAGCCAATGACCAGCTGACAAAAATGAGTTGGAAATTATCGCGGCCGCCGCGCTGGTTTGTTTTGACGTGATGGTGCAGTGTCAAACGTCTGGAGCAGTATAAAATGGGTGAAAGCTTGGGAAGTTCTAGAACTGCTGTCTAAAACGCAACTAGCACTATTTTTCCTTGGTTCTAGTCAAGTGAACCTACCATGAGTGAACATCCCGGGGGTTAGGAGGAGGGGTCAATACCTGCCTGTATTTTTTGTCTCCCACAGACTTTGTCTAGGGCTTGGATTACAGTGCCAGCGTTAAACCATCCAGAACCCCTCCTGGATCGAGAGGAATTCTCCAGCCATGGAGACATAAAAATATCGAAAGCATAGTTGTTAGCAATGCCACAGATCAAATGATTTCAGGAAAAGAAGCAAAATAAGTTGTTTTAAGTGCGCAAGATAGCGGAGCGGATCAGGTGCATATCATAAGCATACCATCACAAAATATATTAGTCATGAGGATGAGAAAGATGGTGAGCTGACCAGCGTTACAATGACCAGTGGCGTGCCTGGAAATGTGGAGGTTCACATTTATGCAACTATGAAGCGCGCTACTTGTTCCAAAGAAAAGTTGGAAAGATGGAAACGTCCCGTTTGAAGATTTGGAGATGAATCAAGCTAATGTGCACAGCGTGGGGAGCTAACGGATTAAGTTTTCAAAAACTTTTCATCTGTATACTGAATATTACGATTTCTCGTTGAAAGCTCAGTGAGCATCAGTCACAAAGTCTGGGAGGCGTAGAAGGAAGGGCGGTAGAGACAAAAGAAACGGTTTCCCAAAACCTTTGATATTCCAAATAATCGTAAAATACTAAGATGTTCACAATTTTAGTCTATCCCCGCAAATCATCAGTCTAGGTTAACCACGTTTGCATACTATTAGCAAATATGCTGTTAGTGTAGTCTTTAATTAAACCTTAAGAGCATAGAACTGTCTAAACATTTTACTATGGCCAATATACAAGAGGAAATAAAAACACTTCACAGAGCTGCAGTAAAAGCGATGCGCATTGGGCCACTGAGTCCGGTGACGGCGCCGCCCGGGAGCCGGCCGCGCAGTGCCAGCCGATGTCCCCAAACGCCCAGCGGGTCATTTTTGTCCGATGTCATATCTCAGAATCTAAAATTGGTATTGATTTAAAACTTTCCGAACATCTTATTGGGCATATTCTAAGCATAGGAAAAGATTTTTTCGCCAATTTGAAAGCTGGAAGTAGGTGCGGGCGTTAATGGGTTAAGCAGCTGCAGATGACAGGTAGGAATATTAACACTGGGATTCCTGGCATAACGCGCTCCGCCGGGGGAAATTCCCCCTTCCGTCTCATTTCCCGGAAAAGCTAAATAAAGATTATGGACGGCGTTCGTAAGCTCTTGAGGAGACAAATAGAAATCTTGCGTACTATTTTTTTACGACGCACCAACTACTGAGGTCATGTGGCGTCGGAGGGGGAGGGGAATGAACTAGGCTAGGGCAGGGTGCCAAATCCTGCCTCTGGGTGGGCTCGAGCCCAGGACACGCTGCACATACTGCTAATTTTATGTCAGGTTAATATTGTGTTCAGCAGAGGTCAAGGAGCGTTCCATAGGTTTACAACAGGGCAGTGTGCACTTTAACCTATACAATTTTACTCAGTGGAGCTAGAGTAAATATTTTGGCATCATTGGAGTCCTCTCAACGTGAAAACTCGAATGATGTATAGTGAAAATGGCCTGACATCGGTCTAGGTCAGGGTCACATGGTGACCTGGTATAGTCATGTTGCATATTAATCTTCTTCCCGTGACAAGATAAGCACAATGCAAGCAAAATGGAAACTTTGTCTCAATTCAGTGTGAAGTTATTGGAAAAATAATCACTGCATGTTCATGTGACCCCCACATGACCTTTGAGAGGTAAAATGGTCAAAATATCAGCTTTATGGTCAAGATCGTGGCAGGAATAATTTGTATAAGAACTTTTAAGTTGATCTCTCTTGTATTTACTGGAAATAAACCTTTCTATTTTTCTACATAGACTTCTAATGGAGTGACCAAAAAATTGATCCAATCATAGGTCAAAAGTATGAAAATTTGTAGATAGCACATTTATAAGCCCTAATGGCCTTCTTATATTGTGACAGCTTCAAGGTGATTGATCGGCAGATGTTCCTACGGTGCCGCTTGAAACTCGATATTTTGTGTTTTAAGGTCAGGTCGCTTAACCTTGAATAGCTCCTTAACTTGCCATGACATGACCTGAGAAAAACTGATCAGATGCGTGAAAATGATCAGGAATAAGGTGCTGTACGTTTTGTTGCTATGCGCCTTTTCGGCGTTATTTGGGGAAACTATGAGAGAGGAATTTCACCCCCCTGCAGTTAGGCGCGTGCTAATTTTCCCACCAGGCTGGAGCCCTTTCTTTAGGAAATTGCACACCATTTGGTGTTACTGCAGCGAACCAACCTGTCACTTGTTTTGATGCCGATCTAGCTCAGAATATACATCGCGTCCAAGTCATGGCTATGTGCTTATCGTGAAAATAGGCCTCCGCTCCAAGAACAATTAAGTTGAGCACCTCCACTTTTACATGGGCTGGATACACTCTCTGGAATGAACTTTCTTAAATGTATGTACAATAGTTGTACCTGTACAAGAAAATACCTTCTAATGGGCACCGCACTATTTCAACTTCGGTTTGAGTTAAGCAGGTAACTACTTGTCTGAGGTTTTCCATCATCCCAGCAGAGTCTCGTGTGGAGATTGTGAATATTAAATCTATGGAATTCTTATTTTGTACACGCTTTTGTAAATTGCAATTCTTATATTTTTTTCGGAAAATTTTCAGGAATGAAGTGCATATACTTATTAATGAGTTTTCGAAACTCTTAGAAAATATTTTCTGGGCTTGCGAATGGCGTGTAACTGCCTTTCTCAGCGAGCAAGAGTCCGGCCAGTGCACAATCTAAAACTACACAAGTTCAGAAATTTTTTAAAGAGTGGAGACAGCACGACAGGGACGTAATGAGAAGCGAAAATATTTTGGTGATCATTTTCTGCCCGAAAATATATCAAATTCTATGGCTATACAACAGCCGAAATAGACCCAGCGGCTTCAGACTACAGTACATGGCCACGACTAATTAGCAAAGAGCACAAAACTCATGGTCACAAAATTCAAAACACTTGCACACCTATTCACTGTCAAAGGTAAATACATTTGGATTACCCACGTTCAAAGGATAAACATTTTGTAAGATGCCCTGATACACTATGAGCGCTATAATACATACATACATATGAAATTTGAGTTATATTTTAAAGCTGACGGTTTCTAAACAGCTTAAATAAGGCTACCACTAATAAAAGACATTTATATTATAACAAAGTGACCCAAAGGAAAAACTAAACATCCCTGAGGGCCCCATTAGCAATACTGGAATTGAGAAGGTACGCTAGTGTGGGATCAAACAATGAATGCTATAAGGCGTGAGGTGCCAGATTTATCAGAAGCCTGTTTAATGTAGATTTTAGTTTTATGAGCATTTATTCATTCTTTACATCGTCACTGTCATGAGAGAAACTGAGAATGTTTAGGATGAAATTTAAGCTGAAGGTGGCTATATCTATATTGGGGTGAAAATTCAGAATATGACCCCAAAATGGAGTATCGATATTTCTCAGTACCGCGTCGCCGAGGTGTTCATTGAAACGGCATCTAACTGGCCGTCTGCTCTCCCCACATTAAACTCTTCCCTCCCTGACTTCTTGCAGGCCACAGAGTCAATCCTGTACACCACCATGCGGGTGGTGTACTTGTTTCTGAGCCCGGACCCACAAGTGGGACATTCTTTGTGACCTGAAGGGCAATTACGTGGTCGAAATTCTGATTTTATTAATTTATCGCCTCACGTTTGGCCACTTATCCACGCAATGCTAATGGGTGCCTAGACAGTGATAATGCCCCGAAGCATTTTAGTGAAAATTTCATCGAAGAAGGATAGGCGCATGTATATGTGATGTCTTATTTAATCCACCAGTGTCATCTCTAGTGAGTAAACAATTTTATTTTCTTTGCATTGAGTTTAGGTGGGAAATTTTTCTCCTAAAATAGCTCGGACATATTATGCATCCTGCAGTCGATTGCTACTTTTTCTGATGATAGTTTGATGGCCCGGGTTAATTGTGAGTGTAGAACCGATGTTTTGGTGCTCATGGTGTGTGCAGAATCAAAATTTAAGACCATGGGTGCTGCCAAAGGTCCACTGAACGGCTCTGACGTATAAGAGTAATTTGCGTATAAGGTGAGCAGGGTGACTAGGAATGCCATTTTTCTGAGTTCAAGCTGTGCTGAAACGTGACCTTGATAGCCGGGTTCTGTGAGTTGAATCGAGTTAGGGATTTTTACAGCTTTTCCATTCCATGTTCCAAAATACCGAGGCCATCATCAATGTGCCTCAGGTAGAATGCTAGTCGAAGTTTCAGCGTAGACAAATATCTATACTTAAGTATGTCTGCATGCAACTAATCGCAAAATGAGGGAGCCACATTGTTGCCCATGGCTATGTGTTTAAAGTACCTTTCCCCGAAGCGAATGCAGTTATTCCTGAGTAAATGTTACAAAAATTGCTCTGATGTCTGTGATGGGTATACCCAAGAGGCTTATGTCGACAAGTTAGCATGAATAAGAAACGTCACAGCGTCGATGCTTTGTGTAATACAGATCCTCCCATACAAGTTGGATACGATCATAGAAAGAAAACACTTTTAACAGGTAATCTAGCACTAGATTACCTGTTAAAAGTGTTTTCTCTCAGGTAACTTTGTTCTCAACCGGGTTAGAAAAAATTCATAGTAGGGTAGGTGGGCTGGGATGGAAGTCAACAGCTGACCTAGAATAGCTTGTAAAGGCCACGATAACTTGTTCAACGGATCGCCACAAGCTTAGACAATAGGTCTAAGGGGATTATCCAGCTTGTCGCCTTGGGCAGGCCGTACAGCTCAGCTATTCCACAGTGCAGGAGAAGAAGCTGGCGAAGTGTTTCTTCCCGTAGCTTTTGCACTTGTCGGATGTCTTAATGACTATGTTTTATGTATGATGGTAATTATTTTCTCGATATTATTTTGACACTGGGACCACCATTGAATATTGAGTTTTCATGTAACTGAAGGATATAACGATTTTACATACATAACGTATCAGTGCGTACTAGTTTTATGAAAATCAAACAGCAGTACCAGGAGTTATGGATAATCTAAAAAAACGGTAAAACATATATATTTCAAACGACACTGCAAACATTTAAAAAGAAATTAAAAAATGTTTTTGGTTTCGAAAATGGAGGTTAGCGTGAGTAAAATGCATCGCACTTTGATTCTTTAATCGGAGGAATGTGCTTCGAGACCTTAGGGTGGCAGTATCCACCCCCCCTCCTGACAGGAAAAGCGGTAGCCGGGAGCATGACAGGATTATGGTTAAGCCTACCCGGTTTGTAGATATTTGAGTCAATATACTTATGGACTTTCAGAGCATGGGGTACATGGCAACTTTTCAAGTTATTTCTTTCCAGTCAGCGCCATAGGGTTACTGGTCAAGAAATGTAAATATAATGGGGGTCATGGCCCCCTCTTTTCTACGCCTATGCATCTGTCAATGCTACACTGCAAAGAATTGTCCATGAAACAGTGACGGATCCAAGGGGGGGGCAGGGGCCCGGGCCCCCCTTAGCTCCAAAGCGCCTCAGCATGGCTTAGCTCATATCGGGCGCCGAAGGCGCCCGTTATGAGTGGTGCGCTTGTACCCATGTCGTGCGCCAAGGTGGTAGATACCACTTATTCCACTTGAATTAACTCATATCCTTAAAACCATGGCAAAGCACCCCTGCCCAAACACTAGACGCCTTTACTGGTCTTTTGCGCCCCCAGTAAAATGTTGAAGATGAAATTTAGAATGCTAACAAAAGCGCCCCGGAAAAGAAAAGGCGCCACTGGATAGCAAGATTGCGCCATGGGGAACTAACGCGCCCTTGGGTAGCCTAGGCGCCCCCTGGATGAAGGGCCCCTGAGTAGCCTAGGCGCCCCCTGGATGAAGCGCCCTACGGATATCATATGGGCCCTTTGGCTAGGAAAGGCGCCCCTGGGCAGCAAATGCAAATCTTAGTAACATAGGTGCCTTGGACAGCATAAGCCCCCCTTAGATAGAAATAGGCACTTCAGGAAAATAAATGCAACCCTTGGATAGAAAAGGCGCCCTTTGGTAGTCTAGGCGCCTTCTGGATAAAGCGCCCTACGGATATCATATGCACTTTTGGATAGCAAAGGCGCCGCTAGACAGCAAAGACAACCCTGGATAACACAAGTGCTTTGGACAGCAAAGGCGCCCCTGGATAGCAAGGGCGCCTCTAGGAAGGCACCCCTTCCATAGTAAAGGCGCCTTTGGATGGCCTAGGCGCCCCCTGGATAAACTTGGTGCCTGACAAGGAAAATGAGCGTCCCATTGGGAAATACAGGCTCCCCCTGTATAACATAGATGTCCCTTGTCCATCTTCATCTACGCTGGATTGGAGCCAGCGCCCCCAAGAGCAAAGGCCCCCCTGGACAGAAATGTAATAATAATTGTTGGGGTTTAACGACGCACCAACTGCCAGGGTCATACGGCGTCGCCAACTCTCACCCTGTTGGAAGGGATTTTGAGGATCAAATCGACTTATTCAGAGGCTCCGCCGGGACTTGAACCCGGGACCGGTGGCTTAGAAGACAAGGCTGCTATCTCAAGCCATCTCCCCGCTCAGCAGATGAGCGCCTCTTCCTGATAACTAGGTACCTTATTTCAGTGTTTGAGCGTCTTATGTCAGCATTTTTATTTTCCATCTATTTTAGGCTCCTCCTGGATTACAGAGGCGCCCCCTCAAGTGCGAAGGCGCCCCTGGATAGAAAAGTGCACCCCATGTTTGCAAAGGCGCTCCAAGATAACATAAGCGCCCCTTGGATGGAAATAGGCACTCCAGGAAAGTAAAATGCGCCCTTTAGGTAGCAATGGCGCCCGTGAACAGCAAAGGCAACCCTAGATAACAAAGGTTCTCTGGACAGCATAGGTGCCCTTGGATAAACTGGCGCCTGGAAAAGAAAAATAGCGCCTCACCGGAGACAAAAAGCACCCAAGGATACGTAGGGGCATGTATTTCAATCATGTCTGTGATTGCAAAATACACATATGGATATGGATTGCATATGCACCCCTGGATAGAAAGACACCCCTGGGCAGTAAAGGCGCCCCAGAATAAGGCGCCCCTGGAAAGCAATAGAGCGCCCCTGTGGAGAAAAGCCACCTCCTGAATAACCTAGGCACCGCCCCCGAAATATCAGATGCCCGTGGATAGAACAGACTGCCTCGAATAAAACAGCGGCCCTGGATAGTAAAGGCGCCCTTTGATAGCATAAGCGTTCCTTAGCAACAATATGGGCGCTACATGAGCTCAAGGTTCACGCGCACCTAAGCCCAATAATAGAGCAATCAATCAATGCCAAAACACTCCTTAACACGCGCATTGACGGGGGTCTGAGCCACCTTCGCATTGACGGGGGGGGCGGGTACCCGCCCCCTAAGATCTCGAGAACCACGGAAGGTAACGAAAAACGGTGAACGGCGTTGGGCTGCCCATCCACTTCTCCACCGAAAACATTTGAACTATTTTTTGTCAGGTCACATTTAATGTCACGAGAGGTCAAAAACAGCCGTCATAGGGATAACATGTAAATTCAATTTTTCGGCCATTTCATCTGAACAAGTAAAGATAGAGCAAAACGACTTAAACTATATGAATCCTCTCAGCAAGCCGAATCGAATGATATATAGTTTGACCTTGCTAGGTCAAATCAATGATTCGACTTGACCTGAGGTCAGGTCAGGGTCAAATTATATAAAATGCATATCATTAGAACCGCAACGCCCAGGCGAGTCTAATGCAGCTAAAATAAATGCTCTATCACCATCTGTTACTGAGTTATTCCGTACAAACCATTTTTCCCATGTATTTCCAATGGAGAGGTCATGCCTCGTACCTGACCTTAGGTCATCGATATCAAAAATACCGGAAAATATTTTAGAGAACTCGGTGGGGTCATTATGTGATATGAGGTTCAATCGGATAAGTTCACCCTGCTCCGACTTATGCTATCTTAAACTTTTTTGAGGATGGGTCACTTGACCTGTACTGGTGACGTGACCTGAGATGACCTAACCTTAAAATGTTCACAGAAGTTGTAAAAATGATGAGGAAAGTGTATGATAAATACGGCGGCGCTACGCGCCGCCGTTTTTCTGCTATGTTTGAGAAACCCGAGGGGGCGGGTACCCGTCCCCCGTCAATGCGCGTGTTAAAGCACGGGCGCCAAACTTCCTAAGAAGTAAAGGCGCCTCTGGGTAGCAAAGGTGACCCTCGACAGTACTGTAGGTGTTCCTGAATAACTGCACCATCCCTTGATAAGAACAGCCCCAAGATGGCACAGGTACCCTGCGGATAAGAAAAGCGCCCCTGAATATCAGAGGCACCCTCTAAATAAGTTGCCCATGGAGAGCATAAGGGTACCCTATGGATAGCAAATTGCCGCCCCCTAGATAGCCTAAGCGCCCCTTGCATAGGGTAGGCGCCACTGGTTAGTATAGGTTACCTTGAATGAAAATACGCCCATCAATACCAAGGTGAACCTGGATAAGAAAAAGCGCCCCTTGGGCCCTGGGTATCAAAGGCCCCCCGGAACAGCAAAGATGCCCCTGGATAGCTAGGTTGCGTCCATTGGGGAGCAAAGGCGCCCCTGAGTGTCACAGGTGCCTCATCGAAGCAAAAGCCCCTCAAGGTACCTAAGGTCCTTACCAAGGTACCAGTCGTTAGCTGGCCCGAAATATGTTTGATGGTAAACGTGAACATGTCCTCACTAGGAGGAAGCTTTCATGAAAATGAGCATTTACAAATGCTTTTTTAAACGCGTTTTTTCATTGACACTGGCCGCCTTTTGGGTGGTAAATTGGCCAGTGGCGGATCCAGGGGGAAGAGGGCAAAAAAGGCATTTGCTCCCCACCCCAAACGGAAAAGCTCGAGGCAAGACTATGTTCTTGCCCCCAAAGCCATCGACCTCCTTTTTCCCCCTTACTCCTTCCTTTTTGGCTTATGAGCAAGTTTTGGTGTTTCAACTCTCAACTTCAAACAGAACCTGCTAAATTCATTGTAAATATTGGGCCTTGGATAGGAAGAAGTATCTCGAGCCCAGATTTTCACCCCGTGGCGTTTTTTCTTTTGCCTTTCGCCTCAAATACCCAAAATTCTAACGCGGCAAGTGATATTGGGAGCGCAGCTTTTTACTGCGTGACTTTTTTTGCTTTTCTACTTTGGATTGTCCCTCCCAAACCGACCTGCTAGATCCAACACTGAAATTGGCGCCCCTCAGGTTCGGCGCCCCCAGGTTCGGCGCCCCTCGAGCCTGCCCCCTTAACGAAATCCTAGATCCGTCACTGCCATGAAATGTGCATCTTATGGCGTCGAATGGACTGACGTACGTTGCGTATGCCTTTGGAAGGATCATCGCTTTAAGGGATGCCTTGTTGAACACGTGTCTTAATATGCTCTAATCGTCCTCGCTGCAGCACCACATAATCTACCAACTTGGATATATGAAGAGACTGTTCCAGTGCCATCCACTGAAACCTTAGAGATAAAAACGCCTGGTATGATTTGACTAATTAAGGCTAGCAAAAGCATACTCGCTCCCAGAAGGTACAGATGGCACATCACCCACCCAGTGAATGCGTTGAGCCAAAGTTAAGGTGCTAGGGGGCCGCTGTTACTCATCACAGCCCTCACTTACCGGGCGTCCCAGAGAATAATCAGCAAGTGAATTTAAATCTTACTTAAGTTCAAGACTATGCCTAAATCGCATGAGGTATTCACGAAGCTCTAGTTCATATCAAGTTATTTTTGTAGACGACAACTTAACACGTGCACTGACGGGGGTCTGAGCCACCTTCGTTTTGACAGGGGGTACACCCACCTTAAGATCTCGAGAACCACGCTAAACAGCGAGCAACGGTAAACGGCGTTGGGTAGCCCTTCCACTCTATCGAAAATATTTGAACCATTTTTTGGGAGGTCACATTCAAGGTCACTAAAGGTGAAAACATGCCATCATAGCGATAACATTCAAATGAGGGTTTTTGGTCATTCCATCTGAACAAGTAAAGATAGAACAAAATGCAGAGCCTTGAAATTCTCGCAGAAAGTCAAATCGAATGATATATAATATGACCTTGCTAAAAAACGTGGGATTTGACCTGACCTGAGGCCAGGTCAAGATCAAATTAGGTAGGATGCGTATCATTAGAAATGCAAAGACAAGGCAAATATAATGCAGTTAAAGTAAACGCTTTATCACCATGCATTCCTAAGCTATTCAGTTAAAATCATTTTCCCATATATACAGGATGGTGAGACAGATTGGTAAACAGGTGCATACAATGGGATTATTGTATTAGGATTAACCCGCGCCCCACCGGGGGTCCGGCGCCACCTTCGCCCCACCGGGGGGCATCGATGGCCCCCCCTCTAACTCCGAAAATATGGACGTTAGCGCAAATCTGCAAAGTGCAATAGAAAGCTCGCGTGAATTCAGTAAGAAATTACTTCGCATGTTTTAGTGCTCAGGTCAATGGTTTGACCTCCAGAGGTCAAATTAGGTCAAGATCGGCTATTTTCACTCAAATATGCAATGATTAAGCAAACTGGGCATAACTCTTATGTCATTAGAGCTATTGAGGCCTGGTAAAGTACATTTGATAGCAAATTGCCAGTACTTTTTCCGCTATGTGGAACGTTAAGACCTCCCGCCAGTGGTTTGACCGCCAGAGGTCACCTCGTGACCTAATATGACCTGAGGTCACGAAAGGTCAAAAAGTGACCTTGCCGTATATCAAATGAAAGCCAGTGACAAGACAAACACAATGGTGTTTGTTTCACCGCTCTAGCTCAATTAGGTCAAAAGTTATTGTCAAAATACTGTTTTTGACCTCTGGCGACCTTGGATGACCTTGGAAAAGTCAAAGGGAAAATATGACCCCTGGGATCCGTGTAAGGGTGTCCAAAAACGTTGTTCTGAGCAGTCTGAGTATTTGCAATCCTTTTTGTGGCTTTTATATCATGAAATAGCTTTTCCCCATGCTTTTCCAATGGGAGAGGTCGCCTCGTGACCTGACCTCAGGGCACGAAATCGAAAAATCCCGGATATACACCGTGTAGACCCTGGAGGGGTCATAAAGTGTAGGAAGTTTCAAATCGATCGACTTTGAAATGTAGCTCTTACAGAGCTCTAAAGTGAAGTGAGGTGACCTTGGTTGACCTCGTCTGGTGACCCGACCTTGGGTGACCCGGGGTAAAAAATTTCAGGGATGATGGGAAAATGATGCAGTGAGAGGTAGAGCCCTCAACCGCGGTGCTGCGCCTCGTCGTTTTTCTGCTATCCCGGAAAAACCTTAGGGGGCCATCGATGGCCCCCGGTGGGGCGAGGGTTAAGTTTTAACACAAGTTACAATTTAACATGCTTACGTTTCGGCTATTCCGCCTTGATCATGGCATATTTGCGATTCAATGTACGAGCTTTTCATGTATTTAATGTGTATTTTAATGTATTTCAATACCGTGGTCAAGGCGGAATAGCCGAAACGTAGGTATCTTAAATTTTGACTTTTGTTAAAACTTAAACCTAATACAAGATTCCCATTGTAAGCACCTGTTTACCCATTTTTCCCATGTATTTCCAAAGGATAAGCCATGGCTTTTACCTGACCTTGGGTCATCGATGTCAAAAACATTGGAACATGTAGAAGGCTCGGTGGGGCCATTATGTGATATGAGTTTAAATCGGACAATTTCACCCTGTTCTGAGTTATGCTATCTTAAGCGTTGTTTCAGTTCAGATCACTTGACCTGTACTGGTGACCTGACCTGACATGAACCAACCTTAACACGCGCATTAACGGAGGGCGGGTACCCGCCCCCCCTCGGGTTTTTCGGAGACAGCAGAAAAACGGCGGCGCGCAGCGCCGCCGTACTTGGTATACCTTTTCTCTCATCATTTTTGCAGCTTCTGTGAAAATTTTAAGGATAGGCCATCTCAGGTCAGGCCACCGGTACAGGTCAAGTGACCCGACCTAAAAAAAGTTTAAGATAGCATAACTCAGAGCAGGGTGAACTTATCAAATTGAAACTCATATCACATAATGGGCTCACCGAGTTCTCTAAAATATCTTCCGGTATTTTTGATATCGATGACCTAAGGTCAGGTACGAAGCATGACCTCCCCATTGGTAATACATGGGAAATATGGTTTTTACTGAATAACTCAGTAACAGATGGTGATAGAGCGTTTATTTTAGCTTCATTAGACTCGCCTTGGCTTTGCAGTTCTAATGATAGGCATTTTGTATAATTTGACCCTGACCTGACCTCAGGTCAGGTCAAATCTTTGATTTGACCTAGCAAGATCAAATCATATATCATTCGATTCGGCTTGCTGCGAGGATTCATAGAGTTCAATTATTCATAGAGTTCAATTTATTTTGTTCTATCTTTACTTGTTCAGATGTAATGGCCGAAAAACTTAATTTACATGTTATCCCTATGACGGCATGTGACGGCATGTTTTTTACCTCTGGTGGCCTTAAATGTGACCTGACAAAAAATGGTTCAAATATTTTCGATGGAAAAGCGGATGGGCTACCCAACGCCGTTTACCGTTTTTTGCTACCTACCGTGATTCTCGAGATCTTAGGGGAGGGCGGGTACCCTCCCCCCTCGTCAATCCGAAGGTGGCTCAGACCCCCGTCAATGCGCGTGTTAAAATTTTGACAAATGTTGTAAAAAGGATCAGAAAAAGGTATGCCAAGTACAACGGCGCTCCGCGGCGCCGTTTTATGCTATCTCTGAAAAGTCCAAGGGGCGGGTACCCGCCCCCGTCAATGCGCGTGTTACTATTTTCATACTTGTACATGCAGTCACAGACCACATGTTCCACATGTCCATCGTCCGCCGCAGGCTCAACGCTGAGCAGCGTCCGGCTCCCTCCCATGAGGCCTAAAGCAGCAGAGTGATGCACTCATTGGCGTAGGAATGGGGGTGGAGGCAGGGTCTCGTGCCCCTATGCGCAAGATCTTAAAATTTGTTCTTAGGTTGTAAATGTAGAGTCCAATTTTTACAATGGGTTTTGAACAGAGGTAAGGATTTTGTAGAGCGTGTTAACCCTATTTCTGTCAGGCTCCCGGCTACCCCTATTTCCGGCAAGGGGGGCAATATCGGCCCCCCTAAGATCGCGTAATCTAACCGGCCGATTTTGAAAATTCAAAGTGCTATAGATTTCCCTGACGCTAAACTTTATTTTGAAAAAAAGAAAATTTCAAAATTTTGATTTTTAAGGAGAAGGTCGTGCAAAATATAAAGTTTTTGTGCATTTTTTTATATTTTCCATAACCCTTTCTCTGTTGTATGATTTTCACAAAACCAGTTCAGATTTACAAATAATTGACCCAAAATTTTCATATACTCGAGTTACGCAAAAATTCGAAATTCAATGGCAGTTCCAGGACCAGGACTATGAGGGGAAATATATACAACCTAAAAAGTTTTTGTTACGCGGATTAGAAGCCGTCATATTCTGCTTGGCATCTTTGACACATAAATAAATGAGAAAAAAGTAGAAAACTCATCAGGGGCGGATACAGTAAGGTAAAACAGTGGGGTAAAATACATACCAACAATATGCAAGTGGTATGCATGAGTATATTAGTCCCTCGACTAGTTGAAATTTATTTCTGATAATTTTTACCCTCCCATGGCAGCTCTGGGAAACGGGGTAACATAGGCGGATCAAGGGCTCTCGTCGTGGGGTGGAGCGGGGCGTGATTGGAAACACATTTTAAATATACAACGATATTGAGTCGCGGCGGTGATACTGGCTGGGAATATACATTTTGAAAATGTGTAGTAACTGGACACGCCTCTGGTAATCTAGAATTGGGTTATAACTATTTTGAATTTTCATATACCCAATTGTATTCGCCCTGGCACGGCTGTAAGCAGTCTTCTCACTTACTAACGTTTAGTTATTCTTGATAAAATTCCCCCTCCCCATTTTGAACTGCTGTAACCGCCCCTGATGAATACAAATAGTGACAAGTGTGAATGCACTATCATCTCACATAAAAATGATATAATAAAACCATATAACTGGTATCAGGATCAGCAGAGACAGCTTCCTTTTACAAAGAACCCATCGCATACGATAATACTTGGTTTGTGGATAGAACCTCCCCAAAAACCCAGCCATAGCTCCGCCCCTGGTAAATATATAATCTTGAAAATTTCAGAAAATCTGCCTGTACTAGTTTTAGGAAAGTTCAGGAAGTTTCAAAGTTCTATCGCAAGCCGTTTTGGAGATATTCTTGAAAAACCTGAAGGGGGGCAATATTAGCCCCCTCTGCCGGAAATAGGGTTAAAAAACATTATTGTCATATTTAATTTTACCCAAAGCTTTCGGTATAAGATTTCCACCAGCTTTAAAGTTCAAAGTAAAGGGGCTTATTGCCTTATTTCAAACCCTGAAGGAATACTTTCTATATTGTTGCAGCAATATGATTGGTCGTAAGCCCTAAGCCTCGCCCACTCGCAGAAAATACCACGCTAGCGAGTGAACCAGCATGCAACACTCCTTTCAACCGAAAACTTCGGGAGAGTCCATTGCAGAGTGTCATTAGCCCAAACTGCGCCCAATGGCCGCAACACACATGCCATCTTCCCTCCCCTGTACTTGCCAAAACAAGTATCAATTTTTTTCTTAAAAAATCTAGCTCTGAAATTGTTTCATTACATCACAGGCATAGGCATTATATTTCCACCACTGAATAAACACGGCCGCCGTAACGAAAACTGTCCCTCAGTTTTTGCGCCAGTGCTTCTTGTACTGCACGCGATGTTTGCCACGCGGAAACGCTGTGAATGGGCCTTCACAGCGAGTATATGGTGAAGATTTGGGATTTCACTGATTATTAGAACTGTTACTTTGATGACGTCACTTATTTTTAGAAAAGTTATGTTTCTGTTCTTAGCGTATGAAAGTGGGGAAAATGCAGTTTCATGATTTCAGACCTCTCTTGTTCTTAAATTTTTATTTTTCAAATTTCGACAAAGTGGTCCATTCCCCTTAACTGAGAAGAAGCTACTTCAAAACACACCTTGACCCCCCTCAATATTCTGGACGTTCCTACACCTATGGATGCCTCAGAACTGCTTAATGCACACCATGGAGTGTGTTTGGCACTGTGTGACGAGAAGTTTCCTGAAGTCAAATGGTGCACTATACCAGCATCGATAGCTTTAACTGTCCACCCTGCCATCAATCACCCGTGATGGAAAGGTCGGGATCGGCCCCTCACTGTCGCCAGAACCAGCAGCTGCACTGGCCCCTCACTGTCTTCAGAACTAGCAGCTAGACCGGCCCCTCACTGTCGCCAGAACTAGCAGCTAGACCGGCCCCTCACTGTCGCCAGAACTAGTAGCTTCGCCTGGAGCACCCTCCTTTTTCTTTGGCTGCTTGTGTGTAATGAAGCGAAGATTTGTATTGAAGCATTCCAATATCTTCACCGGCGATTTCCTAATCCGTGATCTAACTACCTCCCAGCTCTTGGCTAAGCCGGCCTCAAAGGCTTGTTCTGGATCCACTGAAGGGATTTTTTGACAGTATATGCGTTCGCAGGCGTCCGTTTGCAGCGTTTTCTGTCACATTATGACTGATTTAGGTTTCTAACATTATCAATTCTAATAGACTTTTCAATGATGCCAACAACTGTTTTTTTTAAATGGTGCTTTGTTTGTCTTGAAATGGCCCTTTAATCACCATACCATATCCACCATTTCCACCCCTGAAATCAGATGCCATCCCCTCTGTTGAGACAGCCCCAGGCTAGCTGGCCCCCTGTCGAAGCAAATCCTGGCTACGCCACTGGCTTCCCTCCAGCCGGATGACCCCTCTCTAGTCGAAAAATTAGATGTTGTTACTATAATAGTACTAAATGTTTTTTTCGACCAGAGGCTTCCGTGAAGACCCAGTTCCTAACAATGAACTTATGTTCTTTCTGAAACAGTGACCCAGGTTTGATTTGACAAATGCTATGACAGAAAAGCAATCACAATTTGAGGAAAGAAGGAAACCATTTATAACTGAGGATCTGCATTTCAGTGTATAACGATTCCATGTTCAATTCCGCAGGTCGAACAGGTCAAGGTTGCCTTTATCATTCTGTCTAGTACAATACGCGAGTGTCAAAACTCATTGGTTCTGCATGTGATGAAGGGTAGGGGAAGGGGTCTGATAAATGTACGGATCGAGCAAATATTTAGCTGGTACATATCACTACATAGTTCAAATTGTGTGTTCTGGTATCCTCTTGCACAATTAGCCTCCAATGGGAGCATTCATGTGTTTGTTTTGCAGCAATAATTGGATGTACGATGGTTTTCTTCCTAGTCAGACTGGTGAAGCATGCAATATGACGATCGCTTTGTTGACAAAGGACTTCGGTCATCACCGGAAAAACCAAAACGTTTGTAGGGTACCCACTCTGCATGGCCGATGCTTGGGCCCTCAGCCAGGAATTAGCAACGCCTAAAGTGCAGAACAGCTCCCGTACGAGATACCCTTATCAGCAAGAAACCCATATCAGTAAGAAACCCTGAAGTAATATTACATCAACTTTTAGGTTTTTTCGGGATTTAGTTTCTGGTAATGTATAAAAAGGCCTTTACGGATATTTCAGATCTATTTGACGATTCTTTATCAAAGGATGGTATTATGACACAGTGTCATAATACTCTCCGTTGATAAAGAACCGTCAAATAGATCCGAAATATCCGATAAACACCATTTTATACATTACCTGAAACTAGAACCCGAAAAATCATAAAAGTTGAAGTAAGGAGCCCTTATCAGCGAGAAGACTGTATCAGCCAGAAGCCCTCAAGCCCCCCGCCAAGACGTTAGTGGCGCTCCGCAGTGAACAGTCCCCATCCAAGACACCTTTGGGTCCCCAGCAAGCTAGGAAGTTGGTGGTCTTCCACAGTGAAAAGTCCCCGCCCGACAGGTCTCATTACTAGGTGGGCCATATTTGACAGGCCCCAGTGCGAAGCGTTAGGGTGCCAGGACCCTAGCAGTCTTAACCATATGAACCCCTCCATTTAAGTGGCGATTTCTAGTAGGGCATCCCTTCAGGCGAAAGACTGGAGGTGCCTCAGCACCGCGGTTCGGAGCGTCTCCTGGAGGGACCCCTTACCGGCAGAACTGACCGGGACCCAGAGTAAACAGGGACCCATTTGACAGACTGCATCAGTCGCATGGGCCCCCAGAGGCCACAATCAATATCATAGTCTTCAGATAGGAAGCTTGCTGGGCTCAGAGTCGATTTTAAACTCAGCTCCAATGATCCATTACATATTATTAGGTCAGACGAAATTTTAAACAATGCCTCCATTCTAATGTCTTTCATTGGAATGGTAAGAGTAATGTACTCACCTCCTGTATTTTGGCGGCGCTGTAGCTTGACTCCTGTGTGTCATTGTCTCTGTGATTGGAGGTCATCGTCATTATCGTCAGGCGAGGGGTTAACAGGGTTCAGAGGATATAGACATCACTGGCACCGCATCACACTTCTTGAAGTGTCCATCTTCAGCACCAGGTTTAGTGCAAATGTCATAACTTGTGGCATTGATCTCCAAAAAAACTGCATTTATGGATAAGTCAGTTGACTAAAATGCACTAAAACTTGTGGCATTTATCTCTAAAAACTGCATTTTTGTATAAGTCGGTTGACTGAAATGCACTAAAGTGCACTAAAATCTGGGCACTTGAGCCTCCACGTAAAATTTTACGACACTTCTTGTAAATCACAAAGGAGTTTAGAAAGAGCTCCCAGCCTGTTCTGATCCTAAGCTTTTAGCACATCAGCTTATTCAAGTAGTCACTATGTAGCCCTTTCGCCACCGGTGCGCTGTTGGTTTGTTTCTGCGCCGAACCTCGGAAAGCAAATTCGCCAGGTAGGCACACGCCCAATCGCTGTTGTTGTCTGTACCTACACTTGCTGGCGTGCACTGCCTGCAGTGGTCTGTGAGATCGCTCTGCCCACCGCATCCAGCAACAGCGCGTACCACTATCACTCCTGCTTCCGGTGTTCACATGCAAACCGCTGCAGAGGACTTATCCGTCAAGCATTTTGCCCGATTGCCACAATCACCGTCCTACGCTCTGAAGCTCAACGGTCCGTCGCAGAACTCCACAGACACCCGGCTGTGGCCGTCCTGGCTTTCCAGACGCCGCAGCGCCCCTATCCGACGCGGTCCACGTTCCAGCGTGGACTGACACCTGCGGCTCCACCGACGCAGAGATCGTCGCTTCCGACAACGGCGCCGCTGCACCTGTCCGTCACCAGCGACGCAGGCAGCGCGTGGCGCGCGGCCGACGATGCGCGACGTCGGGAGATGAAGGCCTCCGCCCCTGTCTCGGCAGTATTGGAGCGGACAGTTCCGGTGTTGATAGGAGTTGACGGGTGTTGAATGAGTGAGATGTTGTTTGCTGTTACGGTTCGTCAGCTGGAGGAGGGAGGTGAGTGACCTGCTTCATTTCTGGTTAGGCTTGGCACGAGCAAAGCCAACACCTATCAACACTTTAACCTTCGCCCGGGTGGGGGTTCTTTTAGACCCCCTCGGGTTTTTCTAAGTGACCAAAAACGGGCGCGCAGGCTGCCAAACTTGTCTAGCTGTTCCTTCATCATTTTTACATCTTTCCTAAAATTTTGGCTCAAGGTCATATCAGGTCAGGTACCGGTCAGGTGAAGTGACCTCACCTCAAAAATACTTAGGACGGCATAACTAAGAGAAGGGTTAATCGATAAGTTGAAACTCATACCACATCTTGGGCCTACCAGGAGCTAAACATTTGTTCCGGGATTTTTATATTGGTGACCTAGGTCATGTGCAGAGCATGACCTCCCCATTGACAATGCATGGGAAAATCACAAATGAGTTTTCTCAGTAAGTATGAATGGAATCAACTTCAAACATCGGTTGCGACTTGTCTTAGCCCATTTCTGAAGCTGATACAAAATTTTGACTTGTGACCTTTAAAAGGTCACCTTAGGTAAATAGATTTTTGGTTTTTTCTATAAATTTTGAATAAACTAGATGAGCTTTTATTTTGTACCAAAGTGTTTGTATAGTCACTGGAGTAATGATATACATCATACTATACCAGGTCAAGTTGGGTCAGACCGTTGACCTGGGTCGGTCAAATTCTTAAATTTGACCTGGCATAGCAGTATCATATATCATTCGATTTGTATTGACGAGGATTGCAATGGTGCATAAACTATGGCTGTATCCTGTTTGGTTTGGAAGCTATTAGCGAAAAGTAAACGCCCTTATGCATGGGTGGCTATGGACATTCCCAGAATATGCCCAATATTTAGTGACCTGTAGCTCCCTAGGCTTTGACCTGACACGAAAATGATGCCACTGTAATGAAGTGCATTCAAGAGCTTTCGAATGGTGTTAGAAAATGTTTCTGTATATAGTTTCTGAGATATAGGAGGTTTCCTTAGTACACCTCATATTAGGATTTTGACCTATTTTGACCTCTGGTGACCTTGATATTAACCTGACAGAAAAATGACCGAAGTATTTTCGATATCATTTTAGAGCTTTGATTGCCTTTTGACTTTTTCTCTCTTGTTTTTGGATCGTGGGGTCTTTAGCCCCACCGGGCGTGGCTTTACCCGCCATGGTTAATGGGACAGTTAAGTGGTAGATAAGAACTAGATTAACTATCTTCGAGCTAATCTAACCAAACAAGTCTCACCGCCCTGATGACTTTTTATGTGGTTCTGAGATCAGGATAACATACCAGCTCGGTAAATCGGCACTTGCTTTAGCTTTATGGTGCCGCAGTACACTCGGGTCGGTGGCGGGTGAAAATATGAGCCTCTCAGGTCGCTCGGTGACTGCTTCCAGCCACCTGGTGACCCCCTCGAACCAGCTTCACCGGGCGCAGCTGCAGCGGTAGGGCCAAATCTGCCCTGTTTCAGAGGAGAGGCAGATCCATCCAGGATTTGGTATTGGAGGGGGCAGTATGGTCAGGGGTCACCATTTAGATATGCACAGAGCACCGTTTGGGCCTGGAGATAGCAATATCTGGGCAAGGATGGCAAATTCATAAGTTTTAGCATAGAGAGGCGCACAATTTCATCGTAAGGGCACCAATCCTTGCATACTCTGTAAGAGGGGGAAATCGACGTTTTAGAAATGCGCCGGAGCGGTTCCAGGGAAATGTGGGGCAGTATGGGTTGCTGGGCATGTTGGTGGGGCACCTTCCCCCATTAACCTCCTAGATCCGCCTATTCTTCCGTGACCAGGCAGGCCAAAGGAGTATCGGGGTGCCGCACTGGCATTGGGAAAAGTTTAACATGGGTGTGGGGAGGAAAGCTTAAAGTCTGGTACGAAGAACATGGTTTGAGGTGATTACCGGGAAGAGACTGCTTATGATACTTTTATCGTGCAGGCCTGCAAAATGACACTGTGCTTTCCTTTGCCCAGAATAATTATGTATTATGTTTTGCTTCGATTTGTTGCATTCCCGTTCCAATTCCGCCTCTAAAGGTGGAACACTTCCTAAAGAGCATCACATACAAAATTATTACCGAGCGTGCTCGTAGCGCCCACAAGATCTCTCCCTACACATGCATTAAGTCTTACACATGATTGACAAGGCCTGGCCAGGCCCGAGCGAACCCAAGCGGCATGCTGATTAAAGATCATGACTCAAAAGGTATACAATATTCAGGATGCCGGTAGCGGATCCAGGACAAAATTTGGGGGAGGGGGAGTAGGGGCTCAAGCTTCCCTCGCCATTGCCGGAAGTCTCCGGCGATGCATTAGATATAGGCACTCCGATAGTTCGGGGGAGGGGGCTTGAGCCTCCTAACCCCCCTTGTATCCGCCACTGCATCATAAATGGGCGGAGTTTCCACCATCTCGTATCCCTATCGATTCAATTACTGGATGAACATAGCTGGACTAGGCGGTGTGCTGTTACGCCTAACTTGGTTCTGCCTCATATGAATAGAACCAAACTTGGCGATCTGGGTTCACCAGCACAATGAGATGAGGTAACACCCACCCCGCTGTGGTCCATGGCATGACGCGCCCGCTGGGGGGCGTATTTCGCCCCTCTCTCCGTATCTCATTTCCCCGGAAAGTTAGCTAAAATTATGGACGGTTTTCGAAAGCTCTTGACGAGACGAAGATATGTTATGATGACTATTTTTATGTCAAGTCCATATTGAGGTCAGCAGAGGTCAAGGAAAGCTCAATAGACTTACAACAGGGCAGTGTGCATACATTTTCCCCGCTAGATTTTTACTCAGCGGAGCTACAGAAAATGTGTAGGCCCCATTGGATTTCTCTAATCGTGGCAAATCGAATGATGTATGATATGACATTGCTAGGCAAAATTGCGAAAATGACATCAAGCTAGGTCAGGGTCACATGGTGATCTGGTATGGTCATTAGAGCAAGTCGTCAGAAAATAATCTCCGATTTCAGATTAAGAGTAGTGATTTCATTATGTCATGATATGTTGCAAACATGATGCAAGCAAAACAAATCCGATGAATCTTCGCTTAATGGGCGCGGAACGGCCTTTTCTGAAGGCATGTTTTCAGTAGGACGGCGTTGAAGTCTCCATTGACTTCACAATGCATTGTTGTCAGTATCCTTGCGGCACGGTAACTTTTAGACCAACATCAAAACGTCGGATCCATTTGCACCCGATCCGTAGCCAGGCGGATGCACTGGATACCCGGGCAGCTGCTGAGACGCCAAGGCACCCTCTGGTCCTTTCCTGGTCACCCCTTGTATTGAAGCCATGTGGATTTCGCGAGGTTTGAACCTTAACAACGTTGGAAATTGTTCACCTTTAAAGAGAATGTGGCACTTTGGTCGAATCCTGGAATTTAGTGTAATTAGGGGTGCTTTTAGCCGAAAACCATGGAACTGTCACTGATTTCTCTGATTTCTCTGTAAAATGTACAAAAAGCTTAATATTTTTATTTTTAAAATGCGCCTCTAGGGGACAAATAAATATCTGCCTGTGGATGATGTCATGATCTGGTAACCACTACCATATTAAATAGGCTTCAAGGGCTTCGATTGGCTGACACTCACCGTGACGTCAGCATATGACGTCAAACCAACAACTGATAACTGTGGTCTGCTGCTCGGGGTACATGAGGGATACATTTCAGTTAGGTTTTAACTTTTATCTACGGAAGCTTCGAATTTCAAGACAAATGAGATATTGAGAACCAGGATTTCCAGCATGCTTTACAGCTTGGCTATCTCAGTCAAAATCACGTTATAAAGGTGCCCTTTCCTTTAACCACGCACCAACCTCTTGGATTATATGGTGTCGCCAACTCTCATCCTGTTGGGAGGGATAGTCAGGTTGTCCTCATTCACTGTCCCTGCCGGAGATTTGAACCCGGAACCTATGGTGCAGGATACAGATGTGTTGCCTATAGCAACACAGCACCTCCTCTCCCTCCGCCCTTAATAACTTTTAACTGTTCAGCTGGTTGGCTTTTTTCTAGTTGAGCACCTACTCAGATTTGGGTCTGGCTACGAGGGTGGTTTGTATGTGAGACCTTGGAGTAAGACAGTGTAGTAATGTAATAATCAAATGATCAGACTGGAGGCTGCAGGTATGCTATCCTACGACATGGGTATTTTGAGACACACAGTTCTGAAACAAACCGGATTGACGACTAATTATATTTGTTTGCCGTATTTTTTGCCTGACGCATGCTTAATGCTGTATGTCTTAATCACCATCATATATTTGCAGATGACCTGGCAACTCGAATATCCTACACACATTACACAATACCTACACATCAATTCCGCAGTACATTAGACATGAGTTTCACCTTTTATCCATCCTTTCTATAAGCAGACCATTGCAGGTCTTTCTTGTGCCTCACTTTGCCGGTCTCTGCCTGTGAGTAGGCCTAGCCCTGATGAAGCCGTCCTCCTGTCGTATCCGACCACAGCCTCGGAGTCGGCCGTTACCTCCTTCCACACAGTTCCACGCCCTGACCATGAACGAGTAAGTCGACAACTTTCTGGAAGTAGTCTGGAACATCTTCATCTCCTCGGCAGGAAGGCTCAGAGTGAGCACAGGATAGCCTACCTACAGCCTCCAGTCTGATCATTTGATTATTACATTACTACACTGTCTTACTCCGGTCTCACATACAAACCACGCTCGTAGCCAGACCCTAGTCTGAGTAGGTGCTCAACTGGAGAAAAAGCTCAAGCAGCTGACCAGCCGAAGTTATCACGGATGGAGAGAGGAGGGTGCTGTGTTGCTATAGGCAGCACATCTGTATCCTGCGCATAGGTTCCGGGTTCAATCCCCGGCAGGGACAGTGAATGAGGACAACCTGACTATCCCTCCAGAGGATGAGAGTTGGCGACACCGTATAATCCAAGAGGTTGGTGCGTCTTAAAGGGAATGTGGCACCTTTATAACGTGATTTTGACTGGGATAGCCAAGTTGTCAGCATGCCGGAAAACCCGGTACTCAATATCTCATTTGTTTGAAACTCGAAGCTTTCGTAGATAAAAGCTAAAACCTACTTGAAATGTACTCCTTGTACCCTGAGCAGCAGGCCACAGTTGTCTTTTGGTGTGACGACATATGCCGACGTCACGGGAGTATCAGCCAATCGAAGCCCTTGAAGCCTATTAAGTATGGTAGTAGTTCCAGATCATGACATCATCCACAGGCAGATATTTATTTGTCCCCTAGAGGCGCATTTTAAAAATAAAAATATTGAGCTTTTGTACATTTTACACAGAAATCAGAGAAATCGAGAGTTCATGGTTTTCGGCTAAAAGTACCACTAATTACACTAAAGTTCAGGATTCGACCAAGGTGTCACATTCCTTTAAAGGTGAACAATTTCCAAAATTGTTAAGGTTCAAACTCGAGCAATCCCATGGCTTCAATACAGGGGTGACCAGGAAAGGACCGAGGGTGCCTTGGCGTCTCAGCAGCTGCCCGGTATCCAGTGCATCCGTCTGGCTATGGATCGGTGCAAATGGATCCGACGTTTTAATGTTGGTAACCAGATACCTTGCTGCAACGATACTGACAACAATGCATCGTGAAGTCAATGGAGACTTCAACGCCGTACTACTGAAAACATGCCTTCGAAAGGCCGTTTCGCGCCCATTAAACGTGGATTCATCGATTTGTTTTGCTTGCATCATGTTTGCAACATATCATGACATAATAAAATCACTACTCTTAATCCGAAATCGGAAATTATTTTCTGACGACTTGGTCTAATGGTCATGTTGCATATCAACCGACTCTCTGTGACAAGATAAGCACAATATAAGTGCTAGCATAATGGATGCCTTATTTCGATTCATTGCGAAGTTATTGACAAAATAATAACTGTATGCTCCTGTGACTTCACATGACCTTTCAGAGCTCAGATGGTCAAAAACTCAACTTCATGGTCAACATTGTGGTGAGAATACACGGTTTGAGGATTTGCAAGTTGGTCTATCCAGTATTTACTGAAAACGAGCCTTTTAAAAATGTTCATCTTAGACTTATAATGGGGTGACTTAACACGTGCCCCGCTGGGATCCCTTGCATGACGCGCCCCACTAGGGGGTGTTTTTCGCTCCCCCTCCGTATCTCATCCCTCACGAAAGCTAAAGGAAAATTATGGGCGGTGTTCGAAAGCTCTTGACAAGACGAAGGGAATTTATAAGTATAATTTTTATGTCAGGTCAATATTGAGGTCAGCATAGGTAAAAAAATGCTCCATAGGCTTGCAACAGAGCAGTGTACGTTTCCCTCTCTAGATCTGCCCTCAGGAAAGCTAGAGCAAATCTTTATACACCATCGGATTCCTCTCATCGCGGCAAATCGAATGATGTATAATATGACCTTGCTAGGTCAAATAGTAAAAATGACCTGACCTCGACCTAGGTCAGGGTCACAGAGTGACTTGGTATGGTCATGTTGCATATCAATCGACTCCCTGTGACAATATCAACACAATGCAAGCAAAATGGGAGCTTTATCTCAATTCGTTGAGAAGTTATTGGCAAAACAATCTTTCTATGCTCCTGTGACCTTATATGACCTTTGAGAGGCCAGATGCTCAAAAACTCAACTTTATGGTCAAGATCATGGTAAGAATAGACAGTTTGAGGATTTGCAGCCTTATCTATCCAGTATTTCCTGAAAACGAGTCCATTCTATTTTTCACCATAGACTTTAATGGGGTGACCAAAAATTGACCGCACCTTAGGTCACCAATATCAAAATTCTAAGATAGCAGATTTTTAGTACCTAAAGACCTTATCATATTGTGGAAGTTTCAAACTGATCAATTCGCTAATGTTCCCTGGGCGCTGCTTCAAACTCGTAATTTTATGTTTTGAGGTCGTGTCACTTGACCCTGAATAGCTCCTTGACCTGACGTGACATTAACTAAAAAATTTGGCCACATGTGTCAAATTGATTAGGGATAAGGTAACGTAAGTTTCGTTGTTCTGCGTTTCTTCATTTTTGAGCTACCTGGGAAAAACCAGGAGGGGGGCGAATTTTGCCCCCAGCGGGGTGCGTGTTAACACGCATATTGACAGGGGTCTGAGCCACCTTCGCTTTGACGAGGGGGCGGGTACCTGCCCCCTCTAAGATCTCGAGAACCACAGTAGGTAACGAAAAACGGTAAACGGCGTTGGGTAGCCCATCCACTTCTCCAACAAAAATATTGGAACCATTTTTTTGTCAGGTCACATTTTAGGTCACGAGAGGTCAACACATGCCGAAATAAGAATAACATGTAAATTATGTTTTTTGGCCATTACATCTGAACAAGTAAAGATAGAGAAAAACGACTTAAACTATATGAATTCTCGCAGCAAGGCAAATCGAATGATATATAATTTGTCCTTGTTAGGTCAAATCAAGGATTTGACCTGACCTGAGGTCAGGTCAGGATCAAATTATATGAAATACGTTTCATTAGAACCGCAAAGCGAAGACAAGTCTAATGCAGCTAAAATAAACGCTCTATCACTATCCGTTACTGAGTTATACAGTAAAGTTTCAATCGGATAAGTTCACCCTGCTCCGACTTATGCTATCTTAAACTTTTTTGAGGTCAGGTCACTTGACCTGTACTGGTGACCTGACCTGAGATGACCTAACCTTAAAATTTTTACAAAAGTTGTAAAAATGATGAGGGAAAAGGTATGCCAATTACGGCGGCGCTACGCGCCGCCGTTTTTCTCCTATCTCCAAAAAACCCGAAGGGGGTGGGTACCCACCCCCGTCAATGCGCATGTTAAACGTTGAAGCCATCTTAAGTCAACGATATGAAAGTTCTTAGATGGCAGATTTGTAAGCCCTAATGACCTTATCATACTGCGGAGGTGTAAAAGTGGTCGGTTGGCAGGTGTTCCTTAGGCGCTGCTTCAAACTCGTGATTTTGGGTTTTGAGTTCGGGTCGCTTGACCTTGAATAGGTCCTTGGCCTGATATGACCTGACTTCAAAAGATTTGGTCAGAAGCGTGAAATTAATCAGGAACAAGGTACTATACTAGTTTAAGTTACGTTGTTCTGCCTTTCTTCGTTTCTGTGCTATCCGGGAAAAACCAGGAGGGGATAAATTCCCCCTCCCCCAGCAGGACGCGAGTTAACCCGCGCCCAACCGGGGGTCCGGCGCCACCTTCGTCCCACGGGGGCCATCGATGCCCCTCTAACTCGAAAATATGGGCGTTAGCGCAAATCTGCAAAGTGCACTAAAAGCTCGCGTGAATTCAGTAAGAAATTACTTCGCATGTTTTGTGCTCGGTCAATGGTTTGACCTCCGAGGTCAATTGGTCATGATCGTTTTTCACCAAATATGCAATGCTTAAGCAAACTGGGTATAACTCTTATGCCATTAGAGCTATTGAGGTCTGGTAAATCACATTTGATAGCAAATTGCCGTACTTTTCCGCTATGTGGAACGTAAAGACCTCCGCCAGTGGTTTGACCTCCAGAGGTCACCTCGTGACCTAATATGACCTGAGGTCACAAAGTCAAAAGTGACCTTGTTGTATATCAAATGAAAGCCGTGACAAGACAAACACGATGGTGTTTGTTTCACCGCTCTAGCTCAATTAGGTCAAGTTATTGTCAAATACTGTTTTTGACCTCTGGTAACCTGATGACCTTGAAAGTCGGCAAATATGACCCTGGGATCTGTGAAAGGTGTCCAAAACGTTGTTCTGAGAGTCTGAATATTTGCAATATTTTTGTGGCTTTATATCATGAATAGCTTTTCCCAATGCTTTTCCAATGGGAGGTCGCCTGTAACCTGACCTCAGGGCACGAAATCGAAAATCCCGGATATACACCTTGTAGACCCTGGAGGTCTGAGTGTGGAGTTTCAAATCAATCGACTTTAAAATGTAGCTCTTACAGAGCTCTAAGGTGAAGTGAGGTGACCTTGGTTGACCTGTCTGGTGACCTGACCTTGGGTGACCCGTAAAAATTTCAGGGATGATGTGAAAATGATGCAGTGAGAGGTGAGTCCTCAACCGCTGCTGCGCCTGTCTTTTCCTATCCCGAAACCTGCCATATCCCCCTGGGTTAAGTAATGAAGTTTAGTACAATCTCAGATGACACAGCTCTCGCGCAGGTGCACGGGAAAGGGTTGAACAAACTTTAACCCATGCCGCGGTTTAAAAACTGTGAATTCGATCATACTGAAATTTACAGCTTGCAGGTATTCGGGAAAATTTAAGAGCAAGATAGAACAAGAACAGTGTCACATTTAGGGTCCTTGCGCTACGTGTGAACTCCTGTTCGATATCTCAGAAGCTAATGGTTCGTATTAGCTTAAATTTGGTATATGTATTTGCATTAGCGAAACAAATGGTTTGCACCTACCAGCGATAGGGCCACGCCTCGCGTGCGCACACACACGCATACGCGCTCCTTCGATAATGAAGATATGAAGATTGCGTGAAAAGGTAGGGTGTGCCGCAGCGTCCTAAGCAGATGCTGCCGCGTGAATTTTACATCAGAATGTTTCCACGCATGTTGGACATACGGCGGATACCAAATCACGTGAACACGTAGATTTCAGCATTGAAAGAGACAGCATTTCCGGGGTAGGGGACGTGGCCCTTGATTTTAAGTTTCGCCCATTGCTCCACAACTTTGGATAGTATCTACACATAATTTTCACCACGGGATGCGTGCGGTCAAATATGCGCGTCAGGGAGTCAAAGCTGCAGCCATTTATTTTACAGTCTACCCGATGAAAATAAGAGCAGCGCTCTGTGAGACACGTGCCAGTCTTAAGGACAGTCCAGGCAAAGCGCTCTTGATTTGTGTATTCTGCACATTTTCAGCTATAAATCATAAATAAGGAGATGAAATTAAGACAATGAAATAGCCATTGGGGACTTCTTTGAATTCAAACGTAGGTATTACTACCAATACCCATAACACACAAGCAGATATTTTGGGATACTCAAAAATTATTATCCAAAATTATTTTTTGTTTGTCAATTTTAAGTCCTTGCATAAACTTGTCCTTTAACCATTTACCGTCAGGGGGTTCCATTCAACAGCCTCTCGGATTTTCGCAGATGATGCCGAGCTGATTCAAATGAGACGCGTGCTGCTTTGCAGTCCTCCAGGGTGATCAATTGTGACCACAAACTGACCTCATGTCAGGTCAGGTCAACGAGTAATGACGACATTTCTAAACCCATAGAAGAACGTCATGTTCTTCTAAAAGTAAGGCTGACAAAATCAGGGTATAATTCGGATTCTAGGAAAGCTAGATCAAGTTTCTAAAGATCTTCGAAACCTCTTGAAACAAATCATGTGCAGCATATGGGTGTTTTCATTCACTTTGAGGTCAGTCCAATACCAAGTCACCAGAGATCACCCAAAGTTGCAGTTTTCGAAATTGTTTGTGTCTATAAATTTTGACCGAAACAAGATCCAGTCTTAAGTCTGGTATCATTGTAATGAGTATGGCCCAATTATTAAAAATATATGTAGCATGATCTTGATAGGGCATTATTTGAACTTTGCCTAAGGTCAAGGCCATGATTTAGCCTTGCATGGTCATGCTGCATACCATTTGAGTCCTTGTGTCAAGACAAACACATTTATGTTTTTTGTTTTATTCTAGTTCTCATGCTTTTCGAGTTATAAGGGATTTTCAAAATGTGTCTAAGCTTCACCCATCTTGGCCCACTGTGATTTCACGAGTCAACGGATATTTTTCAAACTGGCTCCATTATAGAAGACAGTAAGGCACCTCCAGTCTTTCCCATTTTTTCCGTATCACATCCGGTTCCTGAGATCGTAGGGGGATCAAATCGGACCCTCCAGGCGTTGGTATATATGAAAAGATCCCAGGCGGTACTGGAAATTGTGTCCTGATGAATGCTCAGTCGCACTCTTGTGACAAGCAGCACGCTCGTACTTCCCCTGCTGGGCAGCCGGGAGGATTGGGAGGCTCAGAAAACATGTGTGGGAGGCCAGGAGGCAGGAACTCACGGCATAAATATTAGAATCTGAGTCATCATCAAGGCCGCGCGTTGAGCTGTCCTACCTCCGTTAGTTAGTCCATAACCCACAGGTTATAGTAAAGCACAAGGCAAAGCACACCTCATAGTGGCTTCACGTTTGCGAACCACGCTAAATTCCGGAAAGACGGGCCTCCAAGTTATTGGTTGCATATTAGGGCTCCCAAAATAATCACTTTTTTACTTTTTATTGTCGTATGCGCTGTTTCCCATGCAAACAAGCATGAAAAATAGCCTGGTAAACTCATTTCTCCCGTATCTGCTCTGCCCACTTACACTTGGAGGGGTTTTGGAGGCTGCTTTTCTTAATTTAAGCCAATCTTTGAGGTTTCATGACCAACGTTTGATTTCCCTCGGTGAGACAAATCGTTTGGGACACATTTTGAGACTAATAGGTCATTAGTTTCTTATACAATGAATCCATGAATTTGAAACTTACCGCTGAAATTGGCTCATACATTGTCAAACTAGCCAACCACAGTCTCATGGACGTCACTGATGATTGGACCCCGGAACCTATGTAGTGTGCAAATAGCGTATACATAATTTATACATCACACCTATGAAGATCAGCTTCTATTTTTTCTTTTATCAATAAACGATGTTTATCATATACTACTATCCACATATAAGCTCACTTTAACCCGCGCCCCACCGGGGTCCGGCGCCACCTTCGCCCCACCGGGAGGGGCCATCGATGGCCCCCGTATAACTTCGAAAACATGGGGTTTAGCGCAAAACTACAAAGTGCATTCGAAGGCTCGCGTGAGTTTAGTAAGAAATTACTTCGCATGTTTAAGCGTTCGGGTCAATGGTTTAACCTCCAGAAGTCAACTTAGGTCACGGTAGGCTATTTCACTCAAATATGCAATGCTTAAGAAAACTGACCATAAATCTTATGCCATTAGAGCTATTGAGATCTGATAAGTGCGTTTGATAGACAAATGCCAGACCTTTTCCACTTTGTGGCAGGTAATTACGTCCCGCCAGTGGTTTGACATCCAGAGGTCACCTCGTGACCTAATATGACCTGAGGTCACGAGAGGTCAAAAGTGACCTTGTGGTATACCAAATGAAAGCCAGTGACGAGACATACACGGTGGTGTTTAATTCAGTGCTCTAGCTTAATTAGGTCAAAAGTTATTGTCAAAATACTGTTTTTAACCCCTGTGGTGACCTTGGATGACCTCGGAGAGGTCAAATGGTAAATGTGGCCCCTGGGATCTGTGAAAGGGTGTCCAAGAACGCCCTTCTGAGCAAGCCAAGCATTTGCAATCATTTTGGCGACTTTTAGATCATAAGGCAGCGTTTCCCATGCTTTTTCAATGGGAGAGGTCACCTTGTGACCTGACCTCAGGTCACGAAATCGAAAAATCGCAGATATGCACATTGTAGCCCCTGGAGGGGCCATGAAGTGTAGGAAGTTTCAAATCGATCGACTAAGAAATGTAGTTCTTATAGATCTCAAAAGTTTATGTAAGGTGACCTTGGTTGACCTCGCCTTGTTTTTTGGGAAGGTTAAACCCATGACTATGGGTAGAGGGCACACTGCCCTCCTGCCCCCCTCTGCTTCCGCCGCCACTGAGCACAAGGACTGATCCAAAGGGATAGGGTCCAAGTAGCCACCCTCTGTGGCTGCCAGGTTCCCAGGTCGGCTGTGCGAGATAATGCGAGAATTGTGTGGTGTAGTAGCCTTAAAATCAGCTCTGGAAAGTGACCTTGCCACAGGTGCCGTGTTTTCTGGCACTGTTCGTCGCCTATCCACCGTCAACTGCAGACCTCTGCTCCACCATTTGGGTACCCCTCTTCAGACATAGCAACACTTTAAAAACATGTGCTCTGCTGCTTCCCGTAAATATTGTTGAATTACCCAATCCTTAACACGCGCATTGACGGGGGTCTGGCCACCTTGCATTGACGGGGGCGGGTACGCCCCTAAGATCTCGAGAACCACGGTAGGTAGCGAAAACGGTAAACGGCGTTGGACTGCCCATCCACTTCTCCACAAAACATTTGACCATTTTTTGTCAGGTCACATTTAAGGTCACGAGAGGTCAAAACATGCCCGTCATAGGGATAACATGTAAATTCGTTTTTCGGCAACTACATCTGAACAATTAAAGATGAGAAAACGACTTGAACTATATGAATCCTCTTAGCAAGCCGAATCGAATGATATATAATTTGACCTTGCTAGGTCAAATCAGGATTTGACCTGACCTGAGGTCAGGTCAGGGTCAATTATATAAAATGCATATCATTAGAACCGCAAAGCCCAGGCGAGTCTAATGCACTAAAATGAATGCTCTATCACCATCCGTTACTGAGTTATTCCGTAAAACCATTTTTCCATGTATTTCCAATGGAGAGGTCATGCCTCGTACCTGACCTTAGGTCATCGATATCAAAATACCGGAACATATTTTGAGAACTCGGTGGGGCCATTATGTGATATGGTTTCAATCGGATAAGTTCACCCTGCTCCGACTTATGCTATCTTAAACCTTTTTAGGTCGGGTCACTTGACCTATACTGGTGACCTGACCTGAGATGACCTAACCTTAAAATTTTCCAGAAGTTGTAAAAATGATGAGGAAAAGGTATACCAGTACGGCGGCGCTACGCGCCGCCGTTTTTCTGTCTCCGAAAACCCGAGGGGGGGGTACCCACCCCCGTATCGTGTTAAGAAAATAGAAGCAACAAATGCATCAGGAAAGCGTCCATCGGAAGCGCAACAGGCGCTTTTAGGTGGTTTAAGCTGCACCCTTCCTGAGGCTTCGGCCCCATTACCGAAGCCCTAGATTTGCCACTGCTGAGACATGAGGTGACATATTTTTGCGCGTTGATTGGGTCCATCTGCTACTGTCACCCTGTCACTTCGGCCCATTTTCATGGAAATGCACCTTTCCTCTGAGAAACTAGTCCAGGGTCGCATGAAGAAGCGCAAAGCATTGATACCAAGTGGGCGTGTTTAGAATGGTATAATAATAGATACAGTGTGTATAGCTACAATTGTCAAACATTGGGACCAATATTATACCACTACCTTTCTATTACTCTAAGGCAAGACATACAAGAGAGACCGGATGTTCCGACCTCAGTCTGTGTATAATCAGTTTTAGCTCTCCTTGCGATGTGGGCGTCCTCTCGAGGGCTCATTCTGATGCATCAGCAGGAGAGAGCGCCACCTTTTCTGCCCTTGCAGAGGCCATCTGCCTCTCCCTGTCAGCTCGTCTCATCAAGTTTGTTTTCACTTTTGGCCAGGCAATAGCCCGACAGAGTCCCTTTTACCTCACTTCTGAGGTCGCAGCTCACATTATGACCGATGATCTTTTGAATCATTTGATCAATTGACAATTGATGCCGGGCTAATTTTTTCACGGCTGGTTAGAGGACATAACATTGTTTAAATACATATACATTTCTTAAGTGAAAACTCGCTGTGCATTCTTGTCGCGGGTCTAACGGATTTTAGGTTTTGAGAATAAGTTAGAAGCCTTACAGGTCCTAAAATATACAAGTACTATCAGGCTCTTACAGTAAAATTTCGTACTTTTCAACATTGAGTGTCTTCAGAACGTTCCCAGCTTTTCATTGATATAAAGAGATAACGGTTGTGTGACTGCGACCATGGTTGATAATGCATCGGAAAGTGCACCTCATCTCGAGTCAGCATGACGTCGGGCTGCGGCGTGTTTGATGCGCTGTGTTCCAGCATCTATGCAGGCGGCTAAAGAAGAGAAAATGGATGCGTTTATGCTTTTCCAAGGTTTTGAAAATTTCTCTGTCTGAGTCGAACGATTAAGTCCGATTTTGAAGATATCAAAATTGGGGGTTTCGGCCGGTTTTGGAGGCCATTTGCCCCAGTGTGGGCTGCCAGCCAGCAGGAGCGACGTCTGCTGTGCCGCAAGGCAGAGAGCCTGCGTTATTAGACTGTGCCGCAAGGCACCGTTATTGGATGCTAGTGTGGTACGGCATGTGTCAGTGCGTATGCAGTGTGCAAACTACTCCCAAGCTATGCTGAGTCTCTGTATAGATAATATAAAGGCGCAGCTCCACTAGTTCATGGGTCTGTTAACCATCAGTGAGGCGAGGAACATGACTGTTTTTCAAATGAAGTTTGCCTTTCATCTGAGAAAAGACTAGCTTAACATACATTTCAACCGGGCTTCCATGTTCCTGGTTTACCTTGCTTTGGCGAGAAAGTCAAGAAAGACAAGTACATGCATTTATTTTGCAATGCATTTTTTCAAATCATGCATCGTCACGTCGTCATTTCCCTGAACTTCTATACGTCTGCGGAATGAGCAAACAAAATCACAAATTCAAAAGCTACCACGGAAGTCGCTGCACACCGTATCGTACAGAGTTTTGTCTCTTGTATTGGGAAAATCTTGCAAGCACGGACGTAGATTGAAGGCCTCCGCTAGTTGTTGCGTAACTCCCAAGGGGGCAAAAGGGGACAAGAACCAGCGGGTTATCCCTAAAACACCAGATTCTCAGCCAGAATGAAACTATACAAACAGGTGGGTTCATCTAATCACTTCAGGGGCTGTCGGGGAAGCAGATGGTGGCTTCACAAGTTATCGCGGATGAAGGTGGCGGCTTCAGCAGCTGCTGGGGATGCAGCTGGCGGCTTCAGCAGCTGCCGGGGATGCAGCGCTGTTTGCGTGCGTAGAAGCGGGTGCCGTGGAGACAGCGCTTTAGCGTGGGGACGCCGTCTATGCAGTGGTAGTATTGGTGGCACTTGGAGGAGGGGAACTTGCCGGTTCGGCTCGGACAGAACTGCGTCTCTGAAAGGTATGAATATGCAAGTTAATTTCACTTTCAAACACACACACACACACACACACACAACCCCCCCCCCCCCCCCCCCCCCCCCCCCCCCCCCCCCCACACACACACACACACACACACACACACACACACACACACACACACAGAAATGACATATTTTGTCAAGTAATTACTGACTGAATGGATATATATATATATATATATATATATATATATATATATATATATATATATATATATATATTAAATATTGATTTATGGTGATACAACTGCAATTTTACCTGCAACTAAAGTCTTGTTGGAATTTAAAAGATATTACTTCTTGAGAAGCACAAGCTTACCGAGGAATCCATCATCGTCCTCCACTGCTCCATTGTCGGGATTTCTGTACAGTGCCGAACTCTTTGAGCCCTCAGAGATGCCTACGGCCTCTCTTTCCGCCGAGCGCGAGCCACTTCCGTGGTGATGGTGGTGTTTGGACTTGGAGTGGCTGGAGTCGCTTCCGTGATGGTGCTTGGACTTGGAGTGGCTGGAGTCGCTTCCGTGATGGTGTTTGGACTTGGAGTGGCTGGAGTCGCTTCCGTGATGGTGTTTGGACTTGGAATCGCTGGAGTCGCTTCCGTGATGGTGTTTGGAGTGCGAGCCGCTGGAGCTGCTGCCCGAGTGGTGATGGTGATGGTGAGACCCGCTGCCGGACTCGGAGCTGGAGCTCGAGCTAGAGGAGTGGTGGTGCGGATGAGGGGGCTTTGGTGGGTGGGGAGGGTGAGGAGGCTGGGGAGGATGCGGTGGGTGTGGGTGTGGGGGTTTGGTGGGTTTGGTGGTGGGTTTTGTAGGTTTGGTGGGTTTTGTGGTGGGTTGGGTCGGTTTGTTACAGCCCGGAACGTCCGCCGGCAAGTCGCAGGTCTCTATCAGCGGGTTGAAGACCAGGCCGTCAGGGCAGGAGGCGGGGTAAGCCTTCCCATCTTTGCACTGGTAGTACTTGGTGCAGCTTCCAGGGATCGGAAATCTGGAAAAAAATAGCCGAACATGCTCAAACATTTAGTAGCGCCTCTCTCCGATAAAATAAAACCAGCAAGAAAACCAAGACCGATACGTTTGCAATGTAAGTGCCTGCTTAATTACACCTATACGTCCTGTTTCCCAATATATGCAAGTTCAGGAGCAATATATCACTCACAGGAGGGCTGCTATTCCTTGTAACGCCATAGAAAATAGAATTTCTGTCTTTCGTGGCAAAGTAATCTATCAGAGTGAAGCGAATGAATGCATGACATAAGCACTCAGTGCACCAGATTCATATTACAACTTAATGGATCAATATTCATACAAAAGGGTATAGTGCAAGAAGCTAACGAAGGTAAATATGCGAACAGTTTTAAGTGGTTGCATATTTGGCTCACATGACAGTGCATTCATACGTTCAGTGCAGTTGTATCTACATATATGTGCGTGATAAATAGCATGCTTTTTGTCAATAAAGTGACCCAAATCATCCAGCTCCACCAAAATACATGCGCTTCAACATTGGCATGGGTGGCGATTGGTCCTCCAGTACCTGTGCAAGGGTGCGTACTGCGTGAAAATGTCCCCGAACAGCGACTGAGAGCGGACAGACAAAAGCCGAGTGCTGAGGCAGACAGGACAGCGGCGAGCACTACTAACCTACTCTCCGGGAAAACGACCACTCAGCGGGCAGGGCGGACGACCTTCTGCGTGGACGAGCAGGTGATGAATGCATGGGGTAGTGGCACGAGGCCACCAAAAGTGGTGTGCTTACAGCGCTGCGCTTGATGTGAAAACAAAGGTGAGAGTGGAGTGCAGCGTGAGATGGTGCTCATCTGACTGCTGAGGCAGCTGTGATCGGGTGCATGTGCACGAGTGCCAGAAAAATTGCAGTGTGTCGTGCGGGTGCATTATGCTCGGTGCTCACTTCGTTGATATATTGTGATGTGCTGTGCGGTTTCGGGCGATGTAGTTGGTACATTTGGTGATAAGTGACTGCTGCTTTAGCGTTACCATTTTTTCTAAAAAGCATTCGAAACTGTTCATGTTATAGGTGCCGTGCGGAGTGCATAGTGAACTGTGCTCGTAACTACATTTGCGTGCTGGTGTACTTAGGGTGCATTAAATGTCCTAAAGTGGTGCAGTGAATACGCCAATGTGCAAGTGGACCTCTACGGTGACCTCCTGTCCCTGCAGGCGACACCGTCAGCAGGCTCGCACAGCTCCGTGTCGGGGTTGAAGGCCATGCCGGCTGCACACCGCCTGGGGAATGCCTGGCCCTTGTGGCACTCATAGAAGGCGGCGCAGTCACGCTTGTTCGGTAGCCTAGAAGTCCGCACACAGAAGCAGCGTCAGCGTGTCTGGCGACTCGGTACTACCAATACCGGGTGAATGTCACATGCAAACCAGCAAAGCAGCAGTGGCTAGAAAAGAAGCTGCGGAAATGTTGTGATTGATTAATGGTATATGTGTGAGACTGGAAATAAAAAGATGTTTCTAAAACGATTGCAAATAGCCTTCTCTCCGTTCATTTAGCGCTATGGATGTTTAAAATACCTTGCTTAATGTTTAAGTGCAAATGAAAATATGCGTACTCACCTCTCGTAGCCTGTTATTGAATAGGGATAAAATGAAATTATTAGTAAGTGATCGACCCGAACAATAACTTTATTTGTCTCATACGTTTTAGAACACTGTGGCTATATAGTTTCGTTGTATGTCAATAACATTGTATTCAAAAAATGGTAAAAGCCATAAACCACGTCGAGCGACTACAGTGAAACATGTCAGTCATCAGATACGAATATAAATGAATCGGAAAAATGCATACAAAAAGACCACTTGAAGGCTAACTTATCTCCTTGTTTATGCTAAGAATATGCAAGCCGTGTTAAGTATGTGCAATCTGAACGGTCTTCCAGTGTTCATTATACCTTTTCCCAGAAGCACACTTTAGATAAGACGTTGAATGCCAAGCGGCTATGGTATACGAAAAATATTCTTATATTATATTGCAGACAACACATATAGGTATGTGAGTCCACTGGGCAACCGTTCAGAAATGTGAGGTGTCACGAAAACATTGTGGTCTATGACACAAAGCAGGTGACATAAGATCAAGCACGAATAAATCGACTGCCTGCACTACGGTCTATACTACGAGCTGCAGGTGAAGACCACCAGAAAGCGCCACTACAAAAGCACGGTACGGTTTCCATGTTGCCCTGTTATTTATGATAAGGCAAATGCAGGGTTTCAAAGCAAATCGTGAGAATGAGCCATCAACCCAACAGAAACAGTTTTTCTTATAGATCTTCCGCATGCAGGCCATGAACAGCAACGGAGGCAAGTTCTGACTTTTAAAGGCAAATACTGGATGTGTGCAGATTAATTCACTATGCCCCGTTTGGAATAACATTGTTGAACCATGCCAGTATTCTGCAACATATCCAAGAACATCGTTCAATGATACTGGGTTGATGACACATCTCATTAGTGTTCGTATGACCCGAGAGCTGAGGTTTTCGCCCGTCCGCATTGACTCACCTACAGACGCATTTGTCGTCGGGACAGATGACTTGCGGGTTGGGCGTTGGCTTCGGCGTCGGCTTCGGCGTCGGTTTAGGAGCTGGCGTCGGTCCCCGACAGCCAGCATGTTCGGGCCAATCGCAGACTTTTAGCGTGGGGTTAAAGTCGAGGTTGGCCGGACACACCTTGTGGTACGGAATGCCGTTGGAACAGTGGAAGAATTTGTGGCAGTCCAAGGGGTCGGGGAAGAGACCGTTGCTAGTGGGACACTTCCACGAGGGGTCGGGCTTCGGCTTTGGAGTCGGCTTCGGTGTCGGCTTCGGCTTCGGGGTGGTCGTCGGTGCCGGAGTGGTGACTGCGGGGGTGGTGGTGGTGAATTTGACAGTAGTGGTTGCTGGGTAACGACAGCCAGCCTGGTCTGGCCACTCACAGCGCTGGGCGCGGACACTGAAGTCAAGATCAGCGGGGCACTTCATTATATACACATGTCCGTTTGAGCACTGGAAGAAGCTATGGCAGTTCTCAGGGTCGGGGTACAGGCCATCCCTTGGACAACGGAACGCAGCGGGAGTTGTCTTTTGCGTCACGGGCTTTGTTGTTGTGGTTGCAGGATAGCGACAACCAGCCTTGTCTGGCCACTCGCATCGCTCTTGTCTAGGATCATAGTCAAGATTGGCTGGACAGTCTTTCAGGTAAGCGATTCCATTGGAACAGTGGAAGAATGTGCTACAGTCCTTGGGATTAGGGTAGAGCCCATCCTTTGGGCAATCGAAAATATGGATTTTGTTGTCGGTTTTTCTGTCGAGGTGACTTTTGTTGTAGTGGCTTTCGTTGTGGTTGCGGGGTAACGACAACCAGCCTTGTCTGGCCACTCGCATCGCTCTTGTCTAGGATCATAGTCAAGATTAGCTGGACAGTCCTTCAGGTAAGCGATGCCATTCGAGCAGTGGAAGAAGGTGCTACAGTCCTTGGGATTAGGGTAGAGACCGTCCTTAGGGCAGTCAAAAATTGATTTTGTTGTCGGCTTTTCTGTCGTGGTGACTTTTGTTGTAGTGGCTTTCGTTGTCGTGGTTGCCGGGTAACGACAACCAGCCTTGTCTGGCCACTCGCATCGTTCTTGTCTAGGATCATAGTCAAGATTAGCTGGACAGTCCTTCAGGTAAGCGATTCCATTGGAACAGTGGAAGAATGTGCTACAGTCCTTGGGATTAGGGTAGAGACCGTCTCTCGGGCAGTCAAAAATGGATTTTGTTGTCGGTTTTTTGGTTGTGGTGGCTTTTGCTGTAGTGACTTTCGTTGTTGTGGTTGCGGGGTAACGACAACCAGCCTTGTCTGGCCACTCGCATCGCTCTTGTCTAGGATCATAGTCAAGATTAGCGGGACAGTCTTTCAGGTAAGCGATGCCATTCGAGCAGTGGAAGAAGGTGCTACAGTCCTTGGGATTAGGGTAGAGACCGTCCTTGGGGCAGTCAAAAATCGATTTTGTTGTCGGCTTTTCTGTCGTGGTGACTTTTGTTGTAGTGGTTTTCATTGTCGTGGTTGCGGGGTAACGACAACCAGCCTTGTCTGGCCACTCGCATCGTTCTTGTCTAGGATCATAGTCAAGATTAGCGGGACAGTCTTTCAGGTAAGCGATGCCATTAGAGCAGTGGAAGAAGGTGCTACAGTCCTTGGGATTAGGGTAGAGACCATCCTTGGGGCAGTCAAAAATGGATTTTGTTGTCGGTTTTTCTGTCGTGGTGACTTTTGTTGTAGTGACTTTCGTTGTTGTGGTTGCCGGGTAACGACAACCAGCCTTGTCTGGCCACTCGCATCGCTCTTGTCTAGGATCATAGTCAAGATTAGCTGGACAGTCCTTCAGGTAAGCGATTCCATTGGAACAGTGGAAGAATGTGCTACAGTCCTTGGGATTAGGGTAGAGACCGTCCTTAGGGCAGTCAAAAATTGATTTTGTTGTCGGCTTTTCTGTCGTGGTGACTTTTGTTGTAGTGGTTTTCATTGTCGTGGTTGCGGGGTAACGACAACCAGCCTTGTCTGGCCACTCGCATCGCTCTTGTCTAGGATCATAGTCAAGATTAGCGGGACAGTCTTTCAGGTAAGCGATTCCATTGGAACAGTGGAAGAATGTGCTACAGTCCTTGGGATTAGGGTAGAGACCGTCCTTAGGGCAGTCAAAAATCGATTTTGTTGTCGGCTTTTCTGTCGTGGTGACTTTTGTTGTAGTGGTTTTCATTGTCGTGGTTGCGGGGTAACGACAACCAGCCTTGTCTGGCCACTCGCATCGCTCTTGTCTAGGATCATAGTCAAGATTAGCGGGACAGTCTTTCAGGTAAGCGATTCCATTGGAACAGTGGAAGAAGGTGCTACAGTCCTTGGGATTAGGGTAGAGACCGTCCTTGGGGCAGTCAAAAATCGATTTTGTTGTCGGCTTTTCTGTCGTGGTGACTTTTGTTGTAGTGGTTTTCATTGTCGTGGTTGCGGGGTAACGACAACCAGCCTTGTCTGGCCACTCGCATCGCTCTTGTCTAGGATCATAGTCAAGGTTAGCGGGACAGTCCTTCAGGTAAGCGATTCCATTGGAACAGTGGAAGAAGGTGCTACAGTCCTTGGGGTTGGGATAAAGTCCATCTCTAGGACATGTGAAGGCAGGTGGGGCACTTATTGGTGCGTCTGTTGTTTTCGGAGCTGGTCTGCGACATCCGGCGATTTCTGGCCACTCGCAACGGTTTTGACTGGGGTCAAAATCCAGGTTGGCAGGGCAATCCTTGTGATATGGAATGTTGTTTGAGCAGTGAAAGAATTTGCTACAATCGTCAGGATCCGAAAAGAGGCCGTCGCTGGGACAACGGAAGCGTCCTCTTCCGACATCCTCGCTGGCACCTGCAACAGAGCACGTGTCTCGATGGTGAGGAGTGGGGCAGCAGGGCCGGCGGGGGACGGGGTCGTCGGCTGTAGTCCCTTGTCCGCTGAAGGACAAGAGACGGGCCGCACGTCTTACCACACTGATAGTGGCTGGGCAGGTCGCAGTTCTGGATGTTGGGGTTGAAGACGAGGCCAGCAGCGCAGGTCTCCATCCAGGCCTTCCCGTCCTGGTGGACGATTGTAAGATAGAGTTACAACTGAAAGTGGTAAGCTCACTCTCTAGGAAATCATTTTAAATTGCAAAACAGTACAAAGCTAAGTGCTCCGAGTCGAAGACGGCGAGAGTGTGCGTCCGGAATGGACTGTTACGTGCCATTCTCGTGGAAAGTCGTGAACTCGAGCTCATCCTCAGGTAGACACTGATACCTGTACCAGCATTACTGGAGATCCATCCCACTCACCTTGCAGAGGTAGAAAGTGGTACAGTCATCGTCGTTAGGCTTGAGACAGCACTCGCAGTCACACTCCATGTTGGGTTCGGGGGAACGGCGGGGTCGGGAGGATCTCTCGGCACACCCAACGTGCACTGTGTGTTCTCTGGCCAGTCGCACACCTGAACATGATGAGAGCCTGTCACACATGCTAGGAGGCGCGGTAGTGGAGTGGTCAGCGCAGCTGGCTTCCACGCACCCAACCTGGGTTCGAGGCTCGGCAGCTTCCCTGAACAAGGACTCCCGAGAAACCCTTCCAACATGGAAAGGGTTGGTGATGTCATATGACCTTAACAGTTAGTGTGTCGATAAGCCCTAAAATATATTATTATTCGTTGCATATGCTGGAGGGCTTATAAATCCTACCTATGTTAACCCGCGCCCCACCGGGGTCCGGCGCCACCTTCGCCCCACCGGGGGCCATCGATGGCCCCCCTCTAACTCCGAAAATATGGGCGTTAGCGCAAATCTGCAAAGTGCAATAGAAAGCTCGCGTGAATTCAGTAAGAAATTACTTCGCATGTTTTAGTGCTCAGGTCAATGGTTTGACCTCCAGAGGTCAAATTAGGTCAAGATCGGCTATTTTCACTCAAATATGCAATGCTTAAGCAAAGTGGGTATAACTCTTATGCCATTAGAGCTATTGAGGTCTGGTAAATCACATTTGATAGCAAATTGCCAGTACTTTTTCCGCTATGTGGAACGTAAAGACCTCCCGCCAGTGGTTTGACCGCCAGAGGTCACCTCGTGACCTAATATGACTTGAGGTCACCAAAGGTCAAAAAGTGACCTTGCCGTATATCAAATGAAAGCCAGTGACAAGACAAACACGATGGTGTTTGTTTCACCGCTCTAGCTCAATTAGGTCAAAGTTATTGTCAAAATACTGTTTTTGACCTCTGGTGACCTTGGATGACCTTGGAAAAGTCAAAGGGCAAATATGACCCCTGGGATCCGTGAAAGGGTGTCCAAAAACGTTGTTCTGAGCAGTCGGAGTATTTGCAATCATTTTTGTGGCTTTTATATCATGAAATAGCTTTTCCCCATGCTTTTCCAATGGGAGAGGTCACCTCGTGACCTGACCTCAGGGCACGAAATCGAAAAATCCCGGATATACACCTTGTAGACCCTGGAGGGGTCATGAAGTGTAGGAAGTTTCAAATCGATCGACCTTGAAATGTAGCTCTTACAGAGCTCTAAAGGTGAAGTGAGGTGACCTTGGTTGACCTCGTCTGGTGACCTGACCTTGGGTGACCCGGGGTAAAAATTTCAGGGATGATGTGAAAATGATGCAGTGAGAGGTAGAGCCCTCAACCGCGGTGCTGCGCCTCGTCGTTTTTCTGCTATTCCGGAAAAACCTTAGGGGCCATCGATGGCCCCCGGTGGGCGAGGGTTAACTATGCATTCACAATTCTCCCATACATTGGGATAGAAAAGCGCCATCAAAAGATTGCTGATAAGTAAGAACACGTGTGACTGACAATTATTGATATAATTTGTTTCAAGTTATGGAGAGCCAATCAGGCTTTTCAATATAAAATTCTTTAAAAAAAATTAAAAAAACATTATGAAAAGCTCTTGAAAGGTGCCGAAAGACACTCACTGATCAGTTGTGCTCAGTCGTCAAATCAACTTTGCTGTGGTTCATTCAGTGCATGGCGCCTTGCATAAGATTGCAGATGAAATGTAAAATTCTATGATAGCACTGAATTCTATCATCTGAATAATTTCCTCGGAGGCCAATCACAATGAATAATGCCGCTCAGATGTCCTGATCTTCCACCTTCTGCGAGCCGCCTTACCATAAGCTGGGCGTTGAAGGTCAGCGTCGCTGGGCAGTCTCTCACGTAGGGACGTCCATGGTCGCAGTGGAGGAACTTGTGGCAGTCGGTGGGGTGGGAGAACAGACCCTGGGAGCGGGGACAGGACAGCCCTCCATCGGGCCGCTCCGGTGCCGCCTGCAGGCCTGTCAAATAAACTGAGGTCACCTCTGTTTCTATTTCTCCCACACCTCGTGGCATTTCTTCATAACAGCCCGGAAATATCATCGGTGGTCAGGGGCGGACGCAGACCCGAGTTTGGGGAAAAACCCACGTCTGCCGCTTCTCCTGGGGGGTAGGATGTGCGAATTGGGTGTTCGACAGACCTAGTATAAGCTACCTCTTCAAGTATATTATCGCTCTCCTGGGGAGGGACGGGATGGGAACGAAAATTTAATTGATCGACAGACCTAGTGTAGACACCCTTTTTCACAAATTTATCCGGCCTTTGGGGGGACTAAAAGATAGTTTGGCCCCCTTCCAGCGCTTTGGGGGCATGGTCGGAATTCCCCATGCATCCGCTAATATCAGAAAAGCCGATCCTGCTAAAGTACTTGAGGTAAATCTGGCGGTCATCGGACAATAATGTTTTCTTGGTTTCCTTTATTCATTCAAAGCTCAGTAGCCACTGAAGTGTAGACAATCTGTTCTGTGTGGAAAACTGCCACAAGTTAGGACCTTCACACTGACTGTGTATGTTGGAGATTGTCACTTCCTCTCTTTCTAGACTGGATGAGCACCTTATGTTGGGAGCAACTGTTTTATGTTACGGCAAATATTTTTCTGCGTCGGAAGATATTAGTTTTCTTATCTATGGACAGGTTAATGCCATTTCTCCAAGACCGGCTGGTATTCGTGTAATACTGCCCAGCTCGACTTGCCAGCAAATCAAACACTGAGCTGCTGGAGCTCAGGGTGGCTGAACACCCCGTCGGATTTTTTTCCGGCGGAACGAAAAAAATAAGTAATCAAGTGACTTCAGCTCCAAACTATTTAAGGTGGCGTAAGTAGTAACAGAGTAGATCTATCAAATTGAAACTTATACCACATAATGGCCATGGCGAGTACTACTAAAAGGAACTACCAAAAAGATCATCGGTATTCTGAGGTGTTTCATATCGATGATCTGGAGTCAAAAACAGATAATTACCTCTTCATTAGAAATGCACGAGGAAACGGAAATCAGCCGAAAATTGCTCTATTTCTATAGATACTGCTTGGAATACTTTCGTATTCTGCAAATTATAGTACACTAGGCATTGGCGGACGCAGGGGAGCATTCCGACCATGGCCCCCCAAAGCGCTGAAGGGGGTAAACTATCTTTTGGTCCCCCAAACGCCGGATAAATTTCTGAAAAAATATCTACACTAGGTCTGTAGAGCAAAAAAACATTCGCTCCCACCCCCTCCCCCACCCTCCTACAGTTGCAAGTTCACGTTGCAAGTTCAAACCTGTGACTAGGATTTCAGACATAGCTCAATTACTTTGTAGGAAATGATGATAAAACTTTTATTTTGATGCCATTGCGTTTTGATTGTACATCATTCGATTTTCCGTAACGAGAGGAAGCAAATGGTGCCAAAAATCCCAACGTAACTCTGTCAGACGATAGAACCAGAAACTATTCTCTAACATGCCACTTTTTCATCTGTCATGACCTCAATATTGGCATTAGCCAAAATGTTATCAAAGTATTTCTTCATGAGTTCTTAAGCACTGTCCACCAAAGTTTGCGTTTTTTCGCTATCCCGCATACGAGCCTTGTTCGAGGGGGAGGGTGTTTGAAACTTCCCTCACCAGGGCGAAGGTGGGTCGGAGGTACACCGAGGTGGGTGGTAATGAATGAAAACTAACGGACAGAATTTCGCCATGATATACATGCAAGGATTAACACGCGCATTGACGGGTGTCTAAGCCACCTTCGCATTGACGGGGCGGGTACCCGCCCCTCTGATCTCGAGAACCACGGTAGGTAGCGAAAACGGTAAACGGCGTTGGGCTGCCCATCCACTTCTCCATCGAAAACAATTGAACCATTTTTTGTCAGGTCACATTTAAGGTCACGAGAGGTCAAAACATGCCCGTCATAGGGATAACATGTAAAATTCAGTTTTTCGGGCATTACATCTGAACAAGTAAAGATAGAGCAAAACGACTTAAACTATATGAATCCTCTTAGCAAGCCGAATCGAATGATATATAATTTGACCTTGCTAGGTTAAATCGAGGATTTGACCTGACCTGAGGTCAGGTCAGGGTCAAATTATATAAAATGCATATCATTAGAACCACAAAGCCCAGGCAAATCTAATGCAGCTAAAATAAATGCTCTATCACCATCCGTTACTGAGTTATTCCGTAAAAACCATTTTTCCATGTCTTTCCAATGGAGAGGTCATGCCTCGTACCTGACCTTAGGTCATCGATATCAAAAATACCGGAACATATGTTAGAGAACTCGGTGGGGCCATTATGTGATATGAGTTTCAATCGGATAAGTTCACCCTGCTCCGACTTATGCTATCTTAAACTTTTTTGAGGTCGGGTCACTTGACCTGTACTGGTGACCTGACCTGAGATGACCTAACCTTAAAATTTTCACAGAAGTTGTAAAATGATGAGGGAAAAGGTTCCAAGTAGCGGCGCGTAGCGCCGCCGTTTTTCTACTGTCTCCGAAAAACCCGAGGGGGCGGGTACCCGCCCCGCCGGTCGCGTGTTAAGATGTCTGATGTTTTTTATTGATTCGTAGATTTTTAGGTCCGCAGAGTCTCGGTCAGTAATTATAATTTCGATAGCAAAGGCGTTGTTGATGTTGTGATCTTCAGGTTGACTGTGGTACAAGTTAACGTGTTCTCCAAAAGGGGCGTAAGACTTGTGTTACTGAGGTGTTCGTTGAATCTTAATCTGACTGGTCGAGTGCAAAACTATTGATGTGTTTTTTTTTACATAACTTACAAGTAATCTTATATCACCGTTTTTCGTTGCGAATCTACCTTTAAACCCATCTGAAGTAGCTTGGCAGCGAGATTTTCCGGGACATATAGGTAGTTTTAAGGCCGAACTAACTATTTTTTGTTTAAGGACAGGTCTCCTTAACCATGCTATTCTCATATCTAGTTTCATATTTTTAGTTTTAGATTTTACTCACCCCCCCTCCTCAAAGGAAAAGTGGCTCAGACCCTGTCAATGCGCGTGTTAAGCCCCACCCCTCAGTTCATACATATTTTCCTTTTCGGTACCTTGCGAAACGCAGAGAAAAATACGATGCATTCCTGCACTAGAACACTAAATATAAGGTTTCTCTTCTTCAACTCTAATATCTTATATTCTCATTTCTGACCCAACTATAAACATTGAAAGGAAAGATAATAGAAAATTAAAAAAAGAGGCAGAAAAAGTCGTCTACAAACCTGTTGTATCCTCTTCCAATAAGCCGTGACTAGAATTGCTTGCAATTTTATTCCAGCTTTAATCGGAGGCTGACGTTGTAGGGCAGCAGCAAAACGCGTCGCATACGTATCCAAGGGAAAGGATGGCCATGTCACCTTTGCTCTGAGATATTACAGGCTCGTTCGTTGTGAGGACTTTCTCCACTCGAGTTTAAACAAGTTGATGGAGCTTTCGACCTGCATTTCAGGCCTTCGTCAGCAGTTTAGAAGCACAATTCAAAAACAATCCTGATACAAATGGTGTTAAAAGCGCTAAATATTTCAAAACGGAAAGATCACGGTTAAGAGGACAACACATCTCTAGCTGGAAAATGACAAATGGAAATAACTTTACTGAATCAAGCAATTAAATACAGTCAAGGACATAGGACCATATTTGACAAAATATAATTCCATAAAACGGTAATACTTTTACCGTAGATTGTGCAAGAGTAGCATTAAAGTGTAACCAACAAAGTTCAATGATACAGTGTTATTATAAGTACATTACGCATGAAATAACTTTAACGTGGCTTACATTATGAAATTAAAGTGCACACTAGCAATAGCACAGGAGGATCTATGCATAATTTTAGGAAACAGCTGAACAGAGGAAACAATAGTAAGTACGTTCTAGGTTCAATCCAGAAGCACCTCAACGGCTGCCGCGGCGAATGATGGGCAGCCACCGGTCTGGAAGCCGTGTTCCTGAGTTTCGGTTGACGTTGGAGTCATTCGGTGATATTATGATAGTCTCACGACGGCCAATAGTTCTTATGTAGGCCGATTCTAGTAGAAGTCTCAGGTGGTAGTTTGTCTCATGATGGAGGATGTGGGCTTGGTCGAGTTTTGGTGTGCATTGTGTGTGTTCGCTGAAGGCTGATGTCTTGGATTGGGTGCGGATAGATCTTTTCCAGCTGTCTTCATGCTCTTTCACTCTCGTCTGTAGTTCACGATCGGTCTCTCCAATATACCAACTGGTTCACCATCCACTGAGCAGGAACACTCGATGCAGCAAACAACATTGCTGGTTTGCTGTTTAGGCAGGTGTTGTTTTGCCCTTCTGCAAAGGATTGTAGCCAGGTTTCGCTGAGGCTTGGCAATTAGTTGAATTCCGATGGTTAGGGCTGCTCGTTTCAGCTGGGAGAAGGATGAGCCAGTGAATGGAAAAGAGAGTCGGATGGGCTTCGGCTTGTCGCTGTTAACTGGTGGGGCGGGCAGAGCACGTGCCTTGAGCTCCAGTCTTCTGCAGACATTGGTGATGGTGATGTGGATTGTGGTACTCGGGTAGCCCTGTTGGTCGTACTTCTTGGTGATAAACTGAAGCTCCTTTTGTCGGTCTCTCTAGGTGTTACAGTATCTAAATGCTCTCACCGTGTCCGATTCGTTTTCTGATGTCAGATATCGCAGCTCAGTGTATGACATAAATGGTGCAACTTGATTGGTGGCACATGCTTTTCGGTAGACTTTGGTCTTGAAGTTGTTGTCTGTTCTTGTTATGGAGATATCTAGAAATGTGACTCTCTACATCAAAGTGAGCCACTACATCAGCTTGTTCTACATCAAAGTGACTCTTGAAGTAGAACAAGCTGGACAGCTCCCATTTCTAGACCTTGCATTTCTATTCCTTTGCAGTAAGGCAAAACAACACCTGCCTAAACAGCAAACCAGCAATGTTGTTTACTGCATCGAGTGTTCCTGCTCAGTGGATGGTGAACCAGTTGGTATATTGAAGAGACCGATCGTGAACTACAGACGAGAGTGAAAGAGCATGAAGACAGCTGGAAAAGATCTATCCGCACCCAATCCAAGACATCAGCCTTCAGCGAACACACACAATGCACACCAAAACTCGACCAAGCCCACATCCTCCATCATGAGACAAACTACCACCTGAGACTTCTACTAGAATCGGCCTACATAAGAACTATTGGCCGTCGTGAGACTATCATAATATCACCGAATGACTCCAACGTCAACCGAAACTCAGGAACACGGCTTCCAGACCGGTGGCTGCCCATCATTCGCCGCGGCAGCCGTTGAGGTGCTTCTGGATTGAACCTAGAACGTACTTACTATTGTTTCCTCTGTTCAGCTGTTTCCTAAAATTATGCATAGATCCTCCTGTGCTATTGCTAGTGTGCACTTTAATTTCATAATGTAAGCCACGTTAAAGTTATTTCATGCGTAATGTACTTATAATAGCACTGTATCTTTGAACTTTGTTGGTTACACTTTAATGCTACTCTTGCACAATCTACGGTAAAAGTATCACCGTTTATCGAATTGTATTTTGTCATATATGGTCCTATGTCCTTGACTGTATTTAATTGCTTGATTTAGTAAAGTTATTTCCATTTGTCATTTTCCAGCTAGAGGTGTGTTGTCCTCTTTCCGTGATCTTTCCGTTTTGAAATATTTAGCGCTTTTAACACCATTTGTATCAGGATTGTTTTTGAATTGTGCTTCTAAACTGCTGACGAGGGCCTGAAATACAGGTCGAAAGCTCCATCAACTTGTTTAAACCTGAGTGGAGAAAGTCCTCACAACGAACGAATTATTTACGACTCCGCTATGACATTTCGAGAATATTACAGGTTATCAGTGTTAAATTCCGGATGGCAGCACGCCCCCGCACCCGCTATCGTCATCTTGGAATTAGGTGTGGAGGGCCCTTATCTGCCCGGGTCGCCGGACTTGCGCTTTTTGCACCTCCTATCACATCATTCGGTGACAGTGTGCATACACTTCACATTGCTCTGAGATCATGGTCTCATAGGAAACACTTGAACTTGTCGAGATTATACAGCAGACTGCCGGAACTTTACAGGACTTATGCATGGTTCCATGGTCCCATTAGAATCCCATCAAATCCTTCAAATCAATCATCTCCATAAAAAATATTTAGCTATTTTGCATTTCCATTCTAATCACATCAGAATCTAAGTTGTTTTGTTCTTGCTGGAGGCAGCAGAAGCTCTGATCAAACTCCTGTTCCTGGTAAGTTCCAGAATCAGCTCGTGTGACATTGATGCAGGCACTGGACCAGGATCTATTTCGGATTCATGCGCTTATCTACTTGAGTGACACTCATCTCAAACTACTTACAGCCGACCTTGAGCAGCCAGTGGCAGACCCCTCGAGCGGCCGTAGGCGGCGGCCACTCAAGATAATGTGTTGCTCTTTTTGCGTGTGCGTAATCAATATTTTTTCAAGTAATTGGAATATAACGATCCCAGACGCCTTCGCGTTTTTGTTTGTAATGATGTCTGCGTCCAATATTGCTGCATCACCGATCTGAGGGATGGGTGAATTATGAAAATGTCCACAATATTCTTGATGACCCTTATCCGCATTCGTTGACAATACATTTGAAATCATGTTCATACAGAAATTATCACTTACGTATGAGGCTACAAATAGGCTTCAATATCAATACATGCTAGATGATAAATTGAGCATAGATGATGCTCAATAAACTAAAAATTATAGTATGTTATCGCCCTAGGAAGCTGCTTTCCTAACCAGCAATAGTTCTAGTTTTTAGTAATTAATATACCGGCTTAAAAACATTCAAAAATGCGATTATGGAACCTATTGCGCCGAAAGAATGATTATCAAGCTCAAAATCAACTGCTCCATAACATGAAGATTAATTAATTTCTTACAGGAAATTACAGGAAAATTCAGATCTCGAGAACAACGCGAGATAGCAAAAAACGGTAAACAGTGTTGGATAGCCCATCCAAATTGCTATAGAAAACATGAAAACCATTTTTCCAGGTGACATTCAAGGTCACTAGGGGTCAAGGCATGCCACTATAGGGATAACATGTAAATGAAGGTTTTTCAGTTCTGATATCTATGGAGCAAAGCAATCTACACAATTGGAATCTCCGCTGCAAGCCGAATCGAATGCCATATCATATGACCTTGCGAGGTTAAATCTAGGATTTGACCTGAACTGAGGTCAAGTCAATGATAAATTAGGTCACAATACGTATCATTAGAACTGCAATGATAAGACGAACCGAATGCCGTTAAAAGCTAACGCTATGTCACCATCCATTACCAAGTAATTCAGCTTACACAATTTGCCCTATGTATTTCCAATGGAGGGAGCTCGTACCTGACCTTATGCCATCGATATAAGATATCCAGAAATATATGTTGTAGTACTCGTTGGTTCCATTATGTGATATTATTTTTAATTTGATAGATTCACCCTGTTCTTAATTTTCCCATCTTAGATTTTTTGGAGATGAGGTCACTTGACCTGCACTGGCGACCTGACCTGAGATAACTTAACATTAAGCTTTGGCAAAGTTGTAAAAACGATAAAAAAGTGTACCAAGCACAGCAGCGAGTACGGTCGCCGTTTTTATTCTATCTCCCAAAAACTCGAGGGGAACGAATACCCGCCCTCACCCCCCACCCCGTCAATGCGCGTGTTAACAGCCACATATTTTTGTTGATTAGTGGGGATGCTCGGGAGGTAAACTTTGTTTTTTTACTATGCGTCTACAGTAGAACCAGCCCTGACGGCGGTTGAACACACGGGCAGTGGAGGGGTCCTAAAGTGCTCCCACCTATTTTTCCAAGGTGGCCGGAGAACCGTTCGCCACAGGTTTCATGAGCAAGTCGATTGGTGAAGACATTTTGAAAATCTGTCAATGTGTTTATACCTATAGGCTTTTAAAATCAGACCTATATTTTGAGACTGTCGCAATCGGGTGGCAGCGCCAAATCGTCCGCACTGTAGGCCGACGTAATAACGTAATGGTGACGTAATTACGTCATTTAATCGGGTTATGTGTCAAGGTCAACCGAAATTAAGGTCAATGTCAAGGTCAAAGGTCACAAGTCACGGTCATTGACCCGAATCCATAACTAAGCCTACTCAATTTAAAGGTCAAAGTCACAGGTTAAGGTCAAATGTCTTTTTTCCAAGTCAAGCCCTCATTTACCGCTCAAAGGCTGTTGTAGTGCCGGTTATATTGAACATTATTGGGAAAATATAATATTGTTACGAAAAAGATCATTGACCTTGAATGACCTTGAACTAAGAATTTCAGAGAAAGTTGTGTGGGACCTTCCCTCTATGATTATAGTTCACTTATGGTGTAGTAAAAACAACAGTTCGCATCATCATGGCATCCGCATAGTCATGACATTTCCCAATAGGTTTTCAGTACAGCCCATATATGACTTTTACGACCTCGTTTGACTTAGAACCTATGTCAATGAAACTTTGTCATAACGTAGATCACCATCGCCCTCATACACGTCCGAACGGGCGTTTTCCTAACCCTCTTGGTTTTTTAGATCTCAGAGACTTTAGGACCCCTCTTCTGCACGTTGACGCCCAAACCCTCTCCACTGCGCTAGTTAAGCTAAATCATTTGGAGCACTACTCACTGAAAGCATGACGAAACTACTCGAATCGATCTCTGACGTTGTGTGCTCGGAGAAATGAAGCCCCTGGTTATCATGTGCTGAACTCATCTTTAGTCTTATTTGCCTTTCTGATGTAGCCTGGCAGAGCGCCGCTGGACAATTTTTCAATGTTTCGGTATTAGGATATGGTAAATATGAGAGCATTGCTGGTCATTGCTGATTTGGAGGCTAATTAACCCTTCACCGTTAGTGATCTGCTCAAACCCTTTCCCAACTTTTCGTGATTGATTCTGAGCCTGATTGCATTAGAGACACACCAATTTGCATGCCTCTCAGATTAACAATTTCAAAACTTATGACCACAAATGTATGGAAAGTCAGGTCAGGTCCACGAGTTACGATGTCATTTCTCAACCAATGTAGGGCGATTTTGCTCTCCAAAAGAGGACGCAAAAACCAGGGTGTACCTCGGTTGCTAGAAAAGCTGGGTCAAATTTCAACATATCATCCGAAAGCTTTTGAAAAAATTGGCACGCTGCCATTAATTTTGAGGTCAGGTAAGTAACAAGGTCACCAGAGGTTAGCTAAAAGTCACGCTTTCCAAATTTCCTTGTGGCTAAAACTATTAAGCAAAACAAGACCCAACAATAAATTGGATACCATAGTGATGGGCATGATCGAATGATTCGAATAATCTACAAAATAACCAAGAAAGGTCATCACTTAAACTAGACCTAATGTCAACCTGAGGTCAAGGTGACGGGGATGAAGTGGCTTAGTGCATAGCACCCTTGTCTTCTAAGCCACCGGTCCCGGGTTCAGGTCCCGGCAGAGCCTCTGAATAAGTCGATCTGATCCTCAAAATCCCTTCCAACAGGGTGAGAGTTGGCGACGCCGTATGACCCTGGCAGTTGGTGCGTCGTTATACATAAAAGGTCAAGGTGACAATGTAGCCTTACAAGACCAGATCACTCGAATTCTTGAGTCAAGACAAACACGTTGGTCCCTTCGGGTTTGTTCTAGAATCTAGGGTTTATGGTCCTCGAACTGTAAGATATTTCCGAAATCGACCTAAATTGAACCCATCTGACCCTCTATGATGTCAGGGGTCAACGGATATGCTTAAAAATTGGCACACCAACAGGAGACGGTAGGGCACTTCAGCATCGTTCCGGTTTTTTTGTATCGCTGTCGATTCTCGAGATTGTAAGGGAGGCAGGGAGGGGGGTTCTAACGGACCCCAGGCAGTGCCGAGATGAAAGCACATGGTAAATGAGGTCACCAGTGATGTAACAATGAAGGTTCCTGATAGTTATGTCTTGCGTAATCGACAATTCTTCTATAGCCGGTGACTTTACTAGCCAATTAATTTAAAACAAACAAGAAAACATACCCCCTAAACATACCCTCTAACCTAGCAAAGGTATAAAGCCAAAGACAAACCCCTTTTTTAGAAGTATAATTATAAGAGCAGGTTTCATTCCAGACAAGACTGTGTATGTTATCAGATTAGTCGCTAAAGGAGAAGCAGTCGAAAAGTTGGCGGGCACAAGCCGAACAAGGCAGGCTTTTCTAGATCAAACTGCCAAAGATTAGCACGCTAATGCCAAATGAATGTAATGTTGTTAAAACGATAAGCTTTTAATTCCACAGCTCTATGTTGAGACATATTAAACTATTTCATTTCAATAGTCTGGAAAACCTTCAAAAAACGGTGCAGGTGGTAGAAGCTTTAACTGAATCTTAGCTCCAAGTAATACCACCTTCTAAAAACATGCTCACACAATATTTAACGTTAGCTAATATCAAAAGCTATCCAGGTGGCTTTGCTAATGCGTCTTCCAAGCACTCACCCGCAGCCAGGCAGACCAGCAGAAGGGCCGACAACCACATGGTGTCGTCGCCTCGAGGTCCACTGACGCCCCACCTCCTCATCGATGTACTTTATAGCGGACAAGTTCGAATGTGCGACACCAGCTGCTCCAATCGGTCACGATAGCCAATCGAGACCGCTGCTGCGGCGTCACCTACTCCGATCGCCGATAATCCGAAGGACAAGAGACCAAAACTTCTTGCTGTCGGTGTCTTTTTCTCCTCTTCTTTGCTGTGATTAAATGTACAAGCTCGATACGGTCAGAAGCAGATGTCTGACTTAATTGAGTCCTTTTGATAAGATTATTTTGACTTCGGCATTTGGCTGCCTCATCTTATCATTTTACCTAATTTACAGGGCTGGTAAACTTGTATAAGATAGTGGGAAATGGGAATGATCCTCGCTTATGCATTTTTTAACTATTGCTTCAATAGAGAAAGTAAATGTTACTTCCCGAAGTAGCAAGTAGAGATCAATTCTCGACCCAGAGGGGGCCCTGGATGGCTTAACGCTGGCAAGGCAATACAAGCCCTACGCAATGCCTATTGGAGACTCCAAATTCAGAGGGGGTCCTGACTCCCCGCTCAGCCCCCCTCTACCGGCATCTCCTTCCATGGTAACAATCCAACTTCTTTGCCTGGATTTGGTCTGCTTAGGGCAGAACGAAGCACATTGTATCCTGGATCTGCAAAAGTGTCTTCCCACGGCATTCGTATGCATTAAGCCTTTAATGGACGTGGGCATAAGATTGGCTCTATTTTTCGCTCTATTCCTTAGTAAATTATCAATGCCTGTGGTCAATGGTGCGGTCAATGCCTCCCTTGAATAACAGCTGCCAAAAGCACTGTGACGTAAGCCTAGAAACGGTTCTTAACATTATGTAAAGAAATGCAAACGTTGCCGGAGACCCCAGTGCCCACCGACTTGTGCCTGGGAAGACCAGCACGCGGTAAAGATCTTGTTCCTGAGAGGAGATCTCTATAAATTTGGCACGCGTACTTCTAAGGAAGATGAGAAGATCGCTTAAAGCAGGCTGCTCATCAAGGAATTAATTGGCGTCTGTTGCATTAGTCTGTTAGTTAGTTAGTTTATTAGCCTGTTTGTTTAAGTATGTTTTCAATTATATCAGTATTGTTACTGCTTTTTATAGTTAAATAAGATAAATGATTATTAAAAAATGATTAATCCTCTTTATAATCATTCAATCTGGCAGCGAGCTGCCCTCAAAGTCTTGTCGTTTTTAGCGTGTCATCCCTTAACACGCGCATTGATGGGGGTCTGAGCCACGTTCGCTTTGACGGGGGCGGGTCCCCCGAAGATCTCGAGAACCACGCTAGGTAGCGAAAAACAGTTAACGGTGCTGGGTACCCAATCCACTTCTTCATCAAAAATATTTTGAACCCATTTTTTCGGATCATATTTAAGGTCACTAGAGTTCAAAACATGCCATCATAGGGATAACATGTAAATGAAGGTTTTTCGGCCATTACATCTAAACAAGTAAAGATAGAGCAAAATAACATAAACTTTATGAATTCTCGCAGCAAGGCAAATCGAATGACACATGATATGACCTTGCTATGTCAAATCAAGGATTTGACCTGACCTGGGGTAATGTCAGGGTCATATTATATAAAATACATATCATTAGAACCGCAGACAAGGCAAGTCTAATGCAGTTAAAATAAACGCTCATCACCATCTGTTACTAAGTTATTTAGTTCAAATCATTTTCCCATGTATTTACAATGGAGAGGTCATTGCTCGTACCTGACCTTAGGTCATCGATATCAAAAATACCGGAACATATTTTGGAGAACTCGGTGGGCCCATTTTGTGATATGAGTTTCAATGGGATAATTTTACCCTATTCCGACTTATACTATCTTAAACCTTTTTCTGATGTCAGGTCACTTGACCTGTGCTGGTGACCTGACCTGAGATGATCTAAGCTTAAAATTGGACAAAAGTTGTAAAAATGATTAGAGAAAAGGTATGCCAAGTGCAGTGGCGCTACTCGCCGCCGTTTTTATGCTATCTCCGAAAAACCCTAGGAGGCGGGTACCCGCCCCCCCGTCGATGCGCGTGTTAATATATCTATACTAACGTGAAGAGGCAATAGAAAATAAAATTAGTTCCAAACTTTGACCGTAAAGATAAACGCAGGGAACGTTTAAAAGGCATACATCACAGTATCGCCTCTGAAATTGGAGTGCCGTCGTCATGGGCCTGATCTAGACCGAAATATGTTGAGCTAGCGATGAAAAAAGCACGCCGTCTCCAGACAAAAGCACATATGTACTCTTTGCGTGCTGGCAGTGTATAGGCGGACATTACAAGTAGAGAAGTACAAGCAGGCAACGACTGCCAAAGAAACTCAATTCATACAAGCCGTCTTAGTATATTTTGGTCATCAATCGGCGTCGTAGGTTCTGCTTAGCCATGCAGCACTCAGTACCATCAGACTGTCTTCATTCAGTCTCAGTAATAATTAACTTGATCACTCAACATCGTAGAGCAAATTGGAAAATCCAGAAAGACACTAGGATTCTTCAGGTACCTTTCAACTCTGCCTTTATTTATGATACTATCGAAATATCACGTCCTCACGAAATAGAGCTTGTCAGCTTCTGCCCAGGACGTTGGTTCAGCAGCTTCCCAGGACGCAGCTTCAGCAGCTGCCCAGGACGCAGTTTCAGCAGCTGCCCAGGACGCAACTTCAGCAGCTGCCCAGGACGCAGCTTCAGCAGCTGCCCAGGACGCAGCTTCAGCAGCTGCCCAGGACGCAGCTTCGGCAGCTTCCCAGGACGCAGCTTCAGCAGCTGCCCAGGACGCGGCTTCAGGAGCTGCCCAGAATGCAGCTTCAGCAGCTGCCTAGGACACAGCTTCAGCAGCTTCCCAGAACGCAGCTACAGAAGCTACCCAGGACGCAACTTCAGCAGCTGCCCAGGACGCAGCTTCAGCAGCTGCCCAGGACGCGGCTTCAGAAGCTGCCCAGAATGCAGCTTCAGCAGCTGCCCAGGACACAGCTCCAGCAGCTTCTCAGGACGCAGCTTCAGCAGCTGCACATGACACAGCTTCAGCAGCTTCCCAGGACGTAGCTTCAGCAGCTGCCCAGGACGCAGCTTCAGCAGCTGCCCAGGACGCGGCTTCAGAAGCTGCCCAGAATGCAGCTTCAGCAGCTGCCCAGGACACAGCTCCAGCAGCTTCCCAGGACGCAGCTACAGAAGCTACCCAGGACGCAGCTTCAGCAGCTGCACATGACACAGCTTCAGCAGCTTCCTAGGACGTAGCTTCAGCAGCTGCCCAGGATGCAGCTTTAGCAGCTGCCCAGGACGCAGCTTCAGCAGCTGCCCAGGACGCGGCTTCAGAAGCTGCCCAGGACGCAGCTACAGAAGCTACCCAGGACGCAGCTTCAGCAGCTGCCCAGGACGCAGCTTCAGCAGCTGCCCAGGACGCAGCTTCGGCAGCTTCCCAGGACGCAGCTTCAGCAGCTGCCCAGGATGCAGCTTCAGCAGCTGCCCAGGATGCAGCGCTGTTTGCGTGAGTAGAAGCGGGTGCCGTGGAGACAGTGCTTCAGCGTGGGGACGCCGTCTATGCAGTGGTAGTACTGGTGGCACTGCGGTCCTGGGAACTTGCCCTCAGGACTCGGACAGTACCTGCTCTCTGCAAAGACCACAGGAATTTACACTGTGATTAAAATCAAACCCATAAGTCAATAGTTTATAGTTTCCGAGAATTAAATTTTCATGAAGTATCATTCCCTATTTAATAATATGTTTTATTTTCTCCTTGAGCAGGGTGTTCTCTAACAACCCGAAAACTTTTTACGACAAGGAAAAAGTTGGCGAACTCGTATGACCTCAGCAGTTATTGCGTCGTTAAGCATCATCAGCTATTCATGTCATCAAATAATATGTCAGTAAATGTAAACACCAGTTCAATCATGTATGATATGTATAAGCAAAAAACCCGGTTTGCTTATAAAAAGTCATTCTAGCAAATTCTCAAAGTTAACACGCGCATTGACGGGGGCGGGTACCCGCCCCCTCGGGTTTTTCGGAGATAGCAGAAAACGGCGGCGTGTAGCGCCGCCGTACTTGGTATACCTTTTCCTCATCATTTTTACAACTTCTGTGAAAATTTTTAGGTTAGGTCATCTCAGGTCAGGTCACCAGTACAGGTCAAGTGACCCAACCTCAAAAAAGTTAAAGATAGCATAAGTCGGAGCACGGTGAACTTATCCGATTGAAACTCATATCACATAATGGCCCCACCGAGTTCTCTAAAATATGTTCCGGTATTTTTGATATCGATGACCTAAGGTCAGGTACGACGCATGACCTCTCCATTGGAAATACATGGGAAAAATGGTTTTTACGGAATAACTCAGTAACGGATGGTGATAGAGCATTTATTTTAGCTGCATTAGACTCGCCTGGGCTTTGCAGTTCTAATGATATGCATTTTATATAATTTGACCTTGACCTGACCTCAGGTCAGGTCAAATCCTTGATTTGACCTAGCAAGGTCAAATTATATATCATTCGATTCGGCTTGCTAAGAGGATTCATATAGTTCAAGTCGTTTTGCTCTATCTTTACTTGTTCAGATGTAATGCCCGAAAACTGAATTTTACATGTTATCCCTATGACGGGCATGTTTTGACCTCTCGTGACCTTAAATGTGACCTGACAAAAAATGGTTCAGATGTTTTCGATGGAGAAGTGGATGGGCAGCCCAACGCCGTTTACCGTTTTTCGCTACCTACCGTGGTTCTTGAGATCTTAGGGGGGGTACCCCCCCGTCATGCGAAGGTGGCTCAGACCCCCGTCAATCGCGTGTTAACGTTTGGTAGCCACCCAGTCTCTCTCCTCCTTACCCTCCTCCTGCTGGGCAGCCATCTGGAGAGAACTGGAATGCACAGAAGCGTGGCAGTTTGGCACGTTGGCAGGGATGTCGCAGACTTCAGTGGCGAAGTTGAAGACCAGACCAGGTGGACAGGACGCTGGATAAGCCTTGCCAGCCTTACACTGGTAGAACTTGCTGCAATCTTTGGGGTTTGGTAGCCTGGAACAGAGGATTTTCGTTGTAATGGAATCAGATCACAAGCAAGAATTATAAACAGAGCAAGATATGTAAAAAACACTCCCGCGTTGCCACTGACAGATCAAACGAGTTCTGACTGGATTTGATAGGCTCACCTGCAGACGCAGTGGTCGTCGGGGCAGATCACTCCAGGGTGCGGCGTCGGCTTCGGCGTCGGCACCGGCGTCGGGTCTGGCGGCGGGGGCGGGAACCGGCAGCCGGCATGTTCGGGCCAATCGCACACTTTCAGCTTCGGGTTGAAGTCCAGGTTGGCCGGACACACTTTGTGGTAGGCAATGCCGTTGGAGCAGTGGTAGAACCAGTGGCAGTCCTTGGGGTCCGGGAAAAGGCCGTCCCGCGTTGGGCAGTCCCATCCCGGCGTTGGCTGAGGCTTTGGCGTGGGCTTCGGCGTGGGCTTAGGCGTGGGCTTCGGCGTGGGCTTAGGCGTGGGCTTGGGCTGTGGTTTGCAGCCCGGTACATTTGCTGGGAGGTCGCATACTTCGATTGAGGGGTTGTAGACCAAGCCAGCTGGACAGGAATGCGGGTAAGCCTTGCCATCCTTGCACTGGTAGTACATAGAGCAATTTCCTGGGAACGGAACCCTGGGGAAAATTGGGATTGGTCAGTCATGCCGACATTAATTTTTGGTTCTATGATAGGGCGAAACACAGCAAATATAACACTTTGCAGCAGTCCCTCATTAAGTACTAGATTGACAATCAGAGCATTGTCCAGAAGGGAAGGGGTAGAGATTTCATGGGAGCACCAGATATTGAGCAATTTCTTTCCAGTAAACACCAAAGAGGTGGTGTTAAAATGTATCACCGAAGGGCACCTCTTCCTCCTTCCGGTCCGCTATCTATGGTGTTGTTTTCCTTATCAGAGTTTAGTTTTCCCCTGTCTGTTCAAGACAAAGCCACAATATTTTCACGCAAAGTGTAGTCTGCAGTTTTTCTCTTGGATTGAACCCTGATAAATTTCCTGTGCATTTGCTCAGATATCGGTTCAATGAGTTCAGTATCTAGTGTGCCACTCTTCAGGTTTTCGTTCTAGCATTTGCTTGTCCCAGAAAATTCCGTTGAACATTTTAATTGCTAATGTGATCACAGTGATATTCTGAAATCCTATTGACTTGAGATCGTAATGCAACATTCCGATATAAGCCAAGGTGAATTGTTATTCTTGGTTTCATACTCAAATAGTTACTTTACGATTGGAATACATATTTTTTAATATGAACATTCAGAAATCGGACTAAGCCCTATTCCAATGTACTGCAATCTTTTGCCGGTGATGTGCAGGTGGATTGTAATTATATGTGTGAACATTTGTTTATTGCCTGCATCTGCACTACAGAACCTGGTAAGCAGATTTTTTAATGTAAGATGAAACTTGTGAAAATACTCTTCCCTTCTGTAGACTGAATGCATTTGTGACGAATACAACCCAGAAGCATTCATTCTTTTAACACGCGAATTGACGGGGGTCTGAGCCACCTTCGCATTGACGGGGGGCGGGTACCCGCCCCCCCCGAAGATCTCGAGAACCACGGTAGATAGCAAAAACACGGTAAACGGTGTTGGGCTGCCCATCCACTTCTCCATCGAAAATATTTGAGCCATTTTTTGTCAGGTCACATTTAAGGTCACGACAGGTCAAAACATGCCGTCATAGGGATACCATGTAAATTAAGTTTTTCGGCCATTACATCTGAACAAGTAAAGATAGAGCAAAACCACTTAAACTTTATGAATCCTCGCAGCAAGTCGAATCGAATGATATATGATTTGACCTTGCTAGGTCAAATCAAGGATTTGACCTGACCTGAGGTCAGGTCAGGGTCAAATTATATAAAATGCATATCATTAGGACCGCAAAGCCCAGGCAAGTCTAATGCAGCTAAAATAAATGCTCTATCACCATCCGTTACTGAGTTATTCCGTAGAAAACATTTTTCCCATGTATTTCCAACGGAGAGGTCATGCCACGTACCTGACCTTAGGTCATCAATATCAAAAATACCGGAAACATATTTTAGACAACTCGGTGGGGCCATTATGCGATATGAGTTTCAATCGGATAAGTTTACCCTGCTCCGACTTATGCTATCTTAAACTTTTTTGAGGTCGGGTCACTTAACCTGTACTGGTGACCTGACCTGACATGACCTAACCTTAAAATTTTCACAGAAGTTGTAAAAATGACGAGGGAAAAGGTATGCCAGGTACGGCGGCGCTACGCGCCGCCGTTTTTCTGCTGTCTCCGAAAAACCCGAGGGGGGCGGGTACCCGCCCCCCCCGTCAATGCGCGTGTTAACATTATCAAATATCTTGCAACACTCTTAAGGTAGCCTTATTCTCGCCCGGTGCTTTGGATGACCATACGCCTTTCAAAGAAGATAACACATCATTACAGTCTAATGTTGAGTTTTTTTGAGGTTCTGGCACATGATGAGTGGAAATATTCCTAATACAGACGCAACCAAACTCAGAAGACTACGAAATTCCAAATCAGCTGAAAGTCAAGACATCCATCTTCACTGAAACAACATTATGAAAACCATTTTTACCTGCAGACGCAGTGGTCGTCGGGGCAGGGGATGTCGGGATTCGGCGTCGGCTTCGGCGTCGGCTGCGGCGTCGGGTCGGGCGGCGGGGGCGGGAACCGGCAGCCGGCATGTTCGGGCCAATCGCACACTTTCAGCTTCGGGTTGAAGTCCAGGTTCGCCGGACACACCTTGTGGTAGGGGATGCCATTTGAGCAGTGGTAGAATTTGTGACAGTCCTTGGGGTCCGGGAAGAGTCCATTGCCTGCAGGGCAGTCCCAGCCAGGCCTCTTGGTTGTAATTGGCTTTGGTGAGGGCTTCGGCGTGGGCTTGGGGTGGGGCTTGCAGCTTGGTACGTTTGCTGGGAGGTCGCATACTTCTATTCTCGGGTTGAAGACCAGGCCAGCTGGGCAGAAGGCGGGGTAAGCCTTGCCATTCTTGCACTGGTAGTACATGGAGCAATTTCCTGGGAACGGAACCCTGCAAAAGAAGCATGTTCGTAATGTCTGGATTGGGCAAATCCAAATCCACTTCAAAACTCTGCCGTACTTTTGGTTTTCAAAGCTGGAAAGCTTGTCTCGTTTCTGCTTCTCAAAGAATTATTACTTAATTGTCTAATGTTTGATGATGTGAAGTGATGTGAAGCAGTCCAGTGCGAACATCACTATTTTGTAGGCTCCAGATGATATTATTGTTGCTGAATTGAAGTCTTTTAATAAATAAAAGTTGTCTGTATTCAATGTGCATTTGGCAAGTCAGAAGTTGTAATTCATGGCACAACGGATGATTTCTTGAACATTTGGGAACCTTAACAAGCCTCTTAATGCTAGAATGATACGCTAAACTTAACTCCCGAAGAGCTCTACCACTCCTTGTCGCCCAAAGCTCACAACCATAAAAGTTTGAACAGTACGTTTGAAATAGTAAGACTAAGATATGTCGATCAGCGCACCCTACAGTAGTCTTCAGCATGTTAACACTGTAATAAATTGAACGTTTTATCCGTCTCATGTCAGCGCTACAGCTCAAATCATTTTCAATCACATGTCCCAAATATTTAAATTTATCAACCCAATTCAGACTAACCCCCTTCAGTTTTACACTAGGTGGGTTTGAGCGAAGCAGGTGGCCAGAACTGTAAGGTCTGCTGGGGCTGAATACCATACACACAGTCTTTTTCACATTGAATTTTATGTCCATTGCGTCGGCAAAGAGCTCGCATTCGTGCACTAATAACTGAAGTCCAGACCTGGAAGGAGCTAGCAGTACGATATCGTCAGCGTAGGCTAGTGCATTGACTGAGCTCATTCCAATACGACATCCAGCGCTATGCCTCTGCAGTTTACCAAACAGTTCATCAATGTAGACTGTGAAGAGCAATGGTGATAAATTCCCACCCTGCTTCACACCATTTTCTACCTGAAAAGAGTCTGATTTTAAATGACCATTTGTAATCCCGTAAAATATTATTTGACACTTGGTGACCTCAATATGGATCTGACTTCGTCAATATTGAAAAATCCATAACATAATTTCACGTTTTATGGTCCAGGGCTTTCAAATGCCTCCCGGAAATTAGTCTGAACTCTTTTGGGGTTAAATAGCATCACCCCTCCCCTCCCAGGGAGACGTGTCGCACCAGAAAAAAACAGCGTAGTGTGCATATTTTTCTTAAATTCAATTAAACGAAGTTTCTCTTTTTAGATAAGAGGCTGCGAAGTGCGCGTTAGCTGAATCAATCCAAATGAGCACCCCTTGTAAGACGCAAATTTTAGAAGGAAGATTATTGTTATTGGGTCACGAGAAAACCACAGTTAAAGCACGGCTAGGTCTGGGTGCATTCTTCACCTGCAGACGCAGTGGTCGTCGGGGCAGGGGATGTCGGGGTTCGGCGTCGGCTGCGGCGTCGGCTGCGGCGTCGGGTCGGGCGGCGGGGGCGGGAACCGGCAACCGGCATGTTCGGGCCAATCGCACACTTTCAGCTTCGGGTTGAAGTCCAGGTTGGCCGGACACACCTTTGTGGTAGGCAATGCCGTTGGAGCAGTGGTAGAACCAGTGGCAGTCCTTGGGGTCCGGAAAGAGACCATCGCCTGCAGGACAGTCCCAGCCAGGCGTCCTGGTTGGCGTTGGATAAGTGGGTTTGGGTTGAGGGTGTGGGGTGGTGGTGGCCGGATACCGACACCCAGCCTGTTCTGGCCAGTCACACCGCTGGCTGACAGCGTTGAAGTCCAGGTTGGCGGGACAGGTCATGTGGTATGGAATGCCGTTGGCGCACTGATAGAACTTGTGACAGTCCTTGGGGTCGGGGAAGAGACCGGTGCCCTTCGGGCATTTCCATCCTGGCCTCGGCGTTGTGGCAGGCTTGGGTGTGGGTTGGGGATGAGGGTGTGGGGTTGTAGTGGCGGGGTATCGACAGCCCGCTTGATCGGGCCAGTCGCAGCGCTTGGTAACTGCATTAAAATCTAGGTTAGCAGGACAGTCCTTGTGGTACGGAATACCGTTGGAGCAGTGGAAGAACTTGTGGCAGTCCTTCGGATCTGGATATAATCCATCACTAGGGCAATCATAACCGGATGGTTTAGTTGGCTTGGCAGTGGTTGTTTTGGGAAGACACTGGTAGTGACTGGGAAGATCGCAGTTCTGGATGTTGGGGTTGAAGACGAGGCCAGCCGCGCAGCTCTCACGATAGGCCTTACCGTCCTGCCGGGTTTAGAAGCGTAGAGTAAGAGGCAGGCTTGCATGCAGAGAAATCCCACCAACTTTTCCGTGGATAAGAACATGCATTCTTATTCTTCACAAAGGGAATTGTTGAAATTATAAGCCAGACACATCTATCTCGAAGATGACCTGAGATTTGTGTTACTTGTTATCTACATTTGATCAATGCGATACGAAATAACATGGCATTGGAAGTGTCGTTGTGTGCTCGTAAGGTGGCAAGTAGACAGTTCGATGGCTTTCGTCTCGATCGCTCTAGTTGTTTTTTTTGCGTGAAATTCGGGACTATCTTTACTGTTCTACGTCTAACGTTTGTCTCTGAATCTCCTTTAGAGATGTGAACGCACTTCACAACATACCGCCAATTTTGTTCAGTCTCGCTCACCTTACAGAGGTAGTAGCTTGTGCAGTCATGGTCGTTGGGCTTCAGGCAGCACTCACAGTCGCACTCCTCATCGGGGTCGACGGGGCCATCAGGAGTGGGGAGAGGGGGTACGGCAGTGGGTCCCCCCGGCACGCACCCGGCGTGGTCCGGCCAGTCACACACCTGACAGATGACAGACAGGTGAAACAAAGGGTGAATCGGAGTTTAAAACGAGGTGTGATTAACTCCCAGTGATCCATCAATGTCACCGCAGAGTCCCAGTTCCTTGTGGAAAGGCGGGTCCTGTAAAACTGCAACTGAGCTTACAACGGACTGTTCAATACCATGTATGCTTTTGTCCCTTTTATGGTTAGTAAAGAAACAAAATATCATTAATGTATGGCCACCAGTTTGTCGCCTCATACCAGGTAATTGTAGTCTCGCCTGAATGAGGAAATGCTGGTTCACACTTGAGTCAGCAAGGGATAGAAATCAACATACCTTTTCACGAAATAGTTTGGGTTTATACGCCCTTGCGCTCAATTGATCAGTCTTAGATTAGAAAGCTCAATTCTGAACACCCACTGCTACATTCTACAGTTCGTATCAAACAGAATTACTTATGTTGCGTACCATGAGCTTGGGGTTGAAGTGGAGGTTGGCCGGGCAGTCCTTGACGTAAGGATGTCCGTGGTCGCAGTGGATGAACTTGTGGCAGTCACCCGGGAAAGGGAAAGAGACCCTGGGAGCTGGGACAAGACGGCCCGTCATCGGAGTGCTTAGTGGTGGCCTTCTTGGTGGTGGTGGTGGCCTTCGTGGTTGTGGTGGCCTTCGTGGTGGTGGTGGCCTTCGTGGTGGTGGTGGGAGGTGCAGTTGTCGTGGGCTTGCGAGTTGTTTTGGCAGTGGTGGTGGTGCACTGATAGTTACTGGACAGGTCGCAGTTCTGGATGTTGGGGTTGAAGACGAGACCAGGTGCACACTTTTGTAGCCATGCCTTGCCGTCCTGGTGAAGAGAGGCAGAAAAGGTCCGTCAGTAAGGAGCTGGGAGTTCATGGCCCCCGTTCTTAGTACACTAGTCCTGTTGTTGTTTTTATGAGGTGATTTGGAAGTGTAACCACAAATCTTAATGATATGCACCAGTAGTTTTTTAGGAACGCCAGTCAGATGTATATTGTCATTACTGAAAAGTGAGAATTGTCCCAATTCTGACCAAGAAAGTAGTTTTAACTTTCACAATCACACGCAGTAGGATATAATTCTCACTCTGAGATATAATCTTCTTTTTAAATACATTTACTACTGAGATATAATTTTCCTATGTCTTATATAAGAAATAGCAGACATACAAGTCCAGCTAATTTTAAAAGGATTAAAATACTTAATGGACAACTTTATGGACGCATAAAAGCTACATCCCAAGAAGATAGAATCGTTATTAGCTTTCACCTTGTTTATCCATCCGACTTTCTGGCGTCCCTGTGTACAGATTATAGTTTTATACTTAATTGAAGGACCTTGTTCAATCAAGAAATGGAAAAAAAAACATTCCTCCATCTTGCGATGCCTCCTATCCTTGTTTGTTTTAAGCCACGTCACAGAATCCTGAGAGATATCTGATCGTTCTTGAACGCTTAGTCGAAAGTCAGTTAACTTACCAGCTATCCCCACCCAATTCTACGTGTTAGCTGCACCCACCTTGCAGAGGTAGAAAGTGGTACAGTCGTCGTCGTTGGGCTTGAGACAGCACTCACAGTCACACTCCATGTTGGGTTCGGGGGAACGGCGGGCAACGGGGGGTCCGTGGGCTTGCCCGAAGTGCAGCCAGCACTCTTCGGCCAGTCGCATACCTGAGGGATGACAGGGAACATTCCCACGCTGGACAGAGGCGAAGACATGCAGATGCTGATTTTAGTCACGTAAAATGTGTTTTGCGTAGTGCTGACACCAGCATTTGCAGTTCCAAAATAATCATTATTAAGATGGAGATGCAGAAGGTGGTCGTAGACGCATAGTCCCTTATAAGAATCTTAGTTCAGTTTTGGGACTTCAATAGCTTTAATGGCATGAGAGTTATGCCCAGTTTGCTTAAGCATTGCATATTTGAGTGAAAATAGCCGATCTGGACCTAATTTGACCTCTGGAGGTCAAACCATGGACCTGAGCACTAAAACATGCGAAGTAATTTCTTACTGAATTCACGCGAGCTTTCTATTGCACTTTGCAGATTTGCACTAACGCCCATATTTTCGGAGTTAGAGGGGGGCCATCGATGGCCCCCGGTGGGGCGAAGGTGGCGCTGGACCCCCGGTGGGGCGCGGGTTGAGGTCACGAGATGTCAAAACATGCCGTCATAGGGATAACATGTAAATTCAGTTTTTCAGCCATTACATCTGAACAAGTAAAGATAGAGCAAAACTACTTAAACTATATTAATCCTCTCAGCAAGCCGAATCGAATGATATATAATTTGGCCTTGCTAGGTCAAATAAAAGATATGACCTGACCTGAGGTCAGTTCAGGGTCAAATTATATAAAATGCATATCATTAGAACCGCAAAGCCCAGGCAAGTCTAATGCAGCAAAAATAAATGCTGTATCGCCATCCGTTACTGAGTTATTCCGTAAAAAACATTTTTCAATGTATTTCCAATGGAGAGGTCATGCATCGTACCTGACCTTAGGTCATCGATATAAGAAATACCGGAACATATTTTAGAGAACTCGGTGGGGCCATTATGTGATATGAGTTTCAATCGGATATGTTCACCCTGCTCCGACTTATGCTATCTTAAACTTTTTTGAGGTCGGGTCATTTGACCTGTACTGGTGACCTGACCTAAGATGACCTAACCTTAAAATTTTCACAGAAGTTGTAAAAATAATGGGGAAAAAGGTATGCCAAGTACGGCGGTGCTACGCGCCGCCGTTTTTCTGCTATCTCCGAAAATCCCGAGGGGGCGGGTACCCGCCCCCCCGTCAATGCGCGTGATAAGGCTAGTTTCAAAATTTCTGATATGAGGGGACACTGTCCTCAGTACCCCCCCTCCCAGTTCTGCCGCCAGTCACCTCAGTGATCTTTTCATCCTACTATCTTGCCCATTAGCCAATATGTTCTTGTCCATTGAAACCAGACACAAGTATGCACCGAAACACACGTGTCGGAAACGGGGCGGGGGGCAAAGGGGCATGTTCCCCCACTTGTCACCTGGAAAGTCCCCGATCTTAACCATACTGGGAAATAAAAGTTTTGTACCATTATTAAACCTCGCCCCACCGGGGGCCATCGATGGCCCCTAAGGTTTTTCCGGGATAGCAGAAAACGACGAGGCGCAGCACCGCGGTTGAGGGCTCTCCTCTCTGCATCATTTTCCCATCATCCCTGAAATTTTTACCCCGGGTCACCCAGGTCAGGTCACCAGACGAGGTCAACCAAGGTCACCTCGCTTCACTTTAGAGCTCTGTAAGAGCTACATTTCAAAGTCGATCGATTTGAAACTTCCTACACTTCATGCCCTCCAGGGTCTAAAGGTGTATATCCGGGATTTTTCGATTTCGTGCCCTGAGGTCAGGTCACGAGGCGACCTCTCCCATTGGAAAAGCATGGGGAAAGCTATTTCATGATATAAAGCCACAAAAATGATTGCAAATACTCAGACTGCTCAGAACAACGTTTTTGGACACCCTTCCACGGATCCCAGGGGTCATATTTGCCCTTTGACTTTTCCAGGTCATCGTCACCGGAGGTCAAAACAGTATTTTGACAATAACTTTTGACCTAATTGAGCTGAGCGATGAAACAAACACCATCGTGTTTGTCTTGTCACTGGCTTTCATTTGATATACGGCAAGGTCACTTTTTACCTTTCGTGACCTCAGGTCATATTAGGTCACGAGGTGACCTCTGGCGGTCAAACCACTGGCGGGAGGTCTTTACGTTCCACATAGCGGAAAAGTACAGGCAATTTGCTATCAAATGTACTTTACCAGGCCTCAATAGTCTAATGACATAAGAGTTATGCCCAGTTTGCTTAATCATTGCATATTTGAGTGAAAATAGCCGATCTTGACCTAATTTGACCTCTGGAGGTCAAACCATTGACCTGAGCACTAAAACATGTTGTAATTTCTTACTGAATTCACGCGAGCTTTCTATTGACTTTGGATTTGCGCTAACGCCCATATTTTCGAGTTGAGGGGGCCATCGATCCCCCGGTGGGCAGGTGCGCCCGGTGGGCGGTTAAGTGGGGAGGTAACAAGGAACACCAATCCGATGATTCGTTTTATAAGGAGGGAACAATTTCTTTTCAGCAGGAGGTTGCAGATCGATTGGCCCGGACACTTTTTTGGATCGCAATAGCCAGGCACAATAGGTATGGGATAGAACGATTTAAATACATTTGTAAACATGTACATTGGTATAGAAATCAGCCCCCGGCTCATGAAGCACGTCAAAATCGATATATGCAGATAGCACAAAGCAATGTTTTTATAGAATGTTTAATAAATGTTTTTGATATGCAATGTTCAAACAAGAAAGTGTAATCACGAGATATGAACATACATGGGAAAATGCAACAAAGAGATGGCAGGTGGTCGCTTTGTTATGCAGCGTTGATTTAAACTTCGCAGGAATCGAAATATAACAAGATGGCCACATTCCGAGATGAAAAATATGTAGATATACAAAGAACATTTAACGCTGAACCTCACCATCTCCACTGTGCACAGAAGGCTCCCTAGCATATAACATGCATGCCAACATAGACTGATCCAGGGGATAACGGGGCACTTGCCTTCCCCCGATCAACCCAGGCACCCCCTTAAATGATCCCGGCATCCCTGAAAGGTCGATGGCGCTCCCTGAAAAGTTGCTTCTCACCCTCCCTCCCGCCAGGACGCGAGAATCGACGTCCCATAATATGATTTGATACCTACCTGATAGGACTTACATTAAAAAGTAGCGCCCCCTGGTCCTGATGGCACCCCCGACCATGTGCCCCCTCTCCATCGAAAAAAACCTGGACCCGCCTACCACCCCACCAGTAAAGCAGAGTGGGGCCGGAAGCCATACCATGAGCTTGGCGTTGAAGTGGAGGCCGGGTGCACATTCTCTCACGTAGGGGTGATCATGGTCGCATTGCAAGTAGCTCTGGCAGTCGTTAGGGTGGGAGAACAGACCCTGGGGGCGGGGACAGGACAGCCCTCCATCGGGCCGCTCCGGTGCCGCCTGCAGGCCTGAGGAGATCAATAGTGTTCATAGTTATATTGGTCACAGGGGTTGTGCTATCTTTCCTTTGAATTGACGGATTCTGCACAGCGAACATTGAGCCTCTGACTTCAATCACTGAAAATGCTCCACTCTCTTTGCCGTCTACGACCTTGATAAATTACACAATGTAAAGTTGAAGTATACCACAGAGTTCTTTATTTAATCCACTGAATATCTGCGATATTGTAGAACATTTTATTTATAAGATGAAATACTAGCCCTCGCCCCGGTGGGGAGTGGTTTACTACCGCGTTGGTTTTCCCGTAGGTACGAAAAACGGCAGCGATCCTGGGCTCACTTATAGCTTCGTGTTGCACGTTTGCACCTGTGGCCTCTGAGAGGGCATTTGGGGCTACTTAAGCAAGTTTTCACACTTGGGTCAATAACTTGGCAGGATTGATGATAAAGCTTTTATTCTGATATCATTGCATTTCGATTGCTATTGTAAGTTTATTCATAAACAAATTGACTATGCTAGGCTAGATGGTGACCGTGGCCTGGCCTTAGGTCAGGTCATTCTTATGTTGTTTTCGCCTAGTATAGTCATATTATGCATCATGCGATTTGTCGTAACGAGAGAAAGCAAATGGTACCTAAAAATGATTCTTACTCAACTCTGTTAGACGCTAGGGCCCGGAAAATCTTCTCTAACATGCCACCTGCTTTGACCTCTCATGACCTCAATATTGGCTTGAGCCAAAAATTAGCGATGAAGTAACGCCGTTAATTTGTATAAGCCATCCACCAGTGTTCACGTTTTTTCGTTATCCCGCATAGGAGCCGAGTTCGAGGGGGCGTTTGAAGGCCCCTGCGCCAGGGCGAAGGTGGCTCGGAGGCCCACGGGGGAGTGTTAACAAAAATATCGGAATCCAACAAGAAAAGTGCGCCTAGCAGATCTCTGGTTGTTCACGGCGGGATAATTTGCAACACACATTTCATCATGCAACATGTTTATACCCCACCACTTGATCTGACGTTAAGCAGATTTTCAAAGCAATCATTCGAAAGAACTTCTTTTTAAGCGTAATTTGTGTTTTCCAAACTAATTTTTTTCAAGTGCCCCTGAAGCCTTTTTCCTCAAGAATTAATGTTATAGTTTCCGTGAGGGATCATTGCATACCATCTCCATTCTGCTCATGGAGGTGTGTCATATCTTCAAATTCTAAAACGGAAACTTTTCGCTAAATTTTCAACTCTACACTGGAAGAAGCTTAGGTTTGGCAGCAATAATTCCAGAAACTTTCTTTAGTTAGACATCAGTCACTCCCTTTTTACAAGATTCCCCCTTTTTATTTTTACTTCTATTTATCGTTTTATTTCTCGATCCTTACTCATATTGCATGTGGTGTACAAAATATGAAAACTAAAATATTACCAAAGGTGGGAGAACATATTTCCAATGCCATCTAGCGTAAGTTTTGGAGAAAAAAACGAAGTGAATCCAGAAGACCTCAAGATCACCCTGGGATGGATCCGGGCATGGCTAGTCCAGCTGTAGCTCCCCAAAGCGGCCAAAATAGTTTTGGCCGATTAAAAAACTATTGTTTTTACTATTCTACCTGCACCCCCCCCCTGCTCCTAAACATGTGTTTTAGATTTCCCTCTGAAGGTGGCCAAAGTGCGCCTACCTTGCCCTGAGAGGCAAAAGTTAAATGATGTCTGTGGGGACAGACGAGCTGGAGCGGGAAATCTCAATTTACCTTTTTACACAACCTGACCAAGATTTTGTGCTAATGAAATTTTCAGTTTCGACGGCGTTGTGGTGCCGTTTTGTTCAGCGTGTTCAGCGGACACTATCCTCACTAGTTACCTTACACCTCTATGAACTCACTCACGGCGTTGTGGTGACGTTTTGTTCAGCGTGTTCAGCGGACACCGTCCTCACTAGCTACCCTACACCTCTATGAACTCAGTCACGGCGTTGTGGGGACGCTTGGTTCAGCGTGTTCAGCGGACACCGTCCTCACTAGTTACCTTACACCTCTATGAACTCAGTCACGGCGTTGTGGGGACGCTTTGTTCAGCGTGTTCAGCGGACACTGTCCTCACTGTACCTTAACCTCTATGAATTCCGGCGTTGTGGGGACGTTTTGTTCAGCGTGTTCAGCGGACACTGTCCTCACTAGTTACCTTACACCTCTATGAATTCACGGCGTTGTGGGGACGCTTTGTTCAGCGTGTTCAGCGGACACTGTCCTCACTAGTTACCTTACACATCTATGAATTCACGGCGTTGTGGTGACGTTTTGTTCAGCGTGTTCAGCGGACACTGTCCTCACTAGTTATCTTACCCCTCTATAAACTCAGTCACGGCGTTGTGGGGACGCTTTGTTCAGCGTGTTCAGCGGACACTGTCCTCACTAGTCATTGTACACCTCTATGAACTCACTCAGTGGCGGATACTTGGGGCTCCCCCCTTTTGAGATATCAGAACGTCTATAGTAATTGCATATCCGGAGGCTATTCCGAGGTAATGGCAGGGGAGGTTTGAGCTTCCCAGCCCCGCCCGAAATGAAATCTTGCATCCGCTACTGATCTCACCGATGCATCATCAACGTCTGATGACAGACCTGTTCTGATTGGGTTGTTTTGGGGTATTCCAGGACAAGACGACCAAAAATATTTCAATTTGACACCACCATGTCTAGAAAAAATGTGAAACTTTGTCTCCGGGGTAGTTTTGGGCCAGAAACACGCCTGTGAGAATCTTAGTCCCCTCCGACCAACGGTGACCAAGTTATAGCCCAAGGCATTTTCGGTAGGTCACCTTGTCACCTATTTACAGTATCTTCCACCTGCCAGTTTACCTAAATTATTTTGCCAGAAGTTGCAAAAAATTTGGGTTAGAGGTAGATGAAGTGTCGTGGCGCTTCGCGACGGTGTTTTCTTTATTACCTGTGGAAACCTGAGGGGGCCGGTTGCCGGCCCCTCGTGTGGGCGCGTGTTAATTCTCATAAACTCTGACACTAACACAATGAAAATTTCGCAAAGACAATGCAATATCATTGCAAGTAACCGATTCCAAAAGCAATCGCTTTGTTTGCGGTTTTAAACATAAGACTGTACTACTGCAGTGGTAAAAAAACCGCCTGCATGCCTACCTTAGGTGCTAAAAATTTGGCATTTATAGCAAGAACACATTTTTTAAGATTTTTTTCGAAAGATAATTTATGAAGCAAAATTTTTGAGGTGTGTAAAAGGTCAATTTCTACTACGAAAAGGTCAAGCTAGGTCATCTAAAAAAGGTCAAACGAATTAAAAGTGATTTTGTTTTAAATTTTCGAATGCTCTTTTTTAGAAATAATTTATGGTTCAAGACGAGTTCAATGATATACACAACTCGTTAATCAAGAAATGTGTTGTTGAGTGAAGCATCAAAGATGAGTCTACAAGGTGACCTCCCGAAAAAGCCTCGGGCTATAACACGGTCACCTTTGGTCGAAGGGGGCTAAGATTCTCACAGGCGTGTTTCTGGCCCAAAACTACCCCGGAGACAAATTTTCAGATTTTTCCTAGGCATGGTGGTGTCAGGCCTTGGTCGATCTGTCCTGGAGTCCCCCAGATGTGATCTAAGTACTTTTAAAACCATGTTAGAAAAGATTGTGCCTTCGTTAGAGTTATCACAATGGTTCTTTTAATACCTTTTTCCAAGGGCATTCAAGAGCCAGCCGAGGCTCAGAACTCGAGGTGACTGGGCTCAGACGGAGCCTAAGCAAGACACGAACCCTGGTCTTCCGGTCAGGATGGCAGGGTGCCAACTTTTCTATCTAATCTCGAGAACGCTGCACGGAATCTCGCCAAGGTCAGTTGGAACATCTCTTGGCCGGAGGGATATCTGAGCGCAAGTGGCACGGGGGCGAGTATCACCGGCTTCAGCCTCCGCTGAAGACAGGCTTAATCCCATCGACGTCTGAGATTAGCTTCTGTTTCTGGCTGGTTTTGAGAGCAATTGTAGCCTCGAAGCTATGGCTTATCCGTTATCTTTGCAATGGAGCGGACCTTGCCTTGGCGACCTTAGGCCTATTCTCCACAGGTGATGAATGCAGAAATATATTCCAGCGAATACACTTTTGGGCTTATCGACACACCAGCTGCCACAGTTATATGGCGTCACTAACTCTTTCCGTGTTAGAATGGCTTTCTCGGGAGCCAGATTGCTCCTGCTCTATGAGCCTGCCAGGCCTTGAACCTGGATCGACCGCGTGCAAACACAGCGTGTAACCGGTACACCAGCGCGCCCCCTCGAAACTGAATATTTTTCAGTCAAACTTGCCCTCACTCATTGCTAGATTTTGTCATCCACATTTTCATATTTTCCATACAAACTCGCATGTAAATCCTATCGAGCCTCAGTTCTCCCCAATATCTGGCCACGGACGTGGCTTGTTTAAAAATTGTTAACTTCGGTACTGTTGCAGAGAGGGATCCCGTTGATGGTTGAACTGCTTATCAACCATCATTGGCTCGATTGAAGGGGACAAGGTCACCAGTGGAACACTATCCGATCTCGTTGAGGGCGACAAGGAATACGTCCCTCTGTTAATTCCGATAATGTCGCGATAGCATAAAGAAGCCTGTCCCAGCACCCACCTCCAGATTAAAAAGCAAACAGGCCAAAGGACAATCAATGCCTTAAATTCACACCTAAATATCCCTATCCCAACAATTCCAGGTACAAGCTTAGAAGAGAAGAATTAGTGCCAAAGCTTTAGATATTCACAACTATCATTATCATTTCGAAGAAATTAGAATGCCGTTGTTATGTGGTCTACGATAATGGTACTATGTTTTACTACTTGCTAACAAAACAGTAAAAAACAAAATGGTAGTAATTAATTGATGGTCCATAACACTGATAAACAAAAAATATAGGAATTTAACCTGAAAATTCTGGATATCACTCTGGCATGAAAAAGTCATCTTTCAATCCGCCTAGAAAACCTACTAACTAAAAATTACGCCACTTTTTAACGGAATCGAACTGCCAAAAAGTGTCGGTTTATGCTGCTTGAAAACTCGACGTAGCCAGTCTTAAAATATTTGTGTTCTGATATGTTATTACGAAGGACGTCATGAGCCCAACGTTTTCTAAAGTGTGTTCGAAGTAAGCTGTGCAAAGGTATGGTTCAGATTGGGTGTACCAGATTTGTTTACAAGCTTATACGACTGGCATGGCATAATTATGTGGTTTTGGCTTCAAAATAAACCCAAATATGAAAATTTGAGAGTTAGCCTGCGTCTCAGCGGGGTCCAGCGCAGCCTTCGCCCCACCCGGGCCATCCATGGCCCCTCTCAAAAACCGAAAATATGGGGGTTAGTAAAAGTCTGCTAAGTGCATTGAGAAGCTTGTGTGAATTCAGTATGATTTCACTTCACATGTTTAAGCATTCAGGACAATGGTTTGACCTCCAGAGATCAAGTTAGGTCACGATATTCTATTTCCACTAAAATATGCAATGCCTAAGAAACCTGGGCATAGTTCTCAGACCATTATAGCTATTAAGATCTGGTAATGTAAATTTGATATGAAAATGCCAGGGCTTTCTCTGCTATGTGGAACATAATGACCTCCATAGGGCACACCGTGACCTAACATGACCTGAGGTCATTTAGGTCAGAAAGTGACCTCGCCGTCTAGAAAATGAAAGCCAGTGACAAGACATGCACAGCGATATTTAATCCAGTGCTCTATCTTGATTAGTTCAAACGTTATTATCAAAATACGGTTTTTGACCCTGATGACCTGTGATGACCTCAAATAGTTCAAAGGGAAAATATAACCCCTGGAATCCGTGAAAGGGTGGCCAAAAATTTTTTTTGGGCAGACTGAGCGTTTCAAATCATTTTTTGTGACTTTTAGATCATGGGACAGTTTTCCCCATGCTTTTACTATGGGAGAGGTTATTCGTGACCTGACCTCAGATCACGAAATATAAAATCCCAGATAAAAATTGTCTGGACTCTGGAGGGGTTATCAAATGTAAAAAGTTTCAAATTGATCGGCCGAATAATGCAGCTATGATAGGGCTCAAATTTGAAGTGAGGTGACCTTGGTTGACTTCGCCTGATGACCTGACCTAGGGTCGCCAGGGGTAGAAATTTCAGGGCTGGTGGGGAAAATGACTGGGAGAGAGGTAAGACCCTCAATTTTGGTGCTGCACCTCGTCGTTTTTCTGTTATTCTGAAGAAAACAACTTAGGGTGGGTCATTGATGGCTCCAAATTGGGAAAGCGTTAACACGCGCATTGACGGGGGTGGGTACCCGCCCCCCTCGGATTTTTCGGAGACAATAGAAAAACGGCGGCGCGTAGCGCCACCGTACTTTGTATACCTTTTTCCTCATCATATTTACAACTTCTGTGAAAATTCTAAGGTTAGGTCATCTCAGGTCAGATCACCAGTACAGGTCAAGTGACCCGACCTCAAAAAACGTTTAAGATAGCATAAGTCGGAGCAGGGTGAACTTATCCGATTGAAACTCATATCACATAATGGCCCCACCGAGTTCTCTAACATATGTTCCGGTATTTTTTGATATCGATGACCTAAGGTTAGGTACGAGGCATGACCTCTCCATTGGAAATACATGGAAAAAATGGTTTTTACGGAATAACTCAGTAACGGATGGTGATAGAGCATTTATTTTAGCTGCATTAGACTCGCCTGGGCTTTGCAATTCTAATGATATGTATTTTATATAATTTGATCCTGACCTGACCTCAGGTCAGGTCAAATCCTTGATTTGACCTAGCAAGGTCAAATTATATATCATTCGATTCGGCTTGCTAAGAGGATTCATATAGTTCAAGTTGTTTTGCTCTATCTTTACTTGTTCAGATGTAATGCCCGAAAAACTGAATTTTACATGTTATCCTATGACGGACATGTTTTGACCTCTCGTGACCTTAAATGTGACCTGGCAAAAAATGGTTCAAATGTTTTCGATGGAGAAGTGGATGGGCAGCCCAACACCGTTTACCGTTTTTCGCTACCTACCGTGGTTCTCGAGATCTTAGGGGGCGGGTACCCGCCCCCGTCAATGCGAGGGTGGCTCAGACCCCCGTCAATGCCCGTGTTAAATGACTGAACGCAATATTTCCAGCATAAAATTGGTACGCAGAAACATTTGGAAGGAAGTCGGTCGAATAACTTTTTAGCATATACGTGGCCTTTCTTAAACAAAATTTACTACGCCCAATGTTCTGTTTGGCCGACTGCTATAAGCTTTTATTAAAAAAAACTTTGATCACACTCAGAAGAAGGAATGCATGCTTCACTGTCCTCAAACTAAAGTCAAATTGGATAGCCTACCTGCCGCCAAGGAGATGATGAATGCGACCAATGTCCACATTGTGGGCATGTCACGGCACCAACTACCATTCATTCGTGCTGGGACTGTGATTTATACCTTGGAACAGTGACCACTTGATGAACAATCGGACCCGATACGATAATCTTCCGCTGAGCAGGCTGGGGCTTCAGACAGCAGATAGCCGTTCTATCGAACCGCCAACATTGCAAGCTGTGATAATTATCGCATGCTGATTACAGTTCAATCCGAGCTGAAGACCCTCTGATGACGAACCCTTCTTTGAGTGGATTCCTATTTATAATTGAATTGGTCATAGTATGCATGCTGTTAGCCAGAGGGATGCGGAACAAGGGTATTTACACAACTGTACTATATACAAGGTATGACCAAAAAGAAACGAAACATTGTCTGCTGGCGACATCAGTTAGCAGCCACATGCCGATAAGCTATATCATAGTGATGGACAGCATTTCAGCACTATATAAGCAAAGTCCCAAAGTTCTATTGATACAACTAGGACATTTGTGGATATTGGACAAAATTTCCGCAAATGAATATTCCAAGAATCCGAGAATATTATATGTTAAATATCACATAAAGACCTACCCTCAAAATTGGAGACCCAAAATTGGTGCACGAGCTCTATATTTTTAATTTACGGTATGAATGACCGAAATTTCGGGTGATACGGTTCAACTTCAGCACATGCTTAAAGAAGTGTTCTGTCCGCTAACCAGATATTTTAGTGTGAGAATGGGACTGCATCGGTACACGTCCGTGCACAATTTGGTGCTCGCAGATTGCACGTAGCTGCTTGGCCAAAATTTACTGATTAGGCAATGGCATACGACGAAAGCATGTACAGTAGAGTGGAGTGAATCAGAAGAAATTGTTTTGGGTTACAACTTTGCACTGTTTTTTTGTGGCAGACCTTTATGAACATGAAAGTATCCACTTTATTCACATGAAATGTGATTAAGGTCTTACTTTTTAATTCCGAAGTAAACATTCTAAAATGCTGACAGCTTGTCTGCGAATGGGTCTTTCAGGTGATGTCAAACAAGCATATCTCAAAGAGGTGAATTGTCTGGAATGTTTCTACACATACCGAGGCCGAGTAATAGTTACGAAGTAAAAGTTAGAAAAAAATAGTCACTCAGACTATTTAAAGCTAAAATTACTCAAAGCTAGAGTGTTAATGTACTCCACGAAACCATGTTCCCAGGGGCGCAACCAGAACTTTGGTAAAGGGGGAACGCCACCTTTCAGGGACACCCCGGGACAAAAATTGTCCTTTTTATCGTGACTAAAAAAAGATTGCTATATCTTTGTTTGGAGGGGCGCAGCCAAGAGAGAGGGGCACAGGGTCTCCCATCAGTGCAGGAGTGCCCCTTGGACGTTATACCTCGTTTGGGCTGTGCCGCTCGAAATCTGATGCCTTGCAACGTTGAACCTAGATGCAACTAGACCGCATGTAGTGATTAAAGCTATTGTTTGAAAATTTAGCACCTTTTTGGTCAGCTAGGGCATTCTGTCACGTTTCCAAGCACCCGGGAAGAGAATGGGCACCTAATCCGTGTCCAGCTAATGCCGCATCCTCGCCAAAACTCGTACGGGCCAAGCTAATGTGGTGCCTCCTAAGCCCTGGTCTTGGCCCCTGGAGCTGATCACAGGCCCTCTGAGCTGATTTTGTGCCCTCATATTCAATCTAGTGCCCCACTGAGAAAATAATTGTGCCTCCTGAATCTATATAATGCTCTATTAGTTAGCCTGAAGCCGAGCTTGTTTCATCTGAGCTGATATGCTGCTCCCTGGGCTGATCTAGGCCTCTGCTCTTGTCTGTGGGCTAGGAGCTGACCTGGGCCTCCGAGCTGATCGATCTGGTCCCCCTGAGCGAATAAGTTGCTCCTGAGCTAAACTAATACCCCCTGAGTTAATCTGGTGCATCCTGAGCCATTATTGTGCCTCCTGAGCCCATTCGATGTCCTCGGAACAAGTCTAGTGTCCCCTGAGCTAATTTGGTACCCTTTTAGCTGATTTGGGCCCCCTGAGTTGATTATGTAATTCCGTAAGCAGCTCTGACGTCCTGAGCTAAACTGGGCCCCCGAGGCTGATGAGGGCCCCTGAGCTGGTATAGGGCTCGTGAGCTGATAAATTGCCTACTGACTTGACATGGTACCCCGGGCTGATCTGGGCCTCGAGCTTGTCGGGGACAACTGAGCTGATTCCAAGTTCCCTGAGCTGATATGGTGCTCCCGGAGCTGATCAAGGCCCCTGCTCTGGTCTGGGGCTAGGAACTAATATGGGCCCCCGAGCTGATCAATTTGGTGCCCCCTGAGCAGATATCCAAGGGTACAGTAAATAGACTGTCTTTCCTCATCCTGACTTTCGACACCTTCACGTCGTCTTCACAGTCAAATTCGGATTCAGATTTACCTCAACATGATAACACGGCACGGGGATTGAACGAGAACCCGCATCAGTCACTTTTTAGCTCAGGTCAATATTGAGGTCATGACGGCTCAATGAAGATGACATGTCAGATAATAGTTTCTGGGCTGTATGAGTTAGCATATGTTTTTATGCATTGTTCGCTTCCTCTCGTCAAGGCGAATCTTACGATGTCAGAGCCGCGTGACGAAATCCATGGAGCGAAGGGGATTGAGATTTCTCAAGGGGGTCGATTTTGGCCGCTTGGCGGGTCTGATAATTTATACCAGAGCTCTACAACGTTTTAGGGCGATAGCCCTCCTACGCCAAACGCCCAAACTAAAGCCCCGAGTCGAAATCCGACAAAGGTTTTTGAGAAATTTTGGAACACAATTTTTATATTTTAAATTTTTCTAATTTTTACTTCTTAAGCTACGAACTTGAAATTGTTGTCCTTTTGAATTAGCCACAAGGGCCAGCTAAGAAAAAAACTTTGAGCAGGTCCGACAATATTTATTTTGCAAATACGTGGCATTTCTGACGCGAGCAAAAACCTACTGAAAATTTATGGCCGACATGTACATACACTCCAAATTTCAGAGGATACGCGCTTCAGTTAACTTAAAGATAGTTACCGAGGGTCGCTAGGTCAATTTTCTTGTGCTTAGGCATAGCTTTGAGTGCAAAGCTTAAAATTTTGATCCTGTTTCTCCCATTCTTTCGGAAGGCTACTTTTCACATTTCTATCAAGCCTTAATATCTCGCAATCTAGCTGACGGATTTTATTTTTCATTTCGGATAATGAAAGAACATTCCTTCCGCCTAATAATATTTGGAGATGAAAATTGTGATATTTTATGTCTTTGTTTTATAGGTATAAATGGAATTTTAGTAAAACAAGAACTATTTGTAGATTCCTGGTTTCAGGCACATATCACTAAGAACCTCAAACTTGATATGGCTAAATAGGAAAGTTAATTGCGGTCATTTCACTCCGATATAATACCCACTTATCTCTAACGGCTTTCGAGTAATTTTTCCGAAAAGGTATTTTAAAGTATCGAAATTCTCTGAACATGGTTTCTTCTCACCATGGTTTCAAGTACTTAGAATAAATTGAAATGGATGAAATTTGGCATCAAGATAGCTTATGGTCCTGGTTCGGCAATACAAGAAATTCCAGGCCAGTATATTTGTTGCTCCATCTCCTAAAAGCAAATTTACATCGTGCCTTTTTATACGAACACAACACCCGGCGACTGGGTCCCAGCATGGTTGGCTGAGTTTTACTGGTCAGTGACCTCCAGACGGGTCACAGGTGTAGGGCTAGAGGGAGGAGGTATGGTGTGCCGCGGTGGTATAGTGGTTAGAGACTCCGTCTCGTGATTAAGGGTGGCCGGTTTGAGTCCAGGGTTGACTACGCGCACTTTATTAGTTCTTTCAAAGAACATAATGATAAAGCTAACCTTCAGGCTTATGAATAGATACATTTAGAAGGAAATATGGTTAGCTTTCAACACATTGTCATGCGGCTCTTCTGTGCCGGTGGGGCGTTAGCCCAGGTCGCAGGTCGGGGTATGATCTTATGTGCTAGTTCAAAATATAAAATTGCATCACCTTAAGTCAGGTCAAGGTCCTCATCTGAACTATCTGACCTAGCATGGTCAATATGTATATCGATCATCTCGCAATTATAATTCAGACCCAATTGTATCAAAATAAATGTTTTTTTCATCATTTCTTGCATATTTGTTGACTGAAGCCTAGAAACTTGGTTATGTAGTCCCGAATGACCTCTCAGAGGTTACAGGTCCAAACTTGTAACATGAACCTGGAAAGAGGCCTAGGATACTACGATTTGAGACTAAGAAGGTATTTTTATCCGTATCTACATAAATAGAGTCACTTTCGCCCAATTCCCGTTTTCCCTATGCATTTCTAATGAAGAGGTAATGACCGTGTCTGACCCTAGGTCACCGATATAAAAAATCGTGGAATATATTTTGTATACTCAGTGGGCCCATTATGTGATATGAGTTTCAATTTTGATCAGAATCGCCCTGTTCTTACTTACGCTACCTTTAATTTTTTGGAGGTAACTTCACTGGAGCTGCATTGGTGGCCTGACCTGAGATAACCCAATCTTAAAACTTTGTGAAAAGTTGCAGAATTGATCAAGAATATTGTATGGCAGAGCACGGCGGCGCTACTCGCTGCCGTTTTTTGGTCTCGCAGAAGAACCCGAGTGTGTTCAAACACGCCTCCCCTCCACCAGGGCAAGGGTCAATTTGGTGGGCTACTTTCCCTTTGTTTTAGAGTATTCAGTGACGTTTCGGAAGCTTCCGTCCATTTGGATAAATCCCCTCCAAGGCTACGAATGCCGGATTTACCAGCTGAAAGGGAATCAACTCACGAGTCTGCATCTGTTTTGAATTTTCGCGCTGTTGCCGACCGAGGCCGAGCGGTTGTGGAGTGGTCGGTGCAGCTAGCTTTCACGCAGCCGATCCGGGTTCAAGGTCCGGAGGCTTCTCTGAACAAGAAGAAAGCTAGCTCCCGAGAAACCCTTCCAACACGGAAAGAGTTGGCGACGCCATGTGACCCTGGCAGTTGGTGTGTAGATAAGCCCCATAAATTGTTATTATTATTATCGGCTGCCGCCCTGTTTAGATCAAGCAATACTTTTCCCTATCAGCCGAATGCTCAAGGGACGGAGGACTTGCATCATTCTGCAGCTCGTATCTTCCTTCCTCCTTGCATGCATGTGTACACCCCGGACGTGAAGCCCCCCTCCCGCCTTTCTTGGTGTTAACACTCTTCTGGAGGCGATGGAGGTGTGGTCTGGAGGCGCACCTCTTCTGAAGGCGTGGTCATCGTGTTCGGCCTTATTCGGCCGTGCAGTGGAATTTTGACTGCAACTGGAGTCCCATGCGACTCCAAGTGGTATTCTAAGTTGGCAGACGAGTCGAGCGCGGAAAATTTCCCCAAGCTGCCTATTTTGATGCTGCGTATTCAGAGTTCCAAAGAAGCAAACAAAAGAAAGACATGTGAGGCGTTGTCCCATTGAAGCTTATTGATATTATTGCTGTGCGAACTAGTCTTTTATCGCTGTTTAAATTGCAAGGAAAGTGAGCAAAATTATATGCATTTTCTTCAACTGAGGCCTGATTATCTAATAACAATGCTGCTAGTCTTCCATGCCGACTTAGGATATGATTGTTTGCCAAAAGCTGACCATTGTGTGTAGGATGGGCTGTGTTGGTTTACAACCACCTTTGCTGAACATGTTGACAGCTTAGATCCCAACCAACGATCTAATCGCACAGATACGCTGATAGAAGGGATGTTTAGAAGGGATGAGAAAATATTGACTGATAAGAGGTGGGCACTCAAACCTCCGTTATTTTTTCGTTGCTCTGACCAGAACGAGGGGTGTTTGTATTAGCTGTGCATGTTGCTAATACAACATTCTTCTTGGATTTACCCAGCGCGGGAGTTTTCTAATCAGTTGGGCAACATTGGAGGGAGGGGTAGTAAAAAGCCTAGTATATTCTTCAAGATTTACATTTGAATGGAGATATGTTACTCTTTTTAAAAAAAATATATCGAGGGTAGTTTTAAGGACAAATTTCTTTCCGCCAGGCGAACTAGTCAAGTGCCTAGATCACACCCTAGCTGGGACAACAAATCAAAATAGAAATTAGAAATAGAGAGCAAAGCATTGGCCATCCTTGCGGAGGCAACACCCATCACCTATATGGTGACCCGAAATTGACCCACCTCATAGAAAGCAGGCTGTTCAACATCGCCGGGGCAGCCTCCGCTCTCGCTATAAATATTTGTCTGTCATGTGGGATGATGTTTCCAGGGGCGTAACCAGAGATTTTTTGCGTACAGCTACAAGGACTTCGGGAAGCACGGTCCGCTGCGTCCGCCGCTTCGTTCAATCGTTTTCCGACGCGACGTGGTATACCAAGGAGAGTGTCTTTGCTTTTATCTTGATCTTTGCCCTGTCTAGTGTGGCGGGTTAAGTACAAGACAATTTTTCAAAACAAGTGAATCATTTGGGTTGAAAACACTCATACCTTGGGCACTGCTAAGACTATCAGTGAAACTAACGTATTAAGTGTCGTCACAACTTCCATTAAACAGAGAGAGCTTGGTTTAAAGCGGAGAGTTTCGAGGCGAAAACCAATGCAAAAGATGAAAGTGATTTTTTTACTCCAAATTCAGTCTTTGATCCATCTGTGTAAAACATAACGTAAGTTGCAGACTGTGTGATGTATTCGAGTGCTGTATTTAGATTCTGTAGGGACCATCTCTGATGTAGTTTTCAGGCGAGAGGCATGACGGCTTTTTTGGGTGATTAGTTCCCACGGTGGGATATTTGAAAGCTCGCTTCGCCTGAAAACGCTCGGCTGGATACCTCTTTCAACTGACAAGAGTTGCAGGCCTGCGCCCACTGGGCGTCCTCTTTTGCAGCTCCGAAACAGCCGCCGGACCATCTTCACCTGTTTTTGTGAGTACCTTCAAGAAAAAAGTTCCCACGGCAGTAACATTGAAATATTTCAGGATGGCTAATTTTTAAAACAAAAAAACAAGTTTTATGAAAGAAAACATCAGCACTGGAGATTAAAGAAAATAAAAATTACGCACAATTGATCAGCAGGGAAGCATGGAAAACAACACTGCCACAACCTAGATGGAGCACAAAACACCGAAATTTATCAGATCGAAGACAAAATGAATACGAACCAGAAGAATCAAACATTTCACCTTCATATCATTTTAGTTTAAATCTTCGGAGTGTGTGTACGGTTGTGTCTGCATGTGTGTGTGTTTTCTTTTTAACCGGTACCTAATCCTTGTCCTTATCCCAGGGGTGTAATTTTCTATCTCTTTGGGGGTGCCTGAGCACCCCCAATCCTAATTTGAGCACCCCCAATCATGTGCTGAGCACCCCCCATACATGTGCCGCCCCTGGCTTATCACCGCTGCCCTGAACAGTGCCATCCCATCTTATGACTGCCGCCCTGATTCGTGCCGCCTCTGCCAAGTTTTCCCATATCGAGTTCATTACTTGGAAGTGATGAACCCTGATTGGTTCCACCTCTAGCTCATCGATGCTACCAGGCTATCACTTCCCCCATGAATTGTGAGGCTACCTCACTGCCGCCCCCGCCTGATCACTACCGCCCCCAGGCTGATAACTGCCGCCCCTGGCTGATCATTGCCGCCCCTTGACTAATAACTGCCGCCCCCTGGCTGATAACTGCCGCCCCTGGATGATCACTGCCGCCCCTGGCGGATTGATAACTGGCACCCCCTGGCTGATTACTGCCGCCCCCTGAATGATAGCTGCTGCCCTTTGGCTGCTAACTGCCGTCCCTGGCTGATCACTTCCGCCCCCTGGCAGCTCACTGCCACCCCCCCCGAAAAAAACTCCCGCCCTTGACTGATAGCTGCCGCCCCTGTCTGATCACTGCCGCCCCCTGACTAATCACTGCCGCCCCAGGCTGATCATTGCCGCCCCTGGCTTAACACTGCCGCCCCCTGACTGATAACTTTCGACCTTTGGCTAATGACTGCCGCCCCTGGCTGATCACCGCCCCCCTGACTGATAAATGCCGCCCCCTGGCTGATAACTGCTGCCCCTGGCTGATCACTGCCGCCCCTTGGCTGGTCACTGCCGCCCCTGGCTGATCATTGCCGCCCCTGGCTTAACACTGCCACCCCCTGGCTGATAACCTCCGACCCTTGGCTAATGACTGCCGCCTCTGGCTGATCACTGCCGCCCCTGACTGATAACTGCCGCCCCCTGGCTGATAACTGCTGCCCCTGGCTAATCACTGCCGCCCTTGGCGGATTGATAACTGCCACCCCCTGGCTGATAAATGCCACCCCTGGCTGATCACTGCCGCCCCCTGACTGATAGCTGCTGCCCCTTGGCTGCTAGCTTCCGCCCCTGGCTGAACACTGCTGCCCCCTGGTAGATTACTACCGCCACCTGACTGATAAATGCCGTCCCCTGACTTATAACTGCCGCACCTGGCTGATCACTGCCGCCCTCTGACTAATAACTGCCGCCCCCTGGCTGACAACTGCCGCCCCTGGCTGATCACTGCCGCCCCTGGTGGATTGATAACTGGCTCTGAATGATAGCTGCTGCCCTTTGGATGCTAACGGCCGTCCCTGGCTGATCACTGCCGCCCCTTGGCAGCTCACTGCCACCCCCTGAAAGACAACTGCCGCCCCTGACTGATAGCTGCCGCCCCTGACTGATCACTAGGCCGCCCCCTGACTGTTCACTGTCGCCCCAGGCTGATCATTGCCGCCCCAGGCCTAACACAGCCGCCCCCTGACTGACAACTTCCGACCCTTGGCTAATGACTGCCGCCCCTGGCTGATCACTGCCGCCCCTGACTGATAACTACCGCCCACTGGCTGATAACGGCTGCCCCTGGCGGATTGATAACTACCACCCCCTGGCTGATAAATGCCAGCCCTGGCTGATCACTGTCGCCCCCTGACTGATAGCTGCTGCCCCTGGGCTGCTAACTGCCGCCCCTGGCTGAGCACTGCTGTCCCCTGGCAGTTTACTACTGCCACCTGACTGATAACTGCCGCCCCCTGACTTATAACTGCCGCCCCTGGCTGATGACTGCCGCCCTCTGACTAATAACTTCCGCCCCCTGTCTGACAACTGCCGCCCCTAATAATAATAATTGTTGGAGTTTAACGACGCACCAACTGCCAGGGTCATACGGTGTCGCCAACTCTCACCCTGTTGGAAGGGATTTTGGGGATCAGTTCGACTTATTCAGAGGCTCCGCCGGGACTTGAACCCGGAACCGGTGGCTTAGAAGACAGGGGTGCTATCCACTAAGCCACCTCATCCCCACTGCCGCCCCTTGCTAATCACTGCCGCCCCCTGACTGATCACTGTCGCCCTTGGCTGATCATTTCCGCTCCTGGCTGATCACTGCCGCCCCCTGACTGATAACTTTTGACCCTTGGCTAATGAGTGCTGACCCTGGCTGATCACTGCCGACCCTGACTGATAAATGCCGCCCTGGCTGATAAATGCTGCCCCTGGCTGATAAATGCCACCCCTGGCTGATCACTGCCGCCCCCTGACTGATAGCTGCTGCCCCTTGGCTGCTAACTGACGCCCCTGGCTGAACACTGCTGCCCCTGGCAGATTACTGCCGCCACCTGACTGATAACTGCCGCCCCCTGACTGATAACTGCCGCCCCTGGCTGATCACTGCCGCCCTCTGACTGATCACTGCCGCCCCCTGACTATAACTTCCGGCCCTTGGTTGATGACTGCCGCCCCTGGTTGATCACTGCCGCCCCATGATTGATAACTGCCGCCCCCTGACTGATCACTGCCGCCCCTGGCTGATCACTGCCGCCCTCTGACTGATCACTACCGCCCCCTGACTATAACTTCCGGCCCTTGGTTGATGACTGCCGCCCCTGGTTGATCACTGCCGCCCCATGATTGATAACTGCCGCCCCCTGGCTAATCACTTCCGCCCCTGGTTCATTGCTGACGTCTCCCGGGGCAGTGAGCGTTCTGGGAGGCCATCCTTCTGTGGATATCACTAGTATCATGTCATATCTGAGGAGCGTTAGTTTTAACACGCGCATTGACGGGGGTCTGAGCCACCTTCGCTTTGACGGGGAGTGGCGGGTACCCGCTCCCCCCTAAGATCTCGAGAACCACGCTAGGTAGCGCAAAACGGTAAACGGCGTTGGGTAGCCCATCTACTTCTTCATCGAAAATATTTAAACCGTCTTTTTCAGGTCACATTTAACCTTCGCCCGGGTGGGGGTCTTTTTAGACCCCCTCGGGTTTTTCCGAAGTGACCAAAAAACGGCGGGGCGCAGCGCCGCCAAACTTGGTCTAGCTGTTCCTTCATCATTTTTACATCTTTCCTGAAAATTTTGGCTCAAGGTCATATCAGGTCAGGTCACCAGGTCAGGTGAAGTGACCTCACCTCAAAAAATACTTAGGACGCCATAACTAAAAGAAGGAATAATCGATCAAGTTGAAACTCATACCACATCTTGGGCCCACCAGGAGCTACAACATTTGTTCCGGGATTTTTTATATTGGTGACCTAAGGTCATGTGCAGAGCATGACCTCCCCATTGTCAATACATGGGGAAAATCACGAAATGAGCTTTCCTCAGTAAGTATGGATGGAACCAACTTCAAACATCGGTTGCGACTTGTTCTTAGCCCATTTCTGAAGCTGATACCAAAATTTTTGACTTGTGACCTTTAAAGGGACATCTTAGGTCAAATAAGCATTTTTTGGTGTTTTTCTCTATAAATTTTGAATAAACTAAGATAGAGCTTTTATTTTGTCACCGAAGTGTTTGTATAGTCACTGGAAGTCAAATGATATACATCATGACTATACCAGGTCAAGTTGGGTCAGACGGTTGACCTGGGTCAGGTCAAATTCTTAAATTTGACCTGGCATAGCAATATCATATATCATTCGATTCGTATTGACGAGAGGATTGCAATGGTGCATAAACTATGGCTGTATCTTGTTTGGTTTGGAAGCTATTAGCGAAAAAATTAAACGCCCTTATTAATGGGTGGCTATCGACATTCCCAAGAATATGCCCAATATTTAGTGACCTGTAGCTCCCTAGGCTTTGACCTGACACGAAAATGAATGCCACTACAATGAAAGCGCATCTCAAGAGCATTCGAATGGTGTTAAAAAATGTTTCTAGCTATCATAGTTTCTGAGATATAGGAGGTTTTCTTAGTACACCTCATATTAGCGATTTTGACCTATTTTGACCTCTGATGACCTTGATATTGACCTGACATGAAAAATGACCGAAGTATTTTCGATATCATTTTCGAAGAGCTTTCGATTGCCATTTTGCACTTTTTTCTAGCTCTCTTAGTTTTTGAGACATGGGGGTCTTTTTTAGCCCCCCCCACCAGGGGAAGGTGGCTCGTACCCGCCACCGGGGCAAGGGTTAAGGTCACTAGATGTCAAAACGTGCCGTCATAGAGATAACATGCAAATGAAGATTTTTCGGCCATTTTATCTGAACATGTAAAGATAGAGCAAAACAACTTGAACGATATGAATCCTCGCATCAAGCCGAATCGAATGATATATAGCATGACCTTGCTAGGTCAAATCAAGGATTTGACCTGACCTGAGGTCAGGTCAAGGCCAAATTAGATAAAATGCCTATCATTAGAGCCGCAAAGCGAAGGCGAGTCTAATGAAGCTAAAATAAACGCTCTATCACCATCCGTTACTAGGTTATTCAGTTAAAACCATTTTTCCCATGTATATCCAATGGAGAGGTCATGGCTCGTACCTGACCTTAGGTCATCGATATCAAAAATACCGGAACTTTTTTTTAGAGAATTTGGTAAGCCCGTTATGTGATATGAGTTTCAATCCGATAAGTTCACCCTGTTCCGACTTATGCTATCTTAACCCTCGCCCCACCGGGGGGCCATCGATGGCCCCCTAAGGTTTTTCCGGGATAGCAGAAAAACGACGAGGCGCAGCACCGCGGTTGAGGGCTCTACCTCTCACTGCATCATTTTCCCATCATCCTGAAATTTTTACCCCGGGTCACCCAAGGTCAGGTCACCAGACGAGGTCAACCAAGGTCACCTCACTTCACTTTAGAGCTCTGTAAGAGCTACATTTCAAAGTCGATCGATTTGAAACTTCCTACACTTCATGCCCCTCCAGGGTCTACAAGGTGTATATCCGGGATTTTTGATTTCGTGTCCTGAGGTCAGGTCACGAGGCGACCTCTCCCATTGGAAAAGCATGGGGAAAAGCTATTTCATGACATAAAAGCCACAAAAATGATTGCAAATACTCAGACTGCTCAGAACAACGTTTTTGGACACCCTTTCACGGATCCCAGGGGTCATATTTTCCTTTGACTTTTCCAAGGTCATCCAAGGTCACCAGAGGTCAAAAACAGTATTTTGACAATAACTTTTGACCTAATTGAGCTAGAGTGGTGAAACAAACACCATCGTGTTTGTCTTGTCACTGGCTTTCATTTGGTATACGGCAAGGTCACTTTTGACCTTTCGTGACCTCAGGTCATATTAGGTCACGAGGTGACCTCTGGCGGTCAAACCACTGGCGGGAGGTCTTTACGTTCCACATAGCGGAAAAGTACTGGCAATTTGCTATCAAATGTACTTTACCAGGTCTCAATAGCTCTAATGGCATAAGAGTTATGCCCAGTTTGCTTAATCATTGCATATTTGAGTGAAAATAGCCGATCTTGACCTAATTTGACCTCTGGAGGTCAAACCATTGACCTGAGCACTAAAACATGCAAAGTAATTTCTTACTGAATTCACGCGAGCTTTCTATTGCACTTTGCAGATTTGCGCTAACGCCCATATTTTCGGAGTTAGAGGGGGCCATCGATGGCCCCCGTGGGGCGAAGGTGGCGCCGGACCCCCGGTGGGGCGCGGGTTAAACGTTTTTTGAGGTCAGGTCACTTGACCTGTACTGGTGACCTGACCTAAAATTTTTCCAAAAGTTGTGAAAATGATCAGAAAAAATGTATACCAAGTACAGCGGCGCTACACGCCGTCGTTTTGATGCTTTCTCCGAAAACCATGAGGGGTGGGTACCCGCCCCCCGTCAATGCACGTGTTCATTTCATACTTTTAACCTAGTAGTCTTTCAGGTTTTATATAACGTCAAGTTTCATGTTACCTAGTCGCTGACCTTAGCCTGTCATGTTAAATTGTCTATGCCATTTTTACAGCATTTTTATTTCATTTTGTTATATGTGTTTTATATAATTTTTGAATACAATTTTCACAACCTGACCTGTTTTCCCGCCTTATTTGTTGAAACTCTTGCAGAAATGTCCTATTTATGTATATTATTTATTGTTATGGGCGTCGTATGACCCTAGATGACAGCGCGCCCTAAAACCTTAAATATGATGATAGACCGTCTACCGGCTGATCACTACCGCCCCTGGTTCATCACTGCTGCCCTAATTCATGCCACCTCTGGCTCATCGATGCTGTCCCCGGCATATTTTGACCCAAATGCTTGCCACCCTGACTTATCGCTGCCGCCCCTGGTTTATCACTGCTGCCCCCTGGCTGATCACTGCCTCCCCTGGTTCATCACTGCCACCCTGATTAATCATTGCTGCCCTGATTCACGCCGCCCCTAGCTCCCTGTTTTAAATTAACCCATATATGAGCGGCTCCTGGTTAGACACTTCCTCCTTCGAATCCTCACTGCCTCCTCCTGCTGATCACGGCCGTCCCTGGTTTATCACTACCGAGGAGAATAATCCGGTCATGGCCCCCAAAACCGGTCAAACTTAGGCCCTGCTGTCAGCACAATTTATCAGCAGGAATCTCTAACACCCTTCCAGAAAGCAAACAGCAGCCCGCTATCGTCTAATTGTTATCTGTTTGCCTATTGGAGGAATTCCCCAAACCGAGTAAATGGCAGACCGCTGCTGCCGTGCTTTTATTGATTTAGTTTCAGCCAGGGGTGAATTTTTTTACCTATTTGGGGTGTGCGAGCACCCCCAATTATAATTTGAGCACCCCAAAACATGTGTCGCCTCCGGCTCAGCATTGCTGCCCTGATTCATGCAGCCTCCGTCTTACCACTGTGATTCATGTCGCCCCCAGTTCATCACTACCACCCTGATTTATGCCGCCATGGTTCATCACTGCCGCCTCCTGCCTATCACTGCCACCCCGATTTGTGCCAGCCATGACTTATCACTGCCGCCCTGATTCAAACAGCACCCGGCTCATCACTGCTGCTAGTAGCTCACCAGTGCTATCCCCGGCTTATTATTGCCGCCCTCAACTCATCACTACCGCCTCGGCTAATGAATGCCGCCCCTGACTTATCACTTCCGCTCTAATTCGTGCCGCTCTGGGCTCGAGACTGCCGCACCCAGCACAGGGACGGTCGATTCCATTTTCGGGCGGCAGGGGGCTCCCCAGGGGAGCAGGGTAGGCGGTGTTTAGGCCTGATTTTTTTTTGGCCGGCCGGGGGCACCGCCCAAATCCGGGGCGCTTCCCTGGACCAAGCCAAAGCCGGGTGTGCAAAAATATACTTTTGCACACCCTCGTTCTTTTCAGGATGTGCAACTGTACACCCTGACCCCCGGAATCCGCCGTCCCTGCCCCATTTTATCTTTTCCGCCCTGATTCGTGCCACCCGTATTTCATAACTGCTACCTCCGGCTCACCATTCCCGTCCTCGGCTTTTCCCTTTGTCTTGATTCGTGCTGCCCCCGGCTAATCAATACCGCCACCTCCCAAACCTATCACTTCCGCCCTGATTCGTGCCGCCCCTAGTTCATAACTGCCGCCCCCGAGTCATCACTGCCGCCATCGCCTTATCACTTCCACTCTGATTTGCAACGCTCAGAATTCATAGCTATTGCCCCTGGCTCATCACTGCCGCCTTCGACTATGACTTTACCCTGTTTCTTGCCGCCCGGGCCAGTCACTGTCGCCCCCAGCTTATCAATTCCATCCTTATCTGTGCCGTTCTTAGTCCATAGCTTCCGCCCTGAGCTCATCACTGCAGCACTGAATCTTACCGCCGTCCAGCTGTCAGCACAGTTTTGTCAGCAGGACCTCTAACCTCTCCTCCGGAAAAGAAATATCAGCGCCATAATCGCCTCTAGTTTGTGCTAAGTAAAGGGGACTTCAACCTTTATACCATAAAAAATATTAGGCTGCCACTTCGTGCACTTGCTATTTTTCATCAGCCCAAACAGCAGGCCATCGGCTCGTAAAACCTCTAGAACTGAGTTCTTGGGAAGAGGCTACAGTCCTGTGACGTAGGCGCAACGCAGCCCGCTGATTGGTGCTGACAAAACTGTGCTGACAGCTGGAACAGGGCTGCTGTGTGTTAGGGTAAAAAGTAAAGGGCGTTAGGGCAAAAATAAAGGGCATGCACGGGTACAGTAGAGTTGCCATAGCCCTGTTCCAGCTGTCAGCACAGTTTTGTCAGCAGGACCTCTAACCTCTCCTCCAGAAAAGTAACATCAGCGCCATAATCGCCTCTTGTTTGTGCTTAGCAAGGGGAACTCAAACCTTTACACCATTAAAAAATATTAGACTGCCATTTCGTGCAATTACTATTTTTTATCAGCGCAAACAGCAGGCCGTCAGCCCGTAAAACCTCTAGAACAAGTTCCCGGGGAGAGGCTACAGTCCTGTGACGTAGGCGCAACGCAGCCCGCTGATTGGTGCTGACAAAACTGCTGACAGCTGGAACAGGGCTCATATTTATTGATATTTACAGAACAATACACGCGTTGTTTGGAGCATTAGGCACCAGTGTTTGTGCTCTCTTTTCACGTAGTGATAAATTCTTTGCTTTCATTTCAATATTCATCCACTCTGCCATTCCAAAGGTAACATTTAATCCCGCAAAACCGTTATACTTCAATCGTGAATAAATTTACAACTCAGATTGGATTCTTTTAAGACGTGTATGTAGCTTTGGGATTTTGCCTAAAAAGCAAACATGTTTGAAAAAGCTATAGAATATCTGCCCAACATTGAAATAGAATATTCCCTGTGCATAAAAGGCGCAAAAATGTGATGAATAACAGATTTGGTGCAATAAAAGGGTGCCACCCCCGCAACGCTGCCGCCCCTATGGGGTGCCGCCCCCCACCGGCTGAGCACCCCCAAACATTTTGGGAAAGTTACATCCCTGCCTTATCCTTACTCTACCTGGAGGTTGTTAGCGCATGCTCCGGTGGCTGCAGCGACCCCTCCGGGTAGAGTCCTATCCTCTTTATCCTCACCTTTCCGCATACTTACCATCTCCTTCCATAGTTTATAATCACTTCATACTCATCACGAAAACACTTAAAAAACCACCTCAATAGTGTGGAAGTGTGAGTAATACATGATAATGATACTTGGCATATTACGCGAGAAAACGTCGTTGTGCGTTGGGTGTGACGGAGACTGAGCCAGTCGATAGGCGTAACGGTGACCGAGCAGGCATGGTTGCATTGCAAGAGGTGGTTCATTTTCTTCCAACAGCAAGCTGGAGAATAGTATCGCCCTAAACGCACCTGTAGCCGCTCGGAGTGCACTATAATGAATTGTATCTAGACAGCTTTTGGCCAATTCCGACGCAAAATCGTATACAGAACAGGCGTAATCCACCTTTTAATGGACGATAAAGCGACTGAGAACGGGAAGTGTTTTTTTCTGTCAGCTCCGTGCGATAATCTGGACGCACCTTTCGACGCACTTAGGTATTTGAAACACTTGTCACGGGCATTACAGGCGTGAGCGATATATGTTACTCGTCTGACAAACGTAAGTCCGAGAAACTTTGCTGTCGTTTGGCTTACCTGCAGCAGTGCCATGAGTTTCGGGCAAGCTATGCGCCTGTGAAAAACTGGAAAACCGTATTATGGCTTGTGAGCACATTTTACCTGTTTGAAATACATCCGTGAAAACTGTGCAGCTTTTATGTAAGGCGTCCATAGTGAATTACAAAACCGTGTTCATCAAATATGTATTTGACGATTGCTTGTGACGTGCTAGTGTAAAATAGAAAAGTGGAAGACATAACCTGCAAGCATATAGGCACAAAGCGTCACATGTAAGCAACCAGTTGCCTTATGGATAACTCTTGACAGTCTATAGCCGTGACATTGTCTTACAATTTCATCGCATTCTAACCCAACCTAATCTGACCAAGCATTCTACACCAGCCATGCCATCCAAACTACTGAAATGGCTGATATCCAACACACACATGGCTGCCAAGCTGGCCTCATCCGTGACATAGTTGAGAGGAAACTCGTTCTCTGTATGACGCCACTCCTCAACCATCAACCCAGGCACAGTATGACATCGCTCATGACCTAAATGACGTCATAGTCTAACTTGTCAACATCAGCCAAACAGTCAGGGCCCCCCTCGTCTCATATCAACCTAGGCCAAGTCGCATGTTTTTTTAAGCACTGAGATGAATCGGCTAATGTGAGCGAGAAAATGTGAAGGGATCGTGCCGTGCGAGTGTGCAGTGGGGGATCAGCTGAAGCTGGTGCCCTGCTGGCGTGCTGATTGGGCGGGGCCAATGACACGTGGGCTGTGCGCGTGTGTGCAGCGAAAAAGTGCAGTATATATAAGTGCTAAGTGCTGGTAACCTAATCAACATACATCTAGGTTCACAAGGGAATATTTGCGTAGGTGTGCACATTTCCATGTAAAGCCACGGATTTCAACTTACATACGTATCTTTAAAACTTATTTTTCAGACCATGAGGTCAGAACCTTTTAAAAAAATCCTTGCGTAGGTAACAAATGACCCATATTACCGGTGGGAAACTGAATTATTGCTCCTAAAATGCTAAAAAAGCATTGTGAACTGCTTTTAAGACCTTGCTTCTATTCGCATGGACCCATCAGCAATTTCATCACTTTATTTTCATCACTTTTAATTTATTAAAGGAATGAAAAAGATACATAAGACTTAGAACACTTTATTTTTTATTCAGACCTAGTGTAACTCAAAACGATGAATCAACTTCGAACTCGATTGCTCAACTATAACAAATAAATAGTCAAATCAACAAGATTAAAAACGCTAACAATAGCCTCTAGAGATATCTTACAAAAAGCATTAATCTACAAACTACGCCGTAATCAGCTTTCCATGTCCGAATTCAGGCCAGTTCAGCGTCATTGAAAGTTCGTTTAATCAGCATCTAACAGCCACCGGCATCAGCATCAAAGCTACTGCCAGCTGAGCAGTAGACGAGACTAGCCACACCCTGCTGGCACTGGAAATAACTATCGCTGTTCAGGCTGTTGGGGTAGACACCATCCGCCACTTTGCACGGGAACTCGCACGGCCCGAACGGGAAGGGTGTGGTTGACGGCTTGGGTGTGGTGGCGGGGTCGCATTCCACGTTGGAGGGCATATCGCACTTCTCAGTGTCCGGGTTGAAAAAGAGAGAGGCCGGACAGCTGAGGTGCTCGGGCACGCCGTCGTGGCATTGGTAGAAGCCAGAGCAGTCGTACTTGTTTGGCCATCTGTAACGGAACACACACTTGGTGTCAAAGTGTTTCCACTCTAGTAGACATGCTATAAGCTTTGGCCACTGGTTTGAACTATTTACCTTTGTTGATATCTCAGTGTTGAAGGGAATGTGGCACCTTCATAACGTGATTTTAACTGAGATAGCCAAGTTGCAAGGCAAATCGAAAAACCCGGTACTCAATATATCATTTGTCTTGTAACTCAATATTTCCATAGAAAGAATCAAAAACCTATCTGATATGTACCCCTCGTGTACCCTTATAAGCAGGTCACAGTTAGCATGGCTGTTGGTGTGACGAAATATGCTAACGTCACGGTGTGTATCAGCCAATCAAAGCCCTTGAAGCATATTGAGTATGGTAGTGGTTGCCAGATCATGACATGATCCACCGGCAGATATTGATGTCTTTCCCTAGAGGAGCATTTTAAAAATCAAAATATTCAGCTTATTGTAAATTTTCATAAAAATCATGAGTGGTTTCATTATTTTCGGCTCAAATTAGCTCTAATAACACTAAATCTCAGGACTTGACCAAGGTGCCAGATTCCCTATAAGTGCTATGCGTTTTAGCTACTTCAGAAAGTGCAGGACCAGGAGGCAGGCAGTAACTTTAAAGTAAAAATGACGACGATGGCTTCCGCAAACTGCAGCTTAGCAGCCATTGATAAAAAGCTCCAGCACTCCATCCATTACTCTGGACCTAAAATCACACTAAAACGAGTCTGGGTGCCTTTTTTCTTCTGAACTTACCTACTATGGTCAGAACAGGTGACGCCTGTACCCGGCGGCGGCTCCGGAGTGATGGCTGGATACCGATATCCTGCTTGTTCGGGCCCTTCACAGCGCTTGGTAGCCTCGCTGAAGTCTTGGTCAGCAGGACAGTTCTTGTGGCACGGAATGCCGTTAGAGCAATGGTAGTACTTGTGACAGTCGTTGGGGTCAGGGAAGAGACCATAGGGGAGGGGCATTCCCATTCTGGGTTTTTGGTCGTTTTCGTAGGCTTTGGAGTAGTAGCCTTGGAGGTGGTAGTGGCTGGATACCGACATCCTGCTTGTTCGGGTTCTTCACAGCGCTCGGTAGCCTCGCTGAAATCTAGATTAGCAGGACAGTGCTTGTGGTACGGAATGCCGTTGGAGCAGTGATAGAACTTGTGACAGTCCTTGGGGTCAGGGAAGAGACCATCGCCGGAGGGACACTCCCATCCTGGCTTTTTGGTCGTTTTCGTGGGCTTGGTAGTAGTAGCCTTTGATGTCGTAGTGGCTGGATACCGACATCCTGCCTCATCAGGCCAGTCACAACGCTTGGTAGCATCATTGAAATCTAGATTAGCAGGACAGTCCTTGTGGTACGGAATGCCGTTGGAGCAGTGATAGAACTTGTGACAGTCCTTGGGGTCAGGGAAGAGACCATCGCCGGAGGGACACTCCCATCCTGGCTTTTTGGTCGTTTTCGTGGGCTTGGTAGTAGTAGCCTTTGATGTCGTAGTGGCTGGATACCGACATCCTGCCTCATCAGGCCAGTCACAACGCTTGGTAGCATCATTGAAATCTAGATTAGCAGGACAGTCCTTGTGGTACGGAATGCCGTTGGAGCAGTGATAGAACTTGTGACAGTCCTTGGGGTCAGGGAAGAGACCATCGCCGGAGGGACACTCCCATTCTGGGTTTTTGGTCGTTTTCGTAGGCTTTGGAGTAGTAGCCTTGGAGGTGGTAGTGGCTGGATACCGACATCCTGCTTGATCGGGTTCTTCACAGCGCTCGGTAGCCTCGCTGAAGTCTTGGTCAGCAGGACAGTGCTTGTGGTACGGAATGCCGTTGGAGCAATGGTAGAACTTGTGACAGTCCTTGGGATCTGGATACAAACCATCCTTTGGGCAATCGAAGCCGGATGGTTTGGTTGGCCTGACCGTTTTTGTAGCTTTAGGAGTTGTTTTCGGCAAGCACTTGTAGTTACTGGGCAGGTCGCAGTTCTGGATGTTGGGGTTGAAGACGAGACCACTTGCGCACCTCTCGTGATAAGTTTTGCCGTCCTGGCGAGCATAGGTAGACATGTGGACACACAATTATTCATGGAAGAGCAGAATTCTTGCAGTCAGAATGTTTTTTATCTTTCATAAAGGTTAGGCTCCAACTAAAAATAAAAAAAGAACAAAAAGACTTAAAGTTACCAGGAGTCAAACATACAAATTCTTGAAGAATCTAATTAAGTACGAAAAAAGTTTTTCAGCCAGGAACCCTTCTATAGTGTACTGAATCACCTCCTTAGATGGTAATCAGACTCAAAGAAAAACTCGATATCAGAACTTCGACAACAAGTTATTGAGATGTATGTCAGACCATTGGCGTAGGAACGGGGGGCAGGGGGCCGCTGGCCCCCCCACTTTTCTGTTATGGTCCCCCGCAACAGAGATAAGAATATCAACCACTGTAATATCAAGCAAGAAACTCAAACTGGCCCGATAGCTTGCCCCGGAAACCCCTTAAGCTTACCTGTGCCCCTAACTAAGCTGAGGTTCTATGAGTCAATTTTAAGGTCCTCTGAGCTGTTCGGGGCCCCTGACCTTGCCTCTGATGCCATACAAGCTAATATGAGCCCCTTGAGCTGAACTGACCGCCACTGAGATGGTTTGGGCAGCATGCACTGTTCTAGGATCCCTAAGCTTAGCTAGCAGCCGTGACCTTGAACGGGGCCCCCTGAGTTGGCCAGACCTTTTATCCCCTGACCTGGGGGGGCACCTGAGCTGAGCAAGGACCGTAAAGTTAATATTGTCCCCTGAGCTAATCTGGTTACCCTGTGCTGCACCGGAGGCCCTACACTTATCTGGAGCCCCTGTACAGTAATAGGGCCCCTGACCTGAACTTAAGGTTATAAGCTTTAATTATAAAACTGAACTGTTCTGAAACCCTACATATGCCGACAAGGGGCCCCTGAGCTGATCTAGGCCCTTAAGCTAATCTGGTCCTCAGAGCTAATATGGGCCCCCATGTTGAACTGAGGGCCCCTGAGATGATGTAGGACCCCCTATAAGGCTTTACAGTTACTGACCTGGCGGTCGTGAGCTTGAATGGACCCCTTGAGATGTTCTGGATTTCTATCTCAGCCACCCTGGGGCCCCCCTAAGCTGAGCCAGGGCCCTAAGCTAATCTGGGCACCCCTGTGCTTAACTGGGCGGCCCCTGAACTAGTCTGGGGGCCATGAACTGAGCTAGGGGACATGAGCTTGAATGACTTCTTGAGCTGTTCTGAGACCCTACATAAGCCACCCTGGGCCCCCTAAGCTGAGCTGGAGCCCTAAGCTAATCTGGGTACCCCCTTGTGCTTAACTGTGGCATCTGAGCTGGTATGGGGGCCCTGAACTCTTCTAGGGTCCCTGGCCTAAGCTGGGGGCCGTGAGCTTGAATGGAGCCCCTGAGCTGGCATGAGACGAGACCCTATATCAGCCGATCTGGGGGCCCCTGAGCTGAGCTGGGCCTTCAAAGCTAATCCAGGGCCCTGTGTGCTGAACGAGGGTCCTGAGCTGGTCTGGCGTCCTTGAACTGTTCTAGCGTCACTAAGCTAAGGTGAGCTGGGATCCGTGAGCTTGAAAAAGCTCCTTGAGCTATTTTCAGACCCTGCATAAGCCGACCTGGGGACCTCTGAGCTGAACCGGGCCCCGAAGCTAATCTGGCACCCTGTGCAAATCTGGGGCTCCTCTGTGCTGAGCTTCTAGAGGCCCTGTACTTATTTGGGGTCCCTTGATAACCTGGTCCCGATGCCAATGTACTGGTCTGGGCCCCCTGAGCTGACCCATTTGGGTTCCTGAGACATAATCTGGACCTCGGGCCCTCCAAGATAATTTGGCGAGCAATGAGTGGCATAGCCATAGGAACCGGGGTCAGGGGATACTGCCCCCCTTGTGGTGGGCCCCTGCAACGAATATACAAATATCAGCAACTGTAATATAAAACAAGAAACCCAAACGGGCACGATAGCTTGTCTGGGAAAGTTCCAGTTCCGTAGTATGCTGCCTGCAAACCCCTGGAGGAGGAGAGCTTCGTGAAAAAGGCCAAGGCACCTACTGCCCGAGTGTTTGCAAATGAGCCCCGAGAACTGGAGCCAATCAAACTCCATCTCATATCAGTCCTGACACAAAGCAGGAATCGGACACGCACCTCGCACCAAATTCCGAGCAACAGTCGTCCCTGAGCAATGGAAAGGTGTGACGAGGCTGGCCGTCTTCTACTACGAAGTGAAAAAACAACAACACGGAACTATTCAATGAAAGGAAACAGCGGAAAATAACGCAAGAAGTTTGTATTGGAATACCTGATGCATGCCAGTGTGTATTAGGTTGTGTTAATATATGGAAAATTGAAAAAAATGAAATTTTCCCATGATTTCCAGTTCTGTTATAGTCTCATAAAAAGTAATCGAAACCAAAATAGTCTAGGTGTTTTTACCTATCCCGTTTTCGACTGAAAATGCATTTCTGGTTTTTTGGGGGCATTGAAACCATTTTCACCAAGAGCATTGCTCGTTATATTTGCAGATGTTTTATTTTATTTATTTTTATTTTATTGGGGCCTCTCCCAACAGGTAGACTTGCCCAATTACAGGGAGTATTGGCGTGGGTTTTTTAGTGTTTCGGCTTTTTTATCGCATTTACAAAAAAGCACAGACGTGTGTGGCCCTGATATCAAACCACCACCCTTCTCTATGCCTAGATAGCTTTGAATCACATATTTCATGACACAAACCAGACGAGCTATTTCGGTCATTACGGATTCCGTTACAGCAATAGGAATTGGTTCAGGGAAAGGATGATCACGATAAGTCTAGCTGTCTTTTCAAGGACTAGATTAGAGTTTCAGATTTATTGCAAGTTCCATCTATTTAATCGTCAACTTTGTGATGCCGAGGAGGTTGTTGCTTGCTATTGACCCTGAGCATCAGTCTGGTGTGCTGGCCCATCATCTGATAAAATCATCCTTTTCAGCACGACAGATAGAACTGGCAGCTGTCACTTGCTTTACAGACGTGGCAGCTACAGCAATGGCCTGCGTGTGGCAGACGAAGTGCTCTGGGCTTCCCCATGAACCCCGGGAACTTGGATTTGATCAAGCAGCAGGTGATGATAGGCTTGATGACCCCGTACCAGTCAAATATATTATTGAAAGTGGTTATCTGTGTGTTGACGTTGGGCAGGGTCCGCAGCCTAAGAGAGGTGTTCCCAACCTCCTGCTCCCCTCTGATGGAGATGATCTTGTGGAATGTGGTCCTCCTCTACTCCTCCTCACTGCAGAACATGCCATGTTCATCAGGATCTCCTCGGAGTGAACAAACCATTCAGAGGAGCACACGGTCAGCATGACAGTCAATTGCATTATCTATGGCTGGATCCTGAGGCATGAGAGCTAGGATAGGACGTTTCTGGGACCGTCTACCAAGTTATTGATAACCTTCATCTGGAATCAGTAGGGAAATTGGAACTCGGTAGGAGATCGTCGCTATCATTATCGAGTCTTACTTCCCCTACTGCCTACATGTGTGGACCAGCAACGACTGGCTGGACAGCCCTCGAAAAGTCATGTTCGAGCTCTCCTGCCTTCGTACCCAGCCCAAGTGGTGCAGTTGAATTCCATGTCCGCCATGTACTCCTCTGTAATGTTCGTTCACACCGAGGCGATCCTGATGACATTGCTCTGCAGCGAGGGGGAGGAAATTCGTCTTTGTCAAGATTATCTCCATCAGAGGAGAGCAGGAGAAGGAGAACACAACCCTCAGGCTGCGAATCATGCCCTGCCTCAACACACAAGCGTGAGTCCTCAACAGTATAATTGACCGGGAGGCCACCACCGAGTTTATCATGACCTGCAGCTTGACCAAGTGCAAGTCGCTAGGGTTCATGGGGGAAGCACATGGAGGTAGAGAACATTCCCTGCCGCCTACACATAGGTCTTAGCAGGGGCGGATCCAGGAATTTTCGCTAGGGGGCCCGCAGCGCTCGGGGGCGCCACTTTCATGGCCAGGGGCGCCATTTTTAGGCCGGCTGGGGGCGCAAAATTTATGTTCTTTACCCATTTAAAGTATTTTTGTAAACTGAATCAGTTAACCTGCGCCCCGGCGGGCCTCCGAGTCACCTTCGCCCTGGTGGGGGTGTTTGAACAACCCCTCTCGAACTCGTCCCCTATGCAGGATAGCGAAAAAACGCGAACCCTGGTGGATAGCTCATACAAATTCATGAAGACACTACATCAGTCACTTTTTGGCTCAGGTCAACATTGAGGTCATGGCAGGTCAAAGAAGTTGGCATTTTGAGCAAAGTCTAGCGTCTGACAGCGTTGAGTTAGAATAATTTTGTAGACACTGTTCGCTCTCTCTCGTCACGGCGAATCGAATGATGTATAATATGAGCATGCTAGGTCAAAACACAAATCACCTGACCTCAGGTCAGGTGAAGGTCACATTTTGACTTAGCATAGTCCATATGCCTATCAATCGACTGGCAATAACAATCCAAACGCAATGGTATAAACATAAAAGCTGTCTCATCATTTCATGCAAAGTTATTGACCTAAGTATGAAAACTGCTTAAGTAGCTTCGGATGATCTCCCAGAGGTCATAGGTAAAAAATTGCAACATGAACCTAAAAAGGGGCCTAAGATACTTCGATTTGGAGAATATGAAGGTATTATCACCTTTATCTACACAGATACAAACCATTTTATGTTTTCCTCTGTATTTCCAATGGAGAAGTCATGGTCCGTATTTGACCTTATGTCATCGATATGAAAAATCCCGGAACTTTTTGGAGAACTCGGTGGGGCCATTATGTGCTATAAGTTTCAATCCGATAGATTTACCCATTTCCTACTTATACCACCTTCAACATTTTTTGAGGTAAGGTCACTTGGCCTGCACTGATGACCTGACCTGAGATGACCCAAGCAAAATTTTTTGGGGGATTCTTGCGGAATCGATCAAGAATAAGGTGTGCTAAGTACGCCGGCGCTCCGCGTCGCCGTTTTTTTCTTGCCGCCCGAAAAACCGGAGGGGGTGTTCAAACAGCCCCCACTGGGCGAGGGTCAAAGAGGTAATTAGTTTCATATTTTCTTTTTAAAAAATGAGGAAAGATCATGGCTTTGAATGTATCTAAAATACATCTCAAGAGTGGTAAAAAGTGAATGTATCTCTTTGGCATTTGTTTTATTGTGCACTGGAACCCACGGTTAGTAAAGACACTTTGGGACCCGGGGAGACTGCATGGGGACTATTTTCTCCCCAATCAGTGATCAAAATTATCTTCAGAAGCCTTAAACAGTTTGCAGAAGACCAACGAATATTTAGAATAGGCCCGTCTCGTTCAATGAGCCTATGTTTGTCATTGGGGATTAGGTTTCTACAGGACATGTCAGATCAAATCCCGATACACTTTGCTTATATGATGATGATTAGCACACAGGGCCTTAACTAGCCATAAGGGTCTAATAAACCACTAGGTCAGAGCAGTAATCCCAGTTCCCTTCAATCTGAGCTAGCCAGCCACGAAGGATCTATTACTTAAGTTCATGGACCTTGGCTTACTTCAAGACCCCAGTTATTTTAAACCTTTCTAAGGCTATATTCTAATATAATGCCTCCTAAGACTTGACTGAGACAAGCAACTTGCCGTATTCCAATGTGGTATTTTGACCTTCCATGCGTAGCCAAGCTCGACGTAGGACAAGCGTACCCGGGATGCACAGCGACCAGTACCGACCTCGTCTACGCAGAATATCAGCATACCGATCTAATGTGCGCACTACGATCACAATGCTGATTTGACCCCACCTGCGCAGTGTGGGCGCAGGCTGGAAATCAGAATAAAATATCGACGTGCGTGCGCCCATTCTTATGTACTTTCTGCATCAGAATACGGCCCCCAGCAAAGGCCCAGTTTAGGGATACTCCACATCAGCGATCAACTCGGAAAAATGTGTTTGTGTCTCCCTCAACGGCATCTACCTGAATTTTTGGAGGAACTATAACTAGCCATAACCAGAGTTTGGCCGTTGGCCTGTCTTCGCTGTGCTATGGCAGCCACATAGGACCCTCGACTGACCAAAGTGAACTCAAAGTCGTTCACAGTGTACACTTGTACCCTTCCCGGCTTTTTCCGGGGGTTCGCTAACTGGCAGACTTAGATCCTAATGGATTTAAGGGTCCCACCAGTCCCACTCACAGCAGTCAAAGACCGTCATGGATGGTTACCCGCCTGGATGCAGGGGGCCCAGCGACTTCCCGATTAGACCTCGGGTCACCTCATGACCTTCCACAAGAATATGGCAGGCCTTACTGGGCAAGGAAAGACCTGTTGGTCCCGGAGTACCCCTTTTATAGACTGTGCGTTCAGTTCCAAATATATATTTACGATACAGAGTCCTCTTATCGTTACCGGGGTATCGCCCTGTCCGACAAAAAAAACATGCTGGCAAGACATGGCCCTGACTGCGACCGAAAGATCTGTTGGTTACAGAGATCCCTGTTGACCTAAGATTGCCCTATTGATAACGAGGAGACTCCTGGTCCCAAAGGACCTGCTGACCGTAGAGGGCCCTACTTGTCACAGCATCCCCCGCTGGCACAGAGGGCATTCTCGGTGGCAGACAGAAGACCCTTCTGACTGCATTCGGCCCTGTGTGTGTGTTGGGTTTTTTGGGCGTTTTTAGCATCTTGGCCATATCACGCCCATTCGGCCCTGCCGACCACAGAATGATGTACTGGTCATGCTTGTCACAGAGGGCCCTGTTGAAAACAGGCGACCCACCTGATTAAAGAGTGTTCTTCTGCCCCTAGGGGACCCTGACGGTCACATATAGGGTATCGCTTGCCGCAGAGGGTCACGCTTGTAACAGCAAGTCATGCTGGTCCCCGAGGTTTACGGTTGGTCATAGATTGGCGTAGCCCGGCTGCCCTTTGCGCGATCTTTTCCCTTCTGGTGCCTCTCATGCGACTGTGCTAGCCGCCCCACCTCTTTACTACGTTTCTGTTCCTCCCTACTATAGTTTCATCACCCAATCAACTCTCCTTCCCCGATCACCTAGGTATTTTCCAGCTCTATCAACCGGCCGCAAACTCAGCCTATCCAAGGTGATGATGTTAGAGATTGCACCTGACCAACACTGACCGAGCTTATCTATCACTGATCAACAACCGAGAGGGCTGGGTACGTGGACGATCCAGGATTTCGATAAGAGGGAAGCGAAGTCTCCAGGGGCGGTCAGACTACCATTTGGGGGTCAACCTTTGGTATCATGGATCTTTGTGATGCTAATTTTGCGTATTTGTGATGCCATTTGAAAAAGTGCCGATTAAAAAAACACGTTGCCAAGAAAAGGAAGGATTTCTCAAAGTGCCTCTAGTTAAATAAGCAACAATAAAACAGGGCAACTTCTACCTGGATTACGTTTTGAAGCAGAATTTACGCAGAGACGGCCTTTGGAGATTTTGCGAACCAGTCGTTGCAGTTTACCCTGTCTGCGCAGAGTGGATAGTGATAAATCCATAATATTCTACACAAGGCGAAACTTTTTGCTGTTTACAAACATGTGGGAGAGGACGCAACCAAAATTATGCAGGTGCCTCCTGCCGAGCTCTTAATGTTTTTCTTACACAAATGACGTGGGAATTTCGCATTACTGTCTGGACACAGCATTTCATTAGTGGCACTGCGAAGAAAACACCTCGGCAAAATAAGTAAATGATCAAAGTCAACAGCTTATAGGGTTATCAATAGATCCGGAATGTTTTTTAAACACATTTAAGGGATATTGGTATATGTGCTCAAAATTTGTTTACAAGAAACATTACTTTTACCAGTCCCCTTTATTCCATCGTAGCATGCTCTTGTTGCAAAAGACAACACAACCACATATCGGACGGGCACACGACCACACATCGGATGGGCATGAATGCACCCTGGGGGATCCTGCGTGGTAACGGAGCAAAATGACACCAATCGATACCCAACGCATACATTTAAAGAACTCGGGGCAATTGTTACCACTCAAAGCTGAGAGCTGTCCATGTGCCATGGTAGTGCCATGTTGCAGTGGGATGCCCTAAGGCTGAAAAAGAGCGGTTAATAGTGAAATTGGAGCACCCGAACACAAAGTAGAAGACATCCGAAGTTGAAGGCGGTACACGTAAAAGTGGGGCGCCCCAAGGCTAAGAAAGAACAGACAATTGTGGAAAATGGGCGCGCAATCGTGCACTAGCGGGCAGTCAAAAGTGGATCAGAGCGATCAATTTTACGGTGGGCCGCTTTAGAGCTAAAAGGGACAGTCAATCATGATATAGGGGTTCTGATCCACAAAGCGGATGGAGGCCAGAGGTGAATGAGGGCAGTCCACGGTGAAGTGGGGTGCTCTAAAGCTGCACAAGAGCGGCCAGCAGTGGAGAAGGTGTGCGCAATCATACAGAAGAGAGCGGCTAAAAATGGATGAGGGCAGTCCACGTTGCAGTGGGGCACCCTAGGGCTGAAAAGCGGGTCAATTGTGAAAACGGGGAGCCCAGTCACAAAGTTAAGGGCGCCTGTAGGTAAATTACGGTGGTCCACGTCACAGAGGTCCGCAAAGCGCTGAAAAAGGGTGGCCAAACGTGAAATATGGGGTTCCCAACCATAAAATAGAGGGCGTCCGGAGGTGAATGAGGAGTCCACATTGAAGTGAGGCGCCCTAGATCTGCAAAGGAGCGGTCAATAGTGGAGAACAGGAGAACAATCATGCAGAAGAGGGCGGCCAGAGGTAGGCACGGGTGGTCCATGTTGCAGTGGGGTGCTCTAGAGCTGAAAAAGGCGGCCAATCGTGAAATATGGGCGCCTAACCACAAAGAAGAGGGCGTCACAAAATCGATGAGGGTTGTCCACGTTGAAGTGTGATGCCTATTAGTGACCCGGGGGCATGATATATGCGGGAATGCTTTGGTATATAAATGAGTCCAGCGGTGATACAGCATGGCGGCGGCTACCCAGCCACAGAGGGTGCTGTGACCTCACCCCCTGGTTGCGGGATAAAGACCCGCGGCATCATGTCATGGTGCTTGCGGGTGTTTCTAATAACCCAAAATTATTATTTTTCAATGGAGGAACGCGAGTACCGTAAGCAAAACGGTCATTCGATAACAAGGAACAAAATTAAAAAAACTAATCTTTACGCTGGCAAGCCTCTTCCCGTACTCTTTTAAATCCAGCCTGTGCCCCAGGCTCGGCATCTCTGCCGTAGCAATCCCCTTCCCTCGCAAGTGTTGCTACACTTCGCAACCTATTCCTTGAAATAAGATTCGCCCCTTTGTTCTGCGACATTAAAGTAAACACCCCTCCCGGAAAACTCTCCCCCACACTTTAGAGGCGGGCAAAGGTGCTTTGCACAGAACGCCTTATAAAAAGCCCTTAACTAACTAACTAACTGATGCAGCATGGGAGTGCCAAAAGGCCGGTGGTCTATACCCGGGGAAGTGTGGTAAGTTAGTTAGTTTTTTGGGCTTTCGGGCGAGGGATGGTAATGGTGATAGTGCATCGGGGGGACGCTGATACTTCACCGAGGCGATACCGAGACTGGAGTTATGGATACCGGTGGTGCAGGCAAGGGGCGCCTGCAGCACATAGGCGTGGAACCGTCAGTGGAGCGTCTGTGGGAGAAAATAATCCATCATAGGGACACTGGAAGGGTAACAACAGGGTAGAAGGGGGGGTACACGAACAGGGCACTGGTTGGGCAACAGGGAGGAGAAGACAGTGCATGGGAAGAGCGCTGACGGCACAATTTGGTCATCAAGGAGACACCGAAGCTGAAGTTTGGAGCTTCCGGTGATACAGCTTGGGGGTACTCGCATTCAGTGAAATTTGTGGGAGCTGTCAAGGGGAGGCGCTGGTAAGACAACGGGCCACGTTTGGGATGCAAGAAATTCAAAGTAAAGAGAAGCTGCATGGGGTTTCTGGCAGGGATGTGTTGGTGCGTTCATGGAGCTAACGATAGGCACCCATCATGCACCATGGAGGCACAGGGCATGCTGTCAAAAAGTTGGGGCGCCCATAGTGGCACGTGGTGGGGGGATGTGGTTGGGCGCCGATAGAGCAAAAGTAAGATACCAATGATTCATCAAGCACTCAGCAGAAATATGTGGGCGCCTATAGTGAAGTGTGGGGGCACCAATGGAGCGAAAGAAAAGCACCAATGTGTACCATGGGTGCCGCCAGACAGAGAGGTTTGTCGAAATGTGGGGGCGCTCCCGATGAGCCCACGGCTGGAAATGAAGGCGCCGGTGGAGCAAAGAACAGGCACCAATGATTCATTATGGGGGCGCCAGTGATACAGAACGATGTGTCAAAAGATAGTGGAAAGAGGCGGGGGAAGGCGCCCATAAAGCTAAAAGCAGACAACAATAATTCATCATAAGAGTGGGGCTCGGGTGGTATAGGAGGGGCTGTTGAAAGGTGAAGACCCCCTCAATGGGGCATGGGGGCGCCGTTTGATATTAAAAAAGAAACGCACCAATTATGCACCATGGGGGCGCCAGAGGTAAAGAGCTGGTCCAAAAGGCAGGGGGTGCCCACAGTGAAGTGTGGGGGCGCCGCGCCGGTGGAGTGCACAGAAGACACCAATGATGCCCAATGGGGATGCCGGTGGTACATGCAGGGTTTCAGCACATGGGGCGCCCACAGTGACGCGTGGCGGCGCCGTTGAAGTAAAAACGGGACATCAATGCTGCACTATGGAGGCGACAGTGGTAAAGAGCGGATTTTCCGAAGGTGGGGGTGCCCGTAGTGAGGATTGTATAGCGGGATGCCAAGACGTGGGAGAGCCCACGATGAGGCTTGGGGGCGCCGGTGGAGTGAAACGAAAGCACCAATGATGCACCATGGGGGAGCCAGTGGCATAGAGCGGATGGTTAGAAGGTGGGGGCGCCCGTAGTGGGGAGTGGGGATCCAGTAGTACATAGCGGGGAGAGAGAGTGGGGGCTCACTGGTATAAAACGGGCTGGTAAAAGGTGAAGATCCCCTCAGTGAGGCATGGGGGCGCCATTTGAGCAATAAGGCACCAATGATGTACCACGGGGGCGCCAATGGTGAAGATTGGCTCTAAAAAGCAAAGGCGCCCACGGTGAAGTGTGGGGCACCGGTAAAGTACACATAAGACACCAATGATGCCCAATGGGGGCGCCGGTGGTACATGAGGGTTCAAAAAGGTAGGGCGCCCACAGTGACGCGTGGGGGCGCCGTTGGAGCAAAAACGAGACATCAATGCTGCACCATGGAGGCGGCAGTGTTATAGAGCGGATTTTCCGAAGGTGGGGGCGTCCGTGGTGAGGATTGGGGCGCCAATAGTTTATAGCGGGATGCCAAGAAGTGGGAGAGCCCACGATGAGGCTTGGGGGCGCCGGTAGAGTGAAACGAAGGCACCAATGCTGCCAAATGGGGGCGCCGGTGGTACATGCGTGGTTCCAAAAGATGGGGCGCCCACAGTGATGCGTGAGGGCGCCGCTGGAGCAGAAACGAGACATCAATACTGCACCATTGAGGCGCCAGTGATATAGAGCGGATTTCTAGAAGATTTGGGCGCCCGTAGTGAAGAGTGGGGCGCCGGTAGTATATAGCGGGATGTCAAGAGGTAGAAAATGCTTGGGGGCACCAGTGGAGTGAAACGAAGGTACCAATTATGCACCATAGGGGCGCCGGTGGTACATGCAGGGTTTCAAAAGATGGGGCGCTTACAGTGACGCGTGGGGGCGGCGTTGGAGATCAATGCTGCACCATGGAGGCGCTAGTGGTATAGAGCGGATGGTTAGAAGGTGGGGGCGCCCGTAGTGGGGAGTGGGGATCCAGTAGTACGTAGCGGGGAGACAGAGTGGGAGCTCACTGGTATAAAACGGGCTGGTAAAGGGTGAAGGCCCCCTCAAAGAGGCATGGGGCGCCATTTGAGCAAAAAGGCACCAATGATGTACCACGGGGGCGTCAATGGTAAAGAGCGGCTCTAAAAAACAGAGGCGCCCATGGTGAAGCGTGGGGGCGCCGGTGGAGTGCAGAGAAGACATCAATGCTGCACCATGGAGGCGCCAGTGATATAGAACGGATTTTTAGAAGATGGGGGCGCCCGTAGTGAAGAGAAGGGCGCCGGTAGTATATGGCGGAATGTCAAGAGGTGGAAGAGGCTTGGAGGCGCCGTTGGAGTTAAACGAAGGCACCATTGATGTCCAATGGGGGCGCCGGTGGTACATGAGGGTTCCAAAATGTGGGGCGCCCACAGTGACGCGTGGGGGCGCCGTTGGAGCAAAAACGATACATCAATGCTGCATCATGGAGGTGCCAGTGATATAGACCGGATTTTCCGATGGTGGGGGCGCCCGTGGTGAGGATTGGGGCGCCAATAGTTTATAGCGGGATGCCAAGAAGTGGGAGAGCCCACGATGAGGCTTGGGGGCGCCGGTAGAGTGAAACGAAGGCACCAATGCTGCCCAATGGGGGCGCCGGTGGTACATGCGTGGTTCCAAAAGATGGGGCACCCACAGTGACGCGTGGGGGCGCCGCTGGAGCAAAAACGAGACATCAATGCTGCATCATGGAGGCGCCAGTGATATAGAGCGGAATTCTAGAAGATAGGGGCGCCCGTAGGGAAGAGTGGGGCGCTGGTAATATATAGCGGGATTTCAAGAGGTGGAATAGGCTTGGGGGCGTCGGTGGAGTGAAATAAGGGCACCAATGATGCACCATGGGGGCGCCAGTGATGCAGGGCAGGTTGTCAAAATGTGGCATTTGCATGCAGCGGAATTACCAGGGGGCGCCAGTATTTCCGTTTGGCATGCAAATGTGGAGCAAATGGAGGCGGCCCCGGGGGCGCCTTAGTGCCGAGGGGGCGCTTTACCGGCGAGGGGGGGCCGCGGCCCCCGCGGCCCCCTGGATCCGCCCCTGGGTCTTAGAGAGCGTTGTAAAGGAAGGAAGTAACAGCGGGGAGCCAGTTCAGTCTGTAATACTGAGAGGAGGCATGGATTCATCCGGCAAAGGGTATAGCACATCGAATTGGTGCTCAGGATCAAAGCTGGGCCTCCTCAGCATAATAACAGTAATTTTTGGCGCTTATCGACGCACCAACTACCAGGTTTATATGGCGTTGCTAACTCTTTGCCTGTTGAAAGGGTCTTTCAGGAGCCAGACTGATATTTGTTTAGGGGATCCGCCGGGCCTTGAACCCGGGTTGCCCGCGTGGAAACCAGCATAATTGTTGGGGCTTATCGACGGACTAACTGCCAGGGTTATGTTGCGTCGCCAACTCTTTCCTTTTTGGAGGGGTTTCTTCGGAGTAAAATTGCTCCTTGCACAAGGAATCTACCGGGCCTTAAGCCCAAGTCGGCGGTGTGGAAAGCAAGGCAGCTAATCGCTATAACACCATGCCCGCACCTCCTCGACATCACAAAGCTGGTCATCAAGTACATTGCACTTGCAGTCATACTAGAACTCTGCATCTCAGGCATCAAAATAAAGCTAGGCGAATTTAGTGTGATCAGCCTTTAACTAAAACACTCTATAATGATGTAAAGAAGGGATCCCTAAAAACCTAAACAAATGTTCCCATTTTTGTCATTAGATAAGTAAAATACAAGTTCATTAGGCATAATAAAGTGAGGGTTTTTGGTATCAAAACATTGTTTGTAGTTTTCTAAAGTTTTTAATTTTTTTAATATACATGATGAAAAGCAGCTTAACATCAGTAAATACAAAAACGTGCTCGACGTAAAAATGATTGAAATCCTCAAAAAGAGCTTGAATATTTTTTTGAAAAGAGTACAGGAAAAGGTAAAAAATATATTTTTGGCTTTTTACTATTATTTATTAGATCATAATAGGTAGCCACGAAATCATAGGGCAAAATCTAATTTCTCCATTTTTCATATATTGACAATCTCGCGTGCATGCGTGCCTTACTAAAACCAAACGAGCTATCTAAAATTGTTAATAATTATGGCCCCCTTGGGTGGGCCTGCTCTAAGGTTGCCACCCCCCCACTTTTCAAACCATTCCTACGCCCCTGTGTGAGACGAAAATACAGTTATTTGTCGTAAGCTGTTAGTATGTTTTTTATTGTCTGAAACACTTTTTGGTTCAAACGAAGACATACTATGTTATTTATGTGAGAATATGGATCATTTGTGTGTGGATTATTTTAACTTCCAAATTTCTTAACTTATTCTATTTGTCACCTTTGACTAAAAGAAGAGAAGAACAATATCAAGGATTCTTTTAGTGGAGCAGATAACTTGCAAAAAACATAAGAGTCGTTCACTTCTGGATACAAGCACCAAAATTGGCACACATATTTTTTAGAGATTGCTCCTTTCAAAAACCCGTTAGCCAGCTGATATTTCAAGATAGCGGCCGTTTTTCAAGATGGCCGCCAATGAATACACATTAACACTGCGTTTGACAATAAATTCACATATATGGGTGGTTTTAATTATTTCATGTTTACGCCTACATTTTGCACAAAGCAGAATTCGAATTTCATATTAGAAACTCAGTGGCGATTACATGAGAAGGATATTGCGCCACTCTGCCTACTAGTTGAACTTCCCTATGTATAAATAGCTATACGAGGCATTAGCATTCCATGTCAACGGGCATGGTTCGGACCAAGGCCTTTAAATGTAGAGGTAGAACGCTCCGCTCTCAAAAATGGCAACCTCATTTTTAGAGACTTTTACGTTTGTGACGTCAGCGATTGCTCTCGAGGTGGAGCCGCCCATTCATTGGATGAAAATCGGCTACGGATCGTGGGACCGTTGTACGGTTTCAACATGCATCTGGCGAGGGGCAGACCCAGGATTCATTACCCCACGTTCACAAAAAACAGTATTATTGCCCAGGGGCAATTCCAGCACCAATCGACCAAGGCCTACACGGTACCTCTCCGATTTTCTTTAAAATTGGCATATAGGGTTCTCATGGACCCTGAAGCTGAATCTGAGAGTTTCAGCTCAATCAGAATAAAACTTTAGAAGTTATTGCCTCAGGCATTTTTTGAAAATCTGCTTACAGTGCATTTCTTAGATGACCATACAACCCACAGAGACTGATGAACTATGTATTAAATATACATTTTCCTGTCTGAAATGAACCGAAAAACTCGAATTTGAAGTCCGTTTGACCCTAGGTCACTTGTAAAAAAAATAATGATTTGACCTTGACCTAAGGTCATATACCAAATTTGCTGGTACACCTTGTTTTCAAAATTGAATATCTCAAATTGAAGATTGAACTTTTTCGGTCCAATAAAATAGGTTAGAACATCCGTTTTTTATATCTACTAGTGTTTTTAACACGCACATTGGAGGATGGTCTGGTGTCAACACGTAATGAAGGGGGTCCCGAAATGCCTCTCCTGAGATCCTGCCAATTAAGAGGGTTAGGAAAACGTATGTTCCGGGATTTGTGAGGCTTGTAAACTGTTTTATTTGAGCTCAACTGTATGGACTTATATCTATATCTTTAAGGTCAAATCAGGTCATATATGTTAAATGTATGTACGTCATACCGGACACCTTTAGTGAAGTGCCGTGATTATACGGAAAAAAGTCGCGAAACGTTTGAAACATATAACAGTGATATATTGAAACAGTGATATTGAAAAATATAACAGTACGGTGACAGTGGACACCCTCACGTCAAAGGAGCCATAGATAGGAGGAGGTTAGGGAGTATTTATACTCTTTTGACTCCGTGCAAATGGCTTCTGAAGATATTACGTTCAAAGAATGGTCAAAATCAGAGAGAGAATCGACGCGTTCGGATTGCGTGGATAATATAGAGCGATTTGTTGATCCCCTGAGTGAGAATGTATGTAACCTAACCCATCACCACTACATCTATATGGCTCAAGGGCATTATATAGCAAACTGGAAGGAAAAGGCACCAAAGGGGGAAGCCGTAGTCATCGATGACTTATCAGAAAATAATACATGTGCTGCGCAAAATGCTGCTCAGTCGTATCACTGGTCTGCAAAGCAGGTGACTGTACACCTTTTTGTTCCATACTGGATTGAGGATGGAGTCCGGTGCAGTAGAAGTTTTTTTTCAAGTGACGACTTAAAGCACTCTCACGTCATGGCTCATATCTTGCAGCACAAACTCGTACCTTGGCTACGCACCCACATGCCAAGTTTGAAGAAAACACATTATGTATCATACGGGTGCGGTGGCCAATACAAAAACAATTTTCACTTTATCAATGCTTATCATCCAGATAGACTTTCAAATACCATGTGAATAACGCTTTTTTGCTACCAGCCACGGGAAGAACGCCTGTGACGGAGTTGGCGGTAAAGTTAGAAGAAGAACAGCCAAGGTAAGCTTAAGGAGAGAAGAAAAGGATCAGATCTTGGATCTTCTATTGATGTTCTCTTTTTGACGCAATACTTCGACACCACAATCCATTTCGCGTTTGTCAGTAGAGAGGAGGTATTTGAAATGTCAAAACGACTGATACAGCGGTACAGCTCGGCGTTGAAGATCAAGGGCACCCAACGGTTTCATCGTTTCACACCCGTAAACTTAACACCATGCAGGTGCGAGAGCTCTCTGAAGACATCGACAGAGCCAGTGGCAGATCTAGCCGGTCGGTTTTGGAGGAGCAAACCAAAGTCAAAAAGGAAAAAAGAGAAAAAACGTCACGCAGTGAAAAATTGTGCTTCAATAATATGATTTGACAGTAGGATTTGGGATATTTCAGCCAAAAGGCAAAAAAACGTCACGGGGTGAAAAAGCATGGGCTCAAGATACTTTTTTCTATCCAAGACCCAATATTTACACTGAACTTAACTGGTTCTGTTTGAAGTTGAGAGTTGAAGCACCGAAATCTTGCTTATAAATTAAAAATGAGTCGGGGCATAAAGGAGGTCGACCGCTTGGGGAGGGGGGGCAAAAACATAGTTTTGCCCCTAGCTTTTCATTTGGGGGGACATGCCGTTTTTGCTTCCCCCTGGATCCGCCACTGGAGGGAACAGAGCTGCCTACTGTGACAGCGTAAGGTCAGCTCAGCACAAAGACAGCTCATGGAGGCGCCGGCTCCCGTATTTCGGTGCATTGTTGCAAACCGGTGTCCGGTGTACATACATACATATTTTTCCACGTGTTGAAAAATGCTTGCTTCCTTTAACTTCAAGGAGAGTAAAATCGCGCAAAGATATCGTCAAGGAGAGAGCATTGCTCTAGTTCTAACTCGCAAGTGGAAAATGCTTGCTTCGGTCCGATGCAGAAAAAACTTATTTGAATTGACGCGATAGGCGAGTTCTATATATGAACACGGGAAATTACGATTGCCTTATTTGGCTTTCACCAGACTTCTAGCACTGTTCCTATAGTATCACCATTTTGTCCCACTACATTTCCAATATGCTGCCGAAGCCCCAGCGACGAGTTATTATCATCCTTTAACACCCGCACTGGAGGGGGGTCTGGCACTAACGCGCACTGGAGGGGGGCCTGGTAGGCCCCCTAAGATCTCGGCAACTAAGAGGGTTAGAAAAATGCCACTTGGTAGGTGGGTGGGGGCTATGGTGATCTACATGATGACCAATTTTCATTGACCTAGGTCAATATCTTCAAGGTCAAACGAGGTCGTAAAGGTCAAATATTGGCTATGCTGGGATCGATTGGTAAATGCTGTGATTATGCAGGACAATGGCGGGAATAAGCTAAAGGCGGACAAGGTTCATAGAGAAGAGGTCTCAAAGAGGCTTTCCCACAACTTTTGGGTCAAGGTCATTCAAGGTCATTGACCTTTAAGGTCACCATATGGTATACTACTTATCATTTACACTTTGACTAACACTGTAGCCACTGTTTGGCGGGAAATGAGGATTGACCTTTCCCAATGACTTTTGACCTTGAAATTTGACCTTGAACTTTGTATTGGGGTACCCTACCGATGACGTCATAGCATAATATATGTCAGACGGGGTAACGTCATTTGGCCGGACGCACAGTGGTCAGTGACCTTGAAAGTGCAGATATGACCTTGACCTGTGACCTTTGACCTTGACCTTGACTTTCATGTGAAGTGACCTTGACATATAGTCCCGCTTATATGACGTTATGACGTCACCACTCGGTCTTCAATGCAAGCTAACTGGTCTGACCGCGCGTTTACGGCGAACTCAAAATGCAGGTCTGACTTTGAAAGCCTATAAGTCAAAAAATTTTCGGCCGATTTTCAAAAAGTCTTCAGCAATCGACGCGCTATTAAATTCTGTTAAATGTGGCCACGTTTCGTTTTCGGCTACAAGCGGTTCCCCGGCCACCTTGGAAAAACAGGTGGGGGGGCCTCTGAGGCCCCCTCCAGTGCGCGTGTTAAAGCACTGTAATGAGCATTAACACGCAGTCGGACAGGGCTTAAGCATAATTACCCGAGGTGGCCGGAAACCCTTCATGGCAGAAAAACAACATCGATTAGCGAGTTAATTTTGGAAAGAACTTTGAAAATCTGTCCTCTATGTTTACGCACTGACTGACCTACAGGCGTACAAAATCAGATGTATATTTCTAAATAGCCATAATCTGCGGTCACATAAGCACCGCCACCAAAAGTGGGGCCCAGTCAAACTTCAACCTGATGCTGACAAAAACCTTTCCACGATATGACCAAAAACTGTTCAAATTTGGGCTCCTCGCTGCCCTCCACAGTTACTGTTTATGCAAATTTCAGGTTTTCTCCCATTTTGACTGAGATAAGGAAATTTTGGGCCAAAAAGTGGGGGCCAGGCTCCCTGGCCTTCTTTTCCGCCGCCTATGTGCGGTCACACCAGTTCAAATGCATTGCAGACCTAGCTGTGCGATGAAAACGTAGCATCGTCAGAGTTGTATGTTAAGATCATTTCACTAGATCATAGGTTACAGACCAAGGTCATATAAACATTATCGCAATTTTTGATCGCACAGCTTTCGGCCACATGACGTTCCCTGGCAATACGTGTATAATGTTTTTATGAACTCATTGATTGCTTAATGGCTGCTTCTATGCAAGCTTCAACGTATGTGCATCCATTATGAAAATATCTCACGTTGTGGTGTCATTGGTCAATTACCTTGACCGACCTCGACCTAAATATTCCAGAGAACAATTTATATCTTCTCTTTATGAAATTTACCCGCTCAAAGTGTATTCGCGATTTTGTTTCGCACAGTAACGGCATTTCGCTAAGTGTCAGGTACGGCCTACATTTGACCTCTATGACCTCATTTGACCTTGAGGATACTGGTCTAGGTCCATGAAATCTAGCTTAAAAACACATTCTACAGCCCTCACAAAACCCTCAACACGCGTTTTGCTAACCCTCTTAATTGGTGAAATCTCAGGGGAGGCATTTCGGGACCCCTTCATTACGTGTTGATTCCAGGCTACCCTCCACTAAGCGTGTTAAAAACACTAGTAGATATAAAAAACGGATGTTCTAACCTATTTTAATGGAAGGAGAAAAGTTCAATCTTTAATTTGGTATATGCCATTTTGAACAAAAAGTGTACCAGCAAATTTTGAATGTGACCTTAGGTCAAGGTCAAATCACAATTTTTTTCACAAGTGACCTAGTGTCAAACAGACTTCAGATTCGAGTTCTTCGGCGCATTTCAGACGGGAAAATATATACTTTTAGCATATTTCATCAGTCTCTGTGGGTTTTATGATCACCTAAAATCTGCACTGTAAGCAGATTTTCAAAAAATGCCTGAGGCAATAACTTCTAAAGTTCTACTCCAATCGAGCTAAAACTTTCAGATTCGTCTTTAGGGCCCATGAGAACCCTATAAAATTATTTTGAAGAAAATTGCAGAGGTACCGTGTAGATTTGCCATTTGCCTGGTCGATTGGTGCTGGAATTGCCCCCTAACACGCAAACTATCTGCTGAGCCCCGTCTTCTTCCATACACAGCAGCAATGCGTTGCTAAGCATTTCTAGGCGATTGCTGACGTCATCGCCGTGCCGAATGCCAGATTTGCGGTTGCCATTTTTGGCCTATGCTAAAAAGCCGGAGCGCAACCCCCTGGTTCGGACCATATATCTCCAGTCCTATTCTGATTCTGGCAGCCTGCGAAAATGTTAGTGAAGGAACAGTTACCATGGTTACGCGCTAGCAATGTTAAAAGGCGTCATGCTGCAACCAATAACGTCACGCACGACTCTTAAAAATATGTATTTAAAAGCTGGATAACATCAAACCAAATACACATTACTTCATATTAAAAAAATAAATGAAAACACTGTAAGATGGAATAGATTTCCAGTATCACAAATTTAACTTGAATTATAAAATCAAGAGTTACAGGAACTCTTGATTTTATAATAATTGATATTTAATTCATTAACGCCCGGCGGGTCATTTTTGTCCTCTGACTTTGACAGGCTGCAGAATCGGTACCAGTGAAGTGATCTTCAGGTTTATGATATGGATGTGTGTTTCAGAGCGTAGACAAGCTATAGAAATGAATTTGAAAATCCTAGGTCTTTATGGGACGATTTTGGTGGAACTTATTTTGGCGAGGTTTTGGTCAACGTGAGATAGCTTTGCAAATTTTGTTTCTTGCAATAGCATATGGAAAGCCGAAAAGAGTTTGCATGATTGACATTAAGCTAAGACCACAAGGAGTCAGATGGTGAAGAAACAGTAAGATTTTCTTGAACGGCTTTGCCATGAGACATCGTCAAATATGAAGCGGACAAAAATGACCCGCTGGGCGTTGCGGACATCTTCGGGCCGCTGAAAAGGAGGAAAAGGATGTGTCCTGTCGTCCCGTCTCGTGGGTTAGGTGAATAATGTTACCTATAGGAAATGGAGGTACTCTGGGTCCTGCGAATTCAGGGTTGCCAGTTTATAGAATTTTTATCAAATCTGGGTTTTTTTAGTGCAATGTCGATACGTTTGGAAACTTTGGAGTTTATGAAATGCTTCCGGTCGTTTTCAGAGTCTGTCTTATTTTTGGAATGATTATCAAATATTTTTAACGAAAACATGCAAGATGGTTCCAGTGTTTTCTGAACGCGTTATCAAAGATAATATTCAGTGTTTTGAAAACATGACGAAATATTAGCATGACTTCACTGTTAAACTAGCAGAGCCTTTTCGTTTCCCCTCGATGGATTGTGTGTAGTGGATAGAGAGGATAGGGAACAGTGGCGAATTGAGGACTTCATTGGGTGTAGGGGGTTAGGGGTCTCTAGCCTCCCCGCCATTGCCTCGGAACAGCACTCAGTTATGCATTCACAATAGGCACACTGACATTTCGGTGGGAGGGGGGGCTTGAGCCTTCATAGCCCCCCACTGCTCCACCACTGATTGAAAGCCAATGACCAGCTAACAAAATGAGTTTAGAATTATCGCGGCCGCCGCGCTGGTTTGTTGTGACGAGATGGTGCAGTGTAAAACGTCTGGTGCACTTTAAAAGGGGTGAAAGCATGGGAAGTTCTAGAACTTCTGTCCAAAACCTAATTAGCACTGTTGCAGCTTGGTTCTAGTCAAGTGAAACTACCATGAGTGACTATCCCGGGGGTTAAGAGGAGGGCTCGAGACCCGCCTGGATTTTTGGTTTCCCACAAACTTTGTCTAGGGCTTGGATTGTATTGCCAGTGTTAAGCCATCCAGAACCCCTCCTGGATCGAGAAGAAATATCCAGCCTTGGATACATAAATATATCGAAAGCATAGTTGTTAGCAATGGCACAGATCAAATATTTCGCAGAAAAAGAAGCAAAACAAGTTGTTTTGAAGCGGAACAGGTGCATAACATGAGTACGCCATCACAAAATATATTAGTCATGACGATGAGAATGATGATGCGCTGACCGGCCTTACAATGACCAGCGGCGTGCCTAGAAATGGGAAGGTTCACATTGATGCAACTATGGAGCACGCTGCCTGCTCCAAAGAAAAGTTGGAAAAATCTAAATGGACCCGTTTGGAGATTTGGAGATTAATCAGGCGCAAAGGGGGAGATAATGGATTGAGTTTTCAAAACTTTTCATCTGTATGCTGAATATTACGATTATTCGTTGAAAGCTCAAGGAACGACAGTCACCAATTCTTGGAGACGGAGGAAGAAGGGGTTAGAGACAAAAGAAACGGTTTCCCAAAACCTTTGATATTCACCTTATATTCTTAATATTCTGTGCTATAATATACCACAAAATACTTAAAATACTATGATTTTCACAATTTTAGTTTATCCGCTGCAAATTATCAGTCTAGGTTAACCACCGTTGTATACTATTTGCAAATATGCGATTGGTATTGTCTATGATTAAACCTTGAGAGCATAAAACTGTCTTAACATTTTACTATGGCCAATATACAAGAGGAAAAAAACACTTCACAAAACTATAAGTAAAAGCGATGCGCATCGGGCCGCTGAGTGCGGTGACTGCGCCGCCCGGGAGTCGGCCGCGTCGTGCCAGCCGATGTCCCAAACGCCCAGCGGGTCATTTTTGTCCGGTGTCATATTTCAGAATCTAAAAGTGCTATAGGTTTAAAACTTTCGGAACATCTTCTTTGGCATATTTTAAACATAGGAAAACATTTGGTTGCCAATCTGAAATCTGGAAGTAGGTGCGGGCGTTAATGGGTTAATAGGTGCCTATTTCAAGCCTTGGTAATGACGTTCTCAAAACGTAGGTACCTATGTATATAACCAAGGTATTGCATATTGCAGAAACACATTATTAGTAGCATGGAATAGATACCTGGGTACAATACATGTATATATATATATATATATATATATATATATATATATATATGCAAGTTTCGGTAAAGATGACGGCATATTGTGCGTTGGTGTTCTTTTCGTTAAGGTTTTCAATCTTCCGAATAATTCACTTCTCATTTTACATTTCCTATTTATATTTCCTTTTTACATTTCCTATTTACAAATTTACCTGTTGACACTACCATCGAGATAATCTTAACACGCGCATTGACGGGGGCGGGTACCCGCCCCCTCGGGTTTTTCGGAGACAGCAGAACAATGGCGGCGCGCAGCGCCGCCGTACTTGGTATACCTTTTCCCTCATCATTTTTGCAACTTCTGTGAAAATTTTAAGGAGAGGTCATCTCAGGTCAGCTCACCAGTACAGGTCAAGTGACCCGACCTCAAAAAAAGTTTAAGATAGCATAAGTCGGAGCAGGGTGAACTTATCCAATTGAAACTCATATCACATAATGGGCTCACCGAGTTCTCTAAGATATGTTCCGGTATTTTTTATATCGATGACCTAAGGTCAGGTACGAAGCATGACCTCTCCATTGGAAATACATGGGAAATATGGTTTTTACTGAATAACTCAGTAACAGATGGTGATAGAGTGTTTATTTTAGCTTCATTAGACTCGCCTTGGCTTTGCGGTTCTAATGATATGCATTTTATATAATTTGACCCTGACCTGACCTCAGGTCAGGTCAAATCTTTGATTTGACCTAGCAAGGTCAAATCATATATCATTCGATTCGACTTGCTGCGAGGATTCATAAAGTTTAAGTGGTTTTGCTCTATCTTTACTTGTTCAGATGTAATGGCCGAAAAACTTAATTTACATGTTATCCCTATGACGGCATGTGACGGCATGTTTTTGACCTCTGGTGACCTTAAATATGAACTGACAAAAAAATGGTACAAATATTTTCGATGGAGAAGCGGATGGGCTACCCAACGCCGTTTACCGTTTTTTGTTACCTACCGTGGTTCTCGAGATCTTAGGGGCGTGTACCCGCCCCCTCGTCAATCCGAAGGTGGCTCAGACCCCCGTCAATGCGCGTGTTAAACAACGTTTATGAGCATGAACCCATTCCACAGTTACGTGTTCCTAGGAACCTCCTTAAGAGAATGCTGGAGATATGCACAAAAGACACGCCCTTCCATTGCCCACTGGGGAACCTTTATCGACAGATCGACGGAGTTGCAATGGGCTCACCCCTTGGTGTACGCTTTGCTGAAAGTTATATGGCGCATATTGAGTACATGGCGATCAACTCGATAAACCCTAGAGCGTCCATACACATACACTCAAGGTATATAGATGACATCTTCACTGACATCTCAAGTGAAGAGCAGCTCTTGCAATTAAAGTCCAATCTAGAAGAACACTCTGTGCTTACTGATACCATAGAGCGCCGCATTAACGGGAAAAATACCTTTTCTGGATGTCTTTGTAGACGCAACGAATAGGCCCTTCCTAACTTCTGTCTACAGAAAAGCTACTGACACAGGTCACTGTCTCAACGGTGCCAGTGAGTGTCCTGATATACATAAAAGCAGTGTAACTCGTGCGTACATCAACCGTGCTATCAAACACTCTTCCTCCTGGCCTTTACTACATCAGGAACTAGAACGGATCAGACAGATCCTACTTAACAACAACTACAGACAAAAACAGATTGATGAACAGATTCGTATTCAGCTCCACAAACACTTCTTGGTCACCAACTCTAAAACACCACAGACAGATCCTAGCAGAAACATCACTCTATACTATCAGGGAATCATGTCGACGGAGTACAAGCGCGACGAAAGAGTGCTTCGGAACATTGTCGTGAGAAACTGCACCCCGACAGACCCAGAACACCAAATTAAGCTCATAACCTACTACAGAAATCCTTCCATTTCCAGTCTAGTCATGTCAAACAACCTTAATAAGGACACCACCCCCTTGAAGGCCACTAATGTCGTATACGAGTTCCGTTGCCCCTTCGGCGACTGCGCGCGCCGAACTAACTCCACGTATATTGGTCACACAACCACAACCCTTTCACGCCGTATTACGATGCACCTTCAAACCGGCGCGCCCTAACAAACATGTCTCTACCCATGGAAAAACCCTCACCCGAGCTATGATGGTAGATAACACTACCATCATAGCCAGGTGCACCAACAAGAAAAAACTGTCCGTACTTGAAACTGTCCTCATAAGAGACAGGGACCCAACAATAAATCGTCAAATGAACATGCGAGGCACACTGTCACTATATGACAGGCGCCTCTCCACCACGGTTCATTGTAGTTGAAGTGCATAAAACCGGTACAGGTGTAGTGTTATGTGTAAATACTGAATTTAATGTGATGTGCAAATACTATTGTAAGTAGTAGTATTGTAACAGCTTTAATGGCCATGAGAAGGGAATTATTCGGAAGATTGAAAACCTTAACAAAAAGAACACCAACGCACAATATGCTGTCATCGTTACCGAAACTTGCATACGTGAGAACCTGCTCCCCGCCTTTACATATATATATATATATATATATATATATATATATATATATATATATATATATATATATATATATATATTTACGGCCCGTATGGAAAATTGGCCCGTTTGCATACGGGCCGGCCCATTTGTAAACGGGCCAAATAGCCGGCCCGTATGCAAACGGGCCAGGGATGTGGCCCGTTTGCAAAAAGTCTGGCCCGTTTGGATTTTCTAGTATCCTGGCCCGTTTGCAGAAGAGGTAGAATCCCATCCTCTTCTGCAAGAGGTGAGGATCAAGAGGTAGAATCCCATCCTCTTGATCCTCACCTTTCCTCATCCTTACCATATCCTTCCATAGTTTATAATCACTTCATACTTATTGCGACGACACTTTAAAAGCCACCTCATTTGTGTGGAAGTGTGAGAAATACATGATGATGATGCAAGCCGGCCGACCCGTTTGCAAACTGGCCGGCCCGTTTACAAATTGGCAGGCTCGTTTAAAACAGATTTGAGTCAAATACATTCGCACGCAACAGTTTTTTTTGGCACGCGTTTACTGATATAATTTCATGAAAAGTAGCTCCAAATCGCATCATGCCTAATTTTTTCACTTCTGGACCGAAGCACATTAGGTACCAATCCCGCCCACCACTCCACCTCCTGGGCATAACATGTGACCCGATCTAACGCCGCAAGACCAAGCGTTGTACACCCTCTTTTATCTGTGAAGAGCAGGGGTGGTTGGACCGTCTCGTTGCCTTGACACTTGCTGACTCTCTGGTAAGAACTTTGCATAGTTGCGTACAAATGTTTAAGAATATTGCGTGATCCGTGGAGTGAACCCTAAATAAAGGCATCAGAAATTTATTATCTTCGAGTTCAGGTTATTCACTATTTGTGGTTTGGGGACAGGTCCATATCAAAATATTCATTTCTGAGTCATGAATTTAAGAATTAGATAAATACCACCCCATCTGCATTTGCAATCATATCTGGCCAGGCGAATTCGATTAGAGGCTATGCCAGCGCCTCCCATCATAGAAGGCTTAGATAAGGCTGCCATCTTTTCTAGGTAAAGGAAATTAAGTAACTGAAATAAAATTCCAAATTGATTTTCCATTTCATGTTGCAGTCTACCTCCATCTGCTTTAATGAATCCAAATTGGCTGTTTTGGCGCCTTTCTAGCCAAATTATCCCAGGTAACATTACCTCCACCTTTTGCTGAGTGCCGGAACAGCCTAGCTTCGGAACTGGATGAGCATATGAATTCAGGTCATTATCGAATTAATTGTATTTCCATACATACTGATTGGATTTTGGATTCGGGTGATAATCACTGACTTAGTCTCTATGGCCAAAATGTGATCCGGATCGCATTGCCGATGGAGTACAAGTGTTTATTCCCAGCACTCTGGCACGGTCTGTGCTTAGGTGTTGGGAAAATAGCACTTCATGAACTCGACGACTCCACGAGATATCCGGATCCGCGCTTAGATCGGATCGCATTTGGACCATGGAAACTAAGTTTTGTGCAAAGTGATTGGGTCTGGTCTATCAGAGTCCGTCTTTTTATTTTAATCAATCTAATGATTTTTTTATCATTTTCATGGATCTTTTTTATTTTCAATGAACTTGTAAACTGGGTTATTAAATTAAGTAAATGTTAATCTGTCTGAACATGGTAAGCATTGTAACGGTGCTGCATTCAATTTACATGCGTGAATAAATGCTTGCAATGCTTGAATAGATTTCTGCTTGTATAGCCTTAGTATTTGAGAATAACTGGTACTTAAATTCTCAGTTATCAAAGTAAATATGTACCTAGAAATAACTTAGTGCTCCTTGTTTGCCAAAAAGCAGTTTGAACGATGCTTAGAATATGGCTCAGCCACAGGCAAATACCATCTCTGGTGAACACCGTCATTATCTAGCCTCTGATCAGATTGGTTTTGGATTGTTGAATACCTTGAAAACATTTTCCCTGAAAAGTGAATGCGGTCATATCATTTCCAATAGGCGTGTTTACTTAAACCTCGTCTCGAACCCATTCTCTTGCTTCAAGTTATCAACTATGATTGTCATCAGGAGCTATGCCGCAAGAGGAGTTCTAAGCGAAATTTTTGCTGCGAAAGATAAGAAAGCAATGAACACGCAGTCGGCGCCGAAGTCTACATATAATGAGATCGTCAAAGACTTAGGGGACATTAAGGTTCATGGAAAGCTGTACTTAGCGAGACACTGCCCGCGCTTCAAAAAGTATGGTGTAATTACAATTGCAGGAGAGCACAAGTTGATCAACAAAAACATGTTTATCAATCGACTCGCAATAGCATTTCAAACGCAATTATATAAAAATAAGCGTTGTATCTTCATTTCATGCAAAGTAATTGACCTAAGTCTGAAAACTACTTAAATAACCTCAGATCAACTCCCAGAGGTCATAGGTAAAAAATTTGCGGCATGAACCTTGAAAGGGACCCATGATACTACGATTTTGAGAATATGAAGGTATTCTCAGCTGTATCTATACAAATAGCGACCAATTTCTGTTTTTCCATGTATTTCCAATGGAGAGGTCATGGTGCGTACTTAACCTGAGGTCATCGATATGAAAAAATCCCGGAGTATATGTTGTACCACTTGGTGAGCCCATTATGTGGTATAAGTGTCAATCCGACAGATTTATCAATTTATTTCTTATACAACCTTAATCTTTTTTTAGGTGAGGTCACTTGGCCTGCACTGGTGACCTGACCTGAGAAGACCCAGCCCTAAAATTTTGGGGAAAGTTGTGGAATTGATCAAGGATAAGGTGTGCCAAGTATGGCGGCGCTTCGTGCCGCCATTTTTCGTGCCGCCGGAAAAACCCGAGAGGGAGTGTTCAAACACCCCTCACAAAGGCGAGGGTTAATGCAGTAAAGAACAACTGCGCCAACATTAGTCGTGCGACTGTCGAGCAGGAGCTTTACCTGGAAACCTGCAAAATCTGCGAGACAAAGAAGACACGACCACAGAATACGGCAGTGTTTCTCCTTATTATTATTTTATTAGAGATGATGTTGCAGTTTGCGCGGAGCTGGTCCAAAAAAATCATTAAATGCACTGTTGCTTAAGTCCACTGTTCTTTGGATCTCGTTTCTCTGATGTGGGCTGCAGTACAACAATCTGTATGTCAAAGGGGTGAATAAAGACAAAAACGCTAATTTTTGTCATATATTATCTTGAATTTGACTCCAAACATATTTAACAAGCATTTAGAATGACAAGTAACTCGATCAAAGTGCATACTTACCTAGTGTGACAATTAAGATTTCACTAAAATAGGGATCGCTTATGCTTAGACGGTTTCCGAAGGATATATAGCTATCAGTAAATATTTATCGGAGTCATGACAGCTATTGATAGACACAGGGCAGTGTCATGACAAAAGCTATTCCCCAAAATACTTTCAAATCATTGATGGCGTATTTCTCTTATTCAAATTATTATTGACATGGTTGACATGTCACTCACTTGCACCTTGCGATTGACAATTTTTTCTCCCAACCGACATACCATCAACTAAGTCAACTTGTCATTATCTGCTACACACATCTTTACTAGCTTTGGCCCGTTTGCAAAAAGTCCGGCCCGTTTGGAAACGGGCCGGACGTTATGCAAACGGGCCGGTTTTCCATACGGGCCGTAACATATATATATATATATATATATATATATATATATATATATATATATATGCCTCTTATATATAGATAACTCTTTATTAGAGGAATTAAATTCATTGGGCGGGAAAGGAGGGTTTGACCTTGAAAAAAGCCTTGACTTGTAACCAGGGACGCAACCAGAACTTTGGTATGAGGGGCACACCTCCTTTGAGGTGCACCCGGGGAGAAAAAGGGCACTTTCTAATAAAATCTGAAAGCGTACTATGTCTTAGTTTATATCAACTTTTGGGTACCTATGGTTCAAGAAAAATGTTTATCAATTATTGACAGGGACGGATTCTCGATTGCAACCGGAAAAAAGAAACTAATCTCGCTGAAATCTCATGAAGTAGCCAAAACACGACTGTTTTGGATATATTTAAGGACAAAATCAGCCAACTCATCCAAGTACTTAATATCAGAGAAATCAGCGGGGACTGTGATATCTTTCATCGTGTTCTTATTCTTCATCTATTCTAGACCAGCGCAGGGGGCCCCTAGTGTGGACCAGTGCCCTCCAGAGCAGCTGCCCCCATCCCTCCAGTTGTGCCCCCAGGGACTAGACTAGCTCAGTGGTCCTCCGAGGTGATGGGAGTTGGCCTAGTATTCTTATTTTCTGTCTATTTAAGACCAGCTCAGGGGGCCCCTGATGTAGATCAGAGCCCTCCCCCCCAGAGCAGCCCATGCTTCACCCAGGAACTAGACTGGCTCATTGACCCAGAAATGGGTTCATCAGACTAGCTCAATGGGCCCCAGATAGACTCAGGGCCTTGAACCAGCTCAAGGGGCCCTAGAACAATTTAAGGCGCCAGATCACCTCAGGGGCCTCAGGCCAACTTAATGGGCTCTCACAAGCTTAGCGACCAGACCAGCTCAGGGCACCCCAGAACCTAGATCTACTCTTGGGCCTCAGATCAGCTCTTGGGCCCCAGATCAGTTCAATGGCCTCAAGTGAGGTCAGGGGACAAGATCAAGTCAGGGGCACTAAATCACATCAGGGATCCCTTCTCCAGTTCGGGGCCCAATTAGTTCAGGAGCCCAGCAATGCTCAGGGGACACCAGATCGGCCCATAGGGCACCAGATGAGCTTCGGGGGACAAGGAATCAGATAAGTGGTCCCCGACCAGCTCGGGGCCCAGATCAGTTCGGGAGTACCAGATCAAGTCAGAAGGCACTTAATCAGCTCAGGAGCCGCCACACCAGCTCAGGGGCCTTCATTAGTCTCAGTAGACCCAGCTCAGCTCAGGGCCCCAGGCCCCAGAGCTGCTGAGGAAATTACTTCATCAAGTCAGGAGGCTCAGATCAGCTTAAAGGGCATCAAATTGGCTCAGGAGGCACCAAACTAGCTCAGGGGCACGAGACTAGCTTGGAGGGCATGAGATGAGCTTTGAAGGCACAAGGATGGCTCAGGGTGCGTCAGATCGACTCAGGAGGTATTAGTTTAACTCAGGGGGCAACATATCTGCTCAGGGGGCACCAGATCAATCAGCCCAGGGGTTCAGATCAGGTACCCGCCCCCAGACCCGAGCAGAGGAATAGATCAGCTCAGGGCACATAAGATCAGCTAAAGGTGAACCAGACCAACTCAGGGGGCACCAGATCATCTAAGGAGACATCAATCACCAGCCCAGAGGGCACCTGATCAGCTCAAGAGGCACCATATTGACTCAGGGGACAGTAGATAAACTCCGGGAGGCATGAGATCAAGTCAAGAGCCACTAAAACAGCTAATAGGGCACCAGGAATGCTCGGGGGCATCAGACTAACTCAGAGAGCATTAGATAGGTTCAAGAGGCCCAATACTTTGCTCAGGGGGCACCAGATTAACTTAGAGGGCAGGTGATTAGCTCAAGGGGCCCAGACCACCTCAGTGGGCGCCAGATGAGCTCAAGGGGAGCCAGATTAGCTTAGCCCATACGATTATTGGCGACGATGAGGCATTAGCTGGAAACAGATTACGTGCCATACACTTCCCGGGTGCTTGGAAAGACGACAGAGTGCCCTAGCTGACCGAGAAAGGCACTACATTGTCAAAAATAGTTTTAATTGCTAAATGCAGTCCAGTTACATCTAGGTTCAGCGGCATAGGGCACTAAATTTCGAGAGGCACGGCCTACACAGGGTACACCGTCTAGCGGTCAAAGGGCACTCCGGCACCGATAGGGGGCACGTGCCCCTGTGCCCTCTGGCTGCGCCCCTGCCTGTGACCTTGACCTTGAGTAGCCTTAACACGCGCATTGACGGGGGGCGGGTACCCGCCCCCTTGGTTTTTTTCGGAGATAGTAGAAAAACGGCGGCGCGTGGCGCCGCCGTACTTGGCATACCTTTTCCCTCATCATTTTTGTAACTTCTGTGAAATTTTAAGGTTAGATCATCTCAGGTCAGGTCACCAGTACAGGTCAAGTGACCCGACCTCAAAAAAGTTTAAGATAGCATAAGTCGGAGCAGAGTGAACTCATCCGATTGAAAGTCATATCACATAATGGCCCCACCGAGTTCTCTAAGATATGGTCCGGTATTTTTGATATCGATGACCTAAGGTCAGGTACGAGGCATGACCTCTCCATTGGAAATACATGGGAAAATTGTTTTTACGGAATAATTCAGTAACGGATGGTGATAGAGCATTTATTTTAGCTGCATTAGACTCGCCTGGGCTTTGCGGTTCTAATGATATGCATTTTATAAAATTTGACAGTGACCTGACCTCAGGTAGGTCAAATCCTTGATTTGAACTAGCAAGGTCAAATTATATATCATTCGATTCGGCTTTCTGAGAGGATTCATAAAGTTCAAGTCGTTTTGCTCTATCTGTACTTGTTCAGATGTAATGGCCGAAAAACTGAATTTTCATGTTATCCCTATGACGGTATGTTTTGACCTCTGGTGACCTTAAATATGACCTGACAAAAAATGGTTCAAATGTTTTCGATGGAGAAGTGGACGGGCAGCCCAACGCCGTTTACCGTTTTTCGCTACCCACCGTGGTTCTTGAGATCTTAGGGGGGCGGGTACCCGCCTCCCCCGTCAATGCGAAGGTGGCTCAGTCCCCCGTCTATACGCGTGTTAACCTTGAAGCCATAGTATAACATGTATGTTATACATTGCATGTTAGTATGACGTATGCGTCATACTGAATAATGCCATCTGACCAGATTACTGGGGTCAATGACCTTGAACCGTGATTTTTACCTTGACCTTCATATGGGTTGGCCTTGATATGTAACCTGATTGTTTGATGCTATGACGTCACCACTCGGTCTGCAAAGCACGCGAACTGGTGCGACCGCGCGACTGCGACGGTCTCAAAATTTGGGAGCGGACTTTGAAAGCTTATAAATAAAAATATTATTTATCGATTCTCAAAAAACTCGTCACCAATCGACGCGCTCATCAATTTTCTCAAATTTGGCCAAGTAGATTTTTTTCCACAGGAGAACAGTTCTCCGGCCAAGGTGGAGCAATAGGTGGAGGTATGTACTTAAGAACCCCCTCTACTGCGCGTGCTAATTGTGGTCATCTTGAAAAATGACCGCCATTCTGGAATTTCAGGTGGCTAACGGAGTTTTTTAAACGAGCAGTCCTTAGAGAGTATGGGTGCAAGCCAATTTTGGTGCTTGTATCCGGTTTCTAACGATTTTTGCAGTTATCTGCTCCACTATTTATACGTGTAATATAGAAGAAATCACCTGATAGTTACATCAAATGCCCTGTGCAGTTTGAACTATGTAAGATAACAAATATAGTTTTAAGCTAGGACTGAAGCTACTTTATCATAATGCATAGATAACAGCGTCCTTAGGATAGATCCTAATTGAAGCAAAACTTAAGACGCCGTGCCCTGATAAGGGCGGATCATATGATTCGGAGCTTTGACCACAAAATGGGACTCAGACATTAACGTTTATGGTGGACCAATTGTATTATATATTGAGTGTGCTGGGTGCGGGCACGTGCTAAATGAGGAGTGTCGATTTTGTGTCCAAGCGCCTGCTTTTTAGGCGTAATTATAAAGTGATTGGGCATTCAGCATTTGTTCCTCCCCCTTCCTTAAGGCAATCGAACTCTTTTGCTCCGGCTCCTTTTTAGTTCATAAGGAAAGTTTTAGTGCTTCAACTGAACCAGCCAACTTCAAACAGAACCGGTCAACTTCCGTGTAAACATTGGACCTTGGGACCTTGCTCCTCTTGATAATTAAAATTGCTTTAGAGTGAATGTTATTATATAGAAAAAAGCAAGCATTAAATAGACACGTCTTTTACGCCTTTCCTTTGTTTGCTTTTCGACATGGGTTTACCCCCGAACAGGCACATCCCCGTCTAGTTAGATTTCAGTCAAATCCATGGCATCTTGACTTTTTTTTGCTTTTCAACTTTGGTTTGCCCCCCAAACCTGCCGGTTAGGTCTGTCACTGAGAAGTTGCTCCCATAAATATTGCGCAGGTGCCCAAAATGTCCCTCAATTCAATCAGACGGCATTTTACCAAGAAGTATGTAACGGATTGATTCGGGGGACGCGCAGAGAACACATCTGGCTAGGCTCACGAGTTCTCTCGAGGTATGGAAGACTGCTTTACACCTGTCCCTTGCCATGCCTTCATCTTCCAAGCTGCGCATGTATCTACCAAACCTCGCGATGAAGCTGAGGGTCGCTTCCGTGGCTTCGCATCCCCGCCACAATTTCACATGGCTCTCATCGTTGAACCGTCTGCTCATAAAAGGGGACTTGCTTTTGCAGACGTTAAACCAGTGGTGTGCCAGCTCTAGAAACGTAGCCCTATCAAGGAAATCTTTACAGTCCGTACGATGCTCGGCAAAATGCTGCAGAGGCGAACAAGTAGTTACAAATTGTTTTCAGAGCCCACTGGGAGGGCGGGAGCCTAGCGGACGGTGTGGCTACTTGCGTTGGACGTGGCACAGTATAACCCTGCAGGCTTGGGGGGTGGGGGGGTTAGGGGCTGTCCAAAAAGCAGAAGGGACAGCATCGCTCTTCAGACGGTGACGTTTTTACTCATATCCCGTGTGAATCACGGATCCTGATTGAAATCACCTGGTTGGAAATGTAGCGCTTACACACGCCCAAGTTATCAACGTTCCAATCATAATTTTGGCCTATGGCCACAACGCAGCGTTTGCGAAGCTCTGCTTCTTTTGGAAAACGAACACGCTTGTTTAAATGTCACTTTTTTCCGCCTAGTGGGCACGTGTCCGGATCAAAAGTTGAAGGTTGAGCATTTCCGTACCATTACTTACGAGAAATCTAACCCGGTGGCCTAACCAAGACGCAGCGCGTCGCACGCCGCCGATCTGCCGCAACGACCGGGATTTTCGGTTAGAACGCGAAACGCACTGCCGCATCGCGTCTCACGACGTTGCAACGCGTCGCAGCAAAAGTTTGTGAACAATGTCCAACTTCTGACACCAACGGTCTGTATCAAGGCATTTTGTAAGGCAAAGTCAGTGGGGGCGCGGGGGAATTTCTTGTGCTGGCCATTATAGTGTCTTCTGGGGATCAAGACCTCATTTTTAACCCTCGCCCCACCGGGGGCCATCGATGGCCCCCCTAAGGTTTTTCCGGGATATCAGAAAAACGACGAGGCGCAGCACCGCGGTTGAGGGCTCTACCTCTCACTGCATCATTTTCCCATCATCCCTGAAATTTTTTACCCCGGGTCACCCAAGGTCAGGTCACCAGACGAGGTCAACCAAGGTCACCTCACTTCACATTTAGAGCTCTATAAGAGCTACATTTCAAAGTCGATCGATTTGAAACTTCCTACACTTCATGACCCCTCCAGGGTCTACAAGGTGTATATCCGGGATTTTTCGATTTCGTGCCCTGAGGTCAGGTCACGAGGCGACCTCTCCCATTGGAAAAGCATGGGGAAAAGCTATTTCATGATATAAAAGCCACAAAAATGGTTGCAAATACTCAGACTGCTCAGAAAAACGTTTTTGGACACCCTTTCACGGATCCCAGGGGTCATATTTGCCCTTTGATTTTTCCAAGGTCATCCAAGGTCACCAGAGGTCAAAAACAGTATTTTGACAATAACTTTTGACCTAATTGAGCTAGAGCGGTGAAACAAACACCATCGTGTTTGTCTTGTCACTGGCTTTCATTTGATATACGGCAAGGTCACTTTTTGACCTTTCGTGACCTCAGGTCATATTAGATCACGAGGTGACCTCTAGCAGTCAAACCACTGGCGGGAGGTCTTTACGTTCCACATAGCGGAAAAAGTACTGGCAATTTGCTATCAAATGTACTTTACCTGGCCTCAATAGCTCTAATGACATAAGAGTTATGCCCAGTTTGCTTAATCATTGCATATTTGAGTGAAAATAGCCGATCTTGACCTAATTTGCCCTCTGGAGGTCAAACCATTGACCTGAGCACTAAAACATGCGAAGTAATTTCTTACTGAATTCACGCGAGCTTTCTATTGCACTTTGCAGATTTGCGCTAACGCCCATATTTTCGGAGTTAGAGGGGGGGCCATCGATGGCCCCCCGGTGGGGCGAAGGTGGCGCCGGACCCCCGGTGGGGCGCGGGTTAAGGGGGTTTTATAAAACTAACGCGACTAGGTTAGCGTTGCAAAAATGTTTCATAATGTGTGCGTTATTCTATGTCTAGAGATTATAGATGTTGTCCAGGGCTGCCAGGTTTTTATCGGTGGAATAGGTCAAACCGAGTTAGAAAACAGGCCAAAGGGGGCAAAATTTTATTTTCACTAAAATACCCAAATGAACACCACAAAAGCCAGATTCGAGGCTCAAACGACCCCTAGTGGTAGCCATAAACCTACAGAAAAAGCGACTTGTGCCACTGCAGCTTAAAACTAATTGTTGACAGTTTGATATTGACTTGACGAAATATTTTAGTACACCACCCATCTAATAGAAAAAGGGTGCCCTTCAAACCACGCGTGGCCATCGAATGATTTTATCCACAAAACCAGAACATGTTTTAGCATCATCAATCACCCCCCCCCACTAGTTTTGACCAACAATTTCCTGATCTCAGTCAAAATGGGAGTAAGCCGTAAATTTGTATAACCAGCCGCTGCGGCAGGAGACGAGGAGGCCAAATTCGAAAAGTTTTTGGTACTAGCGTGGAAAGTTTGCTGTCAGATCAGGTTGAAGCTTACCTGGCCCCCTCATTTTTTGCCGGTGGCGACGCTTATGTATGCTACCACCACAATAGTAAATAAAAAGGCTAAGCACCTCATACCGCCACACCGGCAACCAGTCTTATGCACTTTGACTGCATCGGGTCTCGTCTAACCCACGAACGAGCTTTAACACGCGCCCCACCGGGGGTCATCGATGGCCCCCTCTAACTCCGAAAATATGGGGGTTAGAGCAAATTTCCAAAGTGCAATGGAAAGCTCGCATGAATTCAGTAAGAAATTACTGCACATTTTTTAGCGTTCAGGTCAAAGGCTTGACCTCCAGAGGTCAAATTAGGTCAAGATCGGATATTTTCACTCAAATATGCAATGCATAAGCAAACTGAGCATAACTCTTATGCCATTAGAGCTATTGAGATGTGGTGAAGTACATTGGTACATTGGATAGAAAAATGTCAGAACTTTTTCTGCTATGTGGAACGTAATGACCTCCCGCCGGTGGTTTGACCTTCAGAGGTCACCTCGTGACCTAATATGATCTAAAGTCACGAAAGGTCAGAAAGTGACCTTGCCGTATATCAAACAAAAGCCAGTGACAAGACATACACGATGGTGTTTGATTGAGCGCTCTAGCTTAATTAGGTCAAAAGTTATTGTCAAAACACTGTTTTTGACCCCTGGTGACCTTGGACGACCTCGGAGAGGTCACATGGAAAATGTCGCCCCTGGGATCTGTTAAGGGCTGTCCAAGAACGTTTCTTCTGACCAAGCCAAGCATTTGCAATCGTTTTTGTGACTTTCGGATCATAAGACAGTTTTATCACATGCTTTTTCAATGGGACAGTTCACCTCGTGACCTGACCTCAGGTCACGAAATCGAAAAAATCCCAGATATACACTTTGTAGACCCTGGAGAGGTCAGGAAGTGTAAGAAGTTTCAAATTGATCGAATTCGAAATGTAGCTCCTATACAGCTTTAAAGTTGAAGTGAGGTGACCTTGGTTGACCTCGCCTAGTGACCTGAACTTGGGTGACCCAGGAAAAATTCAAGGCTGGTGGGAGAATGATGGGGGAGAGATAGAGCCCTTAACCGCGCTGCTCTGCCTCGTCGTTTTTCTGCTATGCCGAAAAACCTTAGGGGGGCATCGATGGCTCCGGTGTGGCGAGGGTTAAGCGCTGACAACTGACTGCGTGTGAAATGAGAGCATCATACAATGTCACGGTACTGGCTGGGATGTGGGCTTCTGGTAGGATAGAACAGGATGTTTGAATGGTTGTAGGCCAGCGTTCTTCTCAAGCGTCGTGATTAGTTAATGCTGAGGCTGCTTTGCCGGGATTTCCCGTAACTACGCGCTTTGTTTCGTCTTAAGATGGAGTAGACAACCACGGGTAACACCATTTTTGTGGGTTGCCAATTTGGGACCGGAAAAAATAACAAAATTTTAATTATCAGGTGGTACTCTGTCTTATTTTCGTTAGGTGAGTCTGCATTTGATCAATTTTAAGTCATCTGTCTATTTCACTGGGGGTCAATTTCCGGGCACTGGGGGGGGGCATTTCGGCCGACTGGGGGAAAATGGCCCCATTTAACATGTTAAAAAATGACCTGGTCTGTGTTATGTGTGAACTGAACTAATGAAAGACGGGAGGTTAGAGCCAGAGTGTATTGGACAAAGAGCTGATCCGAGTTTAACTAGTGCTGGGGGAGTGACACCGGATGGCACACATGAGTCATGACCAGTCATAGTCATGACCAGTGGTCATCCCGGCGTAGCTGCTGCACACACACTTCCGCATATGACATGTGCGTCTGAAGCCGATGCCGTGTTATTTGTTGTTGGTTTATTCAATAAATAGAATATGCGTTTTGGAATGACAATTTGGAATGAAATCAATGCCCAAAATATATGAAAACTGGGCATAATTACCCTTGTTCACTAAGTTGTCCTTCTAATAGTTATTGATAACAGATAAGTTTGATTGTTAGTAAAAACGTTTCGTCGCAATTTGAGCTGCCAGATTGCTGCCTGAATTCAACCTTTCCTTTGCCGGCCAAAACTCCAGAACTACCGCTCTGCAACTGACGCCGACCGCCGCCGACCGTCGGCGACCGTCCGGTTAGGACAGGCGTAAGATAAACAAACATAAAAGATAATACTAACTCCGACTAAAAATTATTTATAATGCCCTTCAAGCTTCATGTCTCATCAGTATCATGTAAGTGAACACAATATGAATATATTATCATCAACATCAAAAGAAATTTTGTCACAGTGTTGCAATTTTTTGTGGATTATTTTATGAAACTGCCTAAGTCGACTGTAAAGTGTGAATTTTTGGGTGGATTCGCACACATTTTTCACGTCTCCGGACTCGTAACAATTTGCACTATAAACTGCCGTCCACTTAGTTCAGCCCCGTACGGAATATAAAAAATCCTGTCAAATCTAGGTTTTATGTTATCCATGCATGGTGAATTAAAATGGGGCATTTACGTGTTTTTGACACCAAAGCCCGATCGGTTTTTTTAGTTTTATCATCAAAATCTGAGAAAGCAGCTAAAGTTAAAAAATGAAAATCGTGGCTATTCCCAGGCACGGCAAAACGCGGAATATTCGTTTTGAAAGTGCTAATTAAAACTCATACGTGGACAGCTTTGAAACTAATTTCAAAATATGCAAACAATATTCACATTAGTCGACTTGCCATAATAATCCAAACTTAATGGTATCAAAATAAAAACTTTGATCTCCATTTCTTGCAAAATTATTGAACCAAGTTTGAAACCTGCTTCAGCAGTATCAGATGACCTCTCAGAGGTCACAGATTCAAATTTGAAATATACATTAAACATTTAAATATATATATATATATATATATATATATATATATATATATATGTATATATATTTGTCGTGATAAACGCTGAAGAATACTATCAGAAAACAGCTGTCATCTTAAATGATGAAGCCAAGTACAAAAGAATAACAAGAAATCCGGTTGAAGAATTAAAAAAGCAGGCCAACAACCTTATAGACGCTTCCAACAAGGACAGTAAGGTAATCAAGTTTGAACGGATAGTGGGGAATACCAGCCTGGATATTTTTACGGTAGCGTAAAAACTCATAAGTAAGGAAACCCACTGCGACCCATTATATCACAAATCCCGCTGCCTACGTATCAGCTAGCAAAAACATTGAACAAGCTCATCAGCCCTTAGTGCCATCAACATACTCTCTGAAATCATCGGCTGAGTTCATCGATCTGGTAAAAAGCAGGACAAGGACTGGAAGCCTAGCTTCTTTGGACGTGACTAGCCTGTTTACCAACGTACCTGTGGAACGGACAATCAAGATCCTTGCTGATTATGTGTATCGCCATGACACACTACCAGGACTTGACATCCCCGAGCACATTATGTGTGCCATGCTCAGGCTGTGCACCACCAAGTCTCCATTTCGATGCCCGCAAGGGAATATGTATTACCAAACTGACGGTGTTACCATGGGCTCGCCACTGGGTGTGGTCTTCGCCCAAGCCTTTATGGTGGCAGTCGAAGACGAAGTGTTAGAACACACGCCTGAAAAACCAGCCCTCTACTGCAGGTATGTTGATGACATACTTCTGGAAGTTAAAGATCAAGATGACTTGCAACACCTCAAGTCGAGACTAGAAGCTGTGTCGGGGCTTACCTTCACGGTAGAAGAAAGTGTTGAAGAAAATATTAATTTCTTAGACATTTCTATCGACGCAGCTGACGGACCATTCGTCACCAGCGTACATCGCAAGTCGACAGACTCCGGAAGGTGCCTAAATTACAAGAGCCAGTGCCCTCAACGCTACAAAAGCAGTGTGGTGAGAGCATACGTTCATCGGGCGCTCACCCACTGTTCTTCATGGCCTCTCGTGCACAAAGAATTAAGACGAATAAAATAAACGCTAGCGGACAACAGCTACGACATCGCATTTATAGACCAACAAATCAACAATACTCTGAACAAATACTTAACAGCAACAGCAGCAAAAGACCAAACAAACACCATCAACATCTTCTATAGAAGCCAAATGACAGCAGGCTACGAGACCGAAGAAAAGGTGCTAAAAAGGATAATCGCAAAGAACTGCAAGCCAACCGATCCCGAGGCAAAGATCAAGCTGCAGGTATATCACCAGAGCCCGTCAATTTCATCCCTGGTAATTAAGAACGACATGGCGGAGGACAAATCGGCACTGAAACAAACAAACGTAGTGTACCAATATAAATGTCAAATAGGAGACTGTGCACTCCTCCCAAACAGTGATTATATTGGGTACACGACAACATCACTATCAAGAAGACTCACAATGCACCTGCAGAGTGGGGCACCATCCTCCCACACCCTGGACGAACATCACAGGCGACTGACAAGGCAGCAACTGGTAGAGAACACCACCATCATTGGACGAGCTCGGGACGTCCGACGCCTGGCGGCACTAGAAGCCGTGTGCATCAGGGAGCGCGACTCACTGATAAATAAGCAACAGAACGCCAGGGGAACTCTCCTACTTTTTGAGGGGCCTCGGCTATCATAGAGTAGCCCCTCCCCCTCACGTGTACTTTCATTGTAACGTTTAGAGTGTGTTATGAATTTTGTCCTTGTCTCGTGATGTATAGCTTTCCTTTTAGACAATTTATTCATCTTGACAATCTAATCAATCTCTGTGGTGATAATCGTGTTGCATGTTTGTTTACCGCAATGTTAAGTGATTTGTGCTCATATGCATGGGACCTTGTGCGAGACATCAAAAATTCAAACCTTAAATTTTGTAACTACTATTCAACGTACATACCTCAGTCTTGAAAATGTTTATGTGAGTTAAATGAAACCGGTCGACTTTAGGTGCGTTTTTTACTTCAATTTTCTTTAATATGACATGAATATCGGAACAATTTTACACGAAAATAGCATAGAAAACCGAAAACTTATCAGGAACATTGAAACCTTAGAAAGAAAACTACAAAAAGCCAAAGCTACGGTGACGTTCAACCAGCACTGTACTAATGATAACTTGCTTCCGTCTTATACTAATATATAAATATATATATATATATATATATATATGAACATTACATCCATAAAAATGAAATTTTCTCGCCCTATGTCCGATTTCCGCATGCATTTCCAATGGTGAGGTCATGATCCGTACCTATCTAATCCTAGGTCATCGGTATAAGAATCCCAACTATATGTTTTGTGGGACTTTGTGGGCCCATTACGTGATGTTAGTTTCAATTCGATAGCTTAATTCTGTTCTTAATCATGGCATCTTAATTTTTGGGAGGTGAGGCCACTTGACTTGCTTTGCTTTGGCGACCTGACCTGAGATGGCCCAACCTAGGGCTAACTTTTGACAATAACCTTAACTTGGCACCTCAAACAGCGAAGACTGTATTTATCGCTGCTATGGAAGTCTAATCGCCATAAACAAACTGCGTCACATTTTGTCAAAGAAAACTATCAAAAGCCCTGATCGAAACACTGGTACTGTCCCGCATACTTTACTGCCTGACAGCATGGGCACCCCACACCGCTCAGTAGAGACGCGAATCGGAAAGGCAATAAGCTTTACAATAAAATAACGTACAAAATAACATATAATAACAGAAAAACAATAAAATAACATAAAAATAAAATAAAGTACTCGCATCGAACTGGTGGACCCAAATAACTTATATTTGCAGGATGACAAATAAACTAAAAGATAACACATTTTTTGTTTCTAACACACTCACCTTGCATATGAAGAAGGCGGTGCAGTCATAGACGTCAGTTTTGAGGCATTTATCGCAGTCACACACTATATCAGTATCGACGGGGCCTCTCGCAGACACGCACCCTGCGTTCTCGGAAATGACGCATCTCTGAGGGAAACAGATGAATTACAGATGAAAAGGTATCAAACAGACCACGCGCAGAATATGAGGTAGCATGATCTGAGGACGACTCATTAACACTGTGAAAAAGTCGACCTGGAAAATGAAGAAAATACATTGAGCACGGTTGGGCCGTCCGGGGTGGAAATGGGGATGGCTGCGAGTTTTCCCGGCGCCACGCACCGAAAGGTTTTCTGGCCTGTCATACACCTTTGGCATTACAGAGCATTCAAAACGAGCAAAATAACCGAGTTTAAGAAGAGGTGGAGCAAGGCATATACGTACTCCTGGTGATCCATCGGGCACATATGTAGGCCTGTTCAGCTGCCTCTGTAGGGGTTCACTTCTCTGGTAAGAGATGCATTGTTTGGGGCTGCAAGTGAACTTAGAACGAATACTGAAAGAATTCAAACATCTTGGCTTCTTTCGCGGTCACCAAAAGTCAATATAAAATTAGGAGTTGTTTAAATTGGGCCACCATGCTAGTTTATCACTGCACAAAAGCCCAGAGTCAGATTAATGTAAAACAGGTTACGTTACCTCTGGAACTGCTTGCATCGAAAAAAGGATCACATCAGTAATTATTGTCACTCACCCTTCATTTTCTCACTAAGAGGTCAGTCTCGTAGAAAAAAACTCGATTTTAAGCGGTCACTGCTTGACAAGACACTATGTATACAGACACAACCAAGTTCGCTTCTTACACTGGTAAACAAACTGGGGGGGCACCGGGGCACGGTGCCATTCCCTTAAATAATAAATTTTGGCACTAACCCTATGGCGTTGGCTGGAAAGAAATGGGTTGAAAAGCCTATGGTGCCCCCCCCACCCCTTAAATTCGAACGCTCCGTCATCACTGGGTTCTCACGATAATCTTGGCGTTAAATTGCATGGTGCCTGGACACTCCATTATCTTTGGACTTCCGTTGCGGCAGTAGATGTACTTGCGGCAGTCGGTGGGGTGGGGGAACATACCCTCGGAGGTGGCACAGGACAGCCCTCCATCGCGCCACCCTGGTGCCGCCTGCAGACCTGAAGAGGAGAGGAGTGCTCCCTTATTACCATCGGTTCAATCCATGACATTGTTACAAGCCGCACACATCAGGAAGACCGCACATAGACGATACCACCAAGCGTGGTTGACTGTGTTCTTGTAGGACTCTTTCTCGGGTTCTGTTCATGCTGAGTGAGGGTGAAGCTAAAGGCTTTTAACCTAACACCACCTGGGGGCCGATCGAACCCCTCTCGGCTTTTAGCGAATGATTCTGAGATGGTTCAAAGGAGACGCGCGTCGCTTGGGAGGCTTCTAGGGTGATCAATTAGACAACTTATAGCTGAAAAATTGTTACCAGGTTGAGTCATATCAATGAGTTACGAAATCATTTCTAAACACATGTTAGGTGATTCTGTTCTTAAATGAGGGTAACAAAACCAGGCTGCATATCGGCTTCTAGAAGATCTAGACTAGTTTCTAAACATCATTCACAAGCTCTTGAAACGGGAAATCTGCACACTGCCATACAATGTGAGTCCAGATCAATACCAATGTCACCAGAGGTCACCAAAGGTCATGGTTTTCAATATTTTTATGCCTTTAGTTTTGAATGAAGCAAGATGCAGTCTTGAATTTGATCGCAGAGATATTTATATAATAACCGAATAACTCAATTGATAGGCAGCATGGGCTGGAAGGAGCAGTATTTGACCTTGACCTAATATCAAGGCAATCACATTGATGGGTTTTGTTTTGTTCTAGGTCTCATGGTTCAGAAGTTATATGTGATTTGCTAAATGGGTCTAGATCTGACCCGTTTTTCCCACTATGACGTCACATCTCAACGGATATGGTTCAAACTCGGCTCTAGAGTAGAAAGTGGTAACGTGCTTCCAAAACCATTTTAACACGCGCCCCGCTGGGGTCCCTGGCATGACGCACCCCACTGGGGGGCGTTTTTCGCCCCCCTTCCGTATCTCATCCCCCACGAAAGCTAAACGAACATTACGGGTGGCGTAATGTCAGTTCAGTTCTTTCAGCGACAGGGAGTGGACGTGTTTTCAGTGCTCTTTGAAAATATAAAAATACTTCTGTTCTAATTCAAAATCAGCAATGATACCATACAGGTGAAGGATACGTTCTTTTGGCTACATTATGTACTAATTTTCATTCGCCTCGACCGTCTCTGGTGCAAGCTAGAAGAAGATAAAAATAAGAAGTAAGTCATCATTTTTGGCCTACTATCCTCGTTTCGTCGCTAATATTTCTCCTTGATTTTTTGTTGCGTTTCACGTGTTTTTAACAGCTCCTCAAGAAAAAAGCTTCTGCGGCGGTAATATCGAAATATTTCAGGATGGCTAATTTTAGAGAACAATAAAAAACAAGTTTTCTGAAAGAGAACATCAGCACCGGAGATTAAAGAAAAGAAAAAATATGCAACAATTGAACATCAGTGAAGCAAGGTCAACGATGCCACACTTAAGATGGAGCACAAACAACGAAATTTATCAGATCGAAGACGAAATGAATACGAAGCCGAAGAATCGAACATTTTCATCCTCATATTATTTTAGTTTAAATGTTCGAAGTGTGTGTGCGATTGTATGTGTGTGTGTGTGTGTTTTTACCGGTACCTAATCCTTATCCTTATCCTTACTCTACCTGGAGGCTGTGAGCGCATGCGCCTGTGGCTGCAGCGACCCCTCCAGGTAGAATCCCATCCTCTTGATCCTCACCTTTCCTTATCCTTACCATCTCCTTCCATAGTTTATAATCACTTCATACTCATTGCGACAACACTTTAAAAGCCACCTCATTTGTGTGGAAGTGTGAGAAATACATGAAAAAAGGCGTTCGAAGGCTCTTGAAGGTCGAAGAGATTTTAGACAAAGCATTTTTATATCAGGGCAATATTGAGGTCAGCATAGGTCAAAGAAGGCTCCATAGGCTTACAACAGAGCAGTGTACGTTTCCCTCTCTAGATCTGCCCTCAGGTACGTTAGAACAAATTCTTTATGCAGCATTGGATTCCTCTCATCACGGCGAATCGAATGATGTATAGTGTGACTCTGCTCGGTCAAATAGTGGAAGTGGCCTGACTCGAGCTAGGTCAGGTTCACATAGTGATCGCGTATAGTCATGTTGCATATCAATCGACTCCCCGTGACAATATAAGCACAATGCAAGCAAAATCGGAGCTTTATCTCAGTTCAGTGACAAGTTATTGGCAAAACAATCATTCTATGCTCCCGTGACCTGACATGACCTTTGGGAGGTCAGATGCTCAAAAACTCAACTTTAAGGTCAGGATCGTGGTAATAATAGACAGTTTTTTTTTAGGATTTTCAGCTATATCTATCCATTATTCACTGAAACCGAGCCCTTTCTATTTTTCACCATAGGCCTATAATGAGGTGACCAAAAAATTTACCCCACCTTTGATCAACAACATCAAAATTCCGAGATAGCAGATTTGTAGACCTTAATGACCGTATCTTATTGTAGAAGTTTCAAACTGATCGGTTCGCTGATGTTCCCTGGGCGCTGCTTCAAACTCGTGATTTTAGGTTTTGAGTTCAGTTCACTTGACCCTGAATAGCTTTTTGATCTGACATGACCTTAACTCAAAAGATTTGGTCAGATGTGCAAAATTTATCTAGGATAAGGTACTGTAAGTTTCGTTGTACTGCGTTTCTTTGTTTTTGAACTATTTGAGGAAAACCAGGAGGGGGCGAATTTTGCCCCCTCTCAGCGGGGCGCGTGTTAATGTTCTTCAAGTCACTTCCGGTTCCCGAGGTCATAAATAGGGGTAGGGGGTCCGATCGGACCTCCCTCAGACGTCGATGTATATAAAAAGAACTCCGGGTTAATGATTGATCACCCCGGTGAGCCTCACGTACCAGAAAATCACATACACCATCGCCACTTTGTCTCCTCTCTCTCTCTCTCTCTCTCTCTCTCTCTCTCTTCTCAATTCAATCAGGGACGAAAAAAATAAAACCTTCAACGAATTCAGAGAAATCTCCAAAATGGGGAAGCGAAGCCTAAACGAGGGTGGGTGATAACCTCCAGACGTCATGGCCAGGATCACGGCCTTGCCTGCCAGCTGGCCTGCAGTATTCTGACCAGCAAGGGCCTCACTGAGGTACTCAAGAGAGGGAGCCGAAACGACTTGGAGACGTCTTCACCTCCCGCTCGCTGATGACGCATCTGACAACATGTAACAAGTGAGTACCTGACGCAATAGCTTTCAATAGGTGGTTTCCGTATGTGTCACTACTCCGGGCGGATCCTGGCAGCTGGGGCAGCCGGTGTCTGCCCCATCTTCAGGTTTAGATAAGAAGAATTGACGCCCCTGCCAGTGGCGGATCCTGGCAGCTGGGGCAGCCAGTGTCTGCCCCATCTTCAGGTTTAGATAAGAAGAATTGACGCCCCTGCCAGTGGCGGATCCTGGCAGCTGGGGCAGCCGGTGTCTGCCCCATCTTCAGGTTTAGATAAGAAGAATTGACGGCCCTGCCAGTGGCAGATCCTGCCAGCTGGGGCAGCCGGTGCCTGCCCCATCTTCAGGTTTAGATAAGAAGGGCTGGAGCCCCCGTGCGCCCAGGTCATATAAGTAATGATTTATTCTCCCAGCCGAAATCACTATTCGGCTATAATGGAAACAGCCACTACTCAGTCATCCCATCGGATAGGTGATTGAGCTGTGTTGACACCCTGCTTGTAGAAACCAGCTGAATCCCAACTCGTAACGGTGCTAGATAAAACTAAAACGGCTGCTAAAAGAAAATTAAAAACAAATCAAGGCCCGGTGTTAAGCTACAGTGTTCCTCTTTAACATCGAAAAGATCCCCGATGACCGCAGACATTTGCTACGAATAGAAGCACAGGATCCTAGCATAACAGTTTTTATCTTTCCAAAAGCCCTTCGATGAATTTGCGTACACCGGAGCTATCTAGAAGTAAATGAGTGCCTTCATATACATAGGACAGTGGCGTCACCACGGGGGGGCAGGGGCTAACGCCCCCTAAAATTTGGAAAGGGAGGATGGGCAAAGGTATGGTTTTGCGCCCAAGAATTCCAGGACAAAGAAAAATGAGAACTGCACCATACTTTTAAGGGAACCTTATGCAAAAACTGTTGAATAAGCGTAGAATTTAATAGCTTTCATTTAACCACTTTCGCCCGACCGCGCCACCTCCCCCGGGGCCATACTAAAATATGGTCAACTGCGAGCTCGCGTGAATTCGTAATACTCATTTTTTGCTGTTGTACTGGTATTGGTGATGGCTATTTCATCATATGATGATAAGCAAACTGGTAACCTTATGTCATAAGCTATAGGCCTGGTAAACATTTATAGCAAATTGCCTGTACTTCCCTATGTAACGTAAAACCTCCCGCCGACGCAATCACTACTAAATACCTTCCAGGTAACATATAATAAGGTAAGCAAACAATTGGTTACCTAACTATTAGATAAGAGTAAATATATTTACGACCTTATACTAGACAAATAACCCTGACAAAAGCTGGAAAATTTTATATCAATAGCCAAAAAACAAACCAAAAAAAGAGGAGACACCAAAAAAAAACGAACGGTTAATAATACTTTTCCTGTGTAGAACCGATAAAGAAAACAAAAACCACCAGAAAATGTTCCAAAATGGTTTCCGTCCCGGAGGCGCCTTTTCTCGTGCATACTGGACTGAGGGAGAAAAGCAGCATGCCAAGAAAAGCAGACTTTCTGAAGGCCACTGGAGCTTGGTGAGAAGGGGAACTTACGCACCATCGGGGAGGATCTTCCCCGCTCTTTTGCCTCCGGTACCATTGGTATACCCATGCTATATTGAGCTAAAACACTTTGCCACCGTGATGCAAAGCCGTGGCGGGGTTATATCTGAGCTTGGTCCAATTATATTTGATACACTGATGCCAGCAGGGAACAAGGAAGAACTGCAATTTGGATACGGATAATTTACACACAAACTCACTCAGCCAATATTGTACATGTTTTTTTAATCCGTATTTTGCTTCTGTCAACCAATGGTAAGAATTACACTTAGTTAATCTGCCACATATGTGTCTATCTCTTTCAAATGTATCTTCATTACCAAAACCGAGTGGCCCACTACTTGGATCTGTTACTTCGCTACTTGCGGACTTCCAAGATGGTAGCGTAGTAGTAGTAGCGGCTTCAATTTTCAAAAACGTAGCTGAGTAGGAGATAGCGGGGGTGAAAGACTTTGGAACCGCTACCCCGAATCCTGGAGACTGTAGTGACTTGTAGCGTTTTATAACACAACATGGCGGTGGTGAAGTAGCGGGAAGCGATCCACCATTTTGAAAAGTAACCATAGTAGAAGTGGTTTCAGCAATTCAAGCCAATGTCAGTGGTGGCAGTGGTTTCAAAATTTGGATAGTAGTACCCACCTCTGTTCATTACTTGCCTTCCGGTTACTTTTGATCAAACTTTTGATGCTAGCATTCATCCATTTCTATTGCTGCTGAACCTTGAAGCTGGTAACCTCGCTTACCAAGGAAGGTTCCACAGCTGAAATCAAAACACATTAAATCATCCGAATCATCGTGCCTATAGTTCAAATCCAGAACAGGGATGTAAGAATATCACACTTTTGAAAGCAACCATTCAAAATAAAGTTTTTTTCGCCATTCAGCCGGCGTGTCTCACCTGTGGCCAGGCAGAGGAGAATCACTGATGTTCTCCACATCTTGTCCATGATGCCACACCAGCTGGAGTCTTTTGGCTCTGAAGCTAGTATTTATACATTGAGATGTTTTCACCCAAAGAGCAATCTATTGAGATAGGTAATCTCCGGGTGAAGGGTCGACGTAAATACGTCAGATAGTGGTTTTCCACCACCAGTCGTTAAAATTAGCGGCAATAAACCCGGACGAGGAACAAGGAGCAAGCTGGCTCTCGGGAAACCCTTCCAACAGGGAAAGAGTTGGCGACACCATATGACCCTGGCAGTTGGTGCGTCCATAAGCCCCAACAATTATAAACCCGGACGAGTGCTATAACTCTACCTAGGGCTGCCCATTGTACCTCCACCACCAATATTTTGAAAATAGTCCACCAGATTCCCATTGCTTGGCCTATGTGCTACTCAGAACTGGTTTTGGCTTCCTCGAGACTCAAAAACTGGCCACGCGCAACGCAACAGGTGTGAAGGTATCCCAAATATCGCACCAATACCCCAAACTAAACCGTGATCCCGGTACCCTAGTAAATACGTCTGTCACAAAGACTACTCTTTGATATACACGCTGCATTTTTAAGCTTCATAGAGTACGAATGCGACAAGAGGTTTCACGTGTAACACAGTTCCAAGTCACAGTCATCAGAATAAGCATTGGCGATTTTTCCTTCACCCGTCCAAGCCACAAACACCACTACCGGCCAAGGTTCTCAGTTAAGATTTAGAGTACTTAGTATGGTACAAACCATTGATCTTCCACTACCACAAATTGTTTTTGTTCAGTGCCTGTCCCAAAAAACAATTCGGATGGGATAAGAGCAGGCTGCGGATGGGCTTGGCGGTATTGTCCGCACCTATCTGTCTACCTGCAGCCTAACGTGGCTTTATATCTGCTCCAGGGGTTGTCAGGCTGCGAGTCGGGTTCTCGGATGTGGCCAGCATCGTGATCGGGCATTTGTCCGGCTAGCAGAACCAATCGGGGATCGGAAGTGTGAAATTGACCGATAGGTAGACGTTTCACCACTGCTCTCTACTTTTCATGTCTATTAGGCCTGCTTTCTGTCATAAGCGTCGCCACCGGCAAAAAGTGGGAGGGGGCCAGCCAAACTTCAAACTGACGCTGACAAAAAATTCCCACGTTAGGACCAAATACTGTTCGAATTTGGGCTCCTCATTGCCTGCTGCAGCGGCTGGTTGTAAGAATGTCCGGTTTTCTCCCATTTTGACTGAGATCAGGACATTTTTAACCAAAAATTGGGGGGCAGGCCCCCCTGGCCATCTGGTGGCGATGCCCCTGCCTCCCAATCTGAGGTAATGGTCCTCTAGCTGACCTACATCATACACAGTATTTCGTGATAAGAGTTACGGTCGCATTTATAATACGCGTAAAACGTGACAGTGATACAGGATATCGTTCATATTAACGGTTGGATCATTCCCCGAATCATCTCGTTGACGCGAACCTCACGGAACTCTACCTGGGAGGAGCACAGTTCTGGTAACATGGACGAGTGGTATAAGGCGCTGGTTTAAGACGCTGGTCTCTTCGGGGGCGAGGGGCTCTTATCCCACCGCTGCCAGATTTTTTGCACAGGGTGGCATAAGCGTCGCCACTGACAAAAAATGTGGGAGGGCCAGTCAAACTTCAACCTGATGCTGACAAAAATTTCCCACGTCAGGACCAAAAACTGTTCGAATTCCGGCTCCTCCTTGCCTTCCGCAGCGGCTGGTCATAAGAAAGTCCGGTTTCCTCCCATTTTGACTGAGATCAGGAAATTACTAGCCACAAAGTGGGGGCTAGGCCCTCCTGGCCCCCCTTTTTCCGACGCTTATGCAGGGTGGCGTATTTCAAAAATAAAATACAATCACGCTTGTCACAGTTTTACTAATTACATCCCACCATCTTCGGCGCAGTGTAAGTCGCACGCTCGGAACTTACCATCACCTCTATTGAAACACATACGCCAGAAGAGCATGGCAGATAGTACGCTGTAAACAGGCGATCCTGAGTGCTCTGAACTCTGGGCTAGGTGTGGGCGTGAGCCGGAGAGTTGTTTCATTCTCGGACGAAACTAGCCCACGCCCCGACTTCTCCCGGACCATTGCCGCCAGACATAGCCAGCCTGCAGCCAGCGTTATTTGATGCCGCCCCGGACCAATTAGTTTTCTGGCCTTTGTGAAGTTGGAACACATCTTCCAGGGCATCTCCACGCCCTGAACCAGCTTTCTTCCGACCCTTTCGTCCCTGATAAGAAACTTGATGTGCTCGGTAAGGTGCAGCAGCACCTTTCAGCCAGGTCGTTGGACACTTTGACATTCCGTACAAACTCCTCAGTTTCCTTTTACTTCTGGTCTTCGCCCCACAGTTCGGAATTCCCCGCCAGTCACATGCGGTCGACTCCCGGGATGGTGAAAAGTATGAATGAGTTGGGGCCACACAGGTCAGCCAGTTTGGTCTTGGAGGTGAACTTCTGGAAGCTGGGCTTCTCAAGGAAGTAGTGCTCAGGAGGATTGTGGGCAAGAATGCAGGAGGTGAGTCTGTTTTCCTCGGTGCTGGTCCTGTTAGGGAACAGATAGAAGATGACGGTTGGCTCGACGGTATACCAGCCGTGCCCGCCGAGCACCCTCCATCAACACTGCTCCTTAGAGAAGCAAAACTCCAAGGAGCTCACCTTTAAGGCCGGAGTGACCGACCTGTGCAGCCCCAACTCATTCATGCTCTTCACCATCGTGGGAAAGGACCACGAGCGACTGGTGAGTGATTCAGAGCCGTGGGGCGATAACCAGCAACATAGGACAACTGAGGAGTCTGTGCAGAATGTCAAAGTGACTGATGAACTGGCCAATAGGTGCTACGGTACCATCAAAGAGTACAGCGATATTCTTACCAGGGTTGACGGGCTCAGAAGAAAAAAATTGCGGGGCATCACGATGTCCGGAAAAATGCATCCGAACTTCCTCGATAAAACACAGAGCAACGTCAACCACTGTTAGTCAAATGTATGTAAACGGTTTGCATTGTAAAACACTTCAAATATAAATTGAGAATCTAGGCCGGTGTGGTAGCCTCGGCGGCTCGGAGATGGTGTGAATGTAAAGTCGTTAATTCTTATTCCGATGATCGTGACCTTGACACGGTGCGCCCCAAAATCCCAAACATAATGACGGTCTTTAAAAACAAGACTTGTTTGATAGGTTACCGGCGGGATAGCTTTGTGTGGGGTATTGGTGCAAAAAAGGGGATATGTTCACCCCCACTGCACATGGCCAGTTTTTGAGTCTCGAGGAAACCGAGAAAAGTTTTGAATATTACTTAGGTCAAACATTGGAGATTTGGTGGGCTATTTTGCAAACCTCGGGTGTGCAATTAAAATAATAAGCAGCCCTACCCCCCCTCCCCTGATAAACATCCATCGCCTTCAGCCCCCTGATATGCGGCTAGGATCGAGCCGGCGGACAGTGAACGACCGAGCTGTTGGCTGTCGTTCGCCTCTGGTCAAAATCAGATCCGAACTGGATCACCTGCAGAATAGTTCTCACGCTTAGGTAGACTGTGCCGCCGGGCTCGGGAGTTCGGCGGTCTGGCGCTGACCACGCGCTCGGTTATCCCACAGACGGGGAGGGAAAAGCCCACACCTGTCACCAGCGAAATGCCAGATAACGACAAATGTCGCAATAAAAGGTCAATGCTCCTTTAAGTTATCTCCTGAATACACAATCAATACCAATTATGGTTACCAGGGCATCAATACCAAGGCATCCGACCGTGCTCCCCCAAAAACGAAACAAAGGGGGCCAGGCCCTCTTCTCTTTCCCTCTGATAAATGCTTTCACTTTTCCCTTTAAAATCACTAAATTTCTAACGTGTAAATCCTAAAACAGTCCCCTTAATTAAATTTAATTAAATCCTAAGTTGCCCCAGGTTTTCGGTCCACAGGCAGTGATGCACGGTGTGCTGGTGTGTCCGGGCCGGCGGCGGCCGCTTATATACCTGTGTGGCTCAGGGCTGACGAGGGGGAGCTCTGCTGCACCTGTGTGCTGACGGGCAAGAACCCCTGTACCTTCTGTGCGGCCGGGCTCTGCGGACGTGCAAAAGACGCTGGTAGTGTGGCAAAGAACACCTGAAGAACTGCATATAACTCAGTGGAAGAGGTCGAAATAATTTATTTTCATAGAAGAATGTTATAATTCAAAGCTTTTCGTTGTCTGGAGTCCGATCGGACCCACCTCGGTTTTTCGTGAATGATCCAAACCGATTTAAATGAGAAGCACGTGGCTTTGCAGACCTCTAGGGCGATCAATTTGACAACTTATAACCAAGCATAGACATTAGGACAGGTCAGGTTAACGTGTTACGATGACCCTGCAGTGAGCCCCTATAAGGCGATTCTGCTTTTAACCCGCGCCCCACCGGGGGTCCGGCGCCACCTTCGCCCCACCGGGGGGCCATCGATGGCCCCCCTCTAACTCCGAAAATATGGGCGTTAGCGCAAATCTGCAAAGTGCAATAGAAAGCTCGCGTGAATTCAGTAAGAAATTACTTCGCATGTTTTAGTGCTCAGGTCAATGGTTTGACCTCCAGAGGTCAAATTAGGTCAAGATCGGCTATTTTCACTCAAATATGCAATGATTAAGCAAACTGGGCATAACTCTTATGTCATTAGAGCTATTGAGGCCTGGTAAAGTACATTTGATAGCAAATTGCCAGTACTTTTTCCGCTATGTGGAACGTAAAGACCTCCCGCCAGTGGTTTGACTGCCAGAGGTCACCTCGTGACCTAATATGACCTGAGGTCACGAAAGGTCAAAAAGTGACCTTGCCGTATATCAAATAAACGCCAGTGACAAGACAAACACGATGGTGTTTGTTTTACCGCTCTAGCTCAATTAGGTCAAAAGTTATTGTCAAAATACTGTTTTTGACCTCCGGTGACCTTGGATGACCTTGGAAAAGTCAAAGGGCAAATATGACCCCTGGGATCCGTGAAAGGGTGTCCAAAAACGTTGTTCTGAGCAGTCTGAGTATTTGCAATCATTTTTGTGGCTTTTATATCATGAAATAGCTTTTCCCCATGCTTTTCCAATGGGAGAGGTCGCCTCGTGACCTGACCTCAGGGCACGAAATCGAAAAAATCCCGGATATACACCTTGTAGACCCTGGAGGGGTTATGAAGTGTAGGAAGTTTCAAATTGATCGACTTTGAAATGTAGCTCTTACAGAGCTCTAAAGGTGAAGTGAGGTTACCTTGGTTGACCTCGTCTGGTGACCTGACCTTGGGTGACCCGGGGTAAAAAATTTCAGGGATGATGGGAAAATGATGCAGTGAGAGGTAGAGCCCTCAACCGCGGTGCTGCGCCTCGTCGTTTTTCTGCTATCCCGGAAAAACCTTAGGGGGGCCATCGATGGCCCCCGGTGGGGCGAGGGTTAACACATCTCCTGGTTGATGGTTTAACCCTCGCCCCACCGGGGGGTATCGATGCCCCCTAAAATTTTTCGGAATAGCGAAAAACGACGAAACGCAGGACCGCGGTCGAGGGTTCTATCTCTTACGCCATCATTTTACACAATTCCAGAAATTTTTATCCCGGGTCACCCAAGGTTAGGTCATCAGGCGAGGTCAACCAAGGTCACCTCACTTCAAATTTTGAGCTCTATTAGAGCTACGTTTCTCAGTTGATCGATTTGAAACTTCCTACACTTCATGACCCCGCCAGGGTCTACAAGTTGTATATCCGGGATTTTTCGATTTCGTGACCTAAGGTCAGGCCACGAGCTGACCTCTCCCATTGTAAAAGCATGGGAAAAAGCTGTCTTATGATCTAAAAGCTACAAAAACGATTGCATATGCTCGGCTTGCTTAGAAAAGCGTTTTTGGATACCCTTTACGGATCCCGGGGGTCATATTTTTCATTTGACCTCTCCAAGGTCATCCAAGGTAACCAGGGGTCAAAAACAGTATTTTGGAAATAACTTTTGACCTAGTTAACACCCGCACTGGAGGGAGGTCTGGCAATAACGCGCACTGGAGGGGGCCTGGTAAGCCCTCCCCTAAGATCTCGGAAACTAACAAACATAGAAAAATTAAATTTGAGAGGTGGGAGGGGGTTATTGTGATCTACATCATGAACAATTTTTATTGACCTAGGTCAATATCTTCAAGGTCAAACGAGGACATAAAGGTCAAAACAAAGTGCAGGACAAGCTCAGAACTGCTGTTGAGGTCCAGGCTCAATATAGTCGCCTCTCGACACTCCTTCTGTCTGGAGAGGCTGTCCCTAGGTTCCATGTGTCTGAGGACACCCTAGTCATTGCCCTGACCATAATCAGAGATTACCTGGGCATCAGTCTCCACCATTTGGCAATATCTGCCTGCCACAGGCTGCAAAACAAAAATGTCATCCTTGTACGCTTCTTGAATCACAATGAACGTGAAGCAGTATATAAGAAACGCATCAGGCCAGTGAAAAGAGGCCTTTCTGTTCATGAAAGCCTCACATCTGAAAGATTGGCTGTAGTGAAAATCCTGCGTGACATCCATCGTCCCAAGGACAGGAGCCCCCTGACAACGCACTACACCAGCCAGGGTAGGATTTTTGTAAAGCCCAGGGGGCCAGTAGGGCCATTGAGGTGATGGTGGGAGCCACAAGGAATGATATCCTTGCCCTCTGTGGTGTGCAGGAGCCTGGCGAGGCATCTGTGGATAATGTGCCTGTTGCCACTGGGGTGGGATCTGTGATCTCGGGAGGAGCTTCTGGGGGCCGTGGGGGTTCGCCATTGGTCGGGCATGGCCAGGTCATTGTGGCTCGGGGTGATGTTTTGACTGGGCATGTGGCTTCCTCCCCTGGTGCTGGTCGCTTGGGCGAGACAGGATTGGTCCCCCTCCTGGGTCTGGGGCCCTGGGCCTCCCTGGTGTTGATCGGGGGTGTTCTGCTGCTGGATCTGGGAGGGGCTCTGCCTCGGTTGAGGTCTCTGCCTACCTTAATGTGGAGGTGCCCATGTCGGACCATGGGGCATCCTCTGGGTTTGCGACCGACATCAGGCATGATCCTCAATTGTCCCCTGGGGGTGTGAGCTATCCGCCCCCGAGCCCGGGCTCGCCTGTGCCCGGTCCTGCTGTGGCGCCTTCCCCTCCTGGAGGGAGCTCGCTGGCCTCATGTGGTGGTGGTCTGGCTGATCCTGATTCGCTTCCTGTGGAATCATCCTCGGGCTCCCTGCTGGCTCCTGGAGCATGCGGGCTGTATAGAGCCACACCTGGAAAAGTAGTTGAGCACAAAGGCAATTCCCCAACTGTCGCTGCTAAAAGCAGGAGTGGCCGTGCCATCAGACCCCCTCCAGCTAGGTCTCCCTAGGGCCCCCTAGTTGGACTGGGGAGAAAACTTCGGTTCCTGTTCTGGCATTCCCTTGAGGTTTGAGCGTGTGCAGCTGGTCCATCAAGGTTACAATGTTTCTCAGGTTTTAGCTAGGAGGTTATTGAGCCTGTGTGGTATAGTGTTTGCTCACTGTTAAATATTGCATGTAAGCACATAGAGCTGGTCCCACATAGTCTGTTTGGCTTGCCTGTACTGGTTAGTGCTGTTAATTTGGTTTCCTAATTTGTTTTTTTTTCTTTTCTTTCTTTTTTTTCTCTGAAAATTTTGCCAAGATTTGTACCTGATTACTCGTGCCTCAATGATGGTCAAAATATATCCCACATACCATTTCAATCAATTCTAGAAAGATGTGACTACTTGGATCTTAAAAATTCCTCAAACACTAATAACCCACATGGAGGTTTTTCGAAGGAAATTATGGTCCTGCATGTAAACATTCGTTCCCTTTCAAAAAATTTTGATAACTTGGTATTTCTAACCCATCAGCTGCATTCAAAACCTTCGGTTATTTTGATCAGTGAAACTTGGATTGATTCATCTTGTGCTCAGTTTTATCAACTCCCTGGGTATAGACTAGAAGTAACCTCTCCCTCTCAAAGCAGAGGGAAAGGCGCTGCAATTTATATTGATAGCTCTTTGGCATATACTAGAAGGGACGAATTAGAGACCTCTAGGCTTGAATTCCAGACAGTATTTATTGAACTCAAACTCCCTAACCAAATCGCGATTCTCATAGGTTCTTCGTACAGGTCCCCATCATTCTTGCTAACAGATTTCCTGGAGTATCTTGAATTAACACTAGATTTAGCTAACACAGAGTCCAGATCATGTATTCTAGGAGGAGACTTTAATGTAGATATATTAAAACATTCTTCATCACACCAATCAGCTCTTTTCTTAAATACTTTTGCAGCCCTAGGATTTTTCCCGTGTATTTCGTTGCCAACTAGGGTCTCATCAAATTCCAGTACGCTGATAGATAATTTTTTCTGTAATGACTTAATGTTGGTGAAAGACTCACATGTTGCTATTTCGGACATTAGCGACCACCTCCCTATTTGTTTATCGCTACAACCTGTCATAAGCAAGCAAAAAAATCACCACGCTCTCAATCAACTTTGTTTTGACTTCAGGAAAATAGAAAACCTCAAATATGTATTAGCACAGAAACTCTCGAATATTACAGAAATGCAGGAACCCGAATCTACCATGGATTTTTTTTATTTCTACCATCACTTCTGAAATTGATAACCTTAGCAGAACAAAAAGAAATAGGAGATCCTTCCCCGTTCAACCCTGGATTTCCTTCTCAGTTTTGCAAAGTATTAACCGGAAAAATGAACTGTATAAAATATTTCTTCGTGACCCAACCACGGATAATAAGGAAGAATTCAGAAGATATAGAAACAGACTGAATAGCCTGATAAGAACAGCAAAAAAATATATTTTGATCGGAAACTTCAAGAGCACAAATCGAATCCTTCCAAGCTCTGGCAAGTTCTCTACTCAATCCTACATAAAAACAAGTCAAAACAAGAGTCTCCCCCTCACTTAAATGCTAATGGTAATGAAATAACGAATCCTGTTGAAATTGCAAATAAATTTAATGCCTCCTTTGGGTCAATAGCAGCTACTTTAGACAGCAGCCTTCAACAATCCAACGTCAACCCCATAGCTTATTTAGATAACCTCCCTAGCCCTGAACGACAATTTGTTCTAACTCAAGTAGATGCTCCCTCTTTACTTACTATTATCCAAAATCTGTCAAGCTCAGTTGCTACGTCTGACTGTCTCACTCCTAAAATACTCAAAGCTCTATCCTCAACTCTAGTGCAACCTCTCACACATGTAATTAACCTTTGCATCGCCAATGGAACGTTTCCCCGTATCTTGAAGAGGGCTTTAGTAGTTCCAGTCTATAAGGCATCCGACCCAACCTCCCTTAGTAATTATAGACCGATAAGTCTTCTTAACATTGTCTCCAAAATTTTGGAAAAAATTGTTTTTGCTCAGCTTTCTTGCTTTATTGATTCTCAAAACATTCTAAATGATTATCAATTTGGCTTCAGAAAATCGCACAGCACTTATATGCCAATTGCCCTGTTTCATGACTATGTTACTTTAGCCCTCTCAGATAAAAAAGTATGTGCTGCCATCTACCTGGATTTTTCTAAAGCTTTCGATACGGTTAATCACGATATTTTGCTTGAAAAGTTAAAATTTTATGGCATCAGAGGAAATTCTCTTGCATTTTTTCGCTCATATCTTGCTAATCGTACTCAAATGGTCAAATTTAACTCCAGCCTCTCTACAAGTCAGCAAAGCATGTACCATGGCGTTCCTCAAGGTTCTATTCTAGGCCCAGTTCTTTTTTTGTTATATATAAATGACATTGTCAATAGTTCGCATGAGTACAAATTTTTCCAATTCGCTGACGACACTTTACTAACCTTTGTAGCCAAGGATACCTCTGAACTACAACAAACTGTCAACAGAAACATCCCGTTAATAATGGGCTGGCTCACTAGTAATCGGCTTTCTGTCAACCCCAAAAAATCATCTTACCAACTTTTCTCCAGTACCGATAATCAAGCCAACTTAACCTTCGCCCGGGTGGGGGGGGTCTTTTAGACCCCCCCTCGGGTTTTTCCGAAGTGACCAAAAACGGCGGCGCGCAGCGCCGCTAAACTTGGTCTAGCTGTTCCTTCATCATTTTTACATCTTTCCTGAAAATTTTGGCTCAAGGTCATATCAGGTCAGGTCACCAGGTCAGGTGAAGTGACCTCACCTAAAAAATACTTAGGACGGCATAACTAAAAGAAGGGTTAATCGATCAAGTTGAAACTCATACCACATCTTGGGCCCACCAGGAGCTACAACATTTGTTCCGGGATTTTTGATATTGGTGACCTAAGGTCATGTGCAGAGCATGACCTCCCCATTGACAATGCATGGGGAAAATCACGAAATGAGCTTTTCTCAGTAAGTATGGATGGAATCAACTTCAAACATCGGTTGCGACTTGCTCTTAGCCCATTTCTGAAGCTGATACCAAAATTTTTTACTTTTGACTTTTAAAAGGTCACCTTAGGTCAAATAAGCATTTTTTGGTGTTTTTCTCTATAAATTTTGAATAAACTAAGATAGAGCTTTTATTTTGTCACCTAAGTGTTTGTATAGTCACTGGAAGTCAAATGATATACATCATGACTATACCAGGTCAAGTTGGGTCAGACCGTTGACCTGGGTCAGGTCAAATTCTTAAATTTGACCTGGCATAGCAGTATCATATATCATTCGATTCGTATTGACGAGAGGATTGCAATGGTGCATAAACTATGGCTGTATCTTGTTTGGTTTGGAAGCTATTAGCGAAAAAGTAAACGCCCTTATGCATGGGTGGCTATGGACATTCCCAAGAATATGCCCAATATTTAGTGACCTGTAGCTCCCTAGGCTTTGACCTGACACGAAAATGAATGCCGCTGTAATGAAAGCGCATCTCAAGAGCTTTCGAATGGTGTTAGAAAAAATGTTTCTAGCTATCATAGTTTCTGAGATATAGGAGGTTTTCTTAGTACACCTCATATTAGCGATTTTGACCTATTTTGACCTCTGGTGACCTTGATATTGACCTGACAAGAAAAATGACCGAAGTATTTTCGATATCATTTTCGAAGAGCTTTCGATTGCCGTTTTGCGCTTTTTTCTAGCTCTCTTAGTTTTTGAGATCGTGGGGGTCTTTTTAGCCCCCCCACCAGGGCGAAGGTGGCTCGTACCCGCCACCGGGGCAAGGGTTAAGTATCACCATTAATAGTGAGACAGTCAGGCGACAGCATTCGGTAAAATATTTAGGCATCACTATCGATGAAAAGTTTAAATGGGACTCACACGTCAGAAATGTTGAAAACACGGTCTCCCGCAATATAGGCATTATCGCGAAAAGCAGATTCTTTTTGAAATCAGAGCACCTTCTTCTTCTTTACAACTCTTTAATTCTACCTCATCTCTCTTATGGTGTTCAAGTCTGGGGATCTACTTTCCCCTCTAGATTAAAAAAGATTAAGTACGCTCCAGAAAAAAACTTGTTAGAATCATCGATGGTGCAGATTATCTTTCTCATACCAGCCCCATCTTCAAAAAATACAATATCCTGAAACTAGCTGACTTGCATAAATTTTCTCAGATTACTGTTCTACATGATTTTCTAAAAAATACCCTGCCTAGACCCATGGCCGAAAAATTTGTGCTTGCATTACCGAACAGAGACAGGATTTTGAGACAACCAAAGCACTTTGAGGTACCTTTCACCGCCCTTGTTTATCGTAAATTTTCTCTGTTCATCTCAGCCCCGCGTGTGTGGAATAATGATCTTGCATCCAAAATCAGGGACATGAATGACGTTCCTCGGATCAAATCAGCTTTTAAAAAGGTCATAAAGAAGATGTATGTTGACCTGTATTGAGGCATGCAATGTAGTTTTTTTCTATCAATATAGTTTTCTTTTCTTTCACTTTACTTTTTTGAGCTAGGTGGAATCTTCTGTAATGGTCGAGTGAGGATAGGTACTTGTTTGTCTTTGCCGGATGTGAGGCGATTCTAGGGTTGCACTCTTATTCTAAAAATGTCCGGTGCCCATTTTTCTGTTTTTCTTTCTCCCCCGTCTACTGTATGTGGAAAGTTAACGATCCCGCACCGAGTGAGTGGTTGATCTTCTTTCGTAATTGGGGAAGTCTTCATAAAATATAGGTTAAGGGAGGTCGAAGACAGGCCCCCGTGGCTTTCCCGTCTCTTGGAGCCTGCACCACCGTTTTTTTAAATTTGCCCCAGTCTTAGTATTCACCGCCACTCCAGACCTAGATCATAACATTTAAAATTTACAAAAAAACTTGGCCATGCTGGGGCCCGACCGGTAAATGCCATGATTATGCGAGAAAATGGCGGGAATAAGCTAAAGGCGGACCAGAGTCATATAGAGAAGGTCTCAACGAGTCTTTTCTTCAATTTTGGGGTCAAGGTCATTCAAGGTCATTGACCTGTAAGGTCACAATATAGTATACTACTTATAAGGTACATTTTGACTAACACTATAGCCACTGCTTGGCGAGAAATGAGGATTGACCTTTGCAAATGACCTTTGACCTTGCCCTTTGACCTTGACCTTGGTATTGGGGTACCTCATCGATGACGTCATAGCATAACGTACGTCAGACCGGGTAACGTCATGTGACCGGAAGCACTGTGGTTTGTGACCTTGAAAGTGCAGATATGACCTTGAACTGTGACCTTTGACCTTGATCTTGACCTTCATGTGAGGTGACCTTGACATATAATCCCGGTTATATGGTGTTATGACTTCACCACTCGGTCTCCAATGCAAGCTAACTGGTCCGACCGCGCGATTACGGCGATCTCAAAATGCAGGTCTGACTTTAAAAGCCTATAAGTCAAAACATTTCTGATTGATTTTCAAAAAATCTTCACCAATCGACGTGCTATTAAATTCTGTTTAATGTGACAAAGCATTGTGCTTCGGCTACGAGCGGTTCTCCGGCCACCTCGGAAAAACAGGTGGGGGGCCTCCGAGGCCCCCTCCAGTGCGCAGGTTAAGCTAGAGCGTTGAAACAAACACCATCGTTTATGTCTCATTAGTAGCTTTCATTTGTTATACGGCAAAGTTACTTTCTGACCTTTGATGACCTCAGGTCATATGAGGTCACGAGTTGACCTCTGGAGGTCAAACCACTAGCGGGAGGTCCTTACGTTTCACATAACGGAGAAAGGTCTGGCATTTTCCTATCCAATGTAGTTTACCAAATCTCAATAGCTCTAATGGCATAAGAGTTATGTCTAGTTAAACCCTTGCTCTGGTGGCGGGTCCGAGCCACCTTCGCCCTGGTGGGGGCTAAAAAAGACCCCCACGATCTCAAAAACTAAGAGAGCTAGAAAAAACCGCAAAATGGCAATCGAAAGCTCTTCGAAAATGATATCGAAAATACTTCGGTCATTATTCTTGTCAGGTCTATATCAAGGTCACCAGAGGTCATAATTGGTCAAAATCGCTAATATGAGGTGTACTAAGAAAACCTCATATATATCAGCAACTATGATAGCTAGAAACATTTTTTAACACCATTCGAAAGCTCTTGAGATGCGCTTTCATTACAGTGGCATTCGTTTTCGTGTTAGGTCAAAGCCTAGGGAGCTACAGTTCACTGAATATTGGGCATATTCTTGGGAATGTCCATAGCCACCCATGCATAAGGGCGTTTACTTTTTCGCTAATAGCTTCCAAACCAAACAAGATACAGCCATAGTTTATGCACCATTGCAATACATACATACATACATACATACATTTATTTCGGTTATCAACAAGTACAATGACAGTTCTGATTTCTATCGATTGGCGCAAAAGCGTCTAGCGCTTGACTCTTGGCGCCTCTCGACAACATTGGCGAATTCAAGTGCCACGGTCGCACCACCCTTGGCCCAAGGCCGCTCACCCGACAGTCACACACAGGATACCCACAACGGCGTCGGCGTCCTTTGCATAAATTGTTCAATAGTTCAATGTGAGAATCTTTTGGTGTTTGATATGAATTTCAGGGTTTCTTTCGCATCGCTCGATTTGTGTCATCGTTTCCATTTCCTCCATGCAGCAGCATCTTAAGTTTGTGTTCAGTTGATAAATTTGAAAATTCTGTGGCGATTATGGTCGATATATTTCGGTGGAGAACATTTCTCTACACTGTATAATTTACGCAATGAATAAGAAAATGTTTCGTATTTTCGTTTTGATGACCACAGCTGCAGAATGGGGTTTTCGGCTCCGAGGATTTGATAAGTGTGGCAATTTGATTTGGACATGTCAACTCTCAGTTGCGTCAAAAGGGAGTTCAAAATTTTGTTGCCGTACGAGTAGTATTTTAGAGGTTGTTGAACAGAGAAATATTCCACTACATGGTTTTTAAGTGATTTGTGCGATTGAATGATTCTTATTGGTTCTGGAAGCTCATTATATTGTTTTATTGCACTTGGCAAGGAGTTACTGAAGTTACACGTTCTAGTCAATAGTTCCGTTCTTTGGTTTTGGTTACGTAATTCTCTGTTAGCCGTTGCGTTGCGTATATTAGGAAGAGTGGTTTTGATGTATTGGGGAATATCGTCATTTAGTAGTTTTCGTAAGAAGTGAAGTTTGTGGATTTTACGTCGATTTTTTAGGCTATTCCAACCTAGATCTAATCTTAATTTTTCTGTAGAGGTTCTAGGTAGTGTTTTAGTAACGAGTCTTGCCGCCCTGTTTTGTAATCTTTCAAGCCTCAGACAATCTGCTGCCGTTATGATTCCGTGGTAAATTATATCGCAATAATCAGAATGAGGCATGATATAAGTGCTATAAATATAGTTAAGGATTGATCGAGATAAATATGGGGCGATTGGGTAAGGAGGACCTAGAGGGCAATCGTCTGGTCAATACAAATCGAATGATATATGATATTGCTATGTCAGGTCAAATTTAAGAATTTGACCTGACCCAGGTCAACGGTCTGACCCAACTTGGCCTGGTATAGTTATGATGTATATCATTTGACTTGCAGTGACTGTACAAACACTTTGGTGATAAAATAAAAGTTCTATCTTAGTTTATTTAAAATTCATAGAGTAAAACACCAAAAAATGCTTATTTGACCTACGGTGACCTTTTAAAGGTCACAAGTCAAAATTTTTGGCATCAAATTCAGAAATGGGCTAAGAGCAAGTCGTAACCGATGTTTGAAATTGATTCCATCCATACTTACTGAGGAAAGCTCATTTCGTGATTTTCACCATGTATTTACAATTGGGAGGTCATGCTCTGCACCTGACCTTAGGTCACCAATATCAAAAATCCTGGAACAAATGTTGTAGCTCCTAGTGAGCCCAAGATGTGGCATGAGTTTGAACTTGATCGATTTACCCTTCTTTTAGTTATGCGGTCCTAAGCATTTTTTGAGGTAAGGTCACTTCACCTGGCCTGGTGACCTGACCTGATATGACCTTGAGCTGAAATTTTCAGAAAAGATGTAAAAATGATGAAGGAACAGCTAGACTAAGTTTGGCGGCGCTGCGCCCCGCCGTTTTTTGGTCACTTCGGAAAAACCCAAGGGGGTGGGCCTAAAAGGACCCCCACCCGGGCGAAGGTTAAGCATTGCATATTTCAGTGAAAAGAGCCTATCGTGACCTAACTTGACCTCTGCAGGTCAAACCATTGACCTGAGTGCTTAAACCTGCGAAGTAATTTCTTACTGAATTCACGTGAGCTTTCTCATGCACTTTGCAGATTTTTGCTAACCCCCATATTTTCGGAATTAAAAGAGGGGCCATTGATGGCCCCCGGTGGGGCGAAGGTAGCGCCGGACCCCCCGGTGGGGCGCGGGTTAAGCTATATCATTTTAATGGAACAATTTCAGCTGCATTTCTTGCAATACAAGTGAACGCGCCTCCACCTATCAGCGGCCGCCAGCCGCTGGTTGCCGTTTGCCTGCTGGGCACAGAGGTTAGAAAGGTCACGTTGGGCACCGCTGACGCCGAGTTGAAGCCTTGGTGGGGAGGGGTCGCGTAACGGATTATAAAACCTATAGGCGTGGTATTGGGAATGGTGGTGGCTGTGCCTGCTGTTAGACCGGGAGAGGGGGCAGGTGTAGGAGACTTTCTGTGCACGTGGGTGGATATATGAGTTAGGTGTTTGCAGTGTGCGCTGTCGATGGCAATGGACATATGAGTTCGAGCTCATTAAAGGGAGATACGCGAAAATTTTTATTGGCTTGATGAAAAAGTCACAAAAAGCTGTTTCAGACGTGTTTTCTAATGTTTGTGAATTCGGCCTGCAAATGCCTTAAAATTGCTCTCAAAGTCGACATTTCTAGACGACTTTACCGGTACACCTTTTATCGATAAAATGACGTACCCACGGCTAAGACTACCAAATTCTCTAAAAATCTGATCCCATTTTTCCTAGGCTTGAAAGTTTTAAACTATTCAATTTAAAGTTATTTTAAAAAAGCTACAGCCAAAAATAATATTAAAACAGAAATATAAGACTTTTAAGAAAGCACAATTGACCAATCAGAACGCACAGCCACCTCATAGGGGGTCACGTGACCTTTCTGACGCAAAAGTTTTGTCATCCTGGGGCTAAAGCAGAAAATGACTCAAGACCCTAGGTACGAAACGGCTGAAGACTTGAATAATTATGTTTTTTTCCGTTTATAGGGCAAACTAGTTCGTTTTGTATTTTTTAAAGGCTTTGTAAAATTAATTCAAATACAAATACAGGAAAACAGACATTTTTATTCCATAAAAACATTCCTTTTCAACTTTAAATAGTTTTCGAAAACTAAGTGATGGGTGAAAGTTTCAGCATTTTATCGGAAATGTTAACCTATTTCGATAATAAGAGAGTGACCTCCCAAAATTTTGCCGAAGATACAAAAATAATTGACAGTTTCGTAATTAGGATTTTTCAAATAGCAAGAAACCACAATAAAATTTTTTCGCGTATCCCCCTTTAAATGGATTTGGTAGGTGAATATGCTTGGCGGGAAAAATTGCAGACACCGATATCGAGTTTAGAATTTTTCGGCATCAGAGCACATGATACTGTTTTCAAGAGTTTTAATTGATGCACACTTATTGCCAATAAAGCACACGCAGAACATACATGTGAAACAGACACCTGGCTGGCAAGTCATGTTTATGCAACACTAATACTCTAAACTTATTATTTGAGGCAAAGGGATAGGTAGGGGAGAGTAGGGCAACATGGATACCCCCTTTATCTGATGAACTGGCTGTTCGGTAAGCAGGAAAAGGGTGTAATACACTTGCACTCACTGCGCTTAGCCCTTGAGAGTGAATTGGTGCTAACAAGGTCTTTATTTTCTGCACAGTTTTCAAAAATATAAAAGCTGTAATTCATGTGTGTTTTCTCTGGTTAACTTTGTAAGCCTATTGCCCAAAGGATTTTAAATATTATACGTTGATACTTTCGCCTTATATTCTTGATTCTCTTGCATCGTTTTCGCCGTTGTCCCTGTGCGTTGAATCAAAGTGTGCTTAAGTCATGTGCGAGCCTATAGAAGAGCAGCTGGGTGAGACAAGACAATCACCCTGAACATGCGATGCGCAGCTCGCGAAATTGCATGGGATTTAATGTTACAGTGCAAAATCGTAATAAATAGTTTTCATCATGGCCGTGCTATTGATTTGGGACTTATTCGTTACTTTGTTGCTTGAAAGAATTAACTTTCTGGAAATTATAGAACAAACATGGTCGTAATATCTTGAGCATGTTGTTTCTTTACAATCTTAAATAGAAATATTGATATTGCAACTTCAAAACAATGTCTAATGACCTGATCTAAGGCTACAACGGCGATATATACCTACAAATATGAATTAGCCACCGTAGACGTGCTAAAATGACTATGAAGGTTTCTTGAGCCAATGAATAGTCCTTTCTACCAGGTAAAAAATACCCTTTTAAGATTATCTAGGTTTTTTATTTAAGGTATATCTAGGTTTTGGGTATTGCTGAGATTAGCGAAATTTGTGTCCAGTATTTTCGATGTTCTGTGTGATAGGTACCTTCTCTGATTCGCAGAAAATTGGCACTGAAGAAAATAATGTTTAACATCCTCGCACCGACATCCACGTTCGCATGATGGCGTTGAACATTTTTGAACTGAGTATAGACGGCTATTAAGCTTCGAAATTCCTATTCTAAATTGAGTTAGCAAGGAATTTTGAAGCTTGGATTGATAACAATAGTACTTTGGAAGTTTGCTTTTCCCAAATAGATCTATGACACTTCTTTAATTGTAGCTACTGAGTTGAAGCCACTGATCCTCTCGGGTAGCTGGTTATATAGCTTTATAGCACTCGGCAAAAGAGAATTCCAAAAGTTAGCTGTTCTAAATGGCAACTGGGTTCTTTGGTTTGCATTTCGAATAGGCCCATTGACAATGTTGCGCTTATGTTTGGCAAAATATTTCACGACGAGAGAAGTAAAGCGGTCAGCATAGAACCACTCAAATAATTACTACTACGCTGCGCTCCATGCATTTCGTCATGTGGTTTTGATGAAAACAGCTACTCTCCCAACATAAGGTACATACATCTATAATTTTCACCTTGATATGCATGAATCATCAATACTAGTACAGGGACCGCTTGCAAAATTCACGATGCAATGTATCATCCAAGTGTTTAAAAATATCTATGCACGCATTATTTCACAGCACGCACCTGTCCCAAACAAACCATTTGCCTTGCAACATTTCAAACAATAGATCAGTCTTAACACCTGCAGAGGGGTTTGACACTATTTTTTTCGATCGATGACTTTTTCATATCGATGACACAGGGTCAGATACGGACCATGACATCTCCATTGGAAATGCCTTAGTAAAACTAGAATTGGGTGAAAATGGTTCTATTTGTGTACATACAGCTTAGAATACTTGCATATTCACAAAATCGTAGTATACTAGGACCCTTTCCAGGTTCATGTTGTAAATTTGAGTTTGTGGACTCTGAGACGTCATCTGGGGCTTCTTAGGCAGGTTTTTAGACTTAGGTAAATAACTTTTCAGAAAATTATGACAATTTATTATTATTATTTTTTTATAATGTTTGTCTCTTGTGGAAACACCCAGTGCGCAGCTTGACACTGGGTGCTGAGCCTGAGACATATTTACTGCCCGTACTAGAACGACGTGTTTTGTATATTTGGGGTGATGATGAGGTGAGAGCGACTGAAGATGAGAGCATGAGTGAATATAACTCCCTCCGTTGCCCCCCCCGGGCCAGCAAGCGAGGTGAAAACCTGTTGTTCACCAGCCCCCGGGAGCAACGAAGGGAACGGGGATTTTCTCGTCTGGTTGTCGATCCAAATGATGTCAATGTCAGAAAAAAGATAAAGTCAAGTCTATACTCACCCTTTTAGACTCTCCCGGTTTCTATTCTGAAAAGAAGATGATGAGGTGCGAGTGACTGAAGATGAGAGCATGAAGTGAGGCATGAATTGATATGTGTGTCAGGTGTGGGAGCACCACAATGTGACTCGACATTGGGTGCTGAACCACAGACATGTTTAATATACGTTGGTTATAACGCGTTACGATTCCAGAAAGATGCAAAGGCGCCAGGACCTCCCCGGCGCAACCCGCCCGACCGAAACCTGACAGACCCAAAGGGAGTCAAATCTGTAGGTGTTGGAACATCTGCTGTCTCTAATGGATATCGGTATAGCACAGGTAATTCAAAGCTCCCCCCATCCCCCAGGCCGCCGCCAAACAGATCACAGCCAAGGAGGCCCGGCACCTCCGCTAGAACATAAATGATATCTGCAAGATTAACCCTCGCCCCACCGGGGGGCCATCGATGGCCCCCCTAAGGTTTTTCCGGGATAGCAGAAAAACGACGAGGCGCAGCACCGCGGTTGAGGGCTCTACCTCTCACTGCATGATTTTCCCATCATCCCTGAAATTTTTGTCCCCGGGTCACCCAAGGTCAGGTCACCAGACGAGGTCAACCAAGGTCACCTCACTTCACCTTTAGAGCTCTGTAAGAGCTACATTTCAAAGTCGATCGATTTGAAACTTCCTACACTTCATGACCCGTCCAGGGTCTACAAGGTGTATATCCGGGATTTTTCGATTTCGTGCCCTGAGGTCAGGTCACGAGGTGACCTCTCCCATTGGAAAAGCATGGGGAAAAGCTATTTCATGATATAAAAGCCACAAAAATGATTGCAAATACTCAGACTGCTCAGAACAACGTTTTTGGACACCCTTTCACAGATCCCAGGGGTCATATTTGCCCTTTGACTTTTCCAAGGTCATCCAAGGTCACCAGAGGTCAAAAACAGTATTTTGACAATAACTTTTGACCTAATTGAGCTAGAGCGGTGCAACAAACACCATCGTGTTTGTCTTGTCACTGGCTTTCATTTGATATACGGCAGCAGGTCACTTTTTGACCTTTCGTGACCTCAGGTCATGTTAGGTCACGAGGTGACCTCTGGCGGTCAAACCACTGGCGGGAGGTCTTTACGTTTCACATAGCGGAAAAAGTGCTGGCAATTTGCTATCAAATATACTTTACCAGGCCTCAATAGCTCTAATGACATAAGAGTTATGCCTAGTTTGCTTAATCATTGCATATTTGAGTGAAAATAGCCGATCTTGACCTAATTTGACCTCTGGAGGTCAAACCATTGACCTGAGCACTAAAACATGCGAAGTAATTTCTTACTGAATTCACGCGAGCTTTCTATTGCACTTTGCAGATTTGCGCTAACGCCCATATTTTCGGAGTTAGAGGGGGGGCCATCGATGGCCCCCTCGGTGGGGCGAAGGTGGCGCCGGACCCCCGGTGGGGCGCGGGTTAAGTGGGAACATTGACTAAATTTAAGCATACGCTGACTAAATACGTGGTTGATATTTCTAGACATGTTCTAGTCGTTCAAGAACAGTATATATTTTGGAGAGCACGGAAGCCATACAATTTATTTTTGCACTCGTTGTGTATTTAGTATTGTTCTACTCATTCAAATGAACTATAAGCTTACTAAATTTAATATTCTACTGACTTTGACCGATGAAATGTTGTTTCAACATTTTCTTGATAATTAGTTTACTTCTTGGGATTTCCTCAACAGATTGAAATTTATCGGAAAATATACTATTCCACAATTTCGGGGCCAAGCAAGGGGTCGTGAAAAGGCGGTAATTCCTATTTAAGAATGGTTGATCCAGTAGGGGGGTTCTTCTAACCTCACGATATCCCGGTTCCCTGAGCCAAAACAATTTTTTTATGGCTTCAGGAAGCTGACCAATAAGGAATTTATGAACTATAATTAACATTTGTGTTTTCGCGAGTTCAGACACTTTGTGGATCGAGTACTTTTTGAAAACTGGTTCTGAGCTTCCAGGGAGGTATATTCATTCAATGAGTCGAACGGCTTTTTTTTGGAGGATGTTAATTTTGTAAAGTTGAGATGAGTAATTCATACCCCAGATGAGACAGCAATAGTTAAGGTAAGGTTGGATTAATGCATGGTAAAGGAGAAGTGCTATACGATCTGAAATAAAGTATCGAATCCTACAAATAATGCCAATTTTTCGACTTATTATTTCAGAAATATGATTTTTACGCCCAGAAAACTTAAGTTGCTTATCGAAAATCATCCCGAGATACTTAATCTCCTCTTTTTCTTCAATTGCATTCTGGCCTATTTTTATGTTTAAGTGAAATTTTTTGGATAAGGAGAGTAATGCTGTGTGAAGGTTTTTTCAAGGTTGAGAGACAAATAGTTTGCACAGAACCAGTCTGAAAGCCGCAAGAGAGTTTCATTGACGTTCGATTTAAGTATTTCTGGATCTTTGTGTTTGAAGAGCAGGGCCGTATCATCAGCATAGGAGAGATATAGTGCATTTTCACCGATAAGCGGAAGATCATTAACATATAAAATGAACAGCAGGGGCCCAAGTATAGACCCCTGCGGGACTCCCATATTAACTTTTCTATATTCTGACGTTTTGTTTTCTACTTGAACACATTGTTTCCTATTGGATAGATATGAAGAGAGAATTTCTAAATATTTACCTTTTATTCCATATTTTTTTGCTTTTCCCAGAAGAATGTTATAATCCACGGTGTCAAATGCTTTTCTTAAATCCAAAAATACCCCCAGTACAAGTTCCCCTTCCTCAAAGGCCTTAGTAACAAAGTCTTGGAGCAGAAGTATAGGCATAAATATTGAACGATTTTTTTGGAATCCGAATTGGTTATTGTGTATGAGTTGATTTATTTCAAGATGTTCCATAATTCGGCAGTGAAGAAGTTTTTCAAGAATTTTTGATATTGCGGGAAGAATACTAATGGGTCTATAGTTGGTAACAACATGCCGATCGCCAGTCTAAAAGATAGGCTTGATAACTGCTATTTTTAAGGCATCGGGAAATATTCCTGTGGTAAGACATGCATTAAATAGTTTCACTAGATGCTGTACTATGCTTCTATATGTATTCTTTAGAATTTTGCTATAAATGCCATCACAACCAGCTCCCACATTTTTCATATTTTCAATTAATCTACTTACTTCTTCTTCATCTGTAAGCCTAAGTTCCATTTCATTTTCACAATCATTTACTAGATCTAGGGGATTGGTGGGGGAAGGTGTGAATTTTTCTTGGAGTTTTGTTCCAATAGTACTGAAAAAAATTATTAAAGGCGTCTGCTTTACCTTCACTATCCTGTATGTTCACTCCGTTTGTGGTATGAATTGTTTCCGGGATATCATTACCATTACTTCGGCTATTTCTTAACTCATTTATGGTTTTCCAAGTTTGTTTCGAGTCAGTCTTACATTTCTCAAATTCTGTCTCATAGTAGTGTTTCTTAGCTTTACGGATAATTCCAATCAGAACATTTTTGTATTTATTGTATTGTTGCTTATCTGCCTCACATTTTGATTTTAAAGATTTAATGTAGAGTTGGTTTTTAACATTTATTGAGGATAAAATCCAAGGTGAAATCCACGGTTTTCTTGGTTCCGTTTTCCTGTTACGGCAAGTTTGACGTGAGAGCTTTTCAATACCTTTATTGTAGCTATTTATGATGGTTGTGGCGAGAAAGTTTGGGTCGGTTTCATTTTCAATAGAAACTAGTTCAGCGCTTAAGAAAGAATTAAGTTCATTTATTCTACGGTAATCAAAGCAAGTTTATTTTGGAATTGATTTCTTTACTTTAACTTCATTGTTGGTGTTCAGCATTACAGGGAAATGATCTGCAATGTCAGATAATAGAACACCAGACTTTTCCACGATTTCTAGGCTATTTGAAAATATATTGTCGAGTAGACTGTCCGAGTTCGCCTGGTGTCGCGTTGTTTTAGAAATCGTTGGGAGAAATCCAAAGGAACACATGGATAAAAAGAAACTGCGAGCCCAAGAGTCAGTTTCGATGGAAAGTAGATCGAAGTTAAAGTCACCAGTTATATATATAGTCTTATTAAGTTGTTGTAGCCATTCGAGACAAATATTCAACTCTTCCATAAATTTTGATTTATCTGTGCTTGGTGCTTTGTACATTTGGCAGACGACGAACGACTTGTCTTGAGTTTTCGCACTGACACATACTACTTCGGCAGTTGAGAATGACGGGCAATGTAACTGGGTAGGCAACAAATCCTCTTTTACGTAAATGCCCGCACCCCCTCCCCTTTTGCCGACACGATGAGAAAAATAAGCTTTATATGAGGGAATTATAAATAAATTTTCAAGCTCTTTGTTAATCCAAGTTTCAGAAATTGCTATCACATGAAAGGGAATACCTATCTCTTTAAGTAAATCACAAAGCTCATTATGCTTGTTCAAAAGCGATCAGATATTTAGATGAAAAATACACAAATTGAGCTGGTTTGATGCAAACTGACCGCTCAATCTCGAGGGTGAGTAATAAGAACAAGTGGTTCTTATTCTATCAAAATCATAGTGAGCTCCTAAATTGTCGTCCACTGTCAGGGAAGCAAAGGGATCAATCGTCCTATCTTGGAATGCCAGTCCATAATTATTCATTCAATTAACCAGGATCTAATAAACAGTGCCTAAAAGACCTAAAGCGAATCAGATACGCCACCTAGGAATAAGAAAATCACTTATTCGAAGACGATTTCGTTTCAAAACCAGAGTCCAGAGAACGGTACGGACCAGAAGATCCAAAATCTAAATCTCAGTACAAGTCTAATTACTGGAAAGTTCTGTTATTATTTTAGTTTTTAATTAATGCATGCAAATTAATAATAAAGACCTGCTATACATTTCATACTTGTTTTAATATGATTAACAAATGATGAGAAGAGATAATTCGCAAGGCTGAGGGTTGCATAATTTCATAATGAGCTAAATTAATTTTTAATGCTAAATTAAAAATTATGATGACATTACGTTCAGATTATTATAACGATTCGATTGATATGCGTATTGACTATGCTAGGTGAGATGGTGACCTTGACCTGACCTTGGATCAGGTCATTTTCTTGACCTAGTATAGTAAAGTATCCCACACATTCTACTTGCCGTAACGAGAGGAAGCGAACTGTGTCTGAAAATAATTTAAACTCAAATCTGTCCGATGCTAGAGCCCAGAAACTTTTATTTGGCATGCCACCTTTTTACCTATCATGACCTCAATATCGACCCTAAGCCAATAGGTGACTACTGTTGTTTTTCATGAATTTTTATGACATATCTATCAGCCTTGGTGTTTTTTTGCTCTCTGCATAGGAGCCAAGTTCGAGGGAGTGTTTGAACGCCCCTCTCCCTCCCCCACTAGAATAAAAATGGCTCGGAGGCCCACTGGGGCGGGTGTTAATATTTGTGATCTAATAGACCCATTTTTATTCTTATCTCATATACTGACAAAACTGCTCCCTCCTCAGTGTTGTCATATACAGAGGCGTGAGTAGAGCACTGGCCAAGGATGCCAAGCGCTGGCAAAGGTGTGACGTCACTCGTGCGACCCATCCGGCACCCTTCCACTGACACTATTTAGATTTAACAAATCCTTGTGAATACACTTTCAGTCTGGTCTCAAACTTTCTTTGCATAATACTGGTGGCAGCGCTGGTCTCGACCAGTATCCATTACTGAAGGTGAGCTACTTCACACTATGGTGAGTGTTTTCTTTTGAAATATATTAAACGTACCTATAGATAAATTCATCATTCGTGCCTGTGTTACTATGTCAATAGCGCGCTTTCCACCGATATTTTAACCTTTGCCGATTTCGTCCCTGTATGTGGTGGCAGCCCCCTCATCCACGATTTTCTCCTTGAGTTTGACCTATTGAACAGACAGTACTTCCTTAAAAGTCGCCAAATTGTCATTTAAGAGACGGCCAGAAAAAAATTTACGAGACATCCGTGAGCTCGGTTCCTGTTCAACATTTTCGGACAAAAAACTTTGTCATTTAGGCCCGTATGGTTGACTACCGGCCCATGTCCCCCTCACCTTCAGGATGTGATAACCTGTCGCCAAATATCTGACGAAACAGTGTCGGCTTGCGCTGACGGTCTCCGCTCCTTTGGCAAACAACTTACTGAGCGGGACACAGACGCCAACACAAAAACCAGTAAAGACCAAGCTCTCTATGTGCCCAATTCATAAAAGGTGTATAATTTCGATACACCGCTTAGTTATTTCCCACCACCCCCATCATTCTCCTGTGCCCTAGAAGCCGCACGCTTCGGGGAACGCGATGACTCTCCCACCCGCAGATTAGACCAGCCACGACAAATATCAACAACATCCCTTCCCCCCACCCCCCATCCCAGATGACCCCCTCTCTCAGGTCAAGGCTGGCATCGTTGCATTTGAACTTGCGCAAGCCCAGCAAGCTGTGTCGCAACAACGCTGGCGGCTGCGTCAGCGTGCCAAGTGCCAGGTATGTCACCAGGGGGCCGCCACGGAATTTTTACAAGGGGGACGGCCCCGGGCTGATGCTGACCTGGGGAGGCGAATTATGAGCATATTCAGTACCTCACAGCATTAATGACGATGAACGAAAAAATGGGGGACGTCCCCACTGGTTGGCCAACAGGAGGACACATTCCCCCGCCTCCCCCTCCACTTTCGACGCCCATGTCTGTCACCGATCCGACGTTCACGGGTGTTCACGGGCACATTCAGGTCAACTAATTCCAGGCGGAATTTGAATCAGCCCAATCTAAGTAGTTTAAGTCATTTACCCTATCCCATCACGGTGGCGGATGCAAGGGGGGCAGAAAAGGCATTTGCCCCCCAAACGGAAAAGCTCGGGGCAAAACTATGTTTTGCCCCCCCAAAGCAATCGACCTCCTTTTTCTCCCGACTCCTGTTTAGTTTATTAGCAAGATTTTGGTGCTTCAACTCTGATTTTCAAACAGAACCAGTGAAGTTCAGTGGAAATATTGTATCTCAAGCCCATATTTTTCACCCCGTGACGTTTTTTTTTTGCCTTTCGACTTTGGTTTGCCCCTTCCAAACCGACCGGCTAGATCCGTCACAGTCCCAACATCGTCTCTTTCCTTTCCGTATTTTCATATCTGCAGACCACTCATAACATAGCGGTAATTTTGTTCCTTTGTCTGCATTTCGAAACTTAACACAATGGTCCGTTACTTCTCTTCCTGAGTTGGCCCAAGCCCCCTGTTTACTGGTGAACGTTCCTCTTCTATTGTTGCACCCAGATATGTAACCCTTAAAGGGAGATACGCGAAAAAATATTATTGTGGTTCCTTGCTACTTAGAAAAACTTGATTATGAAACTGTCGAGTATTTTTGTATCTTTGGCAAATTTTTTTGAAGGCCACTCAACTATTATTGAAATATGTTAAAGGTACATGTAAAATGCTGGAACCTGCTCTTCATGTCAATCTTTTCAAAACTTATTTGAAGTTTTTAAAGTAACTGTTTTTAAAATAAGAATGTATGTTCTCCCGTATATGTATTTGAATGAATTTTATATAGCCCATAAAAACATTGAATATATCAGTTTGCCCTAAAAGTGTACTATAAAATAATTGCTTAATTCTTCATTCTTTCGTACCTCGGATCTTCAGCCGTTTTCTACAAAATTCCCAGCATGACAAAACTTTTGCGTCAGATACGTCGCGTGACCCAGGTATGAGAATTCCTGGGCTTCTGATTGGTCAATTGTGATTTAAAGTCGTATATTTCTGATTCAAAAGAGCTTTGGAATGTTACAAGTACTTTTTCTGTGATAGTTTGAGGTTCTAAAACACTGCTTAGGACAGATAGGACGCAATTCTTAGAGATATTGATACGTCATTTGATCGATAGTGAGAAGTCTCGATAAGTCGCATAGAAATATTGGCTTTGAGAGAGATTATATGGCATTTGGAGGTGGAATTCACAAAAATGAGAAAAGAACTTCTGAAACAACTTTTGTGACCTTTCGATCCAGCGAATAAATTTTTTCGCGTATCTCCCGTTAACACCCGCACTGGAGGGGGGTCTGGCACTAACGCGCACTGGAGGGGGCCTGGTAGGGCCCCCTAAGATCTCGGAAACTAACAGGTATAGAAAAACGAAATTTGAAAGGTGGGTGGGGGATATAATGATGTACATCATGACAAATTTTTATTGACCTAGGTCAATATCTTCAAGGTCAAACGAGGACATAAAGGTCAAAACTTGGCCATGTTGGGGACCGACCGGTAAATCCCGTGATTATGCGGGAAATGGCGGGAATAAGCTAAAGACGGGCAAGGGTCATAAGGAGAAGGTCTCAAAGAGCCTTTACTTCAATTTTAGGGTCAAGGTCATTCAAGGCCATTGACCTGTAAGGTCACAATATAGTATACTACCTATAATGTACACTTTGACTAACACTATAGCCACTGTTTGGCGGGAAATGAGGATTGACCTTTGCAAATGACCTTTGACCCTGCCCTTTGACCTTGGCCTTGGTATTGGGGTACCTTATCGATGACGTCATAGCATAACGTACGTCAGACCCCGTAACGTCATTTGACCGGAAGCACTGTGGTCAATGACCTTGAAAGTGCAGATATGACCTTGACCTGTGACCTTTGACCTTGAACTTCATGTGAGGTGACCTTGACATATAATCCCGGCTATATGGTGTTACGACTTCACCACTCGGTCTCCAATGCAAGCTAACTGGTCCGACCGCGCGATTACGGCGATCTCAAAATGCAGGTCTGACTTTAAAAACCTATAAGTCAAAAAATTTTCAACCGATTTTCAAAAAAACTTCAACAATCGACGCGTTATTAAATTCTGTTTAATGTGGCAAAGTATTGTGTTTCGGCTACGAGCGGTTCTCCCGCCATCTTGGAAAAACAGGTGGGAGGCCTCCGAGCCCCCCTCCAGTGCGCGTGTTAACCCTCGCCCCACCGGGGGCCATCGATGGCCCCTCCGGTTGTTTTTCGGGATAGCAGAAAACGACGAAGCACAGCACCGCGGTTGAGGGCTCTACCTCTCGCTGCATCATTTTGTCATCATCCCTGAAATTTTTTACCCCGGGTCACCCAAGGTCAGGTCACAAGACGAGGTCAACCAAGGTCACCTCACTTCACCTTTAGAGCTCTGTAAGAGCTACATTTCAAAGTCGATCGATTTGAAACTTCCTACACTTCATGACCCCTCCAGGGTCTACAAGGTGTTTATCCGGGATTTTTCGATTTCGTGCCCTGAGGTCAGGTCACGAGGCGACCTCTCCCATTGACAAAGCATGGGGAAAAGCTATTTCATGATATAAAAGCCACAAAAATGATTGCAAATACTCAGACTGCTCAGAACAACGTTTTTGGACACCCTTTCACGGATCCCAGGGGTCATATTTGCCCTTTGACTTTTCCAAGGTCATCCAAGGTCACCAGAGATCAAAACAGTATTTTGGCAATAACTTTGACCTAATTGAGCTAGAGCGGTGAAACAAACACCATCGTGTTTGTCTTGTCACTGGCTTTCATTTGATATACGGCAAGGTCACTTTTGACCTTTCGTGACCTCAGGTCATATTAGGTCACGAGGTGACCTCTGGCGGTCAAACCACTGGCGGGAGGTCTTTACGTTCCACAAAGCGGAAAAAGTACTGGCAATTTGCTATCAAATGTACTTTACCAGGCCTCAATAGCTCTAATGACATAAGAGTTATGCCCAGTTTGCTTAATCATTGCATATTTGAATGAAAATAGCCGATCTTGACCTAATTTGACCTCTGGAGGTCAAACCATTGGCCTGAGCACTAAAACATGCGAAGTAATTTCTTACTGAATTCACGCGAGCTTTCTATTGCACTTTGCAGATTTGCGCTAACGCCTATATTTTCGGAGTTAGAGGGGGCCATCGATGGCCCCCGGTGGGGCGAAGGTGGCGCCGGACCCCGGTGGGCGCGGGTTAAGGAATCTCGCGTCGTAACGTAAAGCCAAATGTTGCATTTCTGCTTTCGTGTTTTAGGTTTTTTTGTTCAAAACCCCGAACCTCTCGCGCCGTGGACCAGCCGGACTTCTCGCGCCCTGGACCAGCCGGACCACTGGCGCCCTGGACCAGCCGGACCACTGGCGCCCTGGACCAGCAGAACCCTCAGACAAGAGAATTGTAAGCACAGCAGCAGGGTATGACCTGAATTGAGAATATGTTGCAATCTTCTTCCGAGTTAAATGTTCCTAGAGATTGCATTTTCGATACTTTTTATGTGATCCATTCACCTTAGGCTCTCATTTATCGTAACTCTGATATATTTGGTGGAAATTTAATGCTGAAGAGTGTTTCTGTTCACAGAAAAAGGTAGGTTATCTAGATCTATAATCCAGATCTATAAACATATACAGGAAAACAGTTGAAAGTTTGACTTTTCGACGTTAGGGAAAGCCGATTAATTCAATGACAGGTCATAATTTGAGTAAGGCTACTATTTACATTCCTTTGAAGAGTGGTTTCATATTCGGCAGTAAAGAGCAGGGTCATATTATCAGCGAAGAGGCGGAATTTTGAAACATGAGAACTGCTGTGTATATCATTAACAAGAGAAAAAGAGAAAAAAGTAGCGGTCCAAGCACACTGCCCTTCGGTGCTCCCATGACGAGTCAACACCTAAAGAAACTCAGAGAGGTTCCTCGGACGCCATAAAGCAGATCACTTTTTACGATATCTGGCTTAGGGCTAAACGTTCGAAAATCGCAGGGTCTCTGCGTGGGCAAGGATGATTCAATCAAACAACCTATCTGTCCAAATTTATGAATTCATTGGCAAAAAAGCACGCTAGAAATATTAGGAGTGCGAATATCAAACGACCCAGATGTCAATATAACTGAAATAAACTATTAACGCAAATATATAAGCATGAGGACTAGTCTAACCTCTTGGAATGGAAGAGGTCTGACGTCTTTCGGCCGAATCCATCTCGTCAAGTCGGAAATGCTGTCTCAGCTGGTCTACCTGATGACGGTGCTCCCAGCACCGAATCGCGATTTTGCGAAAAGGGTTGAAAGGGAGATTTTTAGATTTGTGTGGGGTAGCAAAAAGACAAGATCAAGAGAGCAACGTTAAAATATAAATACAAGAGAGGGGGCCTGCTTGTTCCAGACATAGAAGCTAAATCGAAAAGCCTAAAAGTCATGTGGATAAAGAAATACTTGAATGTTGAGTACAACCAAAATGGAAGGCTATAGCGAAAAACAGTCTGTCGATTAGTGCTCTCATCTCTGTTTTCCACTGCGATGGAAACGAGAAACTGTTAAAGAAAAAGATAAAAAGTAGGTTCTGGCTCGAAACCTGTTTGGTACGGATGGAATTAAAAATGATACAGAAAATAGTGCGCAAATTCCTAATCACGTTTTATGGAGGAATAGACATATGAACTTGGAGAAAAATGGCTCATTAAGAGTGAAACATTTGTTAGCAAAGGGAATAATAAGAGTCATAGATTTGTATAGCATAGCTGACAAAATCTTCTTAACTGCAGGGCAGTTATCCCATAAATACGTAATCCACCCAATAACAGCCCTAACACTATTGCGCTCAATTCCAAAGCAGTAAAGAGTTAAAATACTAACAGACAGACGATCCTGTGAAGTAGAAGATAATGCATGTTTTGAAGATTTGAACTTACACAAAAAGCAGCAAAGTGGGCGTATATTAAATTGACGGAGGGGGAGTTTTTGCCAGTCGACAAAAAATAACACAGTAAATGCCAAACAGAGTTCAACACACAGATCGAATGGTCAACTGTATATGAAAGGCTACATAAATCTACAGATGATGTCAATTTAAAGTGGTTACACTATCAATGTATTAAGAAAATTATTCCTACAAGCAGACTTCTATACATATACGGTCTATCTGAAAGCGATAAATGTAGGTCCTGCCCTATATATTCTGAAACGATTCAACATAGATTCTGGCACTGTCCCTCGGTTAGACTCCTCTGGAGCGAAGTTAAGGCGTTACTTGGTCTACAGAATCATATTTCGTGTCAGGATGCTGTTCTCGGTATTGATGTGGGATGTCAAAAGAAAACGCGGGAAGCCAGTAACCTTATCATGATCACGAAACAATTTATTTGGAAAAACCGAGAATACCATGGCCGGCTGACCTGCGCAAACCTGCACCTGTACCTCAAAGAGTACATTTCAATTGAAAAATATATATCTAGAGTAAGGGGACATGAGCAAAAGTTCGTCGAGCAATGGGAAAACCCAAGGCCCTTAACGTAATGGGAAAACCTAGACACAAGTATAAGGCGAGGAATTTTAATAATTTTACATTTGAATGATTGCAGCTGTAACCTTCAGTAGACTTCACTTGCAGATGCTCAATCACACACACACAGGATGACACACTCACACACATATACAAAACACACACACACACACACACACACACACACACACACACACACACACACACACACACACACACACACACACACACACACACACACACACACACACACACACACACACACACACACACACACACACACACACACACACACACACACACACACACACACACACACACACACACACACGTACAAACAGGTATTCACTCACTCACTCTTGAATGACTTAACTTCATTACTCAAACATTTTTCCTCCTCCGTTCTCTGCCTTATTTGATGTGCTACTTCGTGCTAATGTGAGGAATGTTAAGATTGTGGAGGTGGAGCCTTGAGTTATGAACCTGGATATTGATGTTGAAAATAAAGGGCCTCGGCCAACACCTGAAAAAAATCACTTTTAACATACTAACTGTGGAGCCATTTGCCCCCCAAGTCGGAAGAAATGCCCCCCCCCAGTCCGCGGTATGTCGCCCCCAGTGAAATAGACATGAGATGACTTAAAATTCAACAAACGCAAAATAAGACAGAACACCGCCTGATAAAAAGTATTTTGTTCTATTGCTCTACCAAAATTGACAATACACAAAACTTGTGTTAAAGTATTTCCACCAGTGGCTGGAAACCAGTGGCTGCTTGGCTGTCTTCTCCATCGTGAAAAAACGAGACAAAGTGCGTAGTTACGGGAAATCCCGGAAAAGCAGCTTCAGCATCAACTAATCACAGCACTGGAGCCTACAACCAGTGAAACATCGTGTTCTATACGAACGGAAGCCCCCGCCCCAGCCAGTACCGTGGAACTGCACGATGCTCTCATTTTATGCGCGGTCAGTTGTTAGTTCCCAGAGCTCGTTCTTGGATTAGTCGGGACACAGCGTAGTTAAAGTACGGCAGACTAGTTGCTGGTGTAGTGATGTGAAATGCTTGGCCTATTTATTTATTATTGTGGTACTGTAATCGTAAAATTTACAGTGAGATCGCTGCATCCAACTTTTTCTATAGACACTCGCGGATACCATCCGTACTCCCTCATTTCTCCACCAGTCTCCCCAAGAGTGCGGTCCAGCGCGGAGACAGCAGCGGCCGGCCACGGGCCGCGCCCCTGGCCCTACCACACCTTGTTCAACTCCTTCACGCACTTGGCCAGCTTGGAGCGGTGCGGGGCCTCCACCGGAACCGACTTCGGCTGCGGCCGCCGCACAAATTCCTCCTGTCTGAGACCGGGCACGATGACTGGTTATGACTCGATAAAGACGGCTGAGAAAGGGCAGCAAGAGCTGAAAAGCAAGCAGTGACGAACTAAAAATATATAATGATAATTTTTGGGCCTACCGACATACCAATTGCCAGGTTCATGTGGCGTCCCCAACTGTTGGAAGGGCTTCCCGGAAGCCAGCCTGCTCCTTGTTCAGTAATGACGCCGGGACTTGAACTCGAGTTGGCTGCGTGGAAGCCAGCTGCGCTGACCACTCAATTACACCGGCCCCTGACACCTACAGTACCTTGCTTGACCTATCATGACCTCAATATTGTTCTGAGCCAAAAAGTTACTGGTATAGTTTCTCTATGAATTTGTATGAGATATCCACCAGCCTTCGCGTTCCTTCGCTATCCCGCATAGGAGCCGAGTTTGATGAGGGGGATGTTTGAACACCCTCCCTCCCCACCAGACCAAAGGTGGCTCGGAGGCCCACCGGGGTGGGTGTTAACTTTGTACGTGGCCCGACTTGGGATACGTTTATCTGACGCTGTTTACCTGCAACTTAAAAAGAACTGGAAGAGGCGGGTAGAAATGAAACTCCATCAGGGCAGAGGAGACATACATTTACCGAAATAGCAGTAGCATTAAACTGAGTACTAATGACACATGAGGTGGCGCCCAGACGAACTGACGAGCTCAGCGCTTCTGCCCTGCTTTCAGTCCACCCCTAGAGTCGTTAGAACCTGCCCGGAGTAAGGATTATGGTATACATACAGTATGGTTATGTGTTGGGAGTAAGCGGAAGCTCTGTGAGGGATGCAGTAGTACTGTGTAGGATAGCAACTTTTAACTCCGTAGATTATTGTTCTGTATAACTCTGGAAGTGTTTTATTCGTATTTTACGTATATTTTCAGCACCATGCCGTCCATAATCCTGGTATATTTCCAACGATAAGTAGATAAACAGAAAAGTTTAAAACTAAAAACTTAATAGCATTGGAGGCTTCAATTTAACACGCGCATTGATGGGGGGGTGGGTACCCGCCCCCTCGGGTTTTTCGGAGATAGCAGAAAAACGGCGGCGCGTAGCGCGGCCGTACTTGCCATACATTTTCACTCATTATTTTTACAACTTTTTTGAAATTTGAGGGTTAGGTCATCTCAGGTCAGGTCACCAGTACAGGTCAAGTGACCTGACCTAAAAAAAAGTTTAAGATAGCATAAGTCGGAGCAGGGAGATCTTATCCGATTGAAACTCACATCACACATTGAGCCCACCGAGTGCTCTAAAATGTGTTCCGGTATTTTTGATATCGATGACCTAAGGTCAGGTACGAGGCATGACCTCACCATTGGAAATACATGGGACAAATGGTTTTTACTGCATAACTCAGTAACGGATAGTGATAGAGCGTTTATTTTAGCTGCATTAGACTTGCCTGGACTTTGCAGCTCTAATGATATGCATTTTATATAATTTGATCCTGACCTGACCTCAGGTCAGGTCAAATCCTTGATTTGACCTAGCAAGGTCAAATTATATATCATTCGATTCGGCTTGCTGCGAGGATTCATATAGCTTAAGTCATTTTGCTCTATCTTTACTTGTTCAGATGTAATGGCCAAAAAACTTAATTTACATGTTATCTCTAGTACGCCATGTTTTGACCTCTCGTGACCTTAAATTTGACCTGAAAAAAGGTTCAAATATTTTCGATTGAGAAGTGGATGAGCTACCCAATGCCGTTTACCATTTTTCGCTACCTACCATGGTTCTTGAGATCTTAGGCGGGCGGGTACCCGCCCCCCTCGTCAAAGCGAAGGTGGCTCATACCGCCGTCAATGCGCGTGTTAATATCATAGGTAGCATTTGGATCCAAGCCGCCTAACCCTATTATAGGGGCCTCGATTTTGTTGAATATTAACACCCGTACTGGAGAGGGGTCTGTCACTAACGCGCAATGGAGGTGGGGGGTAGGTGGCTGGTTGGCCCCCAGGCATCCAAAAATCAAGAAACGTACAAAAAATATTTTGGTGAGTGAGGAGAAGGTTATTGTAATCTGCATTATGGCAACTTTCATTGACCTAGATCAGTCTCTTAAAGATAAAATGAGGTCAAGCAGTAAAATATTGATCAAACACGAAACCTATTTTTAAATGCTGTAATTAAGCGGGAAAATCGGGAACATACTAAAATTGGATAAGGGTCATAGAGGAAAGGTCCTAAATAATCTGTCCTGAAATTTTGCGATCAAAGGTTATTCAAGGTCATTGACTTATGGTGTCACATTTTGGTGTATTTCCTTTAATTTGCACTAAAAAATAGCTCTGCAGTAACCGTGAGGCGGGAAATGAGGATTGAACTTGACCCATAAACCGTGATCTTGACCTTTACATCGAATTAACTTAGCAATGACATATCTTAACATACGTCATATTGGTAACCCCACTTGACTGGAAGCATTTGGGTTAAAGACCTTTTTTATATAAATTTTGTTCAAGTTGTTCCTGTCAACTGATGGGTCGAGTCTCACTAAAGTCATCAAGGGACTTGTCACGAGACCCCGACCCCACCACCCGAACGAGCAACTCCCTCAATGGAGGGTTAATTTGAGCCAAAGTTTAACGTCCCACAAAGCACAGGACGGCCGCCCGCTCGGTCACCTCTCCCGTCGTTGCCAGCCGACCTGTACGTCGGGTAAACTATTGAGCGCCGGAGCTCTCGGGAACCGATCCCAGCCTGGGCATGCCCTGCCACTGCATGCTTCTGGCAGGGGCCGAGCCCAACGCTCTACCAACTGAGTGGCCTTGAGAATATTGGTATGATCTTGACCCGTGATCTTGGGCCTTGACGTTCACGTGAGGTGGCCTTAACATATCATCTCGTTTATATAGCGTTATGATTTTTCTACTTGGTCTCCAGTGCAGGCTAATTGGTTCGACCGCGCGATTGCGGTGAGCTCAAAATATAGGTCTGATTTTGAAAAAAATACATATAAGTCAATAATTTTCTGACCGATTGTTCAGTTGGCACCAAATGACGCACCGCTAAACTCTACAAATTTTTTAGAGTAGCATTTTTCGGCTATGAGTGATTCTCCGATCACCTTGGAAAAATAGGTGGGAGGGGGAGGCTAGCAATATCTTGAGGCTCACTTTAGCACGTTGCTACCATGGGAAAATCTCTACCGAAGAGCCTGGTTCATCACGACAACTTAGTCAAAACCGTATTATGGCAAATGAACACCTTTCACCTGTTTGAAATCCATCCGTGAAAACTATGTGCAGTTCTCATGAAGGGCCTTCATAGTGAATTACAAAATCGTGTCCATCAAATATTTATTTGACGATTGCTTGTGAGGTGCTGGTGCAAAATAGAAAAGTGGAAGGCATAACTCGCAAGCATACATACACAAAGCCTCACATGTAAGCTACCCGTTGCCTCATTCTTTAGCCGTAGCATATGCCTACAATTTCATCGAATTCTAACCCAACCTAATCTGACCAAGCATTCTACACCAACCATGCCATCCAAACTACTGAAATGGCTGATATCCAACACACACATGGCTGCCAAGCTGGCCTCATCCGTCAATTAGTTGAGGGGAAACCCGTTCTCTGTATGACGCCACTCCTCAACCATCATCCCTGGTACAGTAGGACATCGCTCATTACCTAAATGACGTCATAGCCCAACTTTTCAAAATCAGCCAAACAGAGTCAGAACACCCCCTGTCTCATATCAACCTAGGCCAAGTCGCATGTTTTTTTAAGCACTGAGATGAATCGGCTAATGTGAGCGAGAAAATGTGAAGGGATCGTGCAGTGCGAGTGTGCAGTGGGGGATCAGCTGAAGCTGGTGCCCTGCTAGCGTGCTGATTCGACGGGGCCAATGACAGGTGGGCTGTGCGCGTGTGTGCAGCGAAAAAGTGCAGTATATATGAGTGCTAAGTGCTGGTAGCCTAATCAACATACATCTGGGTTCGCAGGAGAATATTTGCGTAGAAAGTGGAAATTTTTACGTAAAACCACGGTTTCCATCTTACATACGCATCTTTAAAACTTACTTCATGTGTTTTTCAGATCATGAGGCCAGGACCTTTTCAAAAACCCTTGTGTAGGTAAGAAATGACCCAAATTACTGGTGGGAAACTGAATTATTGCCTCTAAAATGCTAAAAAACACATTGCAAACTGCTCTTAAGACCTTGGTTCTATTCGCACAGATCCATCTTTAACAATCATTACTTTAACATTACCATCATTAACATTAAAATTGAAATCATTAACATCATCATTTACTCTAACATCAACATTAACACTTTAACATCATTCTTTATCATTACTTTAACAATTACCAAAGGAAAGAAAAAGATACCTAAAACATAAAACATCTTTTTTGGTTCGTACCTAGTGTAACTCAAATTCATGAATCGACTTTGAACTCGATTGCTCAACTATAACAAACAACTAGTCAAATGAACAAGATTAACAACGCTAACAATAGCCTCTAGAGATATCTTACAAAAAAGCATTAATCTACAAACTACGCCGTAATCAGCTTTCCATGTCCGAATTCAGGCCAGTTCAGCGTCATTGAAAGTCCGTTCAATCAGCATCTAACAGCCACCGGCATCAGCATCAAAGCTACTGCCAGCTGAGCAGTAGACGAGACTAGCCACACCCTGCTGGCACTGGAAATAACTATCGCTGTTCAGGCTGTTGGGGTAGACACCATCCGCCACTTTGCACGGGAACTCGCACGGCCCGAACGGGAAGGGTGTGGTTGACGGCTTGGGTGTGGTGGCGGGGTCGCAGTCCACGTTGGAGGGCAAGTCACACATCTCAGTGTCCGGGTTGAAGAAGAGGGAGGCCGGACAGCTGCGGTGCTCGGGCACGCCGTCATGGCATTGGTAGAAGCCAGAGCAATCGTACTTGTCTGGCAATCTGGAACGGAACACACACTTGGTGTCAAATACATCCACTTCAGTAGACATGCTTGAAGTTTTGGTTACTGGTTTGAACTGGTTGCCCGTGTTGATATTTCTGCGTTAAATGTTATGTGTTTTTGGCGACTTCAGAACCACAGGACTAGTACGCAGGCAGAAAATTAAAAATATAAATGACTTCGATGCCGTCCACAGATGCACACCTTAGCAACCGTTAATAACAAGTTCCAAGCCTCCATCCCTTACTCTGGTCCTGAAACCACTCCAACACGAGTCTGGGCGTCGTTATTATTTGCGGGGCTAACAAGTTCCAAGCCTCCATCCCTTACTCTGGTCCTGAAACCACTCCAACACGAGTCTGGGCGTCGTTATTATTTGCGGGGCTAATCGATGCACCAGCTGCCAGGGTAATATGGCGTCGCGAACTCTTCTCTGTTGGAAGAGTTCCTCGAGAGCCTGCTTGCTCCTTGTTCAGGGGAGCCGCCGGGCCTTGAACCCGGGTCGGCTGCGTGGTAGCCAGCTGCGCTAACCACTCCACTACCGCCCCCTCCCCCTGGGCGTCGTTGTTTCTCTTTTTAACTTACCTACAGACGCAGGTATCGTCAGGGCAGATGACGTCTTGACCCGGCGTTGGCAGCGGAGTGGTGACTGGTGAGGGTGTGATGGGGGGCGCCGGACCCCGACAGCCCGCATTTTCAGGCCAATCACACACCAGCAGCGTGGGGTTGAAGTCCAGGTTGGCCGGACACACCTTGTGGTACGGGATGCCGTTGGAGCAGTGGTAGAACCAGTGGCAGTCCTCGGGGTCCGGATAAAGACCGTTGCTGGAGGGGCAAGTCCAAGATGGATCCGTTGGTATGGGCGCAGTAAAAGGCTTCGGTGTCGTCGTAGGCTTCCGTGTCGTCGTAGGCTTGCAGCCCGGTACATTTGCAGGCAGATCGCATACTTCATTGACGGCGTTGAAGACCAAGCCCGCAGGACACGACTTCGGGTACGCTTGTCCTTCTTTACACTCGTAGAACATCGTGCAATTTCCGGGAAACGGAACCCTGGAAAAAGCGTTGACTCAAATATTGCTTCATAGATGCATAGCTTAGAGACTGCAACAACATGTTGGTTTTAGGGTCAGATATGTAAACATAAAGGAATCCCAAATACGCTCGGAAGCTGTTTGACTTCTAAGTGAGGGCCCAACGGAAAATGACAAGCCGACCAAGGAGCCAGGCGGCGAAACTATAAGATATAATTATAAGAAAGGTGACCATTATGTTTGAAAACTTGTTATTTTACCTATTATTTTCAGGCGCACCTCAAGGCTTAGAAATAATCATATTGATTTAAAATGGTGAGCAATAATATAACATTCTTAAACATAATGAGTCTGTCAAATACTTTCCGCTTGCAAACATTTTACCAAGAAGACAATTGCAATGGATGATTTAAAAATAATTTCATCATTGTGGGAAAGCGAGACATGCAAGGAGAGATACAGCACTCAGTGCCCACGTTTAATGGCGGGCGATATTTTCCCTTTTCTGGTTACGTCATACTTGACCACAACAACCCCCAGAACATGATGCCTATATCAAATTTATCTTAAATGTGGCTTGTGACTGTAGGAAGCCACTTGCAAAGCGAATAGTTTCGTCGCTGCTCCATTTAATAAGCATATCAGGCAAAAACAATTTTTTCTCCTTCCCCGCATATGTCAAATACGGGACTTCGTACAGGCGCAATGAAGTACGAGGACATAGTCCATACGCAATGGAGGGTCATGTCTCCGACCGGTAGCGGGCCCTCACCTGCAGACGCAGTGATCGTCCGGACACGGAATGTCAGAGTTAGGCGTCGGCTCTGGTCCCGGCTCTTCGGTTGGAGTCGGACCTCGACAACCGGCATGCTCAGGCCAATCGCAGACTTTCAACTTCGGGTTGAAGTCCAGGTTGGCCGGACACACCTTGTGGTACGGAATGCCGTTGGAGCAGTGATAGAACTTGTGACAGTCCTTGGGGTCAGGGAAGAGACCATCGCCGGAGGGACACTCCCATCCTGGCCTTTTGGTCGTTTTCGTGGGCTTGGTAGTAGTAGCCTTTGATGTAGTAGTGGCTGGATACCGACATCCTGCCTCATCAGGCCAGTCACAACGCTTGGTAGCATCATTGAAATCTAGGTTAGCAGGACAGTCCTTGTGGTACGGAATGCCGTTGGAGCAATGGTAGAACTTGTGACAGTCCTTGGGGTCAGGGAAGAGACCATCACCGGAGGGACATTCCCATCCTGGCTTTTTGGTCGTTTTCGTGGGCTTGGTAGTAGTAGCCTTTGATGTCGTAGTGGCTGGATACCGACATCCTGCCTCATCAGGCCATTCACAGCGCTTTGTAGCCTCGCTGAAGTCTAGGTTAGCAGGACAGTCCTTGTGGTACGGAATGCCGTTGGAGCAATGGTAGAACTTGTGACAGTCCTTGGGGTCAGGAAGAGACCATCACCGGAGGGGCATTCCCATCCTGGCTTTTTGGTCGTTTTCGTGGGCTTGGTAGTAGTAGCCTTTGATGTCGTAGTGGCTGGATACCGACATCCTGCCTCATCAGGCCAGTCACAACGCTTGGTAGCATCATTGAAATCTAGATTAGCAGGACAGTCCTTGTGGTACGGAATGCCGTTGGAGCAGTGATAGAACTTGTGACAGTCCTTGGGGTCAGGGAAGAGACCATCGCCGGAGGGACACTCCCATCCTGGCTTTTTGGTCGTTTTCGTGGGCTTGGTAGTAGTAGCCTTTGATGTCGTAGTGGCTGGATACCGACATCCTGCCTCATCAGGCCATTCACAAACCTTGGTAGCATCATTGAAATCTGTGTTAGGAGGACAGTCCTTGTGGTACGGAATGCCGTTGGAGCAATGGTAGAACTTGTGACAGTCCTTGGGGTCAGGGAAGAGACCATCACCGGAGGGACATTCCCATCCTGGCTTTTTGGTCGTTTTCGTGGGCTTGGTAGTAGTAGCCTTTGATGTAGTAGTGGCTGGATACCGACATCCTGCCTCATCAGGCCATTCACAGCGCTTTGGTAGCCTCGCTGAAGTCTAGGTTAGCAGGACAGTCCTTGTGGTACGGAATGCCGTTGGAGCAATGGTAGAACTTGTGACAGTCTCTGGGGTCAGGGAAGAGACCATCACCGGAGGGACATTCCCATCCTGGCTTTTTGGTCGTTTTCGTGGGCTTGGTAGTAGTAGCCTTGGAGGTAGTAGTGGCTGGATACCGACATCCTGCCTCATCAGGCCAGTCACAACGCTTGGTAGCATCATTGAAATCTAGGATTAGCAGGACAGTCCTTGTGGTACGGAATGCCGTTGGAGCAATGGTAGAACTTGTGACAGTCTCTGGGGTCAGGGAAGAGACCATCACCGGAGGGACATTCCCATCCTGGCTTTTTGGTCGTTTTCGTGGGCTTGGTAGTAGTAGCCTTTGATGTCGTAGTGGCTGGATACCGACATCCTGCCTGATCGGGCCATTCACAGCGCTTTGTAGCCTCGCTGAAGTCTAGGTTAGCGGGGCAGTCCTTGTGGTACGGAATACCGTTGGAGCAATGGTAGAACTTGTGACAGTCCTTGGGATCTGGATACAAACCATCCTTTGGGCAATCAAAGCCGGATGGTTTGGTTGGCCTGACAGTTGTTGTAGCTTTAGGAGTTGTTTTCGGCAAGCACTTGTAGTTACTGGGCACGTCGCAATTCTGGATGTTGGGGTTGAAGACAAGACCACTGGCGCACCTCTCGTGATAAGCTTTGCCGTCCTGGCGAGCATAGGTAGACATATTGAAACATAACTATTCATGGAAGAGCACAATTCCTGCAGGCAAAATGTTGTTTATCTTTCATAGAGGATAGGCAATTACGCTCGCACTAAAAACCATGGACATGTTGATTGAGATAAACATATCTGAATTTCATTGTAACACCCCACAAGTCTGGCACCTGTACCATGTTTGTTTTTGAGGTCTAAAAATTATTTTAAAAAATTATGCAGGTACGAAAAGACTGGAAGTTATTAGGAGTCAAACACACAAATTCTTGAAAAATATAATTAAACAACAAAAGAAACCATGTTCACGCAGGAACCCTTCTATAATGTGTTGTAACACCTCCTTAGATGGTTATCAGAATCAAAGAAAAGCATAAGATGAGGATTTGGACAAGAACATATAGAGCAGTAAATGAGACGGAATAGACAATGATCTGTCGACAAGCTTTTAGTATGATGTTTTTGTTGTTGGAGGTTTTTTCTGGTTAGAACAAAGGCGTGTTATAACCTTTGAATGACGTAAATATTTCTGATCATGGTGTTTCTAAATTTCTTATGGGGTTCTTCCAACTCAGCTCATCCTTAATTTGGGCTCCAATTTTTTATTGGCAACATTGGCTTTGTGATGGCCTTTGCTCAGCATTATTAGTTCATTGTTCTAACTATGTGCAAAACGTTGATAGACAATTTGTCGGGGTAGTTGAAGTAAAGCAGCCAGGGTGGAGTCATAAATAAAGGAGAAAAATGCTAGTTTGATAGAAACTCTGAAGTTTAATCGTAGAACCAGATATATTGAAGGGAGCTGTAATATGGTGACATTTGTCAACAAAAGGTGGATGCTAATTTTGGAGCAATTTATTTAATATTAAAACAAACGAGACAGCAGAATGACCAGGGTCGAGCCTTGATGGACACTTAGGATAGCATACACTAAGATGGTTAATTTGGTTGTGGGGGTTTTTAAATTTGAAAATTGATAACTTATTCTATGTATTACCCTCGTCTAAAAAAACAATCAGTAATACCAAAAATTCTATAAAAAAACATGCGCATTGACGGGAAGGGGCGGGTACCCGCCCCTCCCTCCAGTTTTTGGATACAGAATAAAAACAGCGGCGCGTAGAGCCGCTGTACTTTGCATATCTATTTTCTGATCAATTTTACAACTTGAAGCAGACTTTTAAGGCTGAGTTATCTTAGGTCAAGTCACTAGTGCAGGTCAATTGAACTTACCTAAAAAATGTAGAATAGAAAATTTATAATAGATCAGAAAAGGTTAATCCGATCCGATTGAAACTCATATGACATAATGGGCCCACCGATTTCTAACATATATATTCCAGAATTTGTATATCGATGACAAGGTTTGACTTGGGGAAATGGGTCGGAAGGTTTTTAGTTTGTTCATTTTTTTCTCCGTGAGTGGTAGGTTCCAGGGGAAAATGGAGTTGGTTCAAATGTTTTTTTGGCATGCTTTATCACATGGCTTTCTCAGCTGAAATCAAATTATTAATGTTTCATATTCCCTCTAAGGAAGCGATCTCTCCCTGTTTTATTTAAAAAAAACAGCTTAGGGCTTAAAGAAACACTAGCTGGACCAGTCCGGCCTAAGCCTTTCGAGCAACAGACTAAAAATCAAGATACCTTTACTTAGCTGACTGAAAATATCACGAGAAATCCAAAGAAACCAATGCACCGCTTATCATCGCGTCATCATCACGGTATGATTTGTAACATGCGATGAGGAATTACAATGTACAGACTTTTCATATGGACAAATTTTGATACGATATATAGATTTGATTACTCTGCTCAAGCGAAAGGCTTTGAATATTTATTTGTATTTTCACATCATATAACATAACAGAACCATAAATCTTACTTTGTGTCTTAACACTCGTGACGACGGGGCGAATAGCGCCGATTATGGTGGTGCATAGCGCGCTGTACTCGGCATGCCTTTTTCTGATCATTTTTACAACTTTTGTCAAAATTTTAAGGTTAGGTCGTCTCAGGTCAGGTCGCCAGTGCCAGTCAAATGCCCTGATTTCAAAAGAGGTTTAAGATATCATAAGTCAGAACAGGGTAAATACATCCAATTGAAACTCATATCCCATAATGGGCCCACTGAGTTCTCTAAGCCATGTTCCGGTACTTTTGGTATCGATGACCTAAGGTCAGATACGAGCCATGACCTCTCCATTCCAAATACATGGGAAAATGGTTTTAACTAAATAACATGATAATGGATATAGCGTGTATTATAACTCTATATAGAGCGTGTATTTTAACTGCATTATATTTGCCTTGTCTATGCAGTTCTAATGATCAGCATTTTGACCTAATTCGACGTTGAATTGACCTTAGCTCAGGTCAAATCCCTTTTTTACCTGATTTGACCTAGCGAGGTATATATAATTCGTAAAAATTTATCAATTTATTTATAATTTATATATAATTCGATTCGGCTTGTTGCAAGGATTTCAATGGTTCAAATTGTTTGGTCTATGTTCAGATTTGATGGTCGAAATCCTTCATATGACATGACCAAAAATAATCCAATTTTTTATAGAGAATTGGATGGGCTACCCAACGCTGCTTACCGTTTTTCACTACCTAGCGTGGTTCTGGAGATCTAAAGGGGCGGGTACCCCCGTTAAAACGAAGGTAAGTGATATATATATATATATATATATATATATATATATATATATATATATATATATATGAGAGAGAGACAGAGAGAGAGACAGAGAGAGAGGGAGAGAGAGAGAGAGAGAGAGAGAGAGAGAGAGAGACAGAGAGAGACAGAGAGACAGAGAGACAGAGAGACAGAGAGACAGAGAGACAGAGAGACAGAGAGACAGAGAGACAAAGAGACAGAGAGACAGAGGGACGGTGGCAGTGACAGAGACAGAGAGAGAGGGAGGAATGGATATATTGAATGTAATATTGAATTATCTATATACGTGTATACATGTTTGCATGTGTATATTTTTTGTAATGCAATAAATTGAATGTAATTTCTTATACATGAGCCGACCTGTTTTCTGCTAGATGGCTCAGGATCAGCGCATTTTTCTTAAAATTGTCATTAGGGACAGCAAATCAAGAAGGCACTCTTTAACCCCAAACCCGGTGGGGGTGTTTGAACACCCCACTCGGATTATTCTGGCAATGCGGAAAAGCGGCGATGCAATGCGCTGTTGTACTTGACACATTTTATCTTGGGTGAATTATGAAACTTCCCGAAAAATTTTAACCCTCGCCCCACCGGAAGGGGCCATCGATGGCCCCCCTAAGGTTTTTCCGAGATAGAAGAAAAACGACGAGGCGCAGCACCGCGGTTGAGGGCTCTACCTCTCACTGCATCATTTTCCCATCATCCCTGAAATTTTTTACCCCGGGTCACCCAAGGTCAGGTCACCAGACGAGGTCAACCAAGGTCACCTCACTTCACCTTTAGAGCTCTGTAAGAGCTACATTTCAAAGTCGATCGATTTAAAACTTCCTACACTTAATGACCCCTCCAGGGTCTACAAGGTGTATATCCGGGATTTTTCGATTTCGTGCCCTGAGGTCAGGTCACGAGGCGACCTCTCCCATTGGAAAAGCATGGGGAAAAGCTATTTCATGATATAAAAGCCACAAAAATGATTGCAAATACTCAGACTGCTCAGAACAACGTTTTTGGACACCCTTTCACGGATCCCAGGGGTCATATTTGCCCTTTGACTTTTCTAAGGTCATCCAAGGTCACCAGAGGTCAAAAACAGTATTTTGACAATAACTTTTGACCTAATTGAGCTAGAGCGGTGAAACAAACACCATCGTGCTTGTCTTGTCACTGGCTTTCATTTGATATACGGCAAGGTCACTTTTTGACCTTTCGTGACCTCAGGTCATATTAGGTCACGAGGTGACCTCTGGCGGTCAAACCAATGGCGGGAGGTCTTTACGTTCCACATAGCGGAAAAAGTACTGGCAATTTGCTATCAAATGTACTTTACCAGGCCTCAATAGCTCTAATGACATAAGAGTTATGCCCAGTTTGCTTAATCATTGCACATTTGAGTGAAAATAGCCGATCTTGACCTAATTTGACCTCTGGAGGTCAAACCATTGACCTGAGCACTAAAACATGCGAAGTAATTTCTTACTGAATTCACGCGAGCTTTCTATTGCACTTTGCAGATTTGCGCTAACGCCCATATTTTCGGAGTTAGAGGGGGGCCATCGATGGCCCCCGGTGGGGCGAAGGTGGCGCCGGACCCCCGGTGGGGCGCGGGTTAAGGTTGGGTCATGCCAGGTCAGGTCCCCAGTCCAGTTCAAGTGACCTCATCTCCAAAAATATTTAAGGTGGCATAAATTCAACATTGGATAATTTATCAAATTTAGGCTTATACCACACAATGGGCCCACCAAGCAACACCTTAGGTTAGGTCATTTTTATGCTTTGACCTGGTATAGTCATAGTATATATAATTCGATTCGCCGTAACGAGAGGTAGTGAATGGTGCCTAAAAATGATTTAAACTTTTTATATTATATTGAAGAGGCACATTCTAGCACCAGAAGGACATTTCGATTAAGAGTGAGAGTGGTTTTGTCCATGACTGCTTACACACGACGTCTAAGAACGAGTAAAGATCATGGCAGCTCTTTGTGCGGCCATTTCAGTCCTGCAGACAGCAGAGGTGGGGAGCTGTGATGGTGAGCAGTGGGGTGAAGGTGGGGGGTTTAGATGGTTTCTGCTCTCGTTACAGGGCAACTAAAAATTCAAAACCGATCAGGAATGAAACGGAAAAAACTATATGACGCTGAAATTATTTATTTAAAGTTATAAATCACCAAACAAAAACAAAGCAAGAAATCAGTGTGTTATAGAGTGAAGTGAATGTCAGCCTTGCCCAAGTTTCGAACAACTCGATGATCTGCGCCCCATCAACAAGAAGGCACAATGGCTGCTGTGCAACGAGAAACATGTATTCAATTATTTAAAAAGGCTTTGGTCCGAAATGTCCGAAAATCTGGAAACCAATGCGAGTGTCTGTGAAGAAGAAATGATCCACATTTTGTATGCAAAAAAACCAACTCGACCCAATCAAATGGTCTACAGTGCCCATTTTAGTACATAGTGGCCTGAAAATACAGCATGGCTAGAACAGTACAGAAATCTCAATCTTGATCCATGCATAAACCAGTTTATACTCTCATCAAACTGGTGGACGCAAATGGCTTACATTCGCAGAAAAATTTCAAACCAACAAAAAAATAGCGCATTTTGTTTGTTTGTAACATACTCACCTTGCAGAGGAAGAAAGCGGTGCAGTCATTGCCGTCAGGTTTCAGGCAGCACTCACAGTCGCACTCCTCATCGGGGTCGACGGGGCCATCAGGAGTGGGGAGAGGGGGTACGTCAGTGGGTCCCCCCGGCACGCACCCGGCGTGGTCCGGCCAGTCGCACACCTGACGGATCACAGAAGCATTAAACAGATCCGACGCAGAATGAGAGGTGGAAGCATTTGACGTCGGCTACGTTTCTTTCCAATAAATTGTTCTCCCGCTGGTTCAATAAACTATTGAAGCAGGACAACCAGCAGGCCGAGTCCCACACAGGCACAGATCATGGGGGCAAAATGCATGCGTTGAAATCCACTAGATTGTTGTACACTTTGGTTTCCTGAATGATATACATGCGTGAGTCAGTTTTTGTTTCGTTTTATTTTTCAACAGTGTAAGGGAAATGCACAAGAACAACACTCTTGCAAGCCTATGCCAAAGATCTCTTAATTTTCGATTGACCCTACAATAGCAATATATTTATCGTGTAGAAAAGCAAATGGAAGGGTGAATATTAGCTTGGCGTACCATACAATGCAACATCTGATAAGTGATGGCCCACCATGATTTTGGCGTTGAAGTGGAGGTTGGCCGGGCAGTCCTTGACGTAAGGATGTCCGTGGTCGCAGTGGATGAACTTGTGGCAGTCACCGGGGAAGGGGAAGAGACCCTGGGAGCTGGGACAAGACGGCCCGTCATCTGAGTGCTTCGTGGTGGTGGTGGGAGTAGTGGTGGTGGGCTTGCGAGTTGTTTTGGCAGTGGTGGTGGCGCACTGGAAGTTACTGGGCAGGTCGCAGTTCTGGATGTTGGGGTTGAAGACGAGGCCAGCTGCGCAGCTCTCGTGATAAGCCTTACCGTCCTGTCGAGCACAGAAATTCCGTTCTAATAGAAAACCTGCTTCTCGGGGACTTCTAAGTATTGCTAGTCTTTCTCTTTTTTACAATCTGTTCGATTAAGAACTCAGACTTTTACTTCAAGTTATTTTCGGACCACGCATTTGTAACGTTACATTTCAGAACCATTATTGGAGAGTTGGTATTTTAAATCTAACTGGCGAACTGAATCATTCACCTACATCAGAACATAATAAAATTATCATATAACCGTACTGTAGACGCTGAGAAGCCGTGCTCACCTTGCAGAGGTAGTAGCTGGTGCAGTCGTCGCCTTTAGGCTTGAGACAGCACTCGCAGTCGCACTCAATGCTGGGCTCGGGTGGTCCGTCCGGGGTGGGGAGGGGCATGGCGGTGGGTTTTCCCGGCACACACCCGGCATTCTCCGGCCAGTCGCACACCTGTGGCATTACAGAAGGATTTAAAACGAGTAAAGGAAATGAGTCAAAAAGAGGTGGAGCAAAGCCCTGCTTTCGGTGATTCATCAGGCGTATATATTCAGCTGTCACTGCATGGCAAAATATCACAGACACTGGCAAGAGGTGCCTTGTTTGAAACTGCAAGTGCGCTTAGAACGAATGCTTCATGAACTCAAGTGTTTTGGTTTCTTTTGTGCTGATTAGAATTCAAGGTGAAATTAGGAACCGCTTTATCTTGGTCACCATACCAGTTTATCAAGTTGCATAAAACCCCAGAATCCAATAAGTAATAAGTAATACAGGTATGTTGCCTCTGAAACTGCTTGAAAGGGAAAAGGGCATCATCAATGACTACTGTCATTCAGTCGTTTGAGCTTCTCGTCAGTGATCCATTGCAGATGAAAAAATCTATTTCAAACTGTCACTGCTTGATAAGATGCTATTGTGTACAGACAAAGCCAGGTTCACTTCTTACCATAAGTTTAGCGTTGAAGTGCAGGTTGGCTGGACAATCCTTCACGTAGGGGTAATCATGGTCGCAGTGGAGGAACTTGTGGCAGTCAGTGGGGTGGGAGAACAGACCCTGGGAGCGGGGACAGGACAGCCCTCCATCGGGCCGCTCCGGTGCCGCCTGCAGGCCTGAGGAGGAGAGCAGTGCTCCCTTATTCCCATTGCTTCGATCCATGTAATTCTTACCAACCGCACACTTCAGGCAGATCGCACATACACGATACCACAAAGCGTGGTTGAGGGTGTTCTAGCGGGACTCGTCCTCGGGTTCTGTTCATGCTGAGTGGGCGTGAAGGTGATGGCTTTCAATGATCGCCCCAGTGAGCCTCACTCACCAGGCCATCGCACACAGCATCGCCACTACCGTCATAGAGATGCTGTAGTCAAGCACGTGTATGTGTTACTATATATGATATGTAGATGTCACTACAATTGAAGATTATCAGTATTCCAATGCAAAGCGCCCTTTGATTGACTAAGCATGACCTGATTCTGAATTCTGAACTCCTGATTTTGAAACAAACGTTGCCAGTATTCTGCTCTAGTTGATGAATGCTATTCTAAGCATGCATCATTATTATCTACGTATGTTTTTCTTATGCAAAAAATTTAAGCGTTGTATGCTCTATTTTTTGGAACATCTTTACATCAGCTTATCCCAGACCAAAGACGGGTTTTCGTGCTACGGGTGGACTAAGTTTGATATTTAGGTGTTCATTCGCTTAGCAAATGAAATAACAAAGAAATCGTTATATATTTTTTTATATATATAGAGATTTATGGCGACATAACCTGTGGCTGTTGTCCTATCATAAAGTTCACCCCACCCTAAAACAGCTTGATCTGGTAGAAAAAGCTGATCAGATGCTAGCATATACGTAGCTACGCGTCGCAAAAAAAATGATAAGGTTTGGCTCATGTAGACTGTCTTACCATGTTAGCGTTAACGCTAAACGCCAATTTATACGCAGGATGATGTGTGCTGGTCCAAAAAGGTCCACACAGCTCTTCGAAAAAAATGGTATACCAGAAATATTGAGAAGTAGATGAGTACCCACCAGACTTGTGCGACTCGTGAGTCAGAGTCGGAGTTTAACTCAAATTCTTACTCAATCGACTCTGAGTTGAGTTGAGTTGAGTCGAAAAAATTAGACAAGTGAGTTAAGTTGAGCTGAGTCGGTTCACAACATGTCAATGAGTTGAGTTAAGTTGAGTTGTGAAGACAGCGAGTCAAATGAGTTGACGAAAAAAAGCTGGCTCAACAGGCAAACATGTGAAGTAAACATTTTTTATTTGCCTATCTGTTGCGAGCCTCCTTTAACCTCCTTTAAATAACGTTTCCCTCCAGCGTTTCAATTGTTTAAATTAAAGTTTCAATTTGTCTCAATATATCAATAATTATACAGTTCAATTGCTTATCTCAAAGGCCCATCCTGATCTGGTCAGAAGAAATCCCTAGACACAGATAATACATGCACTGGAAAAATTAAACAGGTTCCTATCACTGGCCTTGTCTTAAGCATTTGAAGTGGTCGCACGCACTACAAAATACATTTCAAATCTCTCAAAAACTTTTCATCTTCAATATTTAACATTACTTCTTTACTTCAAGCCCTGCAACAACACACGTCGTCACTGGTTGTTCTCGTCAGTAGTCGTTGACTGAGAATAGTGTGCGCCATTGCTGTCTTTGAAGAACAAATTCAACCAAGTATAGGCTCAAGTTTAGGTAGCTCCAGGGCAAAAAGTGTGTCACGTGATAATTTATACAGTTATGCAAATATTTGTCGAACTACATATGATATTGTCTCTTGTGTCAAATGCGCCGTCTGCCACTGTTCTTCTCAGTTTAACTTTTAATAGCAGTTACTACTAAAAGCATGAAGAATTGGACCCGTGATTGGACAGAAATCTTAAGGCACCTTTATCGCAAAAATCAGAGGAATTATTCTATGTTACTGTTTTTGTCTGATAGAGTTCCTTGCTTGTTTGGCGTCTGTGTTTTATTTGGAAAGCTATACATTAGCAATTTTCTATGAAATCGTGCTCCGATTTTGAAGAGCGGTAGGTATGCACTGTATTGAAGGTTTTCAAGATCAAAACTGGATAGGGTTTAAAATATGAATATATTAAAATCCAACACGTTGATAGAATTTCCATTTCTACTGTCTTTTGTCATATATGGTATAATTTTGCTTAGGTTTTCCTGTAGTTCTTAGAATTAGCAATTGCAGCTAGGTACTCTAGTAGTTATTGCTTAATTTGTTTATTTAACTCATGTCATATCGATGTTCATTTATAGAGATTACCTAGCATCGTTCTCGAACAGAAAAAAACAATACTTATATCATCCCTAAGAATACAGTTAATATCATGGTTTTTAGCTTGGACCTTTTTTGACAGTATGGAAGCTCAATTTGTTGCTTGTGTTGGTAAAACCTTAGCCCTTTTAGGTTCCTTTCCATTCCATTTACCTAGTTTAATATGCAATGATCCTTTTAAAAATAGTTGCAACATGTGGTAGCTTTTTTGGGCAGTGACAGCCTGGAAGAATTAAAAAGTCATTCGTGGCTGCTGGCTAATTGTTAAGCAATGTTTGAATGCCAATGAATTAATTTTCCTACTATTAATCCTCTGTTTCATATCAGATTTTCTGAACAGCTTGTTTTTTGCTTGTTTATTGATTTATTTCTGAATTTTTAATATTATTTATATATTTAGCATGTATTTATGTTATTTTGAAAACGAGTCAAAGTTTGAGTTGAGTCGTGAGTTGAGTTGGAGTTGAGTCAGATAAATTCATCCTTGAGTCAGAGTTGAGTTGACTCACTGAACTCTTAATCATGAGTTGAGTCAGAGTTGAGTCAACTGCTCTCAGCACTTGAGTTGAGGTGAGTCGACTCAATAAATTTCTGAAGCGCACAACTCTGGTACCCAAATATGCACAGGAGTTGGATATAATGCTATTTGTGTTCTGCAAATCCAGGGACCGTTCGTTCCTTGCCGCGATTCTACTTGATGCACTGAAGCCAGAAAGTAAAAGGAAAGAAGCGGAATTTGGATGTGGGCGTTTCCCACGCTATCACACGTAATCAATATTGTCCGGATTGTTCGGATACAGTGTTTTGCTTCTGTCATTTAAGGGTAAACATTGCGCTAAGTTTATCCGCCGCATAGGTATGTTTTTTTAATTTATGCTCGTTACCAGAGCCGAGTGGTTAGCTACTTAGGTCTGCTACTCCGTTACATGTGGACTCTCAACATTTTAGCGGAGTAGTAGTAGCAGTTTATATTACAAAAATGACGAGTAGCGTGTAGCGGCTTCAAAAGACATTGGAGCCGCTACCCTTAATGACAGTCTGTTAAGGGGAGCGTCACCCCAATAAATTTGGAGATAAGGTTGAGAGTGATTTTTCTCCATTAGAAAATAAAATGAGATGAAATGAATGCTACTTATTTGTTATTTTCTTTGCATATCCTACAGAAAACTGCTAATTTTATTGGTGGTAATGCACAGAACCTTTACTAAAAATGTATTTATAAAGAACAAGGAAAATATTTGGTAGCGACTTGTAGCGCCTTATGATACAGCATAGCGATAGCGGAGTAGCGGGAAGCGATTTCACGACTTTGAAAAGTAACCATAGTAGTGATTTCAGCAGTTCAAGGCAATGGCAGTGGCGGTAGTGGCTCAAAAATAATTTGATAGCGGCACCCACCTTTCCTCATTACTTCCCCCCCATTACTTTTGATCAAATTGTTTTTAAACTACTTTTCATTCATTTTTATTGCTCCTGAATCTTGAAGTTGGTAAACTAGCATTCCAAGGAGGGCTCCACGGCTGACATCAAAACACATTGAATGTTCCGAATCTTCGCACCTATAGTTAAAATCCAGGTCAGGGGTGTCAGCATTTAAAGTTTTGAAACCAACCATTTAAAATCGAGTTTTTTTGCCTTTAAGCCGGTGTGTCTCACCTGTGGCCAGGCAGAGGAGAGCCGCTCGCAGCTGTCCACATGCTGGCCATGGTAGCACACCAACTGCCGCTTTTTGGCACTAAAGCTGACATTTATACTATGGGGTGTTTTTCACCCGATGAACAATCTATTGAGATAGGTAATCTCCGGGTGAAGGGTCGACGTAAATACGTCAGATAGTGGTTTTCCACCACCAGTCGTTGAAATTAGCGGCAATAAACCCGGACGATTGCAATCCCCCGATAAGTGTGCATGCCGCCTCCCTGCCATGCGACTAGTATTGAGCCGGCGGACAGTGAACGACCGAGCGGTTGGATGTCCTCCGCCTCTGGTCAAAATTGGATCCGAACTGGATCACCTGCAGAATGGTTCTCACGCGTAGGTAGACTGTGCCGACGGGCCCGGGAGTTCAGCGGTCTGGTGCTGACCACGCGCTCGGTTATCCCACAGACGGGGGAGGGAAAAGCCCACACCTGTCACCAGCGAAATGCCAAATAACAACTGTCACATTAAAAGGTCAATGCCCCTTATAGCCACCTCATGAATACACAAATCATACGAATAATTGTCGATCCTTACCGTCTCCTTCCATAGTCTTCATCTCTTCACGTCCTCTACGACGGCGCTTGAAAAGTCACCGTATGTGTGGAGGTGTTCGTAAAAACTACAGCGGCGGTTCCAGCAGGGGGGTTACAATCCGACCTGAGGCGCAACCAGGATTTCAGTTTGGGAGGGGGTGGACAAATCTTGAGTGTGCCCCCTGTGTACCCCAACCATATACTTTAAGTCTGCAAAAACCATGCGCTTATTTTGGGGTGTGCCCCTCTTTTTTGTAATACGAGTTTTTTTAAAGTTCTAGATTTGAAGGATTTTTATTTTAGCTCCAATCTTAATGTATATTTTATCTTTAGAACTCCATCAAACTATATATGGTCATAGTTAGTCTTCACCTGTATGCACTCCCCGGGTTTTGCTATAGGTAAGAACCAGGAGCGTCGCTACCGCATTTTTACTGGGGGACCCTAAACTGGTGATAAATGGGGGAGGGTAGGAGCTAAATTCCGAGAATTTGGGCTCCCTGAACACCCGGCACGGTGGGCCTCCGAGCCACATTCACTCTGGTGGGGGGGTGTTTAAATGGTCCCCCTCGAGCTCGGTTCTTATACGGGATAGTGGAAAAACGCAAAATCTGTTGGATAGCCCATAAAAATTCATAACAAAACTACCTGGGTCACTTTTTTCCTCAGGTCAATATTGAAGTCAGGACAGGTCGAAGACGTTGGCATGTTAGAGCAAGTTTCCGGGCTCTGGCGTCTGATAGAGTGGAGTTAGAGTAATTTTCAGCCACCGTTTTTTTGTACCACTGGAAAAAACCCGAGGGGTGTTCAAACAACCCCACCAGGGTGAGGGTTAACACAGACTAGCGACAATTCACTTCACCAACACAGCTATGTATATTCTCGCTGGCATCAGGGATATAATGAAAACAAATAAGTCGATGTCCACAATTTTGGGGGACGTCTCCCTGATTCGCAGATGGGGGGGGGCAGCACTCGTCCGCCTTCCCCCTGCTTTCGACACTCAGTCGATGATAAAACCCGCTCATTATATGTAGGTTACTGAATACATGCTATACACACATACATACAAAGTCTGTTGCATTAAGATAAACTTAATCTCTATACTTGCGTTGGGAAATGGTGTTAAATTTCAACTAGCTTTTCTGTCATGACTCTTCCGAATTACCAGAGATAAAAAATTCAAAGTAAAACAAAAATAAAGATAAAGCTCTGGAGAGACTTCCACGAACAGCTCCTGAGGCCCCACACCAAAACTCTGGCTCACTGAGACCAACTCTTGTGGTCCTCCTTAGAACAGTTCTGGGGGACGGCAAGACAAAATATTAGCAAGCGCATTGACGGGTGGCCGGTACCCGCCCCTCCCCTCCTCGGGTTTTTCGGAGAAAACATAAAAATGGCGGCGCTAGCGCGGCCGTACTTATCATACACTTTTTTCTCATTATTTTACAACTTTTGTCAAAATTTTAAGGTCAGGTCATCTCAGGTTAGGTCACCAGTACAGGTCAAGTGACCTGACCTCAAAAAAAGTTTAATGTAGTATGAGTCGGAACAAGGTGAACTTATCCGATTGAAACTCAAAACACATAATTGGCCCACCAAGTTCTCTAAGATATGTACCGCTATTTTTTATACCGATGACCTAAGGTCGGGTACATGACATTACCTCTCCATTGGGAATACATGGGAAAAATGGTTTTAACTGAATAACTTAGTAACGGATGATGATAGAGCGTTTATGTTTGCTGCATTAGATTGACCTTGTCTTGGCGGTTGTAATAATATGCATTTTATCATGTAATTAACATGTAATATAAGATAACATAAGATAAGATAACATGTAATTTAACCTTAACCTTCGCCCCACCGGGGCCATCGCTGTCCCCCCTAAGGTTTGTTCCGGAATAGCAGACAAACGAAGAGGCGCAGCACCACGGTTGAGAACTCTACCTCTCACTGCATCATTTTTCCACCATCCCTGAAATTTTTTACCCCGGGTCACCCAAGGTCAGGTCACCAGACGAGGTCAACCAAGGTCACCTCACTTCAACTTTAGAGCTCTGTATGAGCTACATTTCATAGTCGATCGATTTGAAACTTCCTACACTTCATGGCCCCTCTAGGGTCTACAAGGTGTATATCCGGGATTTTTTCGATTTCGTGTCCTGAGGCCAGGTCACGAGGTGGCCTCTCCCATTCAAAAAGCATGGGAAAAGCTGTCTTATGATCTAAAAGTCACAAAAGCGATTGAAAATGCTCAGCTTGATCAGAAAAGCGTCTTGGACACCTTTTCACAGATTCCAGGGGCCGTATTTGCCCTTTGACCTCTCCAAGGTCATCCAAGGTCACCAGGGGTCAAAAACAGTATTTTGACAGTAACTTTTGACCTAATTAAGCTAAACCGCTGAAACAAACACCATCGTGTTTGTCTTGTCACTGGCTTTCATCTTATATGCAGCAAGGTCACTTTCTGACCTTTCGCGACCTCAGGTCACCTTAGGTCACGAGGTGACCTCTGGAGGTCAAACCACTGTCGGGAGGTCTTTACGTTTCACATAGCGGAAAAAGGACTGACAATTTCCTATGAAATTTACTTTACCAGACCTCAATAACTCTAATGGCATAAGAGTTATGCCCAGCTTGCTTAAGCATCGCATATTTGAGTGAAAATAGCCGATCTTGACCTAATTTGACCTCTGGAGGTCATGTAAAGTAATTTCTTACTGAATTCACGCGAGCTTTCTATTTTACTTAACAGATTTGCGCTAAAGCCCATATTTTCGGAGTTAGAGGGGGCCATCGATGGCCCCCGGTGGGGCGAAGGTGGCGCTGGACCCCCGGTGGGGTGCAGGTTAACCTGACCTCAGGTCAGGTCGAATCCCTGATTTGCCTAGTAAGATAATGTTACATATAATTCGACCTGGCTTGCTGCGAGGATTCATACAGTTAAAGTTGTTTTTCTCTATCTTTACTTGTTCAGATGAAATGACCGAAAACCTTCATTTACATGTTATCCCTATGACGGCATGTTTTAACCTCTAGTGACCTTAAATGTGACCTGATAAAAAATGGTCCAAATATTTTAAATGGAGAAGCAGATGGGATACCCAATACCGTTTACCGTTTTTTCGCTACCTAGCGTGGTTTTCGAGATCTTAGGGGGCGGGTACCCGCCACCCCCGTCAAAGCGAAGATGGCTCAGACCCTCGTCAATGCGTGTGTTAAAGGCCTTTTGAGACTAAATGTTCCAGAAATGTTCTGCCACGTGGCTTTGTCAATTTTTTTGCACGACAAATTTGAATCAGACAATAAAAAGCATTGAAGAAAATTAAGCAGGGACACACGAAATGACAGAAAAACACTAAGCGAAAGATGCATGTTATGATTGGTTCGCCGTATACCCTAAAATGTGTTATTACTCCATGAAAATATTTTTTGTGAGCATGGTTTGATGTTTTAGTCAATATTGTCACTTGAATATGATTTATTCACGGCGTTAAATTATATAATTTTTGAAGCACTTAATAACGACAAATACAGCGCCTCAGATACAATAAAAACGGTCTGTGTTTAAAAAATAATAATGCGCTAGTTTCTACTACCTATCATCGTTTGGATCATGCCAGGTCATAGAGAATATCAACCTGATTTTACTGGCAAAATTTTCAGCGAAGCACGCATGGAGAAACAAGCTTTATGAAACAACCGGAAGGGTCGAAATCACAGCTTGTCTCGCACGATTAGGGAAACTCTCGGGCGCTTTGGCCAGGAATCTCATTATCGTAATAATGATAGTTATTAGTGTAACGGGTTACATTTTTAAATAAGCGTCTGGCTGATCGGGAGGGGCGATCCGAATCCTATGTTAAGCGTTCCTTTTCAAATCAAAAACCCTGCACGGCGGTACCGCGTCCACAGCGCTGCTGTAGCGCGGTAGCGCCGAAGCGCACGCCCGCCAGGCCGGACGGCTCTGTTTGTGTGTCGTCCGGCACAGCTGCTACGGCGTCGCCGGACATGAAGAAGGGGAACAACAAGCTGTGTCTCAGTTTCCTCCCGGGAAGAGGGAAACGACGCCGTTGAACCCCATCAGCAAGGACCAAATGCATCATTATCAACAGAGCAGAAACACAGCTCCCATTCCAGTGATGTTAAATCACCCATTCGGCTCAAACAAATAAATTTCCAAGCGGCTACCTCCCACCTGCTCCCGGTCTTTCCACGGGGAAGCGCTCTGGGTGAGAAGACCTGCCCCGGGGCGCTCCTCCGGCGAAAGCAAGAGGCGGAGCAAGTCTGCTTCGGAACGAAAAAGAACGAATAAGCAGGCCAGAGAAAAATAACGAGAAGAACCATTGAATGAGCAAAATTCCACGTAACAAAAGGGCGGGGTCAAATACTACGAAGACGAATGAACGGACCAGGAAAAATTAACGAGAAGAGCCATTGGAGGAAGAAGAGAAAAAATTGGCACGTGATCGGATGAAGGAGGACCCAGAACCGCACGAGGTGGAAGGACCAGGGAAGAGCAGTCAGTCGTGAACGGGCTGGGAAGAGTGGCAGAGCCGAACCAAGGAAGAGAAGAGGACCGCGCTGAAGAAGGAGGCGGAAGGTGGGACGAAAAAGAAAGGAGCTGACCGACGAGACCCAGCAATGTGAGTACCGGCCACCCTTCACTGACGGCATCCTCCCCCCTCCCCTACCTCGAAAATGCCCAAAACACCGAACCCCTTGTTCCCCTCGGCTGACAGGCGCCCATTTTGAAAATGCAGCCCAATTGACTGTTTTGTGGTTTGTGTGTGTACGTTGTGTTGGTGTGGATGTGTGAGTTAGTGGGCGTGTGCACCCGCAGCATGCTCAGAAAATCATACGTAGAATGTCGGGCGGGAGGAGCATGCAAAAGGGGCCTAGCGGTTGGTGACCGGTTCCAATTTTGAAGGCGGGGAGGAGGCGGTAATTATATATGATCTTTTTTCATTGAAAGGGGGAGCCGATTCGCGGTCCGCCCACGGCTATTCGGCGTAATTTAGGGAATGCGGAAATGTTTAATTTCACGGATTGTTTCGCCGGCAACAAATAAATAGAAAGAATGCATTTCGAGCTTTCACTCCCCAGGGGGACCAATTCTTCACCTTGAGACGGGAGCCCGTATCCGAGCTGGTCGATCGTCTGAAAGTATAATTTAGTTCCTTCAGTGAAAGGGCCCGGAATTAGCGGGCGCTACCTCTTGGTTTGAGTAAAGTAAAAGGATAGTTCAGCGGCAACGTGGGAGCGAGACCAGCTTCGCAATCCGGGGATTTGTTGACGGGAAAGAATAGTTGTACGGCAGAGAGGGAAGAGGTCGGAAATCACAAAATCCACTCGCGGGGCCACTTAGAATCTTTAGTTCATTTAACACGCAATACGTTCCGTTTGTTTTCTTTTTCTTTTTCGGCAGGCCATATTATTCCTAACTGGCTGTAAGACATTACCAGCAGAATAATCACGCCAAAAGGTCACGGAAACACGTTTTCACCCCCAGCACGTCTGCCAGCTTAGAACACGGCTTGAGGTCGCGTGTCACCCAAGTCCGTTCCAAATTCTACTGACTGGCCGCACGAGGCCGAACACGACACACTTGCGAAACAAGGTCGACACAAAAGGGGGGGGTTACATCGCGTCCAGGGTTCAAAGGCACACGCAATGGAAGAAGAAGACGCGAGCAGCTATGGGTGCGCGCTGCTGCCTCGTCGGCCGCGGCCCTGATGCAGCGGGCGCTTCTGACGCCCTCTGACCGTGGGCGCCGCCGCGCCGGCGCTAATTTACAGGGAGCAGACCTGCGCGGAGACGGTAAGGTATACTGTGCAATGTGCATGAAACTGTACCTGACGTCTGATTCCCTCCCCAGGTGACCGTTAGAAACGGAGTTCGATGTGCCCCTTTTTTAATGTCCTGCGCCCCGGGGCAAGCTAACGTACTAAATTTGACAAAATATTAAATTTTGGTTGTATGTCTTGCTAGGGATCAGGGAGGCATTTCCCACTACGCAAACCAAAGTAAGGATTTGTTAATTAGTGCAGAAATGTGATTGAATATTTTTACAAGTCATTTCAAAAACTTAAGATATAAGCCCCTACCTTGGAATGTGTGTGGTGGTGCTGAGGCATGAAGGTGATACGAACGTGTGGGCATGAACCCGGTGGCCGGATTATCTTAGAAATGTGAGTTTGTTCGACGTCTCGTGGCGGGATGGCAACTTCCACAGTTTGAGCCCCTGACCGAGTCTGCGGCAGGATAAATTAGACCAAAATGACGCAAAAACCTGATCTTGAATGTGACTAAACACGAAAATAGGGTATCGAAGAAGCTGATGAGGAAGACGTTCTGTGAGCCGTACCCTTGTGTACAGCATGTCTGTGGGCAACGGCACGGGGGTCGTTTTGGGAAGACGCCGAATGGTGCCTTTCCAGCATTGTATGCTTGTCTCTCGATCAGCCGAGGCGTAGGTTGGGCTCCGGGACGCCCCGCCCAGCGAAGGTAGTTGATTTGATTCCGGAAGCGAGTGCCCTGAGTAGTCAATAATTGGGATAAGGCCGGGAGCGGTACCCGAGCGACAACCCGAGGTCGGGTGAGATGTGCGCCAGGAGGCAATTAGATAGTTTGCCCACGCTCCATAAGGCGCGAGGCGCAGGAGGGGCCGGGGCACTCGACGGAAGGAACCCATTGAGCTCAATAACCACCTTGCTGAGCGTGTCAACGTCTTAGTACCCAACCAACGATCTCATCGCGCGTGATACGTTGCGCTTATCGGAGGGGAGAGGGCAAAATTGGCTGACTAGTGGTGAGCGCTCAAATCCCTTTTACATTTAAATTTTCAGAACAAAAGGGAGGGAGGGTGATTGCATTACCTGTGCAGGTATGTTTTTCCCTTTTAGATTTACCCGGCGGTGGATTTTTCTGATCAGTTGGGCAACATTGGATGTTGGGGTAGCGGGTCGAAAAGTGGGCCTTATATTTTAATTAGACACAAGGGGATGACACACGACATATACGGTTATTTGACGTACTTTAGTCTAGACCAAAGAGACGCGGGAAGTAATAAGGACCAATGTGTTTCTATAAGGAGGGACCGCTCAAAGGCTTATAAAACTTCCTCGCCGGGAGAAAATTTTGATGGGAGAATACCAAATAAAACCCGATGGGGGAGGAGAGCAGCAAAATTCGGCCGCCCACGCGGAGGCCAGACCCACTTGCCTACATGATGACTCGAATTGACCCGCCTCATAGAGAGCAAGCTGTTTTTAACATCGCCGGGGCAGCCTCAGCTCTCAATATAAATATTTGTTTGTCGTGTGGGCTCCTCTTGAAAAAAGGGCCCCATCACATTAGATGCTGCAGCTACTTTGTTCATTGGCTCCCATACCAATAAAGATGAGTCTTCCCGCTGGGTGGAAGCTCTAACTGGCTAGTGGGTATATCATTCCTCCACTATCACTTATTCTACATTTGTGATGAAAACGTTTATACTTAAGGAGATGTTTTCTAGTTATATTCTCAGTGCATATAATACAATGATTCTCTTAACGCTGTTTGAATTGACAAGTTTTATTTAGGCGCCTCCAAAGGTCTTCGACAATCCACGTCTGTATGATGAACCCATTGAGAGTGCCCTCCCTTCCTCATTCATAAGCGAAAGCTCAGAGCTAAACTCTTAAAATAAGTTTGGGTGCCGGGACTGATTCTGAGAGGCCTACGATTCAGATTTGTGAGAGGTTTTCAAAGTTGAAAATTGGTGGAATTACCTGATGTGGGAGGGGAAGGGGAAGGGGAGCAGAGGGATAGTGCATGACTGTCTGCGGCTGACTGGAACCGACGGCGGCTACTGTTGGCGGCAGATTTTCTCGGCTCTGCTTTTTTCGCTGGTGACAGCGGTTGTTCCGCGTTTTGAGTCGTTTTCTGTGTTAGTCTGTTCGATGGTCAAGTTTTCAGTGTGTTTCTTCGCGTTCTCACTTTTGGCAAGTTGATATGATGTCTCCATCTAGTCTTTGTTCACCTGGCACGGTAAGACTGAAAATACAAAATTTGTGCCTGAAAAAAGAAAGCCAACAGCAGACAACAGCATTCCTCCGCCTATCACTTTTGGGTTTCGACATAGAGTTTGAGTTTTCCCAGTATGAAATCAGAAAAGTGAAATGCGCTAAGACATCGACAGTGTTTTCAGTCCCAAGTTAGCTTTTGTGCCTTTTCGTCATCAAATGCGGAGCAAAGAAACACGTGCTTCCCTCCTCTCATATATTATCTGGTTGTACATCGGCAGCACTCTCTATTAGTCATCACTCCCTATAATTTGTCCGATGGTTAAGTCCTATGTATGTACGTCTCTCTCCTCCTTCCCTGGGTTACTTTCGGGTCGAACCCCACTCCTCTTACCTCCGCAGAAACGCATCTCGCTACACTATTGAATTCAGCGAACTCGTCCACCGGCTGGCCTGTGCTGACCCTGCCGCCGTCTCGCCTGCACCGAAGAACAGTCTCGGATGGTAGAGCAGCTAATCAAGCCAATAGAGGGCAAATCATGGCTAAGAATGTTTGAAAAATATAACATTAGTACACCTCCGGGCTATGATTTAACGATCTTTCATTTTCATGCTGAAATTTCAGCTGAATTCCCCGCGATACAATGGAACGCGCCTCCACCAATCAGCGACCGCCCTCCGCTGGGTGCCGTTTGCCTGCGGGCACAGATGTTAGAGAGGTCACACTGGGCAGCGCTGACACCGAGCTCAAGCCTGGGGGGGTCGCGTGGTGGATTATACAACTTAAATGCGTGACGTTAAGATTAGTGGTGGTCATGCCTGCTATTGAACTGAGGGAGGGGGGACAGGTGAAAGAGACATTCTGTGCACGTGGGTAGATATGTATGTGGCTTAGGTGCTTAGGTGTCAAGATTGAAAGTAGTGAATCCTAGCAAAATAAATACTTTTTCGGTAGACCTTGATTTTTAGGCCACAATTTTTATACTGACCGACACAATACAGAGGACTGAAATTTCAGTACGATGGTGGGAGAGGCACTAATGAAACATTAAGTAACTTTGATTAAATTATTTCACGTGGCGACAGATTTTGAACGGTCAGGCTTATGAGTATGTCCAAGATATTTAAAAAATCATTGTGAGACTTTTCTTGCACGGCATACGTCAGTGGAAACGGTAGCTGAACGGTCTCGAATGGTGATGGGTTGTTGCTCGGACCTTAATGAGCGGTATTATGCCGAAGTGGGAATTTATATATCTTTGAGCGTGCCCGGACACACGCAATGAAATACAGAGTTAATGCTGAAATATCCCTCAAATCTTACTGGTCATCATTTTCAGGATTCAAAATGGTTATGTAATGTATAATGTTATGAAATCTCCTTTCGTATGGTGGTTATTTGCTTTGTTCAACTTTGGGCGCCTCAGTGGTTTTCGGAAATTCACGCACCTGTCTGCCTCTTCGAGTCCTGGATGCACAATGGAGCTAACACACTTATATTATATATTTGGGCACTGCCATTCGTCAGAATCAGCAAAATGCAATCAGGGAAGGCATAAGTTATTGGTCATAGTGTGAGCAAGACCTGGAATATTCCTGGTCATTTTGCATCCAGGATTTGTGTAAGTAGCACATTAAACATCTTATGAAGGTATTTTCTGCATCATATGAAAAATTAGAGATCGGTGTTTTCTCTAATTTCTTATATATATTTTTTAATATTGCATTAACCCTCGCCCACCGGGGGGCCATCGATGGCCCCCTAAGGTTTTTCCGGGATAGCCGAAAACGACGAGGCGCAGCACCGCGGTTGAGGGCTCTACCTCTCACTGCAACATTTTCCCATCATCCCTGAAATTTTTACCCCGGGTCACCCAAGGTCAGGTCACCAGACGAGGTCAACCAAGGTACCTCACTTCACCTTTAGAGCTCTGTAAGAGCTACATTTCAAACTCGATCGATTTGAAACTTCCTACACTTCATGACCCCTCCAGGGTCTACAGGTGTATATCCGGGATTTTTCGATTTCGTGCCCTGAGGTCAGGTCACGAGGCGACCTCTCCCATTGGAAAGCATGGGGAAAAGCTATTTCATGATATAAAACCCACAAAAATGATTGCAAATACTCAGACTGCTCAGAACAACGTTTTTGGACACCCTTTCACGGATCCCAGGGGTCATATTTGCCCTTTGACTTTTCCAAGGTCATTCAAGGTCACCAGAGGTCAAAACAGTATTTTGACAATAACTTTTGACCTAATTGAGCTAGAGCGGTGAAACAAACACTATCGTGTTTGTCTTCTCACTGGCTTTCATTTGATATACGGCAAGGTCACTTTTGACCTTTCGTGACCTCAGGTCTATTAGGTCACGAGGTGACCTCTGGCGGTCAAACCACTGGCGGGGGTCTTTCGTTCCACATAGCGGAAAGTACTGGCATTTGCTATCAAATGTACTTTACCAGGCCTCAATAGCTCTAATGACATAAGAGTTATGCCCAGTTTGCTTAATCATTGCTATTTGAGTGAAAATGCCGATCTTGACCTAATTTGACCTCTGGAGGTCAAACCATTGACCTGAGCCTAAAACATGCGAAGTTTTCTTACTGATTCCGCGGCTTTCTATTGCACTTTGCGATTTGGCTAACGCCCATATTTTGAGTTGGGGGGCCATCGATGGCCCCCCGGTGGGAGGTGGCGCCCCCCGGTGGGGCGCGGGTTAACAGCCACATCTATACCAAATATACCCTAATGCAGGACGTGTTAACGCTATTGCTTAAAAAGCATGGACCGAAGTGAACCAAGCCCCAATTCGTCCTGAGAATAGAAAGCTATGGCCATCCCCTGTCTATTGATTCGATTTCCAACCAGGGGAAGGGGGAGGCGAGGTAGTGCTTACCATTCACGTTTTCACCGGTTACCTCCTAAAGCTTGGGGAAAGACTTCCAAAACTTTCTGAATTTCTTGGAACTAAAATGAGCAGATTCCGTCAATGTTTTGAGATGACATATTTCTCAGAGGTGGATCTATAACTGTCCGTCTGTTATCGTTGTAGGCGCGGTACTGGTCTCTTACGACAATCCGTCTGTAGCAGCGCTGTGAGCAGTTGACATGTTCGAATATTTTGAATAGAATTTCAGATGATATTTTTCATTTTTTTCGCAACTGTCTCAGATGGCGGGCCGCCACAGCCCCCATTCGAAAAGCCATGGCCAAACCCTTGTCAGGGGCAAGAAAAAAGTGCAGTTCGACAAAGCATGAACGCCATACTCTCGACCCGAACCACATGAGCAAATTTGTTCGTGACAAGATGACTAAATATGACTGAAGCTTAAGTCTGAATTTCTGACTCACTAATGGGAGTCAAACATAAAATTCAGGTTTATGTTTATACTTGTTTGTTAGCCCACTTAATTCCCCAGCACTTGTTATTAATTTAGATTCAGAAGTAACCGCCAGCGTAGCGCAGTTGATTAAAACGTCACAGTTTTGTTTAAGAGGTCCCATGATCAAAACCATAGGCGTAGGAACCGGGGGGCAGGGGCCACTGGCTCCCCCACTTTTCTGGGATGGGCCCTCCGCAACGGAGATAAGAATATCAACAACTGTAATATCAAGCAAGAAACTCAAACTGTCCCGATAGCTTGCCCCGGAACCCCGATAAACTTACCTGTGCCCCTAAACTAAGTTGAGGTCCTATGAGTTGATTTTAAGGTCCCCTAAGCTTCTCGAGGCCCCTGAACTGGCCTCTGATGCCATACGAGCTAATCTGGGCCCTTTGAGCTGAACTGAGCACCCCTGAGATGGTTTGGGCAGCATGAACTGTTCTAGGATGCCTAAACTGAGCTAGGAGCCGTAACCTTGAACAGGGCCCCGTGAGTTGGCCAGAACCTATATCCACCGACCTGAGGGGGCCCCTGAGCTGAGCTGGGACCGTAAAGTTAATATTGCCTCCTGAGCTAATCTGGATCCCCTGTGATGCACAGAAGACCCTAAACTTATCTGAGGCCCCTGCACAGGAAAAGGGCCCCTGCTCTGAAATTGGGTTATAAGCTTTAATTGAAACCCTGAACTGTTCTGAAGCCCCAAATATGCCGACGAGGGGCCCCTGGATGATCCGAGTCCTTAGGTTTATCTGGTCATCAGAGCTAATATGGGCCTCTGTGTTGAACTAGAGCTAATATGGGCCTCTGTGTTGAACTGAGGGCCCCTGAGATGGTCTGGGACCCCTTTAAGGCTTTACAGCCACTGACCGGGCGGCCGAGAGCTTGAATGGCCCCTTGAGATGTTCTGACAGTGGTGTAGCCAGGGGAGGGGGTCTCAGGGGTCCGCAGACCCCCTTGGGCTGACCGTATGCACTAAAAACACAAAAATTGATTTCGGGGACCCCTGAGCCTGGTCTTGGGCGGCCTCCCTTGCTTGGCCTCAGGAGGCCCCCGATAATCGGTATCGAGAGCTCCAGAGTACCGAATATTGATCTTGGGGACCCCTGTGCTCAGTCTCAGGGGGTCCTGAGCTTGGCCTCAGGGCCCCCCGAGCTTAGTCTCAGGGCCCCTCCCCCCGAGCTCGGTCTCACGGGCCTTTCGATCTTGGTCTCACGGGCCTTTCGATTTTGGTCTCAGGGGCTCCCGAGTTTGGTCTCAGGGGCCCCTGAGCTTAGTGTCTGGGGGCCCTCCGAGCTTGGTCTCAGGGAGCTCCCGAACTTAGTCTCAGGGGGCCCTTCGAGTTTGGAATCAGGCCCCCGAGCTTGGTCTCAGGGGACCCCCGACCTTGGTCTCAGGGAGCTCCTGAGCTTGGTCTCAGGGGGCCACCGAGCTTGGTCTCAGCGCCCCCGAGCTTTGATCTCAGGGGCCCCTGAGCTCGGTGTCAGGGGCCCTCCGAGCTTGGTCTCAGGGAACGCCCGAGCTTGGTCTCAGGGGACCCCGATCTTGGTCTCACGGGCCTTTCGATTTTGGTCTCAGGGTGCCCCAGAGCTTTGTCTCAGGCGACCCCTGAACTTGGACTCAGGGGCCCCGAGCTTGGTCTCACGGGCCTTCCGAGCTTGGTCTCAGGGGACCCCGATCATTGGTATCGAGGGCTCTGGTAATTGGTAATTTGCTCGTTTACAAGGTAGCAACGGTAAGAAAGTAACTGGATCTCAACAGGATCTGTCGACGGGATAGAGGTTATGTAACGTTCGGGACACACTTCCATATCCCTTGTATCTTTATTCGTTTTTTTCGTTTCTTTGGAAATTTCCTGATTAAGAGTTCATGGATTCGACACCGGGATATAATTGCTAATCATTTTCCGTTGAAGATCATTTCTTCGTACTCAAAACGGCTGACCCCCAATAACTTCATGTCTGATTACCCGAGTGAATTGAGGTAGACTCAGGTTTAACCCTCGCCCTACCGGGGGTCCAGCGCCACCTTGGCCCCACCGGGGGACCATCGATGGCTCTCCCTCCAACTCCGAAAATATGGGCGTTAGCGCAAATCTGCAAAGTGCAATAGAAAGCTCGCTTGAATTCAGTAAGAAATTACTTCTCATGTTTTAGTGCCCCGGTCAATGGTATGACCTCCAGAGGTCAAATTAGGTCAAGATCGGCTATTTTCACTCAAATATGCAATGCTTAAGCAAACTGGGCATAACTCTTATGCCATTAGAGCTTTTGCGGTCTGGTAAAGTACATTTGATAGGAAATTGTCAGTACTTTTTCCGCTATGAGAAACTTAAAGACCTCCCGCCAGTGGTTTGACCTCCAGAGGTCACCTCGTGACCTAAGATGACCTGAGGTCACGAAAGGTCAGAAAGTGACCTTGCCGTATATCAAATGAAAGCCAATAACAAGACAAACACGATGGTGTTTGTTTCAGCACTCTAGCTTATACACGTCAAAAGTTATTGTCAAAATACTGTTTTTGACCCCTGGTGACCTTGGATGACCTTGGAGAGATCAAAGGGCAAATATGGCCCCTGGACTCCGTGAAAGGGTGTCCAAAAACGCTTTTCTGATCAAGCTGAGCATTTTCAATTGCTTTTGTGACTTTTAGATCATACGACAGCTTTTCGCCATGCTTTTTCAATGGGAGAGGTCACCTCGTGACCTGACCTCAGGCACGAAATCGAAAAATCCCGGATATGCAACTTGTAGACCCTGGATAGGCCATAAAGTATAGGAAGTTTCAAATTGATCGACTTCGGAATGTAGCTCTTTCAGAGCTCTAAAGTTGAAGTGAGGTGACCTTGGTTGACCTCGTCTGGCGACCTGACCTTGGGTGACCCGGGGTAAAAAATTTCAGGGATGGTGGCAAAATGATGCAGTGAGAGATAGAGCCCTCAACCGCGGTGCTACGCTGCTTCGTTTTTCGGCTATCCCGGAAAAACCTTAGGGGGGCCATCGATGGCCCCCGGTGGGGCGAGGGTTAACATAATGCGCGCATCAACATTGAACTTCCGAAATATGGCTCAAAGCTGTTATTATTGCCACGCTACCATATAAGGTATGGGTCATCCTTAATATTTGGTGACCTTAGTTTATCAACACTTGGTCGGATCGAAAAAAACCAAGCTATAAACAAAATAAGAATGAATGCTTAACCCTCGCTCTGCCGGCACCCCGGGAGTTACGCGCCCTGCCGGCATGGCTGAAAAACCTCCTCTGGTTTACTGATAGAGAACTTGAATTGTAGGTGGTTGTATGTGCCTTACAGGGACTCAAAAGAAACCTCAATCATTTTTCACCTTGTTCGTATATGTTTCACACGTGAATTCCTATCAAATGTGCCTAAATTAGTCCTTTTAACCAAACCTTGCAGTTTCATTCCGACCACAGCGGCCGCAACGCGCGGCGCGTGCCGCTTACCCCCGGGTACAGCCTCAGACAAGCGGTGCCGGCACCTGGCGCCGGGCAGTGCCTGGGCGCTAAGTGTGGCGGCCGGGCCGACGAGCATGTGCATTCGCTGTGTGATGACGCCCCAAGGGCGAAACAATTATATGGGACCATTTCAAAAGCGGAAAAGACACTTTTGACGTTTGATATGCCATCTGCATAAACCACTAGTGACCTGTCGGATATATCCTAGCAAACAACTGTCGCAGTCCCCGCTACATTGTACTTATACACATTGTGAACATATGGATTTTCGGGGAATTAATTTGACATATTTAGATTTTTCGTGCATAGTCTTGTCTTGGATACTGACGGAAAGATCGCACCTCGGTTCACTAAACCTAGCCGTACTGACATGCGCTCTACCTGGCTATAGATGAAAGAAAATGACATCCATAGGAAAGGGATGTTTTCGGGGAATTCGGACACAGAGTTTTCACAGAGGACGTGGTGTCAGAAATAGCTAAATAAAAAGGAAATGTCATAATCTCGGCATGCATAGAGAGAGAGTGTGTATGTTTTTCGTCATTCAATTTTTTAAATCACATGAGTATTCAATTAGATGTACAGGAAAATTCAAGGAACTAAAAGGCTAGGGATAATTGCACCATTACTACCAATGGATCTTTTTACATCCCCATCCGTTAACTACCCTATTACACGGCAAATTGTCCTTTGCCATCCAGCTGTGAACCTGGCACAATGTCAAGTTTGGCGTGGAAATCTCCCCTGGGTAACACCATGATACAAGGAGGGTGGCCTGAGACCACCCCTCCACCCCATTAGCCCCTGGTGATGTTGTCGAGCCCCTGGCGCTGTCGCCATCCCGTCTGGGGACGTTTTCTAGGAAGCAAGCGTTAGAGATGCTGGCTGGGCCATTGTTCCGTATTTTCACGTGTGTCCTTATCGTCCCTCAATCGCTATCAGCTGACCAAACCACGAAAATTGTCACCCTTCTACCTGCCGCCTGCGCTGACGAGCCCGGTCTGTGTCAGAGGCTGTCGCGGGCCCCAGCGGGCCGCGGCACGGGCCGCCACTGCCCGGCGTGAGTAAAAAGCGCGAACCTCATCTCAATAACTTTCGCTTTAAGCAAAAAGTTGAAAAGGTATCTACTTTCCGTTTGTCGGGAATTATGCAGAATTGACATAGGAACAGCTACCCCGAGCATTATCATCGGGACGGTTAGTTGGATGTAGATATTCGCATTGAAACGGCGAGAGGAGGAAAACAGCACCGCTGGCAGGGCGCGGGTTAAAAAGGCAAAACAAAATTTCCTTCGTGTGAATGTTATAATGTTAAAATACTATACAAAAGATATAGGAGATGGCCCCGTTACTAAGGGGATCCCCGGCCTGGGGCCCCCGATGGTAGTCGGACCCCTCCTTGGCTGAATCCTGGCTACGCCACTGTGTTCTGAGACTCTATATCAGCCACCCTGGGACCCCCTAAGCCTAGCTGGGGCCCTGAGCTAATCTGGAAACCGCTGTGCTTAACTGGGGCCTCTGATCTGGTATGGGGGCCCTGAACTGTTCTAGCATCATTGAGCTAAGCTGGGATCCGTGAGCTTGAACATGTGCCTTGAGCTGTTTTGAGACCCTACACAAGTCGACCTGGGGACCACCGAGCTTAACCGGGCCCCTAAGCTAATCTGGCACCCTGTGAGAATCTGAAACTCCCCTGTGATGAGCTTCTAGGGGTCCTGTGCTTATGTAGGGTCCCTTGATAAGCTGGTCCCGAGGCTAATGCACTGGTCTAGGCCCTTGAGCTGACTGATCTGGGTTCCTGAGCCATGGTCTGGACCTTGGGGGCCCTCCGAGATAATTTAGCGGTCCCTTGGTGGCATAGGCATAGGAACCGGGGGGTCAGGGAGATACTGCCCTCCCTTTGAGGTGGGCCACCGCAACGAATATACAACTATCAGCAACTGTAATATAGAACAAGAAACCCAAACGGGCCCGATAGCTTGTCAGGGAACGTTCAAGTTCGGTAGTACGCTGCCTGCAAGCTCCTGGAGGAGGAGCGCTTCGTAAAAAAGCCAAGGCACCTACTACCCGAGTGTTTCCAGATGAGTTCCGAGAACTGGGCCCAGTCAAACTCCATCCCAATCCCAACACAAAATATGAATCGGACACGGACCCCGCACCAAATGCCGAGCAACAGTCGTCCCTGAGTTATCGAAAGGCGCGACGTCTTTCGATGCCAGGGTTATATGGCGTCGCCAACTCTTTCCCTGTTGGAGGGATTTCTTTGGAGTCAAATTGCTCCTTGCACAAGGAATCTGCTGTGCCTTAAGCCCGAGTTGGTTGCGTGGAAAGCAAGGTTGCTAACCTCTATAACACCATGCCCACACCTCCTCGGCATCACAAAGCTGGTCATCCAGTACCTACATTGCACTTGCAGTCATGCTGGAACTCTGCATTTTAGGCATCGAAATTTAGCTAGGCGTATTTATTGTGATCAGGCTTCACCTAAATCAATCTCTAATGATGGCACGAAGAGATATGTAATAACCTACATAAATGTTCCCATTTTCGTCATTGAATAAGCAAATACAAGTTGATTAGGCATAGCGAAGTGAGGCTATTTGGTATCAAAGCATTGCCTGTAGTTTTTTACACAGCTGCTAATTTTGTAAATGTAATGTAATGTGATGTGTACTTAGCCGCGCCAATTTGTTTCAGTAACAAAATTGTCCCATTTTTTGCCCAATGGCTAAGTATCCTTGGACACCATGCAAACGTTACAAGCTTTCTTATGGTCTTGTGTGATGTCCAAGGAGATACCTGATTTAATGCTGAAGTTAGGAGGATGCCCTTTGTTCATAAGCGTATTCAAATTTATAAAAAGAAAAAGGGCCTAAACATCTGTAAATATAAAAAACGCGCTCGTGGTAAAAAATGACTGAAATCCTCAAAAAAGCTTTAAAATGTATTCCGTATTTGAAATGGGTCTTGGTAAAAAAACAAAAAATTTTTTTGGCGTTTTACTATGATTTATTAGATCATAATAGGTACAACTCGAAATCATAGGGCAAAATTTAATTTCTCAATTTTCCATATATTGACATCCTTGTGTGCATGCGTGCCTTATTGACACCAAACGAGCTAACTATTTTTTTATAATTATGGGCCCCCGTGGACTGGGCCCCCTCTAAGATTGGCCCCCCACTTTTCAAACCGTTCCTACGCCCCTGATCAAAACTAGGTTATAGGCTCGATCGTCTTTCACCCATAAGATGGCAGAGGGTAAAATGGGCAGTTCCCGCCTTGGCTCTGGAATAAAACACAGTCTGCAACTGCCATTTGAAACTTGTATAGAGCCATAGTTTTCATCGCACCTAGAGCCAGACCCTGACAGCTACTTTACGGCTCCCATCACTGCTACCAGCTTCTACAGTCTCGCGCTCGTCACTCACTCTCTGACACCATCTAACAGTCCTGGTTGACGCGACGTTAAACCCCAATTAGAGGGAATCATTCATCAGAAAAGGGCCCAAATCCTGACAGGCATGGCAAATGAGCATGGGCAAAGGTTGAAGATTCATTGACAATAGCCTCAAATGAAGACTGACTCCTTTTTGAACATAATTACCGCGAATTTGTTGTTTCCAAAAGAAAAATTTTTAGTGACAGACGCATATTTAAGGAAGAAGCAAAAAGTGCTACGGAAAGCTTTATGTTTATCTTATCTAGCCTAATTTTTATCTATATCACCTAATTTTCATCTCAGCTTTGTCAATGGGGGATAACATGTTTGGAAAACAGAGTGAAATATAATCAGTATTTGATTTATTTAAAACCACAGGAATAAGAAACAACAAGCTCAATTTCGGTGCGACACGCAACGATTCTTTCAAGTCTGAAACTGCGTGGAACACCCTTTAACAACGACAGTGAAATCGGAATTGTTGTTGGAGTGCTCAGAATGTTTAGATCCACTCCGGCTTGGAGCTGTCCTCTGACCAGCTTTCTGACTCAGAACCGCTGTCAGAGCTTTCTTCAGATCCATCCTCAGATTCAGAACCTTCTTCAGACTCGGAACCCTCTTCTGAGCCCTCCTCGGATTCGGAACCTTCCTCAGAACCCTCTTCTGAACCTTCTTCAGAACCCTCCTCTGAACCTTCCTCAGAACCTTCCTCGGATTCTGAGCCTTCCTCAGAACCCTCCTCAGAACCTTCCTCAGAACCCTCCTCAGAACCTTCCTCAGAACCCTCCTCAGAACCTTCCTCAGAACCCTCCTCAGAACCTTCCTCAGAACCCTCTGCAGAATCCTCCTCGGATTTGGGACGCTTTTCCATCTCAGAACTCTCTTCTGATTCGGAGCCTTCTTCTGAACCTTCCTCGGAACCTTCCTCTGAACCTTCCTCAGAACCCTCCTCAGAACCTTCCTCTGAACCTTCCTCAGAACCCTCCTCAGAACCCTCTTCAGAACCTTCCTCGGAACCTTCTTCAGAACCTTCCTCAGAACCCTCTTCAGAGCCCTCCTCGGAACCCTCCTCAGAGCCTTCCTCGGAACCCTCTTCAGAACCTTCTTCTGAACCCTCTTCAGAGCCTTCCTCGGAACCTTCCTCAGAGCCTTCCTCGGAACCCTCCTCAGAACCTTCCTCAGAGCCTTCCTCGGAACCCTCTTCAGAGCCTTCCTCAGAACCCTCTTCAGAGCCTTCCTCCGAACCCTCCTCAGAGCCTTCCTCCGAACCCTCTTCAGAGCCTTCTTTTGAACCCTCTTCAGAGCCGTCCTCGGAACCTTCCTCAGAGCCTTCCTCGGAACCCTCCTCAGAACCTTCCTCAGAGCCTTCCTCGGAATCCTCTTCAGAGCCTTCCTCAGAACCCTCTTCTGAGCCTTCCTCTGAGCCCTCCTCGGAACCTTCTATTTCAGACCACTCCCAGGAATCCTCGTACGGCATCAGCTTCAAAAGGTTTTTCGGTGCCATCTTGTCCATCAGAGTCTTAGCTCCTGGCGCAGGGCGTGCCGTCGCCGCCACCAGGCAAGCCGCCAGAAGCAGAAGTCGTAGCGTCGCCATCTCTTCAATAACGTGATACACAATGTGCTGGTGTGTCCGGGCCGGCGGCGGCAGCTTATATATCTGTGTGGCTCAGGGCTGACGAGGGGAGCTCTGCTGCACCTGTGTGCTGACGGGCAAGAACCACTGTGCTTGCTGTGCAGCCGGGCTCTGCGGACGTGCGAAAGACACTGGTAGTGGCAAAGAACACTTCAATAACCGCAAACTGACTCAGTGGAATTTGTCATTATCATGCATTACTCATGTAAAAGAAAGGTGGAAACATATTCTCTTTGAGGAGAACGTTTTAACCTTCGCCCCGGTGGGGGTGTTTAAACACCCCCTCGGGTTTTTATCGGCGTCACGGAAAAGGCAGTGCGAAACACCACCGTACTTGGCACACCTTATCCTTGATCAATTCCGTACTTTTACCTAAAATTTTAAGGTTGGTTCACAGGGGCGTAGGAACGGTTTGAAAAGTGGGGGGTCAACCTTAGAGGGGGCCCACCTCAAGGGGGCCCAGTCCACGGGGGCCCATAATTATAAAAAAAATAGTTAGCTCGTTTGGTGTCAATAAGGCACGCATGCACACAAGGATGTCAATATATGGAAAATTGAGAAATTAAATTTTGCCCTATGATTTCGAGTTGTACCTATTACGATCTAATAAATCATAGTAAAACGCCAAAAAAACATTTTTTGTTTTTTTACCAAGACCCATTTCAAATACAAAATACATTTTTAAGCTTTTTTGGAGGATTTCAATCATTTTTTACCGCGGCGCGTTTTTTTATATTTACAGATGTTTAGGCCCTTTTTCTTTTTTTTCTTTTTAAATTTGAATACGCTTATGAACAAAGGGCATCCTCCTACCTTCAGCATTAAATCAGGTATCTCCTTGGACATCACGCAAGACCATAAGCAAGCTTGTAACGTTTGCATGGTGTCCAAGGATACCTAGCCATTGGGCAAAAAATGGGACAATTTTGTTACTGAAACAAATTGGCGCGGCTAAGTACACATCACATCTACAAAACTTTTCATCACATTTACAAAATTAGCAGCTATTTAAAAAACTACAGGCAATGCTTTGATACCAAATAGCCTCACTTCGCTATGCCTAATCAACTTGTATTTGCTTATTCAATGACGAAAATGGAAATATTTGTTTAGGTTATTATAGATCTCTTCTTGCCATCATTAGAGATTGATTTAGGTGAAGCCTGATCACAATAAATACGCCTAGCTAAATTTAGATTCCTAAAATGCAGAGTTCCAGCATGACTGCAAGTGCAATGTAGGTACAGGATGGCCAGCTTTGTGATGCCGGGAGGTGTGGGCATGGTGTTATAGAGGTTAGCAACCTTGCTTTCCACGCGACCAACTCGGGTTTAATGCACAGCAGATTCCTTGTGCAAGGAGCAATTTGACTCTCAAGAAATCCCTCCAACAGGGAAAGAGTTGGCGACGCCATATAACCCTGGCATCGAAAGACATCGCGCCTTTCAATAACTCAGGGACGACTGTTGCTCGACATTTGGTGCAGGGTCCGTGTCCGATTCATATTTTGTGTTGTGATTGGGATGGAGTTTGATTGGGCCCAGTTCTCGGGACTCATTTGGAAACACTCGGGTAGTAGGTGCCTTGGCTTTTTTACGAAGCGCTCCTCCTCCAGGGGCTTGCAGGCAGCGTACTACCGAAATTGAATGTTCCCTGACAAGCTATCGGGCCCGTTTGGGTTTCTTGTTCTATATTACAGTTGCTGTAGAATAAAAACGCCGGCGCATAGCGCCACTGTACCTTGTACACATTTCCTCTGGTTATTTTTACGACCTAAGTCAAAATATTCTGCGAGGATTCCATTAGCTTAGGTTGTTTTTGCTCTATCTTTCCCAGTTCAGATGAAGTGACTGAAAACCTTCCTTTTTATGTTATCCCTTTGATGGCATGCCTTGGCCTCCAGTGACCTTCAATGTGAGCTGACAAAAAATGGTACAAATCTCTTCTATAAAGCTTTAGATGGGCTATCCAACTCCTTTTAACTTTTTCTCTATCTAGCATGGCACTCGAGATCTTAGGGGTGGGTACCATTACCCCCGTTAAAGCGAAGCTGGTTCAGACCCCCGTCAATGCGCGCTCGTGGATCTGAAGAAACCTCACCATCACGACAGAAACCTGGCTCACTTTCAGGACACTGGCCGCCTTCAAAGCTCAAAATCAAGAACCTGGCATTGTAGCCGAAAGGTTGGGGCGCGGACGGGGCCTCCACTAACAAGCTTTCATTTCAGTCGCTCTTCAGAAGAGCGCTCAAGAACGGGGCCCCTGGCCAGAAAGCTAGCACGCAAGGGGTCCGCTTTACCATCATGGGAACCTCGCGAGTCCACATGTGGATATCTTGTATCAGGGTCTGCTGTACTCCATAACCGGCCTCCTAAGCTCCCCTTCCAATCTGAGGTCTCTTTGCGAACCTCTGCGCTAAGCTGATGACCTCCATTGCCACACAGTAGTGGTAATGGAGATCTCTGTTAATAATGGCCTCTGTCACCAATTTTGAAAGCCTCTGTTAAAAATTCACGATTGATGTGGTGGGGGAGAGTGTCCCCCGTCAACCGAACGTGGATAAGATACTCTTCCATAGATTGATTTTCCGGCCCTGCATTTCATCAAAGACAAGTCGCGTTTTCGTCGAACGTTTATTGCGAAAATATATCGACGCAAGAGTAACACCAGCTTTAGTGCTTCTAACTGGACTAGATTAGTACAGGGAACGTAACTACCGCAAATGCCGTTCGTCCCGCAGGGATCAGGGTGGCGCATCACAGGAAGCGAAGGCGACCGGCCGCCTCGGACACTCGCAACAACACCGGGCGGCCTCCCCAGCCGTCCGTTGGGGCCGACCCAGCACAGCCTACGGAAGCTGCCAGTACAGCGGCCTCTCCTGCCACAACACAGAAAGATGAGCATCTATTGGAAAAGACAGTAGTTCAGATCTGCCGGAATGTGCGGGTTCCGCCGCTGCTCCCAGAAACAAAGAGCGAGCATTTGCGACTGGGCGTAGCGCTTGACACACGAGGGTTGGAACGTTTAACGTGTTTATCCCTCATTGCATTAGCACATGCAAAATCACTTGGTTATTGTATCACAAAGGCCCTTAGTGTATTTTTATGCACCGAGGAGGACGCTGCGCTAGAATCCTGCACTAAAGTGAATGAACGAGGACAAGCGTGACCAACGTCCGGTTCATACATTACGCTCGACACTGTCAACAAAGCAACGCGCTGTAATGCACTAGATAAAAGTATCAGACCTGTTCCTCGCTTCAAATCGCTGCTACAGTGATATCTTTCACAGCACGATTGTGCACGGAGGGATAGTTGTCAGCTCAGTCACCCTTCCTCTAACAGGTAGTAAGCGTTTACTTACGACTAGAACTGTGAAGGATGCGTTATTTATGAAAAGCAGGTTAAAATGACATCAACTGGTCGTAACATGGGTTAATATTTAGCACACTAACAACGCTGGATATGACCCGGTCAGCTGCACGAGAATGTAACTGGCTTCTTCAACTAGGTCGATTGCACAGGAACACAGGGATTCACCGGGAGGATATTGGGCTGATGTCGCAAACATCGTAAACTGATCCAGCCAGCAAAACCACCAGCGCCGGGACCCGGGGTCAAGGGGCTTCAAACCCTGATAAAAACAGGCTGTGGACCCGGCGACAGTGCAATCTGAATCCCCTACACCGAAATCGAGCTCAGCACTCGAGTCTGAGGGGGTCCGACGCTAATCCCCATGGAGAAGGCAACACTTCAGTGACTGCCACCTTCAGATTTGAAAACCAACAAAGTAAAAAAGCAAAAGAAGTTCTGTTAGGGCAGTCAACAGTCGACACTTTTCTTAAACGCAATCAGGTGGACTTCTTCGGCCCTATGCGGTTTTTACGGCCACCCAGAACAAAGTAAGGGTCACTTAGGGATTCTGACAAAGCTGGTGCCCCAAGGAAAGCAACCGCAAGTTCCCTTAGCTTTCTATGTTTCCATGATCTCACAGAAGGGGATCGCTCATGTCGTAGCATCTCAGCCTTTCCGGCCATGATCGAAGATGGTTTCTACACTCATACACTCATCACTCGTTTCACACATAATGATGATCAGCACATCTCCTAGCATGACAGTTCCTCCATTTGAAGAAGCATCTGACAACAGACCAATGCCTCCTCCATACGAAAAGGTCAGAGAGAAGTGACAAGACAATGAAAGCCCTCTTTCTCTCTGTGATAATATGTCTATTCGCCAACTGCGAACAGTTCCAGCCTCTTGATCGCATACAGCTGGGATAAGTAGTAGCTCACTAGTTAATACCAACAAGAGAAAATCGTTTAAAATGCTGCTGGATGCCCTCCGGGGATTAACAACCACTTCAACCTAGGGAACCAGGAACTAATTTCCAGAAACGTGCACCGGCGTCGCACCGTGAACAAACCAGCATATGCATTCGACCTACTCTTCGACTTTCCAACTACAGCCTCGTTTTCAAGGGCACCAGCCCGCTCCTCTCAGTGATTTGCCGGTCATTGGCTCCCAGCATCCAGTGCGGGATCGCACGTTCAATCAAAATTACCCACTTCACAATGCTTCCCGTTTGCACAAGCTTCCACATTTCAGGTTTATTATGTTAATTCACTGGCGCGAGCGGATCCAGCAGGACCATCACGGATCCAGAAAACATGCTGCCGCCCAGTATGGGGATTGGATGCGAGGAGACCGGAGAATACAGCGCTATTAAAATGCACAAGGCCGAGCCATGAGATCAGAGCTTGCAGAGCTGCAGCTTCACCTGCATAGCCGGCCTTGGTTGGGGGCAGTTGTTACACGAATGCTCTCCGCCAGCGTTGGCATGGCTAACTGATAATTCACGCAGTATAAGTCGGTTCAGATTGACGTGTCGGTTCAGCTTAACGATTCGTTTTAGTTTCGGGAGCGAGTAGTTGTCCGGTCAGTCGAAAGATTCGGTCAAGTACAATGAATCAGTTTGGCATAGGAAACGAGGAAAGAGTCTAGTCGGGGGAGCCTATTCAGTTTGAAAAGGCAGCTCAGTTGGGGAGTCAGTCTCTCCCTGAGCAGACAGCCCAGTCTCAGAAGACAGTCCAGTTTGAGGAAGCGAATTTTATCTCAGACAGAGACATGGTCCGAGGCGTGGATTCAGTTCCACGACCAGGTACGGAGACGAGGTCGGTTTGAGGGACCGTCTGGTCTCGGCCACCTCAGCTGGAGGCGATGCTGGCCAAAGAGCGGACGCTGGCGGTGTCGGAGCGAGCACTGCCACCCTCCTCGTCCTGAGCCAGCAGCACCCGCACCAAGTGACAGCTCCGAGCCGCCTCCGTCTTCAGAAAATCTTCCAGAATCTGACGGCACCCAACACATCCGGTCATGTGGCTTAACGGAGAGTATATCAAGCAGACCTTTAGTCAGACCCGAAAGCAGAAAATATGTATTCTTATATGCATTCTATGTATTCTATGTATACTATTCTTAATATGTAATGATCATAAATAAAATGTTTGAGCTTCCCTTATCATGAGTTAAAGAGGGAAAGACAGAGACAGAGACAGATAGAGACAGATACGGAGGCAGAGTCCCACCCTCCAGTGCCGGGTCACACGGGTGGGAAACTCTCCTATACAGTGGATTAGAATTTATTGAATTTGGTTTTTCCAACACTCTGGGAATGATTTGTTCATTGCCTCTCAGCTGAAAATAATTAAGAATCGACCTTGCATTTTTTCTTATGAATTTTCTTTCTTATTCATTAAGGTTTTCAAAAGTTTTCTAGAATTATCGTTGGCTCCTTTAGGAGGGGTCTGTAGTGCCTGGCTTGCGCTTGTCTCAGGGCGGATTTTAGATGGTTTCTGTATATAATATCCGCATGCATAAACACACATATATATATATATATATATATATATATATATATATATATATATATATATATATATATATATATATATATGTATGTTATTGAACTTTTTATTGATAAAGCACGTTCGTAAGGTACCGTTATTAAGTTCCGAATGGATTGTTCCCCACCATATACTCCAACTGTTGGTATATCTGAGCCGATCGTCTATATTCCTATTGGAACTATAAAATAAAAACGGACCTTAAATCAAAAACTATTGTTGCTATCTAAAGAACACAAAAATTTACACCATAATCAACCATTCACAGCGGCCCTCCAATGATTCAGCCTCGGCACCCAGACAATGGTGAAACATCGATGACATTAGAAGTGATTCAGCAGAATTTCCCATCGTTTTTGCACCTTTTACACAATAGCAAGATGCAAAAGCACAAAGTGGCTGTGAAAACTCCGTGCCCCCGACTCCCAATTCCGACATCTATCCACGCCAGAATATATATTTGATTTGGGATTATTTGTATCTACTGACAACTATCTACTTTTCATTTACTATTTCTATTGTTTTCATTTTCAACTGATGATTCCGAATACATCCTTGCCCTTTCGCCTCAAAACCCAACGCGTTTCCTGAAAAAATCCTACATTTGCTTCTTCACGCACATATCGCGGACAGGGAAGTTTATATAAGCAGCCTCGCCAAGTTACGCGTAATGTATGGTACCGTTATAGCTCACTATCCTGACAATAGAACGGCATCGACTGCGTTTCTGAAACTGCTGACACCAATCAGGCGTGGATATGATTCAGTTAAATTTCCGGCAGAGTCAGGGTAGCACGTCAGCGACAGCTGCCGGCCCCAACACGCGCCGTGGCCGTTCTGTCACCTTTTTTTCTCGGTTAACACTTGCCACACGCTTTTGGGTCGTGTACAGTGTTCAGGCACCAAAATCAACACGGATAGAAGCAAGTGTCCCAGATCGTGTCTTTCTTTCAACATTACGCCCCAAAACCTTCACTATCACTTGTTCGTCATCAATTATTCAGCCACATTACTCACTTAGCCTCTCTCTCTCGCTCTCGCTCTCGCTCCCGCCCCTCTCTCTCTCTCTCTCTCTTTTTTTTTTTTTTTTTTTTTTTTTTTTCCCCCCTTTTTTTTTTTCTTTTTTCCCTTCCCCTTTTTTTTTTTTTTTTTCTCCTCTCTCTCTCTCTCTCTCTCTCTCTCTCTCTCTCTCTCTCTCTCTCTCTCTCTCTCTCTCTCTCTCTCTCTCTCTCTCTCTCTCTCTCTCTCTCTCTCACCTGAAAGCTGAGGTCCTGCTGCAGGATGGCGCGCGTCTGGGCGTTGTCATAGCAACAGGCCAGCAGGGTGGGAAACAACACCGCCGTCAGCGCTGGCTCACTGAAGTGAGCGAACGGCAGCGTCAGCAGCTGCTGCAGCACCGTCGGCATCGTGCCCTTCTGGATCGCCATCTGTTCAGCACGCCCACACGCCAACACCGGTTAGCTATTTTGGCTTAAGGTCCCGCCAACTGTTAGGCCATATAGTGTACATTACATTACTGGCCGAACACACGGTTTAAGGGCATCTGGATGGTACGTGGCGGATATAAAAAAATAGTCAGACCAAGGTCCTAGTCCGCTTCCACCCAAACTCAGAGTCTAGGCCGTGTTATCAGGGGCGTTAATATTGGACAAGTGAAAAGGCTCGTAGGTGATAATCCCTCGGGTAGGCTGGTAACAACGATAAGTTTGATCCTCAGCTCATCCATTACTCGGGGAGGTACCAGGCAACACGTTATGGGATTAAATGCTAACATCCGAGCCTTAACCTTCGCGGTGGGGTCTTTTAGACCCCCTCGGGTTTTTGAAGTGAACAAAACGGCGGGCGCAGCGGCCAAACTTGGTCTGCTGTTCCTTCATCATTTTTAACCTTTCCTGAAAATTTTGGTAGGTCATATGGTAGGTCCCAGGCCAGGTGAAGTGACCTCACCTAAAAATACTTAGGACCGCATAACTAAAGAAGGGTTATCGATCAGTTGAGACTCATACCACATATTGGGTCCACCGGAGCTACAACATTCGTTCCGTGTTTTTGATATTGGTGACCTAGGTTGTGCAGAGCATGACCTCCCCATTGTCATGCATGGGAAAATCACGAAATGGTTTTCTCAGTAAGTATGGATGGAATCAACTTAAACATGGTTGGACTTGCTCTTAGCTTTCTGGGCTGATGCCAAATTTTGACTTGTGACCTTTAAAGGTACCTTGGTAATAAGCATTTTTGGTGTTTTTTTATAAATTTTGAATAAAATAGATGAGTTTTATTTTGTACAAAGTGTTTGTATAGTCATTGGAGTCAAACGGTATACATATGACTATACCGGTAGTTGGGTCAGACCGTTGACCTGGGTCGGTCAATTCTTAAATTTGACCTGGCATAGAATATTATATCATTCGATTCGTATTGACGAGAGGATTGCATGGTGCATCAACTATGGCGGTAACTTCTTTGGTTTGGAATCTATTGGAAAAGTAAACGCCCTTTGCATGGGTGGCTATGGGCATTCCTGAATATGCCCATATCTAGTGACCTTAGCTCCCTAGGCTTTGACCTGACACGAAATGAATGCCCTGTATGGCGCACCAGAGCTTGATGGTGTTGAAAATGTTTTGCTATCTGTTTTGAGATATATGAGGTTTTCTTGTACACCTCTATTGGATTTTGACCTATTTTGACCTCTGGTGACTTTGATATTGACCTGACAGAAAATGACGTATTTTATTATTTTCGAGAGCTTGATTGCCGTTTTGGTTTTCTAGCTCTTAGTTTTTGAGATCGGGGGGTCTTTCCCCACCGAGTGTCCGTTAAAAGCGGTATTTCAGTGCTTGACATTTTTAAATTTTAATACACAATGGCCCTTAGCGCTTACGACAGCTGCTTGCTTTTGGACTGATGGCCAAGCAACAGATATAACAATCCCTGGGGTAAGCTGGTAGAACAATCAACTTGATCCCCGGCTAATCCGCTATTGGGAAAGGAACCCGAATATCCGTCGAGGGAATTAACGCCAACATGCAAGTCCTGGGAGAGGTACACGTTTCACTACCTGTTATCTCCTTAAGAACTTAAGACAGCTTATCATTTGAGGACTGATGATCATGGCATAAAAATAAAGCCCTATACACCAAAGTGTGCGAAACTTTGACATCTGTGCTGAAAGAGGCAAACTGCCAATCACAAATTTGAAAGGCGAGGAAATATATCACATAAGCAATTATATATATATATATATATATATATATATATATATATATATATATTCAAAACAGTACCTGCATACCATAGTATTCCAGAACTTAACAGAAGAAAGCCGTCGGAAAAACACAATAGGGCGATAGCTAAATTTTCAAATCAACTGATATTCATTTCCCTGCCTACTTGTCTTTATTTTGATACCAATCCATTACAAGGGTTGCAGAGATAATAGAAGCTGAAATTATATATTTCGATTATATTGTTCCTGAATCCAGGCAGTGACGTCAAATCATAGCAATTTTCACAAAATTCTAACAATTCTAACGCAGTTCTACAGGCAGCGCACCCCGTCACGTCGGCTATGTTCTTTGGTCCCCGGGACCAGTGACGTCACGGCCGCTTGTTTGCCTGCAGTATTTCGCAATTTTATACAGGGTAACAACTGTGTGAGGAATCGCATTCATTTTCTTCGATAAAGTTGTATTTATACTCTAAACTTTCCGGCACTGACGACATTTTATATTTCATATAGGAACACCTAAGTACCTATTAAATGTAATTTTCTGAATTCATATACGATTCATGTTTCATTATCTAACACCGCTTGCCACGGATGTTGACTTCAAACGGTAACTTGGGCCCAAAATGACCTTTGATATGGGCGCAGCCAAAACCTCAACGATGCTGATGATCAAACTAAAACTGTCCGACGGCGCCAAAATCAGAGATGATATTACTGAGATATTACTCACCATCAATATGTCGTATTTGTATTTTTATTTATTTAACTCATTGCCCATGGGATGACCCCAATAAAAGGCTAAGTAGAGGAGATAAAATAATGGTACATCGGTATAGAGGGCAATCGACATTATATACACATGATAAGAGTACAAACACTATACAACCAGAGTAAAATACCCAAAAGGACACACGCGTATACAATGCTAAAATGATGAGCGTGAAGAATAAAAACATTAATGCGACAAACTTCTTAAAGTCATAAAACACAGTCCCATACCATGGCTACAAAGCGGCGACGTAGGGCCTGACTTTTGCACGAAATGTTCCGTAATTATCGGCAAAAATATCTGCAGCAGGGCACATATGTAAAAATGTATTCAGTTGCCTCGAAACTCGCATAAAAAGACCCTCTTTTGTCGTGCCAACCCTTGCGTATGGCACAGGCAGTAGCGTTCTTTCTTGCTGACGGGTGGCACGAGATGGTACGTGTAAGTAAAATGACTCAAGAAGAGAGGGAGAACAAATACGGCCCCTAAAAATGTTTCGGATAAAAATGGGATCAAGCTGCTTTCGCCTAGCGTCTACCTATACAAGTTTACAAGTGTCTCAGTAAGTCTCTATAGGTTAGTGATTGTGATCGCTGGCGACTGTGCATGTTGAGCCATATCAAACATTTGTGCTCTATGCGGTTCAGGCGGTCGGTATGCGATGCAGCAGCGCCAGTCCACGCAACACTGCAAAACTCCATGTTGGAGCGCACATACGCGCAATATGAGGTTGAAACCGATTAAACATTAAGATATCCTCTCGGGCTGGCCTTCTGAAAATATCGAATGAGAACACCAAGCGCGCGGTTAGGCTTTTTACAGTTTGATCGATGTGCACCTTGAAGGTTAATTTTGTGTCCAGGATTATGCCTCAATCACGAATATGTTCCACATGCTCTAGCACAGTGTTTTCAATAGTATAGTTTGTTACCAGTGGCTTAGTTTTCAGAGTTATCCGAAAAGATTTGCACTTGGCAGCGTTCAGTTTCAGTTTCCAAGTTTTTGACCACTGACAGAGATATAGTAGATCCTGTTGAAGAGCAAGGGCGTCTGCTTGGTTTTCAATTTTCCTATACATTTTTGCATCGTCAGCAAACATAAGAACCCGAGAGGATATTCCAGCTGGCAGGTCGTTTATGTACAATGCAAAGCACAGGGCTGAGATGACCCCACCTTCAGGTGTTCCTGACTGCCTGACACCACTTTGAGCACTTGCCATTCACTGTAACCCGTTGTTTCCTGTTATAAAGGTAGGACGAAAACCAATTTAGAGTTGAGCCACATAGGTGGTATGAATTTTTAAATTTGTGGATTAGAAGAGAGTGGTCGACAGATTGGAATGCGGCTGAAAAGTCTGTATATATATATATATATATATATATATATATATATATATATATATATATATATATACAATCCGTTTGAAGATTGTCCTCGATAGAACTCCAGGCTGTGCGCAGAAGTGATGCCAGATTAGTCGCACATGACCTGCCAGTTACAAATCCGTGTTGCTCTGGTGAAATGACTGGTTTCACGTGAGAAAGTACACTTAAATATGCAACTTTTTCAAGTACTTTTCCAAATAACGGAATCAATGATACCGAGCGGTAGCAGTTGGGGTCTTTCACATCCCCATTTTTAAAAATGTTGAGTAATGTTTTACCCAGCATATTGATGCTGAGTAAGGTTCACGAACGAATGCGTAATACGAGCGGGTCTTCCAATTCTTGCGGGACAGCACAGCGAGGGCCAAAGTGAATGGCGTCCGTAGCCTCGAGAGGCACTTCAGGGCGGGTCCCCCACAGGGATCCGTCTTTGCCCCGACCCTCTTCACCATCTGGTCGGCTGACATCCACCAGCAGCGCGCAGTACCGGATATACCGGTGCACGTCAACGCTGACGACACCAGCCGCACCATCGACATGACAAAGACACGGGAACACCAAACCGCCGCCGCCCTGACCAGCTAGTCACGCAGGTGGAAGATGAACATTGCCGGCATAAAACCAAATGGTTCTTTCGCAGTTGTGCCGCGACGCCACAGATTTCAGCCCGGAAGTGGATGACTAAAACGTGAGCGGGAGCTCCTGTCTTAAACTACTTGGTGTCACATGCGACCGACGGCTTCATTTCGTGGAACGTTACCCAGTCCATCGGCGGAAGGTCAAACTCGGAACGGCACGTCCTGCACAAATGACTTGCAGAGCACGGGGGGCTGAAAGAAGGCCTTACAATGCCTGCATTGTTCCACTCAAAATGCTTCTTTAAGCATGTCGAAATTCCGTCGTAAGAAGCTGATGTCATATTAGGATGGATTACGCCAGAAGTGTCAGGCAAAAGTGGTGGTGACCGGTTGTTCGGGAATCCAGCTATGTCACCTGTGTAGAGTACCAAGCCTCGTCAAGTCATAGAGTGAGGCTATCAGTTTTAGCTAGCAAAAATACAAGGAATAATTATGATTCCTTATTTGTTCCTGCATTTCTTTTGTCCAATGATTTTCTTTTGTCCAATGTTATCACTCCCATCAGCGCTGCCGCTATTCTCCTCGTTTATTTCAAGCCCAGCTATACGTTTAAGACGAAGGCGTACATACATCTCAAGCGTGTTTGCTTTTGTTGCTGAAGGAGGAGAGGGTTGTTGAGGAGGTTGGATTATCATTGCTATTAGTAAATATGGGATGAGTATAATATACATATAATAGGTATGGGATGAGATGATGTGTATCTGCCACCGGCCTTCAACGCCAGCAACGTAGCATCGACTGCTAATTGCCTTGAGATTGAGGAGCCCGGGTTTTCCATGAAAAAAGCCCAGAGATGCTTACAGTACAATTCCAGCAAAACATACAAGAACTTTATGTCGATACCCCAGCGGTCTGTTCAGTTTCATGGCTCTGGGTAGCCGTGCCAGTGACATACACGTTATTAGACGCGGTGGTTTTCTGAAGCAGTTAACACCTGGAGCAGCCCGTAGAAAGTGCCCTTCACCAATGTGGTTCACTAAACCAACCACACAGTGCGACTGGCGGCGAGGTTGACGATGCTGTTGAAAGCGGTCATCACGCTGTGAGCGGTGGTAGCCACTGTTCTTTAACCATGAACACACGCCGCGCAAACATGTCGCTCACCTTGCCAGTGCGCGTGGACAGTTCAACTTGACAGGCTACTATGGTCTCAATATCTGCACGAAATGTTTCGCGGTACAGTATACGTGCAGGGAAAATACAGCGGCACAGTATAACGGCAGCTCAGCCACTGCAGTAGTGCGACACACTACAGCTTCGGTCTTGTACTGCGGCGACCCGGCAAAGCGGCATTTTTGCCGTATCAGCGAATGACACATGCTTGCTCGGTACACCGACAGTAATAACCAGGAACGGTTTTTGCCTAATTTTCCCTACGAGTGGTGTAGTAGTTGCATGTGCTCTGTGCTGCGAAAGCATGCGTACCGCCAGTCACAAAACACACACCCGAGACGTAAAACAGCATTATGAACGAGTCTCCCGTTCCACTCAATTCAGTGGTGCTGACCTAGTATACATCCACACCCTTGTGGGTGGCTCTAAATGACTAACAGTCGGCTAACCTCAGATGCTCGCGCCTGCTGACGCCGGCCCACTCTAAACGCTACCTCCAGTGAGTTCTGGCATCTTATGAGTGTCATATTACTATTATCATATTATTTTGTCATTTAATTCGATAAAAAAACACTGAATAGCATAATGTAATCTATCGTTTGTACTAAAATTTTTATCTTTCCTGACACAATAACAATAATTGTTTGAGGACGCGCCAACTGCCAAGGTCATACGGTGTCACCAACTCACACCCTGTTGGGAGGGATTAGGAGGACCAGATCAACTTATTCAGAGGCTTCGCGGGGAGCCCGGGAACACTGGCTTAGAAGGTCTTACTTATTTCCTGACACAAGCTCTCCGAATCTCTCACTCTCTGTGCAGTGTCAGAAAGAGTCACCGACGTTTGCATTTGTTACATGTGAGAACGGTTGAATTCGCTGGGTCAATCACGTTTGAATATCGGTTAATATAAAGGATAAATTGTGAATGATACTAATCAATAACAATTTACTTATGTTCATAAAAATGCTAAGTTTTGCACTGTAGTGGAATCAGAAGGATTGGATGCAACGGTCAAAGGCGGGAGCAACCGCAGCCAAGTCATAATCCAGTGACGTTACACTCGTGTCAGCCAAATGAACGAACAATATCGACAGGTGAGTTTACCTATTAGTTTATATGGCCTTTGGCAGTGCTTTAGCAGCTTATGATTTCGCCACCATCGAGGACTTTGAATCCATTTTAGCATTTTTGGCATACATTTTCTGGGTAACGGTGGGCTTCTTTTGAAATGTGTAGAGAAAGCTCATCAATTACATATTCGTTTTTCTGATGTAGAAATCAGCTCATTTTAAATATCCATCCACAACCCCCCATTGCTATACCAGATAGGAGTGACGGATGCAAGGGGGAAGGCGCTGGGGGCCCAAGCCCCCGAAATACCCGAGAGCCTATAGTTAGCACATAGCCGTACGCTGTTCCGAGGTAATGACGGGGTAGGTTCGAGTCCCCCCTCGAAATGGAGTCCTGAAGCCGCCCGCCACTGCTAGATGGGCACATATACAGATGGGTGCAGAAGCCGTGGGGGGGCTCCCTCCGTTACCCCTCTCTCACCCTCATCCCTGAATTTAAAAACCAATGCCACTTTTTCCAGAGCTAGATAAAAATGGTGAAAACAGATTCCAGAATGCTGGGTGAAAATCTGTCGAAGCTGTAAGCTTATGACTGCAATTGACGACCACGGGTTCTTGTAGCGCGGCCGCAGTCCTCCACATAGTATAACCAAAAACGTGAGGAGGCTACAACAGCATCAATTCCAGGCCTTCTGTCTGGCAGTCCACTTCCAACATTTTCTGGTTGAACACGCCTAAGCCAGCGGCGACCAGAAGACTGCAGCAGCGTTATCAGCGGCGGCCGCCGCGGCTCCCCCGAACGGGAGGATTATACAGAAGCACGATACCGGCCTCAGACGGTACCGATAGCCAGCGCAAACACAGGCGGCGACCTTTCCCGGTCCATTGCAACCGGCTCTACGTCAGCGGACCGCCGCAAGGTGGCGCTCGAAGGCGTTAAGACCAGATGACGACAGCCGAGTTAATCCGGAGCCACACTGGCTGGCTGACGACAGACCAGCCTACACCCGAGAGGACGCGACAATATTCAGTCTTCCGGACATGGACAAATGCGACTGACGCTTGTACCACGCAGTCTGGGCGTCAGCTTTCGCGGTTAATCTGGGTCCAAAACGTGGATCTGGGTGTTTAAGTATGGTGAAGTTCTTGGTTATCGACACGAGGCACGATTACAAACAAGGAAGAATGTCTTACATTCATTCATTCCGAGACTTGTCAGCGACAAGGCAGCTCCAATAAGCTGTAATGAATATGCCACCCAACAACCATCGTGGGTCGGGATAAACTCTTTCTGAACTTATTGAGCCGTGAAACAGAAATAGCCCATGGAAAATAATGATATTAGGATTATCTTTTTTTAATCAAATTGAGGCTTAGAGGCACCAAGGTTGAAATTTGAGTCTCTGGGAGCCAACTAGTGTTTCGAATCCCACGGTGCTGGGTGGAGAGGGATACCTGGGTAAACTCAATTCTTCGCTCCCTTCAATGTTATTTTACTCGATTGTCCACTCTCTCTCCGAGAATATTCTTTACAGAATGAAATTGTAGCTAAACTCATTAAAAGTATGGTAGTAACGGATTTTTGATGACAAAATTCTTCAAAGATTTTAAATCTGGTCTCAATAAGGAGTTCGATTGACTCGCACAATATCATAACTTTTGCATTTTCCACTCGCCGACTATATTTCTCTGTGTGAATTTTACACTCAGCCCTTCAGTGCAAAACCAGCTTTGGCACGCTGAGCCGAATACGAGACCACCAAAAAAGACAAAGCAGGAGACGAGACATACGACATCGACTGCCAGATCTCGTAGTCGTAACTGGTTTACATGCTTGTTACGCATCACATGTACCCGACATCAGCATGCGTGCCTGGCTGCCGTAACATCAGAAGCCGCACCTGATTGCCGTAATATCAGCAGTGGTTGACGACCGTTCGTAGCAGCAGCCGGCTCACCTGATTGCCGTAACATCACCAGTCGTTGACGACCGTTCGTAGCAGCAGCCGGCTCACCTGATTGCCGTAACATCACCAGTCGTTGACGACCGTTCGTAGCAGCAGCCGGCTCACCTGATTGCCGTAACATCAGCAGTGGTTGACGACCGTTCGTAGCAGCAGCCGGCTCACCTGATTGCCGTAACATCAGCAGTGGTTGACGACCGTTCGTAGCAGCAGCCGGCTCACCTGATTGCCGTAACATCAGCAGTGGTTGACGACCGTTCGTAGCAGCAGCCGGCTTACCTGGTTGTCGTAACATCATAAGTCGTTGACGACCGTTCGTAGCAGCAGCCGGCTTACCTGGTTGTCGTAACATCAGAAGTCGTTGACGACCGTTCGTAGCAGCAGCCGGCTTACCTCTTTGTCGTAGCATCAGCAGTCGTTGACGACCGTTCGTAGCAGCAGCCGGCTTACCTCTTTGTCGTAGCATCAGCAGTCGTTGACGACCGTTCGTAGCAGCAGCCGGCTCACCTGGTTGTCGTAGCATCGGACCGCGAAGTAGCCGGTGGTCTGGATGATCAGTCTGAGGAGCTCCGGGTGCTGGTGCAGCGAGCAGTACCGCAGCAGGTAGCTGGTCACGTGGCGGAACTCCACCGAACGCTCCTCGAAGCCCAGGCACGTCTGTCACACGAGGTACATCAGGTAGAGTCGTGCTGACTTCCAGGTTAGTGGCGCGAGGTCAACTCTACTAATGTGGAGTACATATCGCTTAACACGCGCACTGGAGGGGGGCCTCGGAGGCCCCCCACCTGTTTTTCCGAGGTGGCCGGAGAATCGCTCGTAGCCGAAACACGATACTTTGCCACATTAAACAGAATTTAATAGCGCGTTGATTGGTGAAGAATTTTTGAAAATCGGCCGAAAATTTTTTGACTTATAGGCTTTCAAAGTCAGACCTGCATTTTGAGATCACCGGAAACGCGCGGTCGGACCAGTTAGCTTGCATTGAAGACCGAGTGGTGACGTCATAACGTCATATAAGCGGGACTATATGTCAAGGTCACTTCACATGAAAGTCAAGGTCAAGGTCAAAGGTCACAGGTCAAGGTCATATCTGCACTTTCAAGGTCACTGACCACTGTGCGTCCGGCCAAATGACGTTACCCCGTCTGACATATATTATGCTATGACGTCATCGGTAGGGTACCCCAATACAAAGGTCAAAGTCAAAGGTCAAGGTCAAAGGTCATTGGGAAAGGTCAATCCTAATTTCCCGCCAAACAGTGGTTACAGTGTTAGTCAAAGTGTAAATAATAAGTAGTATATCATATTGTGACCTTAAAGGTCAATGACCTTGAATGACCTTGACCCAAAAGTTATGGGGAAGCCTCTTTGAGACCTCTTCTCTATGAACCTTGTCCGCCTTTAGCTTATTCCCGCCATTTTCCTGCATAATCACAGCATTTATCAATCGATACCAGCATGGCCAATATTTGACCTTTACGACCTCGTTTGACCTTGAAGATATTGACCTAGGTCAATGAAAATTGGTCATCATGTAGATCACCATAGCCCCCACCCACCTACCAAGTGGCGTTTTTCTAACCCTCTTAGTATCCGAGATCTTAGGGGGCCTACCAGGACCCCCTCCAGTGCGCGTTAGTGCCAGACCCCCCTCCAGTGCGGGTGTTAACATAGGAGACGGCGGCACAGGAGATATTGCCACGGAGAAGAGATGGTATAGTGGGTGGGAGAGCAGTTCTTGGCTCTAGTGATACGTCTCATTCCATACTGGAACTGCTCCGTAACTTTAATGGGGCGTTAAAAACGGAAAGTCCGCAATTATTAACATAATTATGGACCGTGACAAGGGATATGAGGAACCAAGCTGTTGTGAAGTTCTGCACTTCCACGCCACAACATTTTGACATTAGTTTTCCTGGCATTCAAAAGCTGATGAAACATTACAGTATACGTGCAATCTTCAACACCATCGCAAGGCCCGAATTGGAACACCGAACGCATTGACGTCACAAGATGATTCGGCAGAAATAACACAACTGCCCGAGTAAAAAAGTTTTACGCAACATCGACGCACCACCTCAACAATTAGACTTTTAATATCACTCACAGCAATGCCGTAAAAAGCACACACAGCGAACATAGCAGCGATGATACAGCGTTTTGGGAGGCGGCAGGTTTTACTGACCCCATTATAATGTCAGACGTCCACCGTGCCAAACACATGTACCTCTCATACCAGCGGGGCTTCCCGGCACCGTTCATGGAGTGTTCTGGTACGCAGATAATGGAGGTAAATGAAGGTGTGGATGATAGCCGTAGTTTTTGTCGCACGCCGCCATGGTATGACATGCATAAGCAAACAGTTGTCGGTGACTTCTCCACGCTCATATTTAGCCATCGCCTGCCGCCAGCAAATGTCCACAAATTTGTTTAGTCGAAAAGCAGATCTGTCTTTGACTTTCAAAATTCAACACGAGTATTATTGGAAGAATACGTCGGAATTCTTGTTTACAAACATCGTGCGTGGCTCGAATACGTTACGCTTGTTTGTCTAGAAAATAAACGAAATCAGAGCTGCCCACATGTAAAGACCCGAAAATAATTTCATTTAGCACGCAATAACGAGTTCAATTTGCACTCAGGACACTGGTAGAATACAATTGAAATATTTGACGCCAATTCATGTTCATTTCTTATTTCTAAGCCTCTAAGAGAGCAACACAAACAGCTGTGCTTTTTCAGCAATAAAGTTTCACATTATACACCGCGTAGTCAACGTCTTACAATGTTCAATGAGTCCTTCTAAATCCCTTGGTTTCAATTACGTCTTATATTCAGAAACAAGCCCTCATTAATGTGAGGCACGTCTCGTACTAGCAAATCTACCCGTGGCACTGGATAGCGCACAGGGGCAGGCCTTTGGCAGCCCATTTTGAAGCCGTCACACTACTCACGCCGTCTGTCCCTCCCTCTCTCAGCCCAATCCGTATGATGTTGACGCCGTCACACTACTCACGCCGTCTGTCCCTCCCTCTCTCAGCCCAATCCGTATGATGTTGACGCCGTCACACTACTCCCGCCGTCGGTCCCTCCCTCTCTCAGCCCAATCCGTATGATGTTGACGCCGTCACACTACTCACGCCGTCTGTCCCTCCCTCTCTCAGCCCAATCCGTATGATGTTGACGCCGTCACACTACTCACGCCGTCTGTCCCTCCCTCTCTCCAGCCCAATCCGTATGATGACCCAGCCTAGGACCTGTGATTGCAAGGATTGAAGGACATACCCGCCGCTCAGGAAATATGGTGTGGCCAAGCTCCGCCCTACTGATGGTGATTTTGTCTGCCAGACAATGCCCGAATCATCACACCGACCATCCGGGATTCGAACTCCGTAACAATACGATTCACTCGTGGCTGGAACCAGGTCGCAAAGGCCAGAAAACGCCGGCCCTGACCTGAAAAATGTGCAGGCCCAGCCCTGACCTGGAACACGTGCAGGTCCAACCCTGACCTGACCTGGAACATGTGCAGGTGTTGTTGTTGTTGTTGTTGTCCTCCCCGGGCCGGCCTACGGCCGGCCGTAGCCCAGGGGCTCTTGGTGAGTCCGGTAGCCGCGGGCCAAGGCCGCCACGGCCCCGCCGTCCCGGAGCTGCGTTGGGTCGGGGTATATGGTGCCGAATAGGCGAAGCCTCGCACCCGCCAGACTGGGGCACCGAGGCAGGACATGCTCTGGGGTGTCCGGCCCCTCTCGGCACACGATGCATCGTGCAGCGGGGCACTCGCGGTTGGGACACTGCTGACAGGCGGGCGACGGGAGACGGCCGATGCGGTGCAGGTACTGTCTTGAGCGGCTCCAGTGACCTGCCCGCAGCTGGTGGACATTGACGGCGTCCTCCCGCACGTCGGTGAGGACCGGAGCCGGCATCCGGTCCCCCATAATTCGCCTGAGAAGGCTGTCGGGCCAGCGGCAACGCCAGGCCTTAGAGGCGGCGCGGGCGACAGCTCAGGATAGGCTGCTGACGTCCACAGGGGTATCCCCCTGTGGGAGGCTGGAGGCGCCCCTTGGCCAGCACGTCCGCAGCTTCATTTCCAGGTAGTCCACAGTGTGCAGGGACCCACTATAGGAAGACTTGACGTCCCCCTGCGGTGGCACGCAGCAGGAGGCGCCAGACGGAGGCACCCATCGGAGACCGCTGCGCGCCGGCTCCACCCGCCAGGGTGGCCAGCGCGGCCTGGCAGTCCGTACATAGGACGATGGGTACGGTGTCGTCTCCCATGGGATCCAGCGCAGTCTCCAGGGCAGCCCGCATCGCTGTGAGCTCAGCGCACGTGCTGCTACAGAAGGCGCCGGCAGGGACGGCGACCTCCTGCGTCCGGCCCGAGGGTCGGATGATGACGGCGCCGCCCCCTCCGTCGTGGGTACCTCGCTCCGCAGAGCCGTCGCTCCAGATCCAGATGACCTGATCTGGGAGGGTGGCCAGGAGTTCCTCGGTCGCCGTTCGCCGCCGGGTGGTCGTGGCCTCGCGACTGGCTCCCGGGACGTCCAAGCGGATGGACACTCCGCTCCTGTCCACCAACGGGGGGATGGTGACGTGTAGCCGCTCCTCCACAGGGGCACCGACAGCACCCGCCAGCGCCAAGGCCCGCGCCCCGACAGCGCGCCAGCCGGTGGTGGTAAGAAGGCGCTGGGGTGCCGTGCGCTCGGCGGTCTTTCGGAGGGGGTCGTCCTCCCGAAGAGCCGCCGCCGTGCAGGTTAGCCTCACGGCCAGAACCTGCCGTCGCACCCTGACGGGCACGATTCCCGCCTCGGCCATCAGCGGGTCTCGTGGGGTGCCGGCGGGGCATCCCGTAATCGCGCGAGCCGCCGCCCTGAGCTCACGTTGCGCTCCCGCGCTCGACCCGCGGGCAGACACGCTGCGGCCACGTACTTCAGGGCGCCGCGGACATATCCGCTAGCCACGGTGCGGAGCTGGGTCTCTCTTAGACCCCAGGAGCGGCCCGTCAGCGTGCGGAGCTGCGCGACACGGGGCTTCAGCTTCCTACGGAGGCGTGCACAGTGCTCCCCGAAGTGCAGCTGACGGTCAAAGGTGACACCAAGTAGCTTCAGATGCCGTTCTCCACGGACCTCCGTGCCGTCCACCCTGATGGTGAAGTTCTGGGCGTCCTGGAAGCGGCGCGACAACACGAGGGCTTGGGTCTTGCTGCCAGCGATAACCATCTTCCAGTCACGCGACCACTTGGCCATGGTGTCGGCAGCCTGCTGGGCGCGCTCTCTGGCGAGCGCAACGGTGCACCCGGAGCTCAATGTCGCCGTATCGTCGGCGTACATGAAGACCGAGGTGCCCGGAACGCGCCGCAGGGCCTCCACCAGGTCCGCAGACCACAGGGTGTATAGGGTTGGGGCGAGAACACTCCCCTGCGGTAATCCGGCGCGGAATATGCGGCCGGAACTTCGCACCCCGTTCACCTCGGCACATGCACGGCGGTCTCGAAGGAATTGAAAAATCCAGGAGGCCATGCACTTGGGGAGGTGACGCAGCATCTTCAGCCAGTGGCGGATCCAGGGGGCAAAAGGCAATTGCCCCTAAACGGAAAAGCTCGGGGCAAAACTATGTTTTTGCCCCTAAAGCGATCGACCTCCTTTTTCCCGACTCATTTTAAGTTTATGGGCAACATTTTGGTGCTTTAACTCTCAACTTCGAACGGAACCAGTTAAGTTCAGTGAAAATATCGGGCTTTGGATGGAAAAAGGATTTGGCTTTTTTTCAGCCCGTGACGTTTTTTTGTTCTTGCTAAACACCCGTACCGGGAAGTCTTTTTAGGCAGTTGGCGATTTTTTTGTTTTCGACTTTGGTTTGCCCTCCCAAACCGACCGTGATCCCGTCTTCAGCAGAAGCATCCGATGATCTATCTTATCGTAGGCACGGGAGAAGTCGTAGGCGACAAGAACAAACCTGGCGGCTGTGGTGCCGTCGGACGGGCGGCCTCGGGGACTCGGGAGGTTGAACCCGTCCTGGACTTCTTGAACAAGGCGTCCCAGGTTTTCCTCGGCGGAGCGGCCTCTCCTGAAACCGACCTGCTCCTCGGGGATCGTCCGGTCCCTCTCCAGAAGATGACTCAGCCTGGCACCGACCATCCGCTCTGCCAGCTTGGCGATGTGGCTGGTGAGCGAGATGGGTCGGTAGCTGGTCACGTCTTGCGGGTCCTTCCCGGCCTTCAAGATAGGAATGATAACGGCCCTCCTCCAGGCAGAGGGGACCACTGAGGTGGACCAGGAGCGGTTCACTAGGTGCAGGAGGGCTTCCTGGGCGGTTGGTCCCAGGTGCCGAAGGTGCTCCGTGCATACGTCATCCGGTCCCGGCGCTTTCCTCGTCTTCATGATCCTCAGCTGGTCCAGCATCTCGTCCCTGGAGAAGGGTCGGTAGGCTTCGTCACAGGGGCACGGGCGAGCCCGCTCGGACCGCAACGCGGTCCTGGTGGCCCGGTCTCGCCTCGGGTGGCGGGTGTGCGCGCTCACGAGGGAGTAAGTGCGTGCGAAAGCCTCGGCCTTGGCCCGGTCCTCCACAGCCTGTCGACCGCGGTCGCCGTTAACCGCCTGACCGGGGCAGACGTCCTGCACCGACCCCTCCATCCGCCTCAAGATCTTCGTAACGCGGCCGATGGCCGCGGGTCGGTTGAGCTCCTCCGTGACGAAGGTTCTGAAGGCTTCTTTGCGTACGTTGTCTTCAACCTCTGCCGCCCTCCTCTTGGTTGCCTTCCACAGTTCTGTGGCGTCTCTACTGGGGTTCCGGTCCATGGCATCCCTAGCTCTGCGGCGCTCCGCCACCGCGTCCGCCAGCTCAGGGGCCAGCGCCCACGGCTTCAGGTCAGCCCGGGCTCCCCGAGGCACCCTGCGCCTACTTGCCTAGAGGATGGGGTCCGTGAGCTGTGTGGCCAGGTCTTAGCCGTCCAACGAGCTCCGCCTCCCTGTGGTGGACGGTGGAGGGGCGTGCGGTCGTCTCACCGACGCTGGGGACCGTGCTGCGCGCCTCGGGCCCCCGGGCGGCGAACCCGGGGGTCTACCAAATGGAGCTCGACCGCCCCGAGGTGGGGGACGCCGTGGGACCGACGCCCTGCGGCCCCGCTGCCCCGGAGCTGCTGCGACGTCGCGGAGGCTGGCAACCGCCGTGCCGTCGCCTCACCTATCATCGACATGTGCAGGTCGAACCCTGACCTGGAACATGTGCAGACCCAGCCCTGACCTGGAACATGTGCAGGTCCAGCCCTGACCTGACCTGGAACATGTGCAGGTCGAACCCTGACCTGGAACACGTGCAGGTCCAACCCTGACCCTGACCTGGAACATGTGCAGGTCCAGCCGGGCCGTCTGCAGCAGGACGGAGAGCGCCTCCGCAGCCAGCCCCGGCGTGGTCGGCTCCAGCGGAGAGGGCGGCGGCTGTCTCAGCAGCACGCTGTACAGCATCGACACCACCCCCGCCAGCTGGGTCACCTGCAGGGTGGCGATCAGACCGGTGCGGTCCACCGCGTCCTTACGGTGTGTGCACGCCGGGTACCTGGCGGCCAAGGGAGGTGACATCAGCACACCGGGTACCTAACGGCCAAGGAGGCGACATCAGCACACCGGGTACCTAACGACCAAGGAGGCGACATCAGCACACCGGGTACCTAACGGCCAAGGAGGCGACATCAGCACACCGGGTACCTAACGGCCAAGGAGGCGACATCAGCACACGGGGTATCTGTGGGCGAAAAGGAGGCGACGGGTGGGCGGGAAGGGGGGGTGATCAGTACAAAGGGACCGGACAGCGATGTGGGAGAGGGAGGTAGTCAGTGCGACGGGCACATTCCGTAGAGGGGATGGGGGGCTGACACAAGCGAGGAAGGAGGAGAAACGTTAGAGGAAGATCAGTCCCAGTTTTCTCTTTCTACAGCTACGTAAAGCCCGAGATCGTATGGCATCATCAACTCGCCTGTTTGGCAGGGACGTGCACGACGTCTTTATACAGAAGAGCTTTTAGAGTTCTTATTTCATTCTAAGCTTTAACTCTCAAGCTTTTAGAGCTTTGAGTTCAGGATCTTGGTTCCGAAACTGTATGCCAATGATATGAAAATGAGCGCCTTCTATACCCAAGCATCAGCCTTATCCATTGCAACCTCAATCGAGATCTGTCAAAATACTGGTACGAAACGCGTAATCTTATCGAGCGCACACACTCCGGCGCGGGGCGCCGCAGGCCATCCGCGGAGAGCGCCACTTCACTGTCCCTCCAATCAAGCCGTGCTCCTGGTGTTGTATTGGCTGAGGTCATCTCGTTTCATTTGTATCATTTACCCATCTCATGCATTCTATCTGTTCGTTTCTTGGCTTGACAGGTCTCGCCAACTAAAGGCCCTGACCAGGAATGTTAAAACACCAAGCGACAATGTAAACAAGTAAAAACTGCATGAAGTGCTGCAAAAAGAGTACCGGACATAAGTGAACACTGGCTGTAGGTCTTGAACTAACCCTCATAGACATACAAATTCAGTTAATGATAACGTCGACTGAGAGCCTGACCAGGGAACAACAAAACTGAGATAACTTTAAATATCCTAAAATATATGTTCCAATGCGCATAAAAGGACAACTGGTGCCTACTTCTAAACGCTTACTCACAGGATAATTAAAAACTCCGTATGGTTCCGGGGAAAAACCTGTTTTCCGTATTCCATTCCAGTAAATGGAGAATGCCATAGCTGTTTCTCCCAGTTCGAAACCTGCGGACACGCAGAATCTCCACATAGGCTGCTGGATAGAGTCACGTGTACTAAGCGTATTTATGTAAACGAACCTTTCATATTCACACCGTTTAGATTAAGAACACTGAGAAAATAGTGTGCCCTGATATAGAGTAAATGAGACTGCTGGTTCTACCGGCTGATTGCGGGCAGGAAACAAACGGGAGTCCAAGTCACATCCGCCGAACAGTTTTCAGGTAGAGTTTGGCGATTTCTCCTCACACTTGCATGTGTTCCATAACCAATGCACAGTCGCCGAGGCAAGTGCAAAATACATGAGCGATTCTCAGTCCGCCTGCCGTTCTACCGGTCTGAGGAGTGAACCGGCGGCTCTACCGGTCTGAATGAATTAGCCGTTCTACCGGTCTGAGGAGTGAACCGGCGGCTCTACCGGTCTGAATGAATTAGCCGTTCTACCGGTCGAGTGAAATAGCCACTCTACCGGTCTTAACTAACCAGCGGCTCTACCAGTGAGTGAACCCGCGGTTCTACCGGAATGAGTAAATTCGCGGCTTTACCGGTCTGGGAAAAGCAAACTTGCAGTTACCCGTTCCTATTGTACTGAAAACAAAATCGGTATGACCAGAAGTCACAAATGTTGAGCCGAACCTTCTCAAGTGGTGCTATGAGTCACACAAGCGGACTAAGTGACCGAAGTGGGTTCTTTTCCTGAGAATCATCATTCTAGAATACTGACAGCCTAACAGACTCTAAATACATGTCCCGTGCGAAATAATACGAAACAGCATGACTATTCTCAGTGCTATATTTTTGGGTAGTTTTGTATCACGCGTAAGAACTTTGATTTTGTCTTGAGCTACAGATGCGCCTTCTTGCATAAACAAATCCAAGAGGGACCAGACGGGCAGTCGCCCACCACCAAGCCCTCCGTTTTTAAATACTCACCCGCTCCACTGCAGACAGTGACGCCCCTCATGCATATTAGACCAGCAGGCGACACCAACCCATTAGAAAGGCACATAACTAACGTCGAAAGAGCTCCCAGTAATGTACACGGGCTCCCCGAGGTAGTAAAGTGTCACCTCCCAACGTCTTCGATCCCAACCCCTCAGCGAAATCCTAGATCCATCACAGCCCTCCTGTGGATCCGACTTGCCGAGTCGGAGCCACGGAAGCTACTTGGGACGACGCCACTCTTTCCTTCAACGGACGACTTAGGAGAGAGCAACCAGACTATGTGGCATGCATCGTCCCAGAACTGAACATTCAACCGAAAACGAGCACTGCCTCGATACTACCCAGTAACCATCCGAATCAGATCACATCAGACACTTGAGTGTGACAGTGCCTGCCGCAACAGCAGAAGCCGAGGGTCACTGTCGCCGCGGCCTGCTGTCGCTGTCGTCGCAGCGCTACCGCGCACACACCACTTCAGCAGCCACTTCAGCAGCGTCTGAACATACACCAGCCATTAGCGTCGCACCTCGTTGAGATCTATTGATACAACCAAGTGGCTTGCGGTATCTCTGAAATACTTGTCCGGGCACATTTTTAGGATCTTTATCCGCGTATACATCTTCTCCGTCCAAACGTAGCATGCAAATGCCATATTTTCCCTCTCAGTTTGCGTGTGTACATCTCTGTCCAAGCGTAGCATGCAAATGCCATATTTTCCCTCTCAGTTTGCGCGTGTGCATCTTCTCCGTCCAAACGTAGCATGCAAATGCCATATTTTCCCTCTCATTTTGCGCGTGTGCATCTTCTCCGTCCAAACGTTGCATGCAAATGCCATTACTCCGTCTCATTTGCGACTCATTCTTAATTTTTCTGTATTCAAATTTACGAAATTACGTGTAAAATTCTTGACAACTTGCCGCGAAGTGAGCCTACTATAGAATGGCGACAGCTTTAGGCAAAAGGCCCACTCTCCGGTAAGCTCCCACAGACGTAAGACCTTAAACAGCACAGACCAGCAATACATTTTGGGTGGCTTCGGGTGACTTTTGGGTGGGATGTGTGGCTTAGTGAATAGCATTCCTGTCACCTAATCCCGGGTTCAACTCCCGGCGGAGCTTCTGTATACGTTAAGCTGATACCCTTAATCCCTCCGAACAGGGTGATAGTTGGCGACGCCGTATAACCTTGGAAGTTGGTGCGTCATTAAACCCAAACCCCAACAATTATTCAACCTTTAGAAGTTTTCCGAAAATGCTAAAAACAAGTTTTTGCCTAGCTTCAGTTCTTAAATACCTACACACGTGGTCACCAAAATATAGCCTACATTGGTCCAAGAATGCTCAGGGTTTATGTGGAAAGCCCGGTCTTAGAAAGAAGTACCATTTGTGAGCTTCTGAAGCGATGCTGTTAAGCCGTGGTGATTTTACTATGCTGCTGAGCCGCCTGTATGCCGTTTACACGTGTATAAACAGGAAAATGACAACACCCCTGGGTCGATTCCGCCCTGAAGGTGACGTCTTTTTCACCCGAACTACAGAGCATCCGATGAGTCGACGATTTTGGCGTCGACTCGCCGCCCCCAGTCATAAAGTCCCAAACCTGCTCCGAATAAACAATAAAACCTTATTTCTTACGATTTATGATGCCATAAAAACAACAGTATTGGGTGCCAGCAAAATAAAAGTATTGATCACAGGCAAAGACTCAACATAAACTCACTTAGACCTGGAACAGAATACAGCGCTCTATGGATATTGCTTATTAAAACCCTAAATGTTCCTGCAAAGACCAAAACCTAGGGTAAGGATAACATGGATATTAACTTCGGCCATTTTAAAGAAAGGTTACTTTTATCTTTTCGGGATTTACCAGCATGTAAACTTGGGAACTTGTGCATAAATGGAATGTGCGTCACAAATGAAGTAGGATAACGCGGCCGTCCCCGGTCCGCGCTTCTGTTGGCCCCGTTGCGTACACCGCCTGGGATGGCGCCGGAGAGGCACACACTGATACGGAGCTGGGGTAAATTGGATGCGTGTCTCGTGCGTGCGCGTGATCTGCGCGCACCCGTGTCGCGGGCGCGGCCTACGCACGACAGCGGGACCTGAGGCGATGTGGACTGTGGCTAGCTCGGGTAGCCCGTACGGGCGGACGGGCACTACATGATGTTTATAACAAGCCGATCGTGGTGCAAGTGTACAATACATGCAGAATGAGGACTTGGTTCGTCCGCATAAGACATACCTAGAAAACAGCACAAGATGAAACTTGCGTATTATTATAGAGGAAAGAAGCTAGGACTTTTCTTTCAATTCCAGCACCACAAGTACAGCATGGGCCCTTTGCGATGAAAACAGTCGAACACTAGGCATTGAACGCACCTATGGCTCTTTCTTTTATCCGACAATGAGCCGCGCATTTTCCTCTTGCTAAATAGATTTTACAAATGACCCGAAATTCTCGTCAGAGAAACGCGGTCCACAACATATTTCCGGCACCGAAATATCTAAATCGAAATCTGTTACGGAATCAGCATGAACACCACAACGTAATAAAAAGTAACACAAATACCAAAACGACCAAGGCAACTGACTTTATGAGCGCATCCTTCACAGCTGAGCCCTTCCCATATCTCGGAAGTAACGACATGGATTGCGTGAGCGTTATCTCCTCAGATTGACGTTATCCAGTCTTGAGATTGACGCGTCACCCCATGCAGCGTTCAGGTGTTTTATTGGACTGGTTGGGGGAGGGGGGGCAGCCGTTCACCAAGGGCGGCCCACCTCCAAGCCGCCACAGCCCGCACAGAAATCCCGCTGCTACGACACTGTTCAGCACTGAATGCTGGGAGGGGCTGGTATGACAACCAGCGTTGGTTATGATCCAACTTATCAGGATATCAGGACTTAATTATGCTTAATTGCTTATGTATGTTGTAATATGGTCTGGTTCAGGGATAATACTAATATTTTCCTCGGTAAGGTAGTTAGATTTGGAAAACACAACGGCATTCCAAGACGAGTGGGCCGTTTTGATTAAACTAATCCTAGTTCAGCGATACCCGGAAACGCCGGGCATCACTGCTCTAACGTCTCACAAAACCTGTCTATCAGAGAGTGGTGAAGACGGAAGAACCCGGCGTTAGGGTTGCATGACATTAGATAGTGACTGATTTAACAACACACCCACACAAGCAAACTGCAAAGTACGATCGGCCATGACTTACACCGCCAAAGGATTGGTGCCACGTCCGGCTGGGTGCAGAAGGCACCTCGGTGAACTTCAGCACGTAGGTGTAGTCATAAATCAAAAGTACGACCGACCGATAGCTTTTTGCCAAGTATTGTAGAAAGCGGATTAAAAAAGGTTGATACAATCCCAATTATGACCCGACAACAGGCGATGACCAATCACGCTTCTCCTTCGCCACTCACTGTGCTGGGTTCAGGGCCGCGACTGAAGACAAGGTTCCGTTACATCAGAGATGGCATGGTTCGAATAGAGGTCACAATTAGGTTTGTAAACTTGCAAATGTATTTTGGAGTGTTTACAAAAAATAATGGTTTTCCCTTAGAGGCAGGATAAGAACAAGACTTAGACACATATCACCACAAAAAATTGCAATCGGAGGCATTATATGTAACTTTTGACGTTTCGTTTTAAAATAAAATCTCCATCCCGTCCAGATAGGCAATGTAGTTGTATCTGGGAGTTTCAAACCCCTTAATATTTCTTCTCCCAATTTGCAACTGGTGAAAATGAAAATAAGTACGCTCCCAACACCGGATACACATACAGTTTTACACCTTTCTTTGCATGAATCATCAATCTTAGTACAAGGACCGTTCGCAATATTCACATTGCAGCTCATCATCCAACAAGTGTTTAAAACTCCCGAAGTACCCTCTGTTTCACAGCACGCCCGAATTCCAAGCAAGTCACTTGCCTTGCAACATTCCAATCAACAGAACGGTCTTAACACCCGCACTGGAGAGGTGTCTGGCACTAACGCTCACTGGAGGGGGACATGGTAGCCCCCCACGATCTCGAAAACCAATAGACGGAGAAAAACGCCCGTTTGAGGGCGTGCGGGGGCTGTGGTAACCTTCATTACAGTCTACTTTCTTTGGCCTGCGTCAATATCTTAACCCTCGCACTTACAGACTTACAGGGGGGGGTGTTGCAGCCTCACCCACCCCCCATAAGGATTTTCAAGGACTGAAAACGAGCTTTTAGGTTAGAGCCTGGAAAGTTTGTATAGCCTCTGGGACATTCATTGCGCATGTTTCGCAAAAAAGATGTTCCTACCTTTCAAGGTCACGGAGCTATGACCGCAAGAGTGGAAGCATGTTGAGATCATTTGGGCGCCTGTACCCGTTTCACGTGAATGCTTCAAACTCTCGTCGTACTTTTGCAGCATTTTTCATGAACTGGACCAGAATATTTTCTTTCAGTCTTCGATGATCACTTTTATCAGGTTACACCTTTCATGACCTTTCTTGACCTTCAATAACCTTGATTTAACCTTGATAACCTTGATGAAAAAGCAAGCACTTACTGGGCGTAAATGATGCAGAATGGCTTATGAATGGTCATTTTGAATGATATGGACACTAAACTAGTTGGTTTGCATATTTTTGGACTTGACCTTATTTGACCTTGAAGGGGGTGAAGATAGCAGATGATAAAGCAGGCACTTGGCGGAAATGATGCAAAATTTCTTATGAATAGTCAATCTGCACCATGAGAAGGACGCTGAACAAGACGTTTTTCCTCCAATACAGACTTGACGCTTTTCGACCCTTGACCTAATCTGACCTTGAAGGGGGTAAACACAGTGAAATATGATTAGACAAGCACTAAATTTGCATAAATGATGCAGAATGGCTTATGAACAGTCCATTTAAATGATGTGGACACTGAACTAACTGACTTACTTACAATATTGACTTGACCTTTCTACCTAATCATTGGGGTCAACTAGGTCATTGACCTGACCTGGAAGTTGACCTGATGTCCTGAGATTTTGATGACAGAAGCCTTAGACGTTGTTTAAAGTGCTAAATTTGAATACAGCGTCCAAAATTACCCCTCTGAAACTGAAAATTAGACACATGGTAATTCGAGTTTTACCAGTCAGTGACCTTTAACATGTAACCTCACCTCCTGCATTACCTAGATGGGTCACACAGGTGTATATCATATGAATCTACGCGTGAATGTCCGTTTCTCAATTTAATTACATTAAAATGTGATTTTTTACCAAAATTCCGGTCAATAACAGCCAAAACGGCAAAATGGTCCGCAACAGGGCGAAAATCAGGTCACTGACCTGACCTGGAAGGTAAACTTATGACCTAAGGCCATAAAAATTGGTATAAATCGCGAGTACTCGTGACGACTAACACGCTGGTTTTTACCGCGGAGCTCTACGTTAATTAGGGGCCAATCGCGAGGGGGGTCGCAACAACCCCCCTGTACGGGCGAAGGTGGCGAAAACCCGAGTACGTGCGAGGGTTAAAGGGAGTGTCCCACTTTTAAAATGGGTTTTGAGTACGTACGAGGGTTACGTGGGTACGAGTACGGGTTGAATGGGCACGAGTACGTACGAGGGTTAAAAGGAGTGTCCCACTTTTAAAATGGGTTTTAAACTGAGATAGCAGTCTTGTAGAGTGTGTTGAGAAACCACTATTAGCATATTTAATTTCACCCACAGCTCTCGATACAAAATTTCCGCCAGCTTTAAAGTTCAAAGTAAAGGGGCTTATTGGCTTATTTCAATCCCTGAAGGAATACCTTCCATATGTCAGCAGTAATCTGATTGGTCAGAGCCTTGAGCCTCACCCACTCGCTGAAAATAGTATGCTAGCGAGTAAACCAGCATGCAACTGCCTGTGGACCGAAAATTTCGGGCGGGTTGAAGGGAATGTGGCACCTTGGTCGAATCCTGGAATTTAGCGCAATTAGAAGTACTTTTAGCCGAAAATAATGAAACCACGACCATGATTTCTCTGAAAAATGTACAATAAGCTCCATATTTTGATTTCTAAAATACTCCTCTAGAAAAAGAAATAAATATCAGCCTGTGGATGATGTCACGATCTGGCAACCACTACCATACTTGAAACGCTTCAAGGGCTTCGATTGGCTGATGCTCATCGTGACGTCAGCATATGCTGTCACACCAGCAGCTCAGAACAATGGCCGCCCGGCGGGGCGTTGATGAGGGGGCTGGTGTCAGGTAGGTTTTGTTTTTTTCTACGGATATCTCGAGTTACAAGACAAATGATATATTGAGTACCGGGCCTTTCCGACTTGCTTTACAACTTGGCTATCTCAGTTAAAATCACGTTATGAAGGTGCCACATTCCCTTTAACGTCCAATGCAATGCAGTTGGGTCAAATTGCCCCAAATAGCTGCAACACACATCACATCCCTCCTTCCCCGTTCTTGTCAAAAAAGTATCAATTGTTTTTGCCAAAATCCAACTCTGAAATTGTTTATTTACATCGGGCATGTGCATTATCGTTCGACCATTCAATAAACACGGCTGCCGCAACGAGAGCTGACGTTCAGTTTTCGCACCAGTGCTTCTTGTAATTCACACAATTTGGGTCATGCGGAAACGCTGTGAATGGGCTTTTACAGCGAGTCTATGATCAAGATTTGGGATTTCACTAATTATTGAAACCGTCATTTTGATGAAGTGACTTATTGTTAGAAGAGAGGCGATATTTCTGTTTTTAGCGTTTGAAAATGGAGAAAAGTCATTTCTTGATTTTCAGTCCACTCTTGCTCTTAAATTGTTCTTTTTACAGTTTCGACAAAGTGGTCCATTCCCTTTAAAGGTCAAGCAAGGTTATAACCGTCAAATATTGACCGTACTGGGAACCCATAGGGCAATGCCGTAATTATCATTATTATTTTTTATAAGTTTTGTCCAAGTTGTTCCCACTTCGTTTCCTTTGAGTCGGAGTCCCACTAAAGTCATCAAGGGACTTGTCACGGAGAACCCGACCCCACCAACCGAACGAGCAACTCCCACAATGAAGGGTTAATTTAGAAGCTAAAGTTTAACGTCTCACAAGGCTCAGGGACGAGATTCCGGGACGTAAATTATACGGGAAATAATGCGGGAAAAGATCAGGAATATACTAAAAGCAGACAAAGATCACAGAGACAGAGGTCACACAGTTCTACTTCCAAAGCATCTTACCTGAAATCTTGAGTTCAAAGTCATTCAAGGCCATTGACCTCTGACGTCACAGTATGATGTATTCACTATAATGTGCACTATAACTAGCACTATAGCAGCCGTTGGGCGGGAAATGAGGATGGACTTTGACCCATGACCTATGACTTTGAGTTATCTAACTAAGACGACATATATCATACTGAGTAACACCATTTGACCAGAAATGCTGGAGACAATGACCTTACAAATACTGGCATGACCTTGACCCTGACTTTTGATCTTAACCTTGGCCTTCATGTGATGTTACCTTGACATATTATCTCGTTTATGTGGTGTTATGGTGTCACCACTCGGTCTCCAATGCAAGCCAACTGGTTCCACCGCGCAGTTGAGGCGATCTCATAATAAAGGTTTGACTTTGAAAGCCTACAAGATTAAAACTTTTTCAACCGATTCTCAAAATTATTTCACTAATCGACGTGCCACTAAATTCTCTCAAATGCAGTCGAGTGGCACTTTTCGGCTGGGAGCGGTTCTCCGGCCACCTCGGAAAAATAGGTGGGGCCTTCAAGGCCCACCCAGTGCGCGTTTTAAGGTGTTCGGCAGCACAGGTTTTGCAATCTCGAGCAGATAGATATAGGACCCACATGTAGACCTGTGAAATAGGGGAGGAGGGCGAGACACACGTCTGACAATGACTCCGAGGGCCCATCTACGTAGGCTGCTGACTTAGTCATACGCGCACACTCGGGTTTGTAGTTATAAATGTCAATACATAAACAATGTAAATAATATATTATGTAATATTGTAACGGCATTGTTTTGCACCTAGGCAAGACATTAAAAATTGTCCTTATACGTGAGTATGCTTCCGGAATGACGTCAGCAGAGGACAAACGTGGTGCAGTGTCCAGAGGCATGCTCAGCTATCAGAACATGGGGTTGCGCATAGGAGTGAGTAGAGATGAAGATGAAACAAATAATAATTAGGCCCCTGTCATCAAGTTGTTGTAACTATAATACTGCTGAAGCGACTCGCCTGCTAAGCGAACCGTTTGGTTAACGTAGATGGTAAACGGCTGTTCTTGGGAAAAGGCAGATGTGGACGGGACGCACCTGGCGGCGAGGAGAGCAGTCATGGCGCGCAGCAGGCGGAGGCTCTGCACCAGGAAGTGACTGAGCTGCGGGTCCGAGTCAGAGGAGCCCGGCACGCAGCTGAAGAAGCTGGTGACCATGTCCACCGTGCCGACGCAGACCAGGTAGCTGCCGCACCGAGAGGGGGTCAGCGGGCAGGCTGCCACGGCGTGGCAGGAGACCAGGTAACTGCCGCACCGAGAGGGGGTCAGCAGACAGGGGAGGCTGACACGGCGTGGCAGGAGACCAGGTAACTGCCGCACCGAGAGGGGGTCAGCGGACGGGGGAGGCTGCCACGGCGTGGCAGGAGACCAGGCAACTACCGCACCAAGAGGGGGTCAGCGGGCAGGGGAGGCTGACACGGCGTGGCAGGAGACCAGGCAACTACCGCACCGAGAGGGGGTTAGCGGGCAGGCTGCACACGGCGTGGCAGGAGACCAGGTAACTGCCGCACCGAGAGGGGGTCAGCGGGCAGGCTGCACACGGCGTGGCAGGAGACCAGGTAACTGCCGCACCGAGAGGGGGTCAGCAGACAGGGGAGGCTGCACGGCGTGGCAGGAGACCAGGTAACTGCCGCACCGAGAGGGGGTCAGCGGGCAGGGAGGCTGCACACGGCGTGGCAGGGACCAGGTAACTGCCGCACCGAGAGGGGGTCAGCGGGCAGGGGAGGCTGCACGGCGTGGCAGGAGACCAGGTAACTGCCGCACCGAGAGGGGGTCAGCGGACAAGGGGAGGCTGCACACGGCGTGGCAGGAGACCAGGTAACTGCCGCACCGAGAGGGGGTCAGCGGGCAGGGAGGCTGCACACGGCGTGGCAGGAGACCAGGTAACTGCCGCACCGAGAGGGGGTCAGCGGACAGGGGGAGGCTCCACGGCGTGGCAGGAGACCAGGTAACTACCGCACCAAGAGGGGGTCAGCGGGCAGGGGAGGCTGCAAGGCGTGGCAGGAGCCGGCACTACTGCACCGAGAGGGGGTCAGCGGGCAGGGGGAGGCTGCACACGGCGTGGCAGGAGACCAGGTAACTGCCGCACCGAGAGGGGGGTCAGCGGACAGTGGGAGAGGGGGGTGGCACACGGCGTGGCAGGGTAGAACACGACTGTGCAGTTACTGGCCTAAAAAGATACTGGGAAGCAATCATTGGGCGCAAACTGACTTTGAACAATTGATTGATTACTTGGGCTTTAGGGCGCACTAACCCGGATAGTCATATAGCGCCCATGGTTTTGAACAAGAATTGGTGAAAAACACAAAACATGAATTTAATTACAGGGTAGCTAAAATTGAGCAGTTTCAAGATTGTTGGAACTGAAACATCTCCAATGGAAAGAATATTTCGTGATTGTGTGTAACGCGAGTACGTCGTGGTGTTGAAATTTCATCGAATCTATTTCCAGAGTCGGTATCTTATTCCTCATATCCTGAGCATTTACTTTCACAAAACAAAGACATTAGACAAAGACAAAGACAAAACAGCCACACCTAAAAAAGGCATTAGCATCAAGACGGCGCCCCTCGTAATGTCACCATAGCAACCCCTGCGTGACAAACGCCCCCCCTTAGTGAAACACTGGATTTGCCACTGCACCAGTGACCCAAAATAGGTTTTGTGCTAGGGTGTCGAGTGGAAAATTCAGCTCGGAATGTATGGCGAGTGAGTGGAAAATTCCCCCAAAATGTATGGCGGAGTAAAAAATTTCCAATTTGGGTACTCAGGTGGTAAACTCTCAGAGCCCTTGTTTGAACTGAGGGATGGATATTTCCTTTAATTTTCTCAAAGTAAATATTTTAAAATCGTCCCCAAACAGCATTGTTTGACCATTACCATGTGAAAAATTTTGGTTAAGCAGGTAAATCTGTACCAACTGAAACCCTCTGATGCAGTCTTCAATTTTTTTTAGGAATTGGTGAATTTCCACAAATAAAAAGCTTTTTGGGGGGCTTCTGAGACCAACCTTTGGGGGAAAGAACTCTGGGAGCCACCAAGACTAACATTTGTGGGAGGAAGATCAACTCTTGGGGGGCTTCCCTAGACCAACTCTTGTGCCCCTCCTCTCCTCTCCCACACGACCAGCTCTAAAGGGCCCCTGAGACGAAATATCGGGGCCCCCTTAGACCAACTCTGCAGAGGGGGCCTCCGAGATCGGCAGGTGGTAAAAAATGAAAAGGGATTTTTTCATGCAATACCTAGTGCCAAAATTAATTATCTAAGCATACACTGTATAGTTTTTCTGTCCGGGACAACGCCCCTCCTATACCTATACGTATAGTTATCGGAATTTTGGAGGCCACTCCTGACCTCAATCACTGCACCTCGCATACACCTATGCTGGGGCCCAGTAGAGCCCAGTAGAGGTTTACACCTAACTAACCCAAACGAAACTACAAACTTTCTATCACGGCAATAAACTCTTCCAGACTCTTGCTAAAAGTTTCTTTCCTTTACCTGTCAATTCCCCTGCTTCTTTTCACATATATATTCACCTTCATATGAATATGCTGCTTTCTATCAATATCTAATCGAAGCTACAGCCAGCCTCCTTTTTTCTGTGTGTGTTGTTTCTTCCTTTCGTCTACAATCAGCCAGGCGCGGCGGGTTGCAACAACGTCAGAGCAACTACTAATTTCAATTTCTGATCGCTTTCCGCTTGCCGGTCGCATGAGCAACATAATTTGCATTTCAAAAATTGCTCTAAATTAATTTTCTAAATCCTTATAGACTAGAAAATTATACAACTAAAAAGCACACCAAGAGGAAGACTAACAATGTTTTGTCAATAACGAATATGAAACCGGGCTTTCAAAAGGCCTAAAGATGCCGCTTTTATTTACTAGATGTAAAGACGGCGATTTGGTAAGTCCACGCCGTAGACCAGCCATACAAAAAAGTGCCGATGTTTGAAGGGTAACTGGATGCATTCTTGTTGCCCAAAAAAATCATTTCATGAAAATGTAGAGTTTCAATGTATTCAAGTACCGGACACTTTCAGTTGAACTTAAATAGCAGCGTATTTATGCCTAGGTTGTCGTAGGGTGTCGTGAGTGGATTTGGGTGTCACAGGGCGTGGACGCAGCAATGAAGGGCTGATATGGATAAAAATTATTTTCTTCGAAATGAATGGTCAATTTTCTACCATACAATGTCAACAAAATATGCTGCTTAGCATACAAATTTCAAGATAATTGCTTTTAACAACAAGATGACCAAAAATGGTGTTTCACTATTCTCGGTACCAAAAATACAAAAACAACTTTTCAAGGACGTAAGCCTAGAAGTCATGTGCACAGATAAACTACTTTCCAGAAATGTATCTTTCAAAGCGGTCAGCTCATTTTTTTGGCAACACAAGGCTAGGGTGTCTAATTTTCCACTCACCAGTTTTGTGAGTGGTGGAATTTAGTGGCGGTGTTCACCCATTGGAACTTTCTCCGGTGGGGCAGGGGGCACTGAACGTCTTGCCCGCGCCAGAATTTCGATTCAGTTGTTCCACTGAAATTGGTGGACATAAGGGTGCCAGTTATAATTGACTAGAAAAATAGAAATCGCCAGATTTTCTTGCAGAAAAGCCAGAGAAGCGCATGAGAGTCGAGTTAATTTGGCGATCTCTTTGTAGATTCTGCTGCTCTCTTTTTCCAGTGGACGTTGGCAGAGGAGATAATGGAACTGGCCTTTGTAGTAAGTATTGCTGAGTAAAATTAAATAGTAGTAAGTATTGTTGGAAGTGAGGGGAAAATTCAGCAAAAATATATAAAAGTGAGTGGAAAATTCTGCTTGACTGGGTGTCGTTCTGCACCCAGCACCCCAGGTTTTGGGACACTGCACTGCACTCAAGGCAAGAGACGTGCAGCAGGAGGGACCGGGAAATGACGTAGCTCCAAACCCGGATGTACACGGATCCACCTCTTGACCTGACCCGGTAACACCAATTAGGAAACTTGTTCCTACGTCATGGGAGCCCCCGCGATGGACATTGACGCAACTCACAAGTCTCATTACGTAGAACATGTTAAGCCTGGAGAGGCGTTTGCCAGATTCCGACCCGTAAGCTTTTGATCTCTTCGCTACCATAAACGCTATCGCGCTCAATAAACCTCTATCAGAGAGGCAATTCACATGGTTCAAGAACAAACGATGCGCCGCCTGGACTCGAGAGAGCTCCGCCAATAGTGTTGCACATCCGTGCCAAATCGAAGTGCGGTACGGTCCAAAGTGTACATATTCGCAATAGTACAAAAAGTTTAAGAACTTTATAGACACACAGGACGACCTCGCTGAAAAAGCGACAAAACGGGGAAGTCCTTATCAGACGAATGACGAGACGATCCTTAAGGCCTCCCAATCTGGACAAACCTCATCGCCATATTAAACCATACCAATCAAGCACTTAACCAGTAATGTAGATAAGTGCCCAAAGCTCTCCAGCCTTTCTTAATAAAGTAGGCATAAACAGGAGACCTCTGGGATTCAAGTTATTTTTGCCTGATCAAATCTATTGGGAAATACCACAGCGATGGTGGAGCAGACGGTGCCCATCCCCAACTGGCCGGATAAAGTCCTGGAACACGCTCTCCATTGACCTGACCACGTCCTGGAACACGGTCTCCCATTGACTTGACCAAGTTCTGGAACACGTTCCCCCACTAACCTAACCTTGTCTTGGAGCACGCTCTCCCATTGGCCTGACCACGTCCTGGAGTACGTTCTCCCATTAACCCAACCACTTGGGGTGCGTTCTCTCATTGATCTGAGCACGTCCTCGAGTGCGCCTCTCCCATTGACCCGAGCACATCCTAAAGCACGCTGTCTCTTGGCCTGAGCACGTTCTGAAGCACACGCTCTCCCTTAACCTGAACACGTCCTGTAGTACACTCTCCCATTGAACTGAGTACGTCCCAGAATATGCTCTCCCATTGACCTGAGCTCGTCTTGGAGTGCGCTCTCTCATGACCTGACCACGTCCTGGAGTACGCCCTCCTGTATGATCTCCCACCGAACTGACCACGTCCTAGAGTACGCCCTCCCACACGCTCTCCCACTGACCTGACCACGTCCTGGAGTACCCCCTCCCGCACGCTCTCCCACTGACCTGAGCACGTCCTGCAGTACGCCCTCCCGTAGGATCTCCCACTGGCCTGACCACGTCCTGCCGCACGCTCTCCCACTGACCTAACCACAGTACGCCCTCCCGCACACTCTCCCATTGACCTGACCACGTCCTGGAGTACGCCCTCCCGCACGCTCTCCTACTGACCTGACCACGTCCTGGAGGACGCTCCAGCGCTGGTGAGAGAGCTCGGGCCTCGTCAGGGAGGAGAGCACGGTGGAGACCAGCAGCATCAGCGCCGCAGCGCCGGGGTCGCAGCGAATACCGCCCGAGGCGGCGCAAGACGACGAAAGACGCGTCAGCCTGCGGAACACACCAGCGTCACACTCCAGAGGGGGGACTGTTACGCGAAGTTCTGACAATCGCGAAATTTTGGTTTAAGTTTTTGCTGAGAATAAAAAGGTACATAAAAAATGTTGACCATCAGCAGCAAGGTATTATATAGACACTGGATACATTCACATAGCATATGATGACGACAATGGCCACTCTTCGGCGAAAGCTTGAAAACTGCTAGAGATTGGAGTCATTTCTTGAACTTGTTCGCTAATATATATTGCAATATTTCGTAACATCACCCACAGAACAATTTGTTTCAACTGGCACCTTTACGACGACCCACTTTGAGAAACTCTCACGTGTCCACGAACCGTTATGAGAAGGCAATTCGCCAGAGACTGGTCATCAGCTGATATCAACACATTTCAGAACCGCCAACAAGGGCGTGCAGCGAGACGTCTGAGCACGCTGTAAATGACGCGAACTACAGCGTGTTCTTTTGCCACTCGCAATTTTTGTCCCCAGGTTTCAGCGCACCGCAAATTTCGACGGCAAACATGCTAATTATCTACACGGATTCAAGTTATGCACCTACATTGACACCATACGCGTCGGAAAAGGGGGCCAGGGGCCTGCCCCCCCCACTTTTGGCCAAAAATTTCCTGATCTCAGTCAAAATGAGAGACAACCGGACATTCTTATATCCAGCCGCTGGGGAATGCAGCAGGAGCCCAAATTCGAACAGTTTTTGGTCCTGATGTTGAAAGTTTTTGTCAGCATCAGGTTGAAGTTTGGCTGGCCCCCACTTTTTCGGTGGCACACTTATGATTGACACTGATATCATCAAAAGTATGCCGCTTACAATCCCTAACCAGCACTGCACACAAGCTTCACTTCTGCCTCAGTCCAGACCCACTAGCTCGCGTCCGGAGTAGGCTTAGGGCGGCGGCGCCAGCGGCGATCTCACCGAGTCATCAGCAGGTCCAGAGCCGGAGTCAACATGTTACTGTCCACCAGATGTTCACTGTTGGCCTGGTGGTCCCGGCACGCGGCCGCCAGCGCTCGGCTCACGTTCCCCACCGTCCTGCCAGCAGGCCAGAACACGTTATCCACCGTCCTGCCAGCAGGCCAGGACACGTTACCCACCGTCCTGCCAGCAGGTCAGAACACGTTACCTACCGTCCTGCCAGCAGGTCAGGACACGTTACCCACCGTCCTGCCAGCAGGTCAGGACACGTTACCCACCGTCCTGCCAGCAGGTCAGGACACGTTACCCACCGTCCTGCCAGCAGGTCAGGACACGTTATCCACCGTCCTGCCAGCAGGTCAGGACACGTTAACCGCCGTCCTGCCAGCAGGTCAGGACACGTTACCCACCGTCCTGCCAGCAGGTCAGGACACGTTACCCACCGTCCTGCCAGCAGGTCAGGACACGTTACCCACCGTCCTGCAAGCAGGTCAGGACACGTTACCCACCGTCCTGTCAGCAGGTCAGAACACGTTACCCACCGTCCTGCCAGTAGGTCAGGACACGTTACCCACCGTCCTGTCAGCAGGTCAGGACACGTTACCCACCGTCCTGCCAGCAGGTCAGGACACGTTACCCACCGTCCTGCCAGCAGGTCAGGACACGTTACCCACCGTCCTGCCAGCAGGTCAGGACACGTTACCCACCGTCCTGCCAGCAGGTCAGGACACGTTATCCACCGTCCTGCCAGCAGGTCAGGACACGTTAACCGCCGTCCTGCCAGCAGGTCAGGACACGTTACCCACCGTCCTGCCAGCAGGCCAGGACACGTTACCCACCGTCCTGCCAGCAGGTCAGGACACGTTACCCACCGTCCTGCAAGCAGGTCAGGACACGTTACCCACCGTCCTGTCAGCAGGTCAGAACACGTTACCCACCGTCCTGCCAGTAGGTCAGGACACGTTACCCACGTCCTGCTAGCACGTCAGGACACGTTATCCACCGTCCTGCCAGCAGGTCAGGACACGTTACCCGCCGTCCTGCCAGCAGGTCAGGACACGTTACCCACCGTCCTGCCAGCAGGTCAGGACACGTTACCCACCGTCCTGCCAGCAGGTCAGGACACGTTACCCACCGTCCTGCCAGCAGGTCAGGACACGTTACCCGCCGTCCTGCCAGCAGGTCAGGACACGTTAACCACCGTCCTGCCAGCAGGTCAGGACACGTTACCCACCGTCCTGCCAGTAGGTCAGGACACGTTACCCACCGTCCTGCTAGCACGTCAGGACACGTTACCCACCGTCCTGCCAGCAGGTCAGGACACGTTACCCATCGTCCTGTCAGCATGTCAGAACACGTTACCCACCGTCCTGCCAGCAGGTCAGGACACGTTACCCACCGTCCTGCCAGCAGGTCAGGACACGTCACCCACCGTCCTGCCAGCAGGTCAGGACACGTTACCCACCGTCCTGCCAGCAGGTCAGGACACGTTATCCACCGTCCTGCCAGCAGGTCAGGACACGTTACCCACCGTCCTGCCAGCAGGTCAGGACACGTTACCCACCGTCCTGCCAGTAGGTCAGGACACGTTACCCACCGTCCTGCTAGCACGTCAGGACACGTTACCCACCGTCCTGCCAGCAGGTCAGGACACGTTATCCACCGTCCTGCCAGCAGGTCAGGACACGTTAACCGCCGTCCTGCCAGCAGGTCAGGACACGTTACCCACCGTCCTGCCAGCAGGTCAGGACACGTTACCCACCGTCCTGCCAGCAGGTCAGGACACGTTACCCACCGTCCTGCAAGCAGGTCAGGACACGTTACCCACCGTCCTGTCAGCAGGTCAGAACACGTTACCCACCGTCCTGCCAGTAGGTCAGGACACGTTACCCACCGTCCTGCTAGCACGTCAGACACGTTATCCACCGTCCTGCCAGCAGGTCAGGACACGTTACCCGCCGTCCTGCCAGCAGGTCAGGACACGTTACCCACCGTCCTGCCAGCAGGTCAGGACACGTTACCCACCGTCCTGCCAGCAGGTCAGGACACGTTACCCACCGTCCTGCCAGCAGGTCAGGACACGTCACCCACCGTCCTGCCAGCAGGTCAGGACACGTTACCCACCGTCCTGCCAGCAGGTCAGGACACGTTACCCACCGTCCTGCTAGCACGTCAGGACACGTTACCCACCGTCCTGCCAGCAGGTCAGGACACGTTATCCACCGTCCTGCCAGCAGGTCAGGACACGTTAACCGCCGTCCTGCCAGCAGGTCAGGACACGTTACCCACCGTCCTGCCAGCAGGTCAGGACACGTTACCCACCGTCCTGCCAGCAGGTCAGGACACGTTACCCACCGTCCTGCAAGCAGGTCAGGACACGTTACCCACCGTCCTGTCAGCAGGTCAGAACACGTTACCCACCGTCCTGCCAGTAGGTCAGGACACGTTACCCACCGTCCTGCTAGCACGTCAGGACACGTTATCCACCGTCCTGCCAGCAGGTCAGGACACGTTACCCGCCGTCCTGCCAGCAGGTCAGGACACGTTACCCACCGTCCTGCCAGCAGGTCAGGACACGTTACCCACCGTCCTGCCAGCAGGTCAGGACACGTTACCCACCGTCCTGCCAGCAGGTCAGGACACGTCACCCACCGTCCTGCCAGCAGGTCAGGACACGTTACCCACCGTCCTGCCAGCAGGTCAGGCACGTTATCCACCGTCCTGCCAGCATGCCGGGACATGTTACCCACCGTCCTGCAAGCAGGTCAGGACACGTTACCCACCGTCCTGCAAGCAGGCCAGAACACGTTACCCACCGTCCTGCCAGTAGGTCAGGACACGTTACCCACCGTCCTGCCAGCAGGCCAGGACACGTTATCCACCGTCCTGCTAGCACGTCAGGACACGTTACCCACCGTCCTGCCAGTAGGTCAGGACACGTCACCCACCGTCCTGCTAGCACGTCAGGACACGTTACCCACCGTCCTGCCAGCACGTCAGGACACGTTACCCACCGTCCTGCAAGCAGGTCAGGACACGTTATCCACCGTCCTGCTAGCACGTCAGGACGTTACCCACCGTCCTGCCAGTAGGTCAGACACGTTACCCACCGTCCTGCCAGCACGTCAGTACACGTTACCCTCCGTCCTGCAAGCAGGTCAGGACACGTTATCCACCGTCCTGCCAGCAGGCCAGAACACGTTACCCACCGTCCTGCCAGTAGGTCAGGACACGTTACCCACCGTCCTGCCAGCAGGCCAGGCACGTTACCCACCGTCCTGCCAGCACGTCAGGACACGTTACCCTCCGTCCTGCCAGCAGGTCGGGACACGTTACCCACCGTCCTGCCAGTAGGTCAGGACACGTTACCCACCGTCCTGCCAGTAGGTCAGGACACGTTACCCTCCGTCCTGCAAGCAGGTCAGGACACGTTATCCACCGTCCTGCCAGCAGGCCAGAACACGTTACCCACCGTCCTGCCAGTAGGTCAGGACACGTTACCCACCGTCCTGCCAGCAGGCCAGGACACGTTATCCACCGTCCTGCTAGCACGTCAGACACGTTACCCACCGTCCTGCCAGTAGGTCAGGACACGTCACCCACCGTCCTGCTAGCACGTCAGGACACGTTACCCACCGTCCTGCCAGCAGGCCAGAACACGTTACCCGCCGTCCTGCTAGCACGTCAGGACACGTTACCCACCGTCCTGCCAGCAGGCCAAAACACGTTACCCGCCGTCCTGCCAGCAGGTCAGGACACGTTACCCACCGTCCTGCCAGCAGGCCAGAACACGTTACCCGCCGTCCTGCCAGCAGGTCAGGACACGTTACCCACCGTCCTGCCAGTAGGTCAGGACACGTTACCCACCGTCCTGCCAGCAGGCCAGAACACGTTACCCGCCGTCCTGCCAGCAGGTCAGGACACGTTACCCACCGTCCTGCCAGCAGGCCAGAACACGTTACCCGCCGTCCTGCCAGCAGGTCAGGACACGTTACCCACCGTCCTGCCAGTAGGTCAGGACACGTTACCCACCGTCCTGCCAGCAAGCCAGAACACGTTACCCACCGTCCTGCCAGCAGGCCAGAACACGTTACCCGCCGTCCTGCCAGCAGGCCAGAACACGTTACCCGCCGTCCTGCCAGCAGGTCAGGACACGTTACCCACCGTCCTGCCAGCAGGCCAGAACACGTTACCCGCCGTCCTGCCAGCAGGTCAGGACACGTTACCCACCGTCCTGCCAGTAGGTCAGGACACGTTACCCACCGTCCTGCCAGCAGGCCAGAACACGTTACCCATCGTCCTGCCAGCACGTCAGAACACGTTACCCGCCGTCCTGCCAGCAGGTCAGGACACGTTACCCACCGTCCTGCCAGCAGGCCAGAACACGTTACCCGCCGTCCTGCTAGCACGTCAGGACACGTTACCCACCGTCCTGCAAGCAGGTCAGGACACGTTACCCACCGTCCTGCCAGCAGGTCAGGACACGTTACCCACCGTCCTGCCAGCAGGCCAGAACACGTTACCCGCCGTCCTGCCAGTAGGTCAGGACACGTTACCCTCCGTCCTGCCAGCACGTCAGGACACGTTACCCACCGTCCCGCCAGCAGGTCAGGACACGTTACCCACCGTCCTGCCAACACGTCAGGACACGTTACCCACCGTCCTGCCAGCAGGTCAGGACACGTTACCCACCGTCCTGCCAGCAGGTCAGGACACGTCACCCACCGTCCTGCTAGCACGTCAGGACACGTTACCCACCGTCCTGCCAGCAGGTCAGGACACGTTACCCACCGTCCTGCCAGCAGGTCAGACCACGTTACCCACCGTCCTGCCAGCAGGTCAGAACACGTTACCCACCGTCCTGCTAGCACGTCAGGACACGTTACCCACCGTCCTGCCAGCATGCCGGGACACGTTACCCACCGTCCTGCCAGCAGGTCAGGACAAGTTATCCACCGTCCTGCCAGCAGATCAGACACGTTATCCTCCGTCCTGCCAGCAGATCAGGACACGTTACCCACCGTCCTGCCAGCAGATCAGGACACGTTATCCACCGTCCTGCCAGCAGGTCAGGACACGTTATCCTCCGTCCTGCCAGCAGGCCAGGACACGTTGCCTACCGTCCTGCCACTAGGTCAGGACACGTTATTCACCGTCCTGCCAGCATGCCGGGACACGTTACCCACCATCCTGCCAGCAGGTCAGGACACGTTACCCACCGTCCTGCCAGCAGGTCAGGACACGTTACGCACTGTCCCATGGGCAAGTTAACACATGCTTCCTACCGCCCTATCGGTATGTTAAAGCACGTTATCCTCTACCGATTGATTCCGGCACATACCATACTGCCCTACCCACGGGTTGGGGTACGTGATAACGTCCTTTCTGCACGTCAGGATACATGATTCCCTACTGCCCTGTGGTCAATCCAAGGGCACATAACCTCTTGCGCGATGTAGGCTTGGTACACCAGGCCAGTGCACGTTACCCCTCCCAGTCCCGTAGCGCGAGCCTATTCCAGTCTTTGGGTAATATAGCTCATAGCTCTAGGGCGTTTTCCGCATAGGTAAAATCAAATTGCGCCTGTTCCGATCCTCCTCCACAACCCAGCAGGGTTTACCTGGCGGGTACGATCTCGACGTCCCTCACGAGTTCGTCCTGGATCAGTCCGATAATGCCGGAGAGCACAGTCAGGCCGCCGGAGGCACACAGCGACGTCCGGTCCGTCACCACCTGACGGTCAGAACCGTCTTCAGGGCCTCTCTTCCCTTCAAGGTCCCTCTTTTCACGTCTGGCTAACAAAACAATGCAGTAAACACACGCAATATGCAAACACAAGTCATTTGCCTTTTTAAGAGGCTTTTCATGCAGGAATCTATCGATTCTGTCAAGATAGAGGTGCAGCAAGCATTATATATTCACCTCACCATGTCCCCCGCGGACACCATCACCACTCACGCCTTTCTCCAGCAGCCGCGTGACCTCCCCAAGAGTGCGGTCCAGCGCGGAGACAGCGGCGGCCGGCCACGGACCGCGCCCCTGGCCCTGCCGCACCTTGTTCAACTCCTTCACGCACTTGGCCAGCTTGGAGCGGTGCGGGGCCTCCACTGGAGCCGACTTTGGCTGCGGCCGCTGCGCAAATTCCTCCTGTCTGAGACCGGGCACGATGACTGGTTACCACGGGATAAAGACGGCTGACAAAAGGTTGGCACGAGCTGAACAGCAGCTGTCAAAGAGCCAAACCTAAACAAAGACAGAACAGTCCAGGCCATTTCGGCATGAATCATCAACGTCTTCAGATAGATTCTAATTACAGACGGTCTGCATAGTCCACATGCAACACATTTCCCCTGGCCAAAACGCTGGGGAGTCGTGTGTCAACGCGGAGGCCCGTCCTGGCCCACGATCTGGAGCTTCATACCTCGCGGTCATACGCGCCTTGATCTTCTTGCAGCGTTTCTTGAGCGCCTTGTGGCGGTCCTTGTCGACGCTCCAGCTGAGGATGTGGTGCGGCGTGGCGTCGGTGATGTGGCGCAGGTTGTACAGCAGCAGCTCCTCGCCGCTCAGGTCGGAGCCCGCCGCCTTCCGCACCGCCTCCTGGTGCGGCCGGCCGCGCAGGTGGGACAGCAGGTACACCTCCGAGCCGATCTGACCGGGACGGAGCACGGTGAAACGCAGCTCCAACACGGCTCAATACACTGCTCAGCACCAGTGAAGTGAAGCACATCAACGCTAATGGAAACGTGGAGGCAATGCTCTACGTGACATTGCAGTTTTGCTCCCATCAGCGTACCCTTATAAATTTGTACAATTTCACACAGTGGTGTTCATCTACACGCCCCGCATGGTACTCGGTCCCATAATGTGCGTTGAACATCTCTCTAACAGAGTATTTCGATACCGGGTGTTCCAATGTTGCCACAACACTCGTGACCATCACGTCATCTCACCAGCACGCTGCAGAGAGTGCACATCTTCTTGGTGAGGTAGGGTGCCAGCTGAGCACCGGCGTCGTCGCTGCCGGTCGCCGCGCTGCGTACGCTCAGCTCCAGGGCCCGCTGCCGAATCTGCACCATGTTCTCCTCGTGTCGACGCGCCGACTCCTCCTGCTTCTGCTGGATCCGCTTCTGCAGCTCCTCGGCGGTGGCCTGCTGTGCCGCGTGCAGCGCCGAAATTCGCTCCTCCCGGTCCCTGACGGTGACAATGAACGATGAAGGATTCGCTCCTCCCGGTACCTGCCCGAGACAATGAACGGTGAAGGATTCGCTCCTCCCGGTACCTGCCGAGACAATGTACGGTGAAGGATTCACCCGCCCGGTACCAGCCGGAGACAATGTACGGTGAAGGATTCGCTCCTCCCGGTACCTGCCCGAGACAATGTACGGTGAAGGATTCGCTCCGCCCGGTACAGCCGGAGACAATGTACGGTGAAGGATTCGCTCCTCCCGGTACCTGCCCGAGACAATGTACGGTGAAGGATTCGCTCCGCCCGGTACCAGCCGGAGACAATGTACGGTGAAGGATTCGCTCCTCCCGGTACCTGCCCGAGACAATGTACGGTGAAGGATTGCTCCGCCCGGTACCAGCCGGAGACAATTACGGTAAGGATTCGCTCCTCCCGGTACCTGCCCGAGACAATGTACGGTGAAGGATTCACTCCGCCCGGTACCAGCCGGAGACAATGTACGGTGAAGGATTCGCTCCTCCCGGTACCTGCCCGAGACAATGTACGGTGAAGGATTCGCTCCGCCCGGTACCAGCCGGAGACAATGTACGGTGAAGGATTCGCTCCTCCCGGTACCTGCCCGAGACAATGTACGGTGAAGGATTCGCTCCTCCCGGTACCTGACGGAGACAATGTACGGCGAAGGATTTGCTCCTCCCGGTACCTGCCCGAGACAATGTACGGTGAAGGTTTCGCTCCTCCCGGTCCCTGACGGAGACAATGGACAGTGAATGATTCGCTCCTCCCGGGCCTGCCGGAGATATCAGAGAGTGAGAGGAACGTTTAGATGTGCACTACAACCAGTCCCTGCAGGACACACGAATGGGAAGTCCTGCTCCTTTCGAGAACAGGGAAGTGAGAGGGAGGTGGGTTCAGAGTTCCACCCCTTTCAGTCAAAGGGAACAACGCGAAGGACGTGCTCCCCCGGGTACACCAGACAGCGAGAGGGAGGGGATGTGTCGAGACCCACCCTTCCCTGTTCAAACCGGACATGAGAACAAAGCGGCACAGCTAATGAAAAGGAATTGTGAGCTTCTTAAAACATGGATTAGGAGGCACTCAGCAGTAAGATATCAACCCTACAATGAATCAAAGCACTAAGCTGAAGAACTACATCATTCCGTCACAAGAGCCAAATGCCCACAGCGAGACACTGACGTTCCTCTCCCACGGGCCAGAGCCGGGAGTCTGACCTCTGCTTCTCGCGCGCCATCTCCTGGCGCTCCTTCTCCTTCTCTTCCTGCTCCCGGTGGATGCGCTCCAGCCGCTCCTGTCGCTTCAGCTTCAGCTCCTCCAGCTTGGCGCGCCGCTCGGCCTGCAGAGCGCGCCGTTTCTCCTCCACGGCCGCCTCCTTCGCCGCCTTCTCCTCCACCCGGCGCTGCCGCTCCTCCTGGATCCCAGCCAGCCGCAGCTCCTGCGTCTGAGGAGCACAGGAGCGGAATGACGTCAGCAAGCTCCTCCGGGGTCTCGTTATGGATAGATGAAATGAGTTATGGAAAGCGCAGAGAGCGCTGTCGCAATGCACTTACTGTACCTCTGGGCCGCTGATTCCGAACAGCGACGTAAATTTCAGTTAACAATGAGTAATTTTCTGCCGACAGTTGAGTGTGATACCTAAATAACTGAAACGAACTGACCCATAAAGAACGCCACTTCCACTAAAATAAGTTTACAGAGTCGGACTCACCTGGATTTGCGAGAAGAACTCATGCCGTTTGTTTTTGGCCTCCATTTCGTTGATGAAGGCGATTTCTTTGGCCTTTTCTTCTTCATCATGTGCCCGTCGTACAACTTCCTATAACAAGAAACAATCAACCAATAACAAAATCCATAGCTTCCAGCTCATAAACACTGCATCAAACATTTGCAGCTACATCCTTGCTCGCTTCACACGGAGAAACCACGATTATTCAAGTCGAGAAATCGTTCAAGTCAGACTTCCACCTTGATCAACCCCGCAGTGATAGGATGATATCAGCAACGATCTCAACTCATTCTTGAATCCAGTTTACAATGAATGCTTTAGTGAACTCAGTCGCTCCGTTAGACGCGGCTTCCCGGCGCGGCCCACCGACCTGCAGGTGCTGGCGGCGCTTGACCTCAGCCCGCTCCATCTTGCGCTCCAGCACCAGTCGCCGCCTCTCCAGCAGCTGTTCCTTGTGCTGCCGCACCATCGCTGATCTGACCACACCAGCTGCAGTTATACTCACGCACATGAGAGAGAGACAGGCTTCACCGTTTAACAGGTCCCGGACCGAAAACAAACACTTCGGGGGAAGCGTGCAAATGTGATGCACGACTGAATGTGCAATGCAATGCACATTGTGCATGTTGTATACCGATATACCCACTTCCCATCCCACGGAGCAGTGGCTTGACGTTGAAGATGACGACATGGTCCCCATGTCTAGGGCACCTCATGAATGAAGTGATCGTCCAATTATAATTACCTGCTAAGGTGTAACGATACAAATACTGCACACTGCACAGTTTGTATGTGACCATCAACTCTCACTCTGCAGTTAGAGCTGCAGGAAACCATCGCACCCACTGCGGGCCTTAAACCGGGATACTGACTGATGACAGGAACAGCAGAACCACACTGCTAGCCCTCGCTTGGACGTAACTACGGTCTCACGGCGAGGTGACCGGTGCCACTTCTCACCTTGGTGCTGATCTCGCGTAGCTTCTGCGTCTTCTGGTCCATGAGCGTCTGCCGCTTGCGGCTAGCCTTCTGCTGTCGCTCGTGGTGCCGGCGGATGGTCTCCGAAAGCGTCTTCTTGCGACTGGGCGAGCTCAGCTTTTCGTGCATCTGCAGACCTCGGCCAGGCGCGCGGCCGCTCAGTTCCTCCAGCTCCTCCAGCAGGTCCATCCGATCACCCCAGGACAGACCTGATACCGGACATCAACATCAAATCACCCACAGTACTGATGCCGGATATCACCATCCGATCACCCCAGGGCCTGACGTCGGACATCACCATCCGATCGCCCCAAGATAGACCTGGCGTCGGACATCACCAGGACACCAAGTAGACGTCACCAGACAGGCCTGACGTCGGACATCACCAGGACAGGCCTGACGTCGCGCATCACCATCCGATCACCCCAGGACAGACCTGACGCCGGATATCACAAGCAGAGGTGTCCTTTTTTAATTCGGCCAATGCTATCTTTCAGCTGTCTACGTCACATAGGAGATTTGGAGAACTTTTAGGTGAAATGCGAACCAAATGCGAACTCAAAATTGGCCAAATGCGTACTAATTTTAAAATGGACAATTTTGACGGTTTTAAAATTTTCCTGCTCCTCTAATCGATGAACAGCGATTAGTTTGACTGCTCCTTTGAATAATTTAGAGCACTAGCAAATCTAAAAATAATCTGCTTTTACCTCACCAATATTTTTAGGTACCTGTATCCTTCTTTCGGTGTTAAATTTGTATTCTATCTTTGCTTTATTTTATCATGCTAGAATTTTTACCTTTAACGTGACATGTCATGTTGATCTATGCGAGCTGTGACTTACCATATTACATTCATCTGGTAAATATTTGTGTATGTGCTGCTTTTTAATTCGCGAACTTAAGCCTTCCATTGGGTAAGTACTCCTGTTGCTCCTGTTGCTCAAACACATGAATAATAAACATAGACTTAACGACTTTGTCTTTATTCTTTCGCCACGTTTCGCACTACGTGTTTGGGGACAGCTCTTACTTCACTTCTGATGAAAGAACGCCAGTTTGCTCTTTTTCTTTGACCCTATGCCTATCTTCTCGATAGGATACCATTTATTCGCCTCTTTCTTTTTGGTGGTCCCCTCTTTTCCCTCCCAGCCATCCTCCCCATATCTCCTTTTCTGGAGAAGTACCTCCTTAGAAAAGTTTACACACCTCATCATTACTCGATCTCTCAGGGGTTTCCTCTCGTCTCTTTTTCTTCTCTCATTTCAGGTTTTGAGGTCGTGTCACATGACCTTCGTGACCTGACACAACCTGACCTAAAATAATCAATGGCGTAAAATTAATCAAGGAAAATGTACGCTAAGCTTCGATGAGGAGCGGGGTGGAGGCAAAAATGCCCCTTTCAGTGGGGAGGGTGTGAATCATTAAACGTGAAAATGTTATACCACCCGAGATACATTTGATAGCAGGCTAGAGGGTCGCCACCAAACTCTATGTAGAAGACTTGAGGTGACGTTCTTCCGGAAACAGCAATGGAAATTTCTAGTAAGGTACATGGGGTTTTGCGTTGGGCCCCCACCGTGGCTCCGCCCCAACTCGAATATCAGCGGCAAATCCCCTGGTTGCGTGTATCGAAACCTAGGTTCCTGAGGACAATAAATGCCCAAGAGCCGTCATATGGGAAAAAGTAAAATGGGTCAATATGTCTCAGAGCGTGGGGCGCGCAGCGTTGGAGAGGAGCGGCAGAGTCGGCAAAGAAGACCACTGGTTCGGCACCGATAAATGGAAGCCTCGTTACATCGGCGATCGTCTGCATGCCGCTCACCCAGGAAAAAAGCGAACTGTTACGTGAAATGCGAGCCAAATACGAACTGTTTGACGGGAAAAGTTCGCATGCGGACCGAAGTTCGCAATGCGAACTCAAGGGACGCCTCTGCACTAGGACAGACCTGACGCCGGTCATCACCATCCGGTCACCCCGGATAGAGCTGACGCCGGACATCACCATCCGGGCACCCCGGATAGAGCTGACGCCGGACATCACCATCCGGGCACCCCGGATAGAGCTGACGCCGGACATCACTATCCGGTCACCCCGGATAGAGCTGACGCCGGATATTACAAGCCCGTCAACCCAGGCAGACCTGACGTAGGACATCACCATCCGGTCACCGCAAGACAGACCTGACGCGCCGGCCATCACCATCCGGTCACCCCGGATAGAGCTCATGCCGGACATCCCCAACCTGCCATCTCAGAGAAGACTAGACACAGGTCACGAACGTCAAAACTGAGTAATACGCGCTTAGCACACGCCACCCTAGCACGGTGGTGTCTCTACACACACACTACTTACAATAGGAGAGTCATCTTCAATGGTATTTAAACTTCCCAGCTGCAGTGCGTAATGCTCATCAATGCTCTAAGCCAAACTCTCCTCCACCCCGCTCAGTCTCTGTCTCAGGGGCGCACCGTCCCTCTATGGTCTGAACCGCCCTCCCCTGTTCCCTCCACTCACTCTCTAACTCGGGGGCGTACTGTTCCTCAATGGTCTGCGCCAGCGGTCCCGGCTCCTCCTCGCCGTCGCCCTCACACTCCGTGTCCACTGAGGTGGAGTCGCCGTCGGTCTCGGTGTCCACCTGGGGTACACACCCGGGACACCATCAGGATCAGGGGTGCGCAGAGCTTACACAGTCCGAACGGTCAATACAGTCAACAGACGAGGCACGATCAATACAGGCACAGTCAAATTATCAGTGCTACCATTACCAGCAGAATGACAGTCACTCACCTCGATTACGCATTTCTCCGTTTCCGCCAGCTGCTGCTCCAGGTTTTGCTCCTCCACGATAGCCGACTGCAGCGCCCTCTCGGCAATCACCATCTCCTCGTCCACGCTGTCGTCGTCCATTTCCGGCGAGGTCAGGTCGCGCGAGGTCGGGGGAGACGTCAGGTCACGTGAAGTCGCTGGTGAGGTGGGGTCACGGGCAGAGGGCGGTGAGGTCCGCTCTAGTGACACCGCAGAGGGCACCACCTCCACCATCTCCGGAGAGAGGTTAGCGGCATCGCCACCTGCAGGTTCAGCGGCAACGTCCACGAACAGGGCATCTGATGAGGGAGCTGACTTGGCCAGGTCTGTGGCGCTGGATGTATCGTCGGCTTTGCTGTTGGCGTCCTGATCTGGCTCGGGAACAATGGTGGTGTCTGAGGGGCAGGCACGTGCCTCCGCAGGGGACGCGGGAGACGCGTCACCACCTGACCGAAGAGGCCGATCACTCACTGCCGCCACCGGAGGAGGGGACGACACCGGAGCCGGCGTTTCCGGCTTCAACGCTGGCTTCTTCGCCTCCCGCCGGTCCGCCATCTCTGACTTTGACTGTTTACACTCAGACGAAAACTCCACTGTTTGTTTTGTGCCCAGTTTAGAGCCAGTATTGGCGGCCGCTCTACGGCCCGGGTCACCGTGCTTCGCCTCTGACGGCTGCCTAGAGTGTTTCAGCTCTGTGGACGCCGTCTTGCCGGCTGGTTTCTGGCCCGGCGGCCGGTCCCGCTTCTCCCGCGGTGCAGACGTCGCCGACACCGGCTCGGAGGGGACCTTCTCTGAGGACCGACGCAGAGCCTCACTGGCCTGATGGCGCGTCACAGGGGGCGTGGCCGGCGCCGCCGACGTCCGCCGTGCCGGCCCTCCTGGCCTGCCGCCGCTCCTGCGGGTCCCACCCCGCGATAGACGCCGCTCAGGCGCCGCCTCGCTGCGCCGCTCTTCCTCCGACTCATCGTCCGCAGCGATCCTGGAGAGCGACGGCAGCGATATAGCCGAGGTCGGCTGGTGGAAGCGCGCCTTTGCACTATACGGCCGCACCACGCAAGCGGCCTCAGCCGAGCCCTTCCTCTGCAGCGGCGCCCGGTCCGGGGCACGCCCCAGCGACGACAGCCGGGACCGCGACCTGCCTTTCACCGTCTCCCAGCCGCCGCCGTCGTCGTCGACCGACTCCGGCGCCGTCACCAGCGCGTCGACGCTGGCCGCCTGCGCCGGTGGCGGCGTGGCGACTGACGCCGGCACCCCGGCCGGCATGGCGGGGATGCCCCGCACCCTGTCGGCCCAGCTGTGACCGGAGGAGGAGGCCGTGGAGCTGAGCGAGGAGTTGGAGTGGGATTTGACGCAGCTAGAGTAGGCCTGCGCTGGTGCCGGTGGTCGGCCTGAGCACACTGTAGCCGCCCGCTGCATAGCCGCCCGAGCCTGCCGAGCGTCACCACAGCGTTAAAGGGAGGATGGCTGTCAACTGAACGCACAAATGCCGAGCTCCATCCAACGCTCTTTCATCCATTAGCTCTTCATATAAAAACAATTAAGCACTTGTGTTAAAGAGTTTTCAGGAACAGAGAAACCATCATCCACAAAAATGATATACATTACATTAATGGAAACAAGTTCACTTGAACGGCCTCAATCAGCAGGGCACAGAAAGTCCCTTACAGGATGGATCTGAGCGGTGGCAGGTCGGTGGGAGCCTGCCGCCCTGACGTTGCCACTGCCGGTGCTGCGGACCGGCGGCGGTCCCCTCTGCACGTGTGTGGGGCCGCGCGCCCTCGGCTCACCGCCGGCAGGACGGCGCGCGCCGGCGGCAGTGGTGGTGGTGGCAGCAGCCGGCTGAGGACGCTCCGGCCGTGGTGTGACGACACCGCCGCGGCCCACTGCCGGCTGCCGGGAGGGAATATGAAAAAAAACGGTCACGGCCCACTGCACGCTGCCGGGAGGGAAGTTAAACAGACGGCCATGGCGCACTGCCCGCAGTCTGGAATACCTACACGACTCAAAACGTAACGTCTAAAACTTGGCATGAAAATAGTTCACTGGTTGTGATTACACCGTAGTGATAGGACCTCATCGCGCCATTAAATGATGAAAATACGTAGATTCCTTTTTCATGCATATTGCCTTCTAACGAGTTTTTATCACTACGACGTAATCACAGCCTAGTGAAATATTTTCACGACGAATTGGTGCCGTGACCTGGATTTGTGGCAAAAAAAACGTATGTCATAGCAATGGCGGAAAATGATAACATCTTGCATCAGACAACTGTTCAGGCCCCCAGGTTATAGACGCCAGCCGCATGACATCACCCGCAGCGGGCCGGGACGCCGAAGCGACACTACCACATGATACAGATGTGGGTAAAACACAGAACAGTCGCGACGTCTCGTGCCAGCTCTGGGCGAAAAGCGGGGAGAGCTCACCACACAATGCTCTCATAGCTACATGAGATGAATATTGAAGTAGCAAGTTATGACTGTCACTGGTAAAATATGATGTACATATCAGCAAAATTAGATGTCTGTAAAAATTTGTCTTACAAAAAACGAACTATGGCAAAACAACTCGTTTCGTATGTCAAAGTGGGGTAAAAGTAAGAAATGACAATCATATCAGTTTACAAAAAAATATACCATTGCAATTGTAGACAGCCATCCTAAAGTTTTTCTTCAAAGAAGACTTTCAAGACAATTGCCCTGCGGATCTGGCAGAGTATACAACACAGAGCGGAGACAGGGCGGCTCTCGCCTCTGACCTGAAGCTGTCTGCCGGCAGGTCGCAGTTCCGGACGTACACCGCGGGCGGGGACGACGGCTGTGGGACCGCCGCGACCCGGCGCCGCCCGGCCGGCAGCGCCTCCGCGCGGCGACACGGCCGCCTGAGGCCGGGCCGCGGCCGGCGCCGGTGCGCGCGCTCCCCGCGGTCGCGTGCCCACCGCCGGACGAGCTCTGGCAGCCGGCCTCAGCCCCGACTCAGCCTCCGCCGAGGCCGACTTCTGCACACCGTCGCCTTCAGCTACAGTACGCTGTGAGACAGCTGGGTCGGTGCCGGACTTTTGCACACGCTCCTGGACAGCCGAGTCGGTGCCGGACTTTTGCACACGGTCCTGAGCAACTGAGTCGGTGCCGGACTTTTGCACACGATCTTGGACAGCCAGGTCGGCGCCGGACTTTTGCACACGTTCCAGGACAGCGGGACTGGTGCCGGACTTTTGCACAAGCTCCAGCTCTGTTGTCTCCGCCATGCCCGCTGCAGCAGTCGCTGCTGTGGCCGCAGAGAGCGCCCTCTCCAGGTACCGCCCGACGGCACCGTCCGGGTCGCTGGCCGGCACCTCCGCCGTGCTGGTGGCGGCGTCTGCCGTACTGCGCTCCTCGAACGCCAGCTGCTTCCGACTCTGCTGGTCTCCCAACAGCTTTTTATCGACCAGCTGCCAGCGACACGGGCGTCAGCTGCATTAAAGAGTGACCAGGGACATTCTTCGTACGCAAAGAAATTTACTCCTCAAATGGGTTCCGAACAGCTGATGCAGAAAAAAGACTTAAGGTCGGATATCGATTGTATAGATCTACTGATCCCTGAACTTGAAGCTTATGAACCTTTCTTATCAACTAATCCATTGCAACTTGAGGCTATCATTAAAGGACTGAGCCCTGTGGGCGGAGGTGTTGATAAGATAGGTACAGTCCCCGCAATTGAAATTGCCATGACTAGGCTCGACCGGTTTAGGATGAATATCTCGCAACCTATGGCATCTATAGCTTTATAAACGGGTTCTTCTTATGTATTTTTGCAAGAACTTTCCAGTGGTTACCATTATTTCCTAATCTGACATCTGCGTGAGAAAATATTACACAATTACTGATTTTGCTGCATTTTGACGGGGTAGTCTTCGGCTGACTTGCCACCGCCCCTGATAATCCCCGACCCTTCGCTCGACTGGCACGCATACCTGGGTCACGTGATTACTACGTGTTTACAACGACAGGTGCAAGGCCACACGTAGTAAATAGTGTGTGGCAGGCAGGGGGCACAGTGTTTTGAACCGAGGTGATCAGTACTGTCTCGCAGGTGTCTAGCCCCAGGCGGTCCGTCCAGTGACCGAGGCGCCTGGGCACGAGAGTCCAAGACTGGGTATGTCTGAGTTATGGCTTCAAACAATGTTTCCAGCCTCATAAGGCTCACAGGATCACTGCTGAAATATTTTTTTCTGGGGGACTAGAGTTCATGGGGTTTAAAACGGCACCCTGTGGCCGAATTTTGTTATTTAACACCCGCCCCGGTGGGTGTCCGAGCCATCTTTTGCTGTAGGGGAGAACACTTCCCTCGAACCCGGCTCCTATGCAGGATAGAGGGAAACGCGAACACTGGTAGATGGTTCATAAGAATTTATCGCGAAACTACATTACTCACTTTTTGTCTCAGGTTAATATTTAGGTCATGACAGGTAAAAATGTGATAGGGTGTAGAGGAGTTTATGGGGCCTATCGTCTGACTGAATTCAGTTAGTATAAACTGTATGACGCCATTGGCTTCCTCTTTTTACGGAAAATTGAACCATGTATAATATGACTATACTACATGAAATCATAAAAGTAACGTGACCTAAAGCTGGGTCAAGGTCTTTATCTGATCTAGCATAATCAATATGCATATCAATCAACTTGCAATAACAATCCAAACGTAATGGTATCAAAATAAAAAGCTTTTTCATCATTTCCTGCGAGATTATTGACCCAAGTCTACCTGTTTAACCCTCGCCCCGGTGGAAGGTGCTTAAACATCCCCTCGGGTGTTTTCCGGCGGCACGAAAAACGGCGGCGCGAGGCGCCGCCGTACTTAACACACTTTATCCTTGATTGATTCCGCAACTTTTCCCCAAATTTTAAGGTTGGGTCATCTCAGTTCAGGTCACCAGTGCTGGTGACCTCACCTCAAAATGTTTAGGCGGCTTAAGTAAGAAATGGGTGAATTTATCGAATTAAAACTTATTCCACATAATGGGCCCACCGAGTGCTACAACATATATTCCGGGATTTTTCATATCGATGACCTAAGGTCAACTACGGACCATGACCTCGCTATTGTAAATACATGGGAAAACAGAAATTGGGCTGTATTTGTGTACTCAATAGCTGAGAAAACCTCAATATTCCCTAAATCGTAGTATCCTGGGACCCTTTCCAGGCTCCTGTTGCAATTTTTGACCTGTGACCTCTGAGAGGTCATCTGGGGCTATTTAAGCAGTTTTCAGACTTATGTCAATAACTGCATGAAATGATCCAGCTTTTATTTTGATATCATTGCGTTCAGATTGCTATTGCGAGTCGATTGATTGCATATTGACTATGCTAGGTTAAAAAGTGACCCTGAGCTGAGGTCTGGTCATTTTTAAGTTTTGACCTAGTATGGCTCGTTCGATTTTCCGATTTGATTCATCATTCGATTTTCCGTGACGAGAGGAAGCGAATGGTGTCTTACTCAACTCTCCAGACGCTAGATACCAAAAACTCTACTCAAAATCCCACTTCCTTTGACCTGTCATGACCTCAAAATTGACCTGAGCCAAAAAGTGACAAATGTAATTTCTTCATGAATTTGTATGAACTATCCAACAGCGTTCGCTTTTTTCGCTATCCCACGTAGAGGCCGAGTTCGAGGGGGTGTTCAAACACCCCCTCCCACCAGGGCAAAGATGGCTCGTAGGCCCACTGGGGCGCGGTTTAAGCAATCCAAGATGACCTCTCAGAGATCACAGGTCCAAACTTGCACCATGAGCCTGGAGAGGGGCTTAAGCTACTACGATTTGGAGAATGTGAAGGTATTCAACTACATATCAACAGAAATAAAACCATTTCCTCAATTTTTGTTTTCCCATGCATTTCCAATGGAGAGGTCATGATCTGTATTTGATCCTAGGTCATCGATATGTAAAATCCCGGAATATGTTTTGCGCTAATTGATGGGGCTATTATGTGATATGAGTTTTAAGAAGACAGATTCACACCGTTCCTACTCATGAAATCTTAAACTTTTTGGAGTTGAGGTAACTTGACCTGCACTGTTGACCTGACCTGAGATGGTGCAAACGTAAAATTCTAGAAAATGTTGAAGAATTAATTACGGATAGGGTGCGCCAATTACGGCGGCGCTTCGCGCCGGCATTTTTATGCACAGTCGGAAAAATCTGAGGGAGGGTGTTCAGACCCCCTCCCTCCGGGGGAGGGTGAAGACGACGCCAATAAATTTTTGATTTGGCTGAATCCAGTCAGGTGCAAGGGATAATAATGGGAAAAGCCAAGTATGTCAACCAGACACCACCTGGCCTCTTTTTCGCACCCACTACGACGTGGGGCGTCAGTCCATCTCCCTTTCCCTGTTAACTCAAGAGGCAAAGGTGATACGAAAAATAGAAATGGCGCTGGAAGCTCCTTGCCGTCTTGTTCTAAAGATATGAGCACAAACAAGCTCGAAACTATGACCTCCGGTGATCCCTGGTAGCGTCTTTACTGACGTGATCTCAAAATAACTAGACGATATCTGGGAAATTTTTATTTCGAAGAGCTTTTGAATGAGGAGGAAACTCGACCATGGCCTGCTGTAGGAGTCGCATTTTCCCTTGCTTTGTCGTTCTTATCTAAGAAAAACAAAAATGACCCACATGGGCGTGGAAATCACGTTAAAACTCGTTCACCTGACCTGAACTGTTATCAATTTACAGTTATAAGTTGTCAGGCTGATAACCATAAATTGGTGTAAGTCGACTAGTCTCTCATTTAAATCGGCTCCGAATAACTCGCCAAAAATGAGGATGGGGCCCGGGAAGAGCACCAAGGCGATTCAAATTATGTATATGGGCATATTTTTTCCTTTATATTCCCCGCTTAGCTCATCAATGGAATGGCCTGGGGTTGTGGGGTAAGTTTGAATTCAAATTGTTTATCAGGTTTAACATATATGCCTGTTCCATGGGTGTCTGTTCCTGTTGTGAATTATGCTGATAGTATTGTCACCATTGTGCTGCAAAATAAATAAATAAATATCTCTTTACTATATGGTAATCAGGACTTATGGACCAGAAAATGGTTAAAATGAAAATGATTAACATATTTGGCTACAATTCATGAACGCTAGGTCGCTAAAACTCCTTATGAAGAACAAGAAGGGAGCATGAAAAAGTGCCGTTTGGCTAATGGGGTCTCAATCACAAAAAATGGTAGATAAATGCATGAGGTAATGAGTCGAAACCTGCCACTACACTAAAAATGACTAAAACTATCGACTTGCAAGTACTGAATCCTCATATTTATTTGAAATGTTTCGAAATTAGGAGCAGATATTCTGCCTGAATTTTATTCCACTGTTTTCTTGTTGCTCATGTGTCCAGAGCGAAATACACGCATTCAGGTCTTGCTTGTTTTCGCATTTTTCCAGGGACAAAGGAAGAAAATGGGTTCAAAGCAGCTTTGGGGGTTTACACACACCGACTATTGAGGCTATATAGTGTCACCAACTCTCATGTTGCTGGGAGATGGGCACAAAGGGAACATTACATAAATCGAAAAAGAGCTATTGTTTTCTTTATTAGGCTCTTCGGTTTCCTACCTTGCCCTTGCTTGCCTGGTTATGTGCTCTTAACGACCTTCCTCAAAGGTCACATTAGCCCTTGCCAAACGGGAAAGGCCTTCAGGTATTTCGAGCTAGAGGGGTACTGTTTGCCAGTTAGGGAAAAATTCCAAAGGCTGGGGACCATTGGTAGGGGCTGCCAACCAGCAATGGTCATCAGCTTATATTCAAATATATCCTGATTTGCACAAATCAGTATTCAGATAGAGGGATGTCTTCAATTCCAATTAAATGCTAGAGACGCTGTATTGGAGTGGTCAGCGTAGCTGGATTCCACCCAGCCGACCCGGGTTCAAGGCCCGGCGGTTTCCCTGAACAAGGAGCAAGCTGGTTCCCGGGATATCTTTTCAAAAGTAAAAATTTGGCGACACCATATGACACTGGCAGTTGGTGCATCGATAAGCCCAAAATTATTTATTAAGTTAGTGATAAGGGGATGACGTATAAAGTTAGTGATAAGGGGATGAGGTGGCTTAGTGGATAGCACCCTTGTCTTCTAAGCCACCGGTCCCAGGTTCAAGTCCCGGCGGAGCCTCTGAATAAGTCGATCTGATCCCCAAAATCCCTTCCAACAGGGTGAGAGTTTGGGACGCCGTATGACCCTGGCAGTTGGTGCGTCGTTAAACCCCAACAATTCTTAAAGTTAGTGATAAATGCTTATGTGCCTCTTTCCGGGCGACCAAAACCAATGCAGATACGTTAAGCTGAGATGGCAGCTAAGGATGCACGATAGTTAGGGGCCTCTGAGCCAGCTAGGCTTTCGAAAGATTGCACGAGCTTAAAACACCCTTTAGCCCAAGGGGCTCAATATTAGGCTGCGAAAGTTCTCAAAAATTTATCGAGGCTAAAGATTTAAACTCAATGAAATCCCAAAACAATATACTGATAATAATCTCTCGGGCTAAACCAGAATCAGACCAGCTTAACATTCGTTTCCAGTCCAATTTTAGTCTTGTTGGTAATATACCCTCTCAGGTCAAGGGAGCAGCGTAGGCTTCAGGGGCGTACGCAGACCCGAGTTTTGGGGGCAAACCCATGTGTCTGCCTGTCCTCCTGTGGGGGAAGGGGGTGGGAGCGAAGATTTTTGCCCTACATACCTATTGTAAACACCTTTTTTCAGTGCTCGACAGATCTAGTATAAGCTACCTCTCCAAGTGCATGATCGCTCTCCGGGGGAGGGGGAATCGAATATTTTTTGCTCTACAGGCTTAGTGTACACACCTTTTTTCAAAAATTTCTCCGGCGTTTGGGGGAAAGATAGTTTGGCCCCCTCCAGCGCTTTGGGGGCCATGACCGGAATGCCCCCTGCGTCCCCAAAGGTAGGCTTTGGTTGCAAGGTCCCCGGGTAATATTCTGGTTTCGCCCAACCAGAATATGTAAACAATATTTATCCTAAAATATTTTCATTTCAGCGACGCATCGAACAATTGTAACATCAATAATAGCTGGAACCAATGTCGTGCTAAATTTCGAAGAGTAGTAGCTCTCGAGTTGGTGGATTTCATCAGAGAAACATTCACTATTCACTGCCCTTTTACCCTCGGTGGTCGCACGTGGCAACGAGACCCCTCAAACAGCACCCAGTTCTAATGGAGGACCCAAGGGGGGGGACAATACGTATTTTCTCCCCGAACGAAAAAGCTCGGAGCAAAACCATAATGTTATCCCCCTCCCCAAGCTGTCGACCTTTTCCCGGCTCCTTTTAAGTTCATAAGCAAGGTGTTGGTGCTTTAACTGAAGAAATCATTTTCAAACAGAACCAGTCAACTTCAGTGTGAATATTGGAGCCTGGTCCTCTTGATATTTAAAATCGTATTTGGATGAATGATCCTTGGATATCAAAGCAAGCATTTTGTGGCCACATATTTCACCCAGTGACGCCTGTTTGTTTTGCTTTTCGACTTATATTTACTCCCCACTCCCCGCCTCCCCAACCTGCCGGCTAGTTAGATTGCTGCAAAGCTTTCACTGCGCGACGTTTTTTTGCGTTTTGATTTTTGTTTGTCCCACCAAAACTACCGCCTAGATCCATCACTGACCAATTTTACCGCTAATGATACTCTCAACAACGATCATTATCACCGCTAAAGCTGCTACATAGGCTTTTATACCTTTGTAATACTGCTACAAATTATCTAATATTTTCAGCATAAAATATGATCATATCCTTCCGACAAGTGAGGGTGCTGCCAAAAGGCCACAAGAAACCTAGCGCTGATTCCCTGGCTCAACTCCCCGGGTTCAACTCCTTGGGTTCATGTCCAGGCAGATTCTCTGAATAGGTATGATGATCAAATGCACCAAATCTCTCCTTACAGGGTGAGAGTTGGTAACGCCATATAACTTTGAGAGCTGGAGCGTCGTCTAACCCCAACAATTTTTGTTAGAGACTATCGCAAACGCTATGCCAAGCTTGCACCGTGTGATGTCAGTCTAGAGGCCAGTTCATGGAAACTCAATCCTCCCAGTTAAAGCAATGGTTGCCGTTCGTTGGGGAGACGACTGCGTGATTTTAGTCAAGCGAGGGCACAGTTTTATGCTCCCGAGAAATAGACTCTACAAAGGTTCTCAAGCTGGAAATTTAAAAATTATCTGTGGACGGAATTAAGCTCATTTAGTTGGAAGCAATTGTCCCATAATAAATAATCGCCGCCACCGACGAAACAGTGATAGAGCCAGTGAACCGTCACCCTTGACAAGAAAATTTCCCATCTAAAAACAAAACCTCGTCAGGTTCAGGCTTCTTGAGACCTTCGCAAAATGCTGGCCACACAATGCCCCATTTTCCTATTGTTTCTTAAATCGCGATGTTTAATGAAAATTGGGGGCCTGCCCCCCACCATAGGGGATCCAGGATCACCGATGGGGGTCACCTTGCCGGGGGTGGGACGTCATCCGTACAAATTGGGTGCCACTTTTGGCCGGTAAAAGCTTTCAGGTGGGTGCCAAATCCTATGGCGGGGTGCCGATTTTCGCATCCTGGGGGAGGGGTGGAAGTGACATTTCAGGAAGTGCCATCGACCTATTAGAGGAATGCTGTGATCATTTTAGGGACGCCGAGGGTCAATGTGGGGGACCTGCATTCCTTTACCCTTGGATCCACCTATGGCTCCAACTGTCCCTCTTCTGACGAGTATCTGAAAATATTATTTTAATGAAACCTCCAAACAAAGTTGTATCACTGTATCAGCCGTTTTACCAGAATCCTGTCTAAATAAACATGCAGGTGAGGGGGCCCGGCAGCCAATGACAGCTTACATGTTTCGCAACCCAAGCACAAGGACGGATATAGGAGGGAAAATTCGTGTGCTTCCCCGCAGCAAAATATATTCCGATGGTTGGCCCCATCTGTGCCCATCTTATTGGATATTGCTCCCCCTCAAAAAGCAGCTCGTGGTTCTGCCACTGCATTGCGTGGTTTCTGCCACTGACCGGGGCCCCAGGTCAGTGACGCCAGTTGTCCAGCACACAGCAACACAGTGGGAGCAATTGCAATACGAGTGCCCCTCAGACACGACAAGATTTGTGAGAGGGATGAATGAGCTGGCACAATGCCAACCGCCCATTCATCTGTGAGGTCACGTGGTCAGGTATGGGCGAGAGGGTCAGGGATTATCAGAGGCAGTGGCAAGTCAGCCGAAGACTACCCCGTCAGAAAGCAGCAAAATCAGTAATTGCGTAATATTTTCTCACCCAGATGTCATATTAGTAAATAATGGTGACCACTGGAAAGCTCTTGAAAAAATACACATGATGCACCCGTTTCTAAACCTATAGGCACCATGGGATGCAAGATATCCATCCTAAACCGGTCGAGCCTAGTTATGGCAATTTCAATTGCGGGGGACTGTACCTATATTCTTCAATTGACTTACAAAACACGTATTCCTTGTTTGACTCACTTTTTATCCTCTGCTTGCATTCAGGTATATTTCCTAACAAATTGACAGTTGCATCCATTATGCCCATCTTTAAGACAGGAGACTCCCATAAATTCACAAATTATCGCCGTATCTCACTTCTTCCTAATTTCTCGAAAATTTTGTCAAACAAATATTTTCAAATATTTCTTAGACTATTTGAACGAATAAAATGTATTTCATTCATTGCAGTTTGGATTCAGACAGAATCACAGTACCTATATGCGGGGATGAGGTGGCTTAGTGGATAGCACCCTTGTCTTCTAAGCCACCGGTCCCGGGTTCAAGTCCCGGCGGAGCCTCTGAATAAGTCGATCTGATCCCCAAAATCCCTTCCAACAGGGTGAGAGTTGGCGACGCCGTATGACCCTGGCAGTTGGTGCGTCGTTAAACCCCAAAAATTATTGTACCTATATGCCGATCGCTCATGTTTATGACTCAGTTACTAAATCTTTGGAAGAAAGTTATATTACCTGCGGTATTTATTCGGATCTTAAAAAAACGTTTGATACTTAAATTTTGACATACGTTTGAAAAAAACTCACACGGATTGGAATAGGTGGAAAATTGTTAGAAATTTTAGCATCTTACCTCTCTTGTAGATACCAAACAACAACAGTCTGTAATAAAAAATCGACCCAAAATATTTTGATGGGCGTCCCACATGGTTCAGTCCCAGGCCCTCTCCTTTTCTTGATTTATATTAATGACCTTCATCTAGTTTCAACAATGGCTACTTCTCATTGTTTGCTGATGATACAGCTATCCTTGTCAAGGGTAAATATATACAAGAAATCCAAGGAAACATTCAGAGCACGCTTCTAAAAGTCACAAACTGCTTTAGAGCTTATCATCTTTCATTAAACGTCCAAAATCTTTCTAAACGAAAAGAAGCTAAATTGGACATTATTTTGAATCAATAAAAATTAAATATTGAAAACAAAGCTAAGTATTTAGGAGTACACATTGACGAGCCCCTAAAATGGGAATCCCACATCAACCACAACTATTATTCAACTATCATTAGCAGAAACATCGGTATAATGAGCAGGGCAAAATTATTTGTACCATCTAGGAACCTTTTATTCTTATATAACTTATGAGTTAATTTGTTTGATTCGGAGATATCAATCTAATACGTCATGAAATAAGATGTTAACGAAAGGATCTTAATAGGCCAGTCTCTCTTCTTCCCTTTCCAGACGTCTCTCAATTTTCTTTCGGCCCCATCGATGGTAACTAGTTCTCCTACAACTTCGATGGGGTTACGACAAGAAAAATTACTAAATTTAGGTTAAGGCAGTAAGCAAATAAAAAACAATAGCGGGGAGTGTTGCGGTCCACTAACATAATAAAACTAACACAGTTTTTTGTGCATGCAATTGGACAAAATTTGTTTACGATCGCACGTAGAACTTAAAAAGGCAATGGTATGCACTTTAGCCCTGGGGTTTAACACTTATCCAGTCAAAGACACACTTTTAAATCATTTTCCACTCTTACTTGTTAGAGTATTACTACACGACGAAGAATTGGAAATAGGCAATAATGACTGCTTCCAATATGTGATATCTGAAATGCAATACGATAAAATACCGGGAAAATTCGAGCACGAAGAAGAATACAAAGCCTGCAGAAATTATGTCTAGACAGCAGCACCCCGATCTGTACCTTGCCGGGCGAGGTCTTCCTGATCTCCCAAGCGACAGATGCGGGCCGTTGAGGTTTCGGTGTGTGGTCGTACTCCCATTTGATCTTCAGCCACTCAATCAGGTTGCGGAAGTCTTGGGTGCACCGCTCCAGAATCATGATTGTCTCCTGCGGAAGAGAAAACAGCAGGGTTATAGAGAAACCAGAGCAAGAAGGGAATTGTTCAACCATGTACATATCGCACACATTCATGGCACCACAAAAACAGACTCATTCTGCCGTGCAAAGAAAACAGATAGCTTTCATTGCTAATACATTGGAGATGCCCCCATTCCTTTGGACGGCAGCATTGACCTCAAACATACTTTCGTCTTCGTATTTGACTCTTTGTGACAAAAAACGAAGGTGCAGCCGCGACACATATAATTTAGAACTGACAGTCAATAAGCATAAACCATCCACCAAAGTACAAATGAGCAACGTTCAAAACATAGCAACCTGTTATCTTAAGGTGGCCAACCTGCTCAGGTAAGGGGACCTGCCTAGCTTGTAACGTTGACAATATAAATAATATTCCAAATGTCTTCGACACGCGCATAAGGGGGACCTTTGCCAACCTCGGAAAATGGGGAGTGCCTGGTATCCCCCTATGATCTAAAAACGACGGAACGGAGCCAAAAGCTGGATGCGACATATGAGAGTCAGCTGTAATATCTACCGAAAATAGGGTTACGATTTCTTGTCAGGTCAATTTTGAGGTCGCTAGAGGAGGAAACATCTCCATAAGGATGCAATGAAGATATAGAAATTCATTCAGTGTCTGACTATGCAGAGCTATGGCAAAAATAGGTATTAGTAGTACAAGTAGCATACATTTTATTATGTAATGACATATGCACAGAACAAAATAGAACAACATAGCGGATTGACGCAAAAGTTCACAGCTGAACTCTAAGCGCCTCTCCAACAGTCATTGCAATTAATTATATAATACAACATTAAAAAAACATGCACTGAACATAAGAAACTGGCCGCCGCCACGGCCACTGGTTGCCCCGCCTACGCGCCGGATGACGAAGCACCTGGTGTGTCCACCCCCGCCGGACACCACACGACTGCGCGTATTTAGCGCTGACACTAAGAAGTTCTGAACGGCTCCCGCCACGGCTCGGCCCTGCTAGGCTTGTAGCGTTGTGCCTGTTGCAAGTATGTTCAAGAGCTGTGTTTGCTGTGTTTGTCTGGCGTCTATGTTATGAGCTTAGGAGAGAATGTCGATGGGTGCCGTAAAGAGGAAAGTTGAGAATGAACTGTTTATAATTGTCTATGTGGAATCCGTTTGGACAATCTGAAGTTAAAGTTTTTTGAATTTGATAAAGATATGCATTAAGTGGAAGAGTTTCAGTTCTTAGTCGGATGTGGAGTGTGTTCTTTATTTTTGTACCGTACAAAAGGTATCCGGCTGGAGCTGGGGCACCCAATAACTTATTTCCATTTTAAACAAATTGGAAGAAACCTGACAACGAATGTTTTGCAGCAAACTATTCCAATTTCTAATAGTGGTGGGAAAATAAGTGTTCCGAAAGCTAGATGTGCGGTGATGAGGAATATAAAAAAGTTTGCATTTCTCAGGTATAATTCTGTCCCTGCATGTCTCGTGTCGGGTATTAGATCTTGAAAAAATCCCGGAAAAAGGATCCCGGAAAAAGGAGTGGGCGATGGACTAGTTTGTGAAAAAGGTCAGTCGGTGAATTTCTCGTCTTGCCTTTAACTGCCCTAATCCTAGCTCATTCCTCAGACTCTCAGAGGATGTCTGAGTCTGGCGTTCCTGTTATTAATCTTAAAATTCTGTTTTGTTGTCTCTCAAGTTTTGTGCTATCGTGTGCCGTCAGATGTCCGTCATAAACACTGTCACAGTAATCATAATAGGGTTGATGTATATCTTATATATTTCAAGTAGAACCTGCCTGGGCATAAATTTTGCTACTGCATATACTGGACTCAGTGCTATGTTTACTTTCTTTAAGATAGCATTAAAGTGCTGGTGGAATCTTAAGTCTTTAGATAAATTAAGGCCTACATGTTTGTGACTTTCCACGTGCGGAATGTCGTGCCCCCCCCAATGCAAATTAAATGTTTCTGTGTTGTTTTTGTGACTGAATGTTTGTTGAAGAGTCTTTGTTGCGTTAAAGGTTATAGCCCATCTCTTTCCGTATTCGTTAATAGCGTCTAGTTCGTTTTGTAGGCATTATCGTGATGTGTCAAAGTTCTGTCTACTGTGGGAGGTTAGGAGGGCCAAGTCATCAGCGAACAAATGGATGTCGCTCGTCCTGTCCTTCGTAATGTTGTCTAGGTACATAAGGGCCAACAAAGGCCCCACAACAGAACCCTGGGGGCATCCTGCGCTCAAAATTTTTGGCGATGAAAATATTTCTGTGCCCGGTGCCTTAAATTGTTGGACCCTGTGTGTTCAATACGATTCCAACCAACGGAGAGGTGGGCTCGAGATGAATAATTCTTTCTTTTTTTGCATTTACGAAGTAAGCCAGCGTACCAAATTTTATTGAAATAGCTCGAAATATCCAAAAATACTGCAGTAACATCGCGACCCCCGTCCAGATTTTTGTATATGGTATGTGTCAGGTATGTCAGTTGGAGGTCAGTACTATAGTTCGGTCGGCAACCGCTCTGTCTGTCAGAAAGGATATTGTGATTGGTCAGGTGACTATATATTGCACGAAAAACTATTTTTTCCAATTATTTTGACACAATACAGCAGCAGCAGGGCGATAATGACGGACATCAGAATGTGATCCTTTCTTGTTAAACATGGGGGTAACGTTTGCATCTTCCAGACATTCGAAAACATTCCCAACTGAAGATATTTATTGAAAAGTAATGTCAAGGGGCGTGCGATCAGAATGACGGTCATTTTTAAGCTTTCGTGGGAATTTCGTCACGGCCTGTTGATTTGTTCGCGTCCCAGGAATTTAACAGTCGTAGTACCTCAGCCTCAGACACGTGAGTACCTTCGAGGTATGGTACAGGCTCGTCTGCAGCCTGGTGTTGTGCCAAGTCCTGTGGTAACGTCAGTCCTCTTGTGTCAAGCTGGGTTTGTGATACCAAAAAGTCATTAAGAAGTTCGGCCTTTTCCAGACCATTGGTGACAATTTCATTCGCGAGGTTCAACAGTGGGGGAATGTGCGATGTCTGTTTCCGGCCTATCATTTTCCCAAGCATGGCGTGATATTTATGAGGTGCACCAATGGAGACCTTTCATGAAATTGCGTCCATTATCTATTTGAACTAAGGCCAAGCAAAGGCCAACCAGGGTTCGGCGCAAATCATTCGAATCCCAGAGGCGAGACAAACAGGATAGCACTGATATAATAGCTTATAACCCCGTCATATGGTATACAAACACTTTTCTAGATGACGTCACCCGACATGACCTCATATGATCAGGACGCAAAAAGTATTAGGTAAGCTACAAAAATAATAAAGGAAGAGACATGGAAGCACAGCAGGAAATACAGCAGAGCTGAGCACCGTGCATGTGCGCGTGAGAAGGACCAGAAACTACTTCCGAACCGGAGATATGCATAAAGGTAGAAGAGGAAGGGATCATTTAGACACAAAACTCCCTAAACGTGAAGCAACACATTTTGAAGTAGGCAAACTGAGTTCGCCAGGTTGGGGAAAGTGTTCCCATCTACAACCGACAATATCATCACTGTTTTACTTGTATCCTTTAACTCCGTGGTCGCAGAGGTTTAACCTACTAATTGAGACCACTTAGAGAAGTCATCACGTCATCACGATTTTTTTCTAAACCGAGGCCTCCTCGACCGTGCCATATGCCTCCGAGCCGGTTTGTGGTCCTTTTTCCTCTGGAAGTCCGCTGCAGGATAGGCGGACCGAGGGTCCTGATCGGGGAGGGGCAAGGGGTATTTCTGTCAATAGTGATTTTGTGTCACGGGACCAGAGTTGTGCATTTCAGAATTTTCTTGAGTCGACTCAACTCAACTCATGTGCTGAGAGTAGTCGACTCAACTCTGACTCAACTCATTGTCAAGAGTTCAGTGAGCCGACTCAACTCTGACTCAATGCTAAATCACCCCGACTCAACTCCGACTCAACTCACGACTCAACCAACTCAAACTTCGACTCAGTTTCAAAATATATAAATAAATGATAAATAATAACAAATTAATAAACTACTAAAAGACAAACTGTACAGAAAGTCTTACAGGAAAATGAAGATTAATGTATGGTAGATAAATTAATTGAAAAATTAAAAATTAATTATAACCAGGAGCCATGGATATCTTTTTTATTCTTCCAGACTGCCACTGCTAGGTAAAGCTGCCACACCATGTTGCAATGATTTCTGAAAGAAGCCTTGCATGTTTAACCAGGTGCATGGAATGGAAAGGAACTTAAATGGGCTAGGGTTACAACCAAATAGGGAAATAATTGCATCTCCATACTATCAGAAAAAGGTCCAAGCTAAAAAAACATGATCTAAACTGTATTTTCAGGAATGATAAGGGTAATGCTTTTTGTTTCTATTATAGAACGATGCTAGATAATTATACTAAGTGAAACATTCCTATGCTATGAGCTGAACCAAAATCTAAGCTATAATTACTAGAGTACCTAGTTGCAATTGCAAATTCTAAGAACCACAGCAAAACCTAGGAAATAGTATACCATATCAACATATGAAATAGGACAATAGAAATGGAAATTTTATCATCGTGTTTCATTAAATACATAGATATTTTTAAGCCCAATACAATTTTCAGCTTGAAAACCTTCTCAATACAGCAAACACGTACCACCTACCTATCACACTTCAAAATGGGGAGCAGTTTGATAATTGTCAATGTATACGGCTTGCCAAATAAAATACGGACGACGATCAGACACAACCAGTAGCAAGAAATAATTTGTCTGATACGCGCAATAATAGTATTTAAATGTTTTGTCAAATCAGAGTCCAGACTTTTCTGTGCTAACAGTAAGAACTGCTTTTAATAGGTTAAAGCAGTAGCTGGAGACGGCGCATTTAAGACAAAAGAAACAATTTCAAACAATTTCATATGCAGTTTAGAAATAATCACATAACTTTGTTAATTATCACGTGACTTCTACAATATTTTGCCCTGAAGCTATTTTAGCTTGAACCTATCCTTGACTAGATTTATTCTTCAAAGACAGCAATGGCGCACTCTCTTGCCTGGGGCTATTCTTTTATATTGGAGTGGTGGTGGAACGTTTGAGTGTATAACTGTGAGTGGTGGTTGAAAAGGAGTATATTGATGATGAGGATTTTTTAGATATTTTAAATGCATTTCGCAGTGCATTCTACCTGTTAAAATGTTTAAAACAAGGCCAGAGATAGGAGCCTGTTTAATTTTTCGAGTACATGTATTATTTGTGCATAGGGATTTCTTCAGACCAAATGGGCCTTTAAAATAAGTAATTGAACCATATAATTAATTTGATATATTGAAAGAAATTAAAACTTTGATTGAAACAATTAAAACACTGAGGGAAAAGGTATTCAAAGGAGGTTTCCAAAAGGTGGGCAAATTCAAACTTATTCAACATATTTGCATGCTGAGTCAACTTTGATTGTCAACTCATTTCACTCGCTGTCTTCACAACTCAACTCAACTCAACTCATTGACGTGGTGTGAACCGACTCAACTCAACTCAACTCACCTGTCTAATTTTTTCGACTCCACTCAACTCAACTCTGAGTCGAACGAGTCGGAATTTGAGTTAAACTCCGACTCCGACTCGTGAGTCGCACAACTCTGCACGGGACGCCATTTTCCGAGGTGCAACCTATCCGTCGGACGCCAAACCGTGTCCTGTGGGCGCCCAGCATCCTGGGGAGCCACATTTTAGGAGCGTATGGGCGGATTCAGGGGGTTGCAATGGCGCAATGGTGGGAGGGGGTGGGGCTGCAATCTTGACCAGGATGGAGGGGGTTTCGACCTCCTTACTCCATGGGTTTGGCTTTAGGCTGTGACCTAGGCTCCATGGCCAAAATACGACCCGGATCAGACTGTCAATCGAGTCCATCAAGGGCTATTTCCCCACCACTATAGCGCGATCTGTGCTAAAGAGCTGGTGAAATAACATTTCTTGGCTCCATGATTATCCTGATCCGCAGTCCGATCCGGATCGCATTTCGGCCATGAAAACTGAGCCAATATCATTTCAAGAGTCTGTTGGCCCGACACAAGATTGAGTAACTTAAGCTTGTGTATTTACAAGCTGGCTTGGTAACCCGGCATAGAATATTGCCGAAGTTAAAGACACCATGCAAGCTCGGGGGCATCAGACTAACTCAGAGAGCATTAAATAGGTTCAGGAGGCACAATGATTTGCTCTGGGGGGCCCCAGATTGACTCAGAGGGCACCATATCAGCTTAGAGAGCACGAGATCAGCTCAATGGGCCCAGATTAGCTTCGCCCGCACGATTATTGGCGACGATGAGGCATTAGCTGGACACAGTTTAAGTACCCATACTCTTCCCGGGTGATTGAAAACGCGACAGAATACCCTAGCTAACCAAAAAGTGTACCAAATTGTCAAACAATAGTTTTAATCGTTATATGCGATCTAGTTGCATTAAGTTCAACGGTGTAGGGCACTAAAATTCGAGCGGCACAGCACAAACGGAGTACAGCGCCGAGTGATCAAAGGGCGCTCCGGCACCGATGGGGAGGGAGGCACATGCCAGTGGCGAATCCAGGTCAGGGGATTTTTAAAGAAAAGTCAGTAGGGGGGCATTTCTTGTGCTGGCCATTATAGTGTCTTCAGGGGAGTAAAACCCCATTTTGAGGGGATGTAGTAAGACTTAGACGCGTTAGTGTTAAAAATGTTTTTCAATTTTTTAATTATTCCATGTCTAGAGATTATAGATGCTGTCCAGGGCTGCAAGGTTTTTTTCAGCGGAAAAGGTCAAACCGAGTTAGAAAAAGGGCAAAAGAGGGGCAAAGTTTTATTTCCACTAAAATAGCCAAATAAACACTAAAAAAGCAAGATTTGAGGCTAAAAAGGAGCCATAGCGGTAGTCATAAAACCGCAGAAAAAGCGACTTGTTTAACTGCTCAAGACTAATTGTTTTAGCACACTAACCATCCAATAGGAAGTCCAGGGGTGCCCTTCCAACCCCGCGTGGCCATCGAATGTTTTTATCCACATAACCAGAACATTTTTGGGATCATCAATCACCCTCCTCCCAACGTTTTCACCAATGATTTCCTGATATCAGTCAAAATGGGAGAAAACTGGAAATTTGTTAAACCAGCCGCTGCGGAAGGCAACGAAGAGCCCAAATTCGAAAAGTTTTTTGTACTAACATGGAAAGTTTGCCGTCAGCATCAGGTTGAAGTTTGGCTGGCCCCCTCACTTTTTTGCCGGTGGCGACGCTTATGTATGCTACCACCACAATAATAAATAAAAAGGCTAAGCACTTCATACCGCCACACCAGCAACCAGTCTTACGCACTTTAATTCCACCGTGTCCCGTCTCATCCACGAACGAGCTGTAAGCGCTGGCAACTGACTGCGTGTGAAATGAGAGCATCATACAATGTCACGGTACTGGCTGTGATGTGGGCAGGGGCGCAGCCAAGGGGGCACAGGGGGCACATGCCCCCCCCTCGGTGCCGGAATGCCCTTTTGATCGCTAGGCGGTGTACCCCGTTTGTGCCGTGCCGCTCGAAATTTAGTGTCCTACACCGTTGAACCTATGCGCAACTAGACTGCATTTAGCGATTACAACTATTGTTTGATAATTTAGTGCCTTTTTGGTCAGCTAGGGCATACTGTCGCCTTTCCAAGCACCCGACAGGAGTATGAGCACATAATCCGTTTCCAGCTAATGCCTCATCGTCGCCAATAATAGTACGGGCGGAGCTAATCTGGTGCCCACTGAGCCCGTTTAGGCCCCTTGAGCTGATCACGTGCCCTCTAAGCTAATCTGGTGCCCCTGAGTCAATCTGGTGCCCCCTCAGCAAATTATTGTGCCTCTTGAATCTATCTAATGATTTATGAGTTAGTATGATGAATCCGAGCTCACCTGGTGCCCTTTTAGCTGTTTTAGTGCCCCTTGAGCTGATCTGGTCCCCTGGCCTGATCTCATGCCTCCCGGAGTCAATCTACTGCCCCTGAGCCAATATGGTGCCTCTGGCTGATCGGTGCCCCTGGCTGGTTATTGATGTCTCTTCATTTTTGGTGCCCTGGTGGTGTCACTGAGCTGATCTATTCCTGGTGATCTGTCCCTGCTCTGGTCTGGGGGCTAGGAACTGCTCTGGCTCCCGGGCTGATTGATCTGGTGCACCCTGAATTAAACGAATACCCCCTGAGTCGAGCTGGTGCCTCCTGAGCCATAAATGTGCCTCCTGAGCCCATCCCATGCCCTCTGAGCTAGTCTGGTGCTCCTTGATCTAGTTTGGTGCACCCTGAGCCTATTTGGTACCCTTTAAGATGATCTGGGCCTCCTGAGTTGATTAAACAATCTCCTTAGCAGCTCTGGGGCCCTGAGCTGAGCTGGGCCCGCTGAGGCTGATGACGGCCCCTGAGCTGGTATGGGGCTCCTGGACTGATTAAGTGCCTCCTGACTTGATCTGGTGCCCCCGAGCTGATCTGGGCCCCGAGCTGGTCGGGGAAGACTAAGATGATCCCTTGTCCTCTGAGCTGATATGGTGCTCATTGTCCCTGAGCTCATTATCCTCCGCTCTGGTCTGGGGTTTAGGAACTTATATGGACCCCCGAGCTGATCGATCTGGTGCCCCCTGAGCAGATATATTGCTCCCTGAGCTGAGCTAATGCCCCCTTACCTGACTTGGTGCCTCCTGAATCATCATTGTGCCTCCTGAGCCCAGCTGATGCCCTATGAGTTAGTCTGGTGCCCCCTGAGCTAATATGGTGCCCTTTAAGCTGACCTGGGCCTCCTGGGTTGATCATGTGATTTCCTGAGCAGCTGTGAAGTCCTGAGCTGAGTTGGGCCCACAGAGGCTGATGAAGCCCCTGAGTTGATATGGGGCTCCTGAACTGATTAAGTTCCTCCTGACTTGATGTGGTACCCCCGAGCTGATCAGGACCCCGAGCTGGCCGGGGACCACTGATCTGATTGTTTGTCCCCGAAGCTGGTCTGGTGCCCTATGGGCCGATCTGGTGTCCCCTGAACAGCTCTGAGGCTTTTGAACTGATTGGGCCCCGAGCTGACGAGGGATCCCTGAGCTAATTTGGTGCCCCTGATTTGATCTTGCCCCCTGACCTGACTTGAGGCCCCTGAACTTATCTGGGGTCCCAAGAGCTGTTTGGGCACTGAGCTTGTGATAGCCCCTGTCGGCCTGAGGCTCCCTGAGGTGATCTGGTGCCTTAAACTGTTCGGGGAATTCTTGAACTGGTTTAAGGCCCTATGAGCCTATCTGGGGCCATTGGGCTAGTCTGATGACCCAATATCTGGCGCCACTGAGCTAGTCTAGTCCCTGGGTGAAGCATCAGCTGTTCTGGGGGCCCTGATCTACATCAGGGGCCCCTGAGGTGGTATTGACTAGATAGAGAATAAGAACACAAGGCCAACTCCCATCATCTCGGGGCGGGGTCACTGCCTGGTCTAGTCCCTGAAGGCACAACTGGGGGGGGAGCTGCTTTGGAGGGTTCTGATCCACACCTGGGGCCCAGAGCTGGGCTTGAAATGATGGGGAGTAAGAACACAATGGAAACTCCCCTTGTAAAAGGAGCTAACGAGGAATGAGGCATCGCTAAAACGGCTTGTGATGGCTACGCATCCCTGGTTATATAAATTATTATACTGGAGGTTTCTGGGAAGGGATGATAAAAAGACATGTGCCCCTGAGCTCAGAGCACAATCCCCAAATCCAGGATTTATATTAATTTATTTAATTTAAGAACTAGTTTTCACAATTTTCAGCCCTGTCACACCATACCCATCCAAACCACCGGCCTGTTCCCTTTTCAATATTCTTAATTGGGACCGAGCCTTGAGAATATGGAACTTAATAAACGCTTTCAAAAGGTACCTCCAAAATTATTCCGGAAGCAAAAATAGTATTTTCCCAAAATCACTATGCCACTCCTCGTCAAACGCCGATTCTGGGAGGCGAGGAATTTAATCCACGTTCAACGAGGGCTCGCTCGTCACGACAAAACCAGTGGGAATAACAAATGAATTTTCGACTCCAATATTTCTTAACTTGCACATGGTAACAGATATCACAGGCTTCGCTGATTTCTCTGATGTTAAGTATTTGCATGAGTTGGCTGATTTTCCCTTAAATCTATTCAAAACAGTCGTGTTTTGGCTACTTCCATGAAATTTTGGTGATTTTTTTAATCGAGTTTTCCTTCTCCGTCAATGCTTGATTTGCATTTTTATCGAACCAAAAATACCAAAAAATGATATAAACAAAGATAAAGTAAGTTTTTTTAGATTACGTTAAAAGTGCCCTTTTTCTCCCGGGGTGCCTCTAAAAGTTGGTGTGCCCCCCATACTAAAGCTCTGGCTGCGCCCCTGAATGTGGGCTTCCAGTCGGATAGAACAGGATGTTTGATTGGTTGTAGGTCAGCGCTCATCTCCAGCGTTGTGATTAGTTGATGCTGCTTTGCCGGGATTTCCCGTAACTACGAGCTTTGTTTCGTCTTCGCACAATGTAGTAGACAGCCACGGGTGGAAACTTTTTAACACAATGTTTGTGGATTGCCAATTTGGGACCAGAAATACAACAAAGTTATAATAATCGGGTGGTGTTCTGTCTTATTTTCGTTAGCTGAGTCTGCATTTGGTCAATTTTAAGTCATCTGTCTATTTCACTGGGGGGCCAATTTCCGGGCACTGGCGGGGGGGGCATTTCGGCTGACTGAGGGAATATTTTTTTGCTCTAAAGACCTAGTGTTAAGACCTTTTTTCAAAAATTTCCCGGCGTTGTGGGGGGGCAAAATATAGTTTGGCCCCCCTCCAGCGCTTTGGGGGGGGGCATGGCCGGAATGGCCCCCCTGCGTCCGCCAATGCGTCCACTCCTTCTAATGATGCAAGTTCGGGTGTCCTCACCCCTGGAAATCCCGAGTCCCCAAGGCTCGCTCTTTTCCGACATAGTGACTTCGTCAACACTCAAGAATCACCGAGACACTTCTCACGATACAGTGAAGGCAACTCAGTCTGTCACGGGTTCACTTACACACATCACCAGTCAGTTCGTATGTGTACGAACCGAGTCATAGCAGCTCTCAAAACCTCAATTATACGTGCCTCCGTAGCGCAGTAGGCAGCGCGTCAGTCTCATAATCTGAAGGTCGTGAGTTCGAGCCTCACCGGGGGCACAATTTTGGACACTAGCTCAGATCCCAAGGCAGGTTTTCAGCCCGTAACCCGCTGAATTATACACCCTGTACAATTTCTAGCCTGAACTTGTTCTCCACTTGTATTATTTAGCCTGCAACTTTTTCACCCTATCTATAAACATTCTCAACTAGCGCAGATCCCAAGGCAGGTTTTCAGCCCGTAACCCGCTGAATTATACACCCTGTACAATTTTTAGCCTGCAACTTGTTCTCCACTTATATTATTTAGCCTGCAACTACTTTTCCACCCTATCTATGCAACACATTCTCAGACCGTAACTTGCAGTTCTCCATCCCAAGGAGGCAGATGTTTTTTTTATCCGTGACCACTTCTCCGCTCCATGTACGCAATGTAAAATCAGGCGGTCGTGAGTTGCGACTCAAGACCCGATCCTCATGCCACTACGGAGGCAGCCGTTTTGCACTCCCTGAACCTGCAGCCCTATCGAATTTGTCATTCCGGAGGTTTACAGCTCTGGTCCTGCACTCCATCACCACACTACTCACAACACATGACGAGTTACCATTGTACTGCCCTGGGCACTACCCCTGGCAGCAACGCTAGTTACAGACAACACACTTGGCAGGTCAACAATACCGCGAGCTTCAGTTTCAAAGAAAAAGGTGAGCGAAAGAGCGTGCAACTGTAACACTTTTATACTTATGGTGGGATTTTAAAAAGGGCGGGTCCAAGCCGAGCGTCAGTGGGGTGGGAGTCGGAGGAAGCCCTCCCACTCCGGCTGCCCCTGGGGCAACCCAAATAAAGAGCGAGTACTTTAAATAAAAGTCGACTACAAAGGGGTACAATTTGTCAACTTTGGAACAGGGCCTGATTAGATACCTCTGGATTTGAACTCCGGTCAATAAGTCATAGAGCGTCAGAAATCCCAAGGATGAAACATCCCTAGCACATCTAGCCTTCCCCACCCCCAACGGGTGCAATCACACTGTTATTTACCTCATTCCCCTACCTCCTCTAAAGTGCATCCACATAGGAAATCATGGATACGCCTATGGCTAGCACCACATTTGGGAACACGATAAATATATTTCCACCTCATTTCCAACACAATTAAAAATGAAATTCCCAGAAAGTTTAGGTCTGACCATTAGATCACAGGGCGTCCCGAATCTTCATAGCCACAGATCCATTGACCTGTTCATTACCTTTACCTTGTGCGCATGCATGTATTACTGCCGGACGATTAGCTCTACGAAACCCCTATGGGATGAACACAAAACCATCTAAAGCTTACCATAAGGTCATAAGCCAACATATGGGGCACTGCGCCTGGTCAAATGTTCCCTACAGAGGCGTGTGGCCTCAAATGCAAGGCATCCATAAATTTGATCAATGCTATTCAGACCCCTTTTATCCTGCGTATATAATTCAGAGAGAGTCACGCCATCAGATTACGTCAGATTAGAATGTAACTGGTATGTTTAAAGGGAATGTCAGACCTTTATAACATGATTTTATTGAGATCCCAAATTGTAAAGCATTCACGAAAACCCGGTTCTCTACATATCATTTGTTTTGAAACTTAAAATTTCCGCAGAGAAAAGCTAAAAACTACCTCAAACGTACATTTAGCAGCAGGCCACAGTTGTCAGCCGTTAGTGTGACGACATATGCTAACGCCACAGTATAAGCGAGAGAGAGAGAGAGAGAGAGAGAGGGGGAGATAGGGAGAGGGGGGGGGGGAGGAAAAAAGGGAGGCGAGAGAGGAGAGGGGGGGGAGAGGGGAGAGGGGGGGGGGAGAGGGAGGGGGGGGAGAGGGAGGGGGGGGGGAAGGCAGGGGAGGGGGGGGGAGGGGGGGGAGGGGGAGGGGGAGGGGGGGGAGGGAGAGAGAGGGGGGGGGGAGGGGGGGGGGGAGAGGGGAGGGGGGGGGGGGGAGGGGGGGGAGAGAGAGAGAGAGAGAGAGAGAGAGAGAGAGAGAGAGAGCACGTAAAGAACCGGTGATGCGACCGATCACCGTGAGTTTGACCTTACAGAATACACAAAGCTTAACTACATCACTGACATTTGACCATAGCCAGAGACAGGCGGAACTGCGGCAGTGAGGTGCGGAGAACAGACGTCAGGATGAGCCACAGAGCTCCCCTGTCGCCGTCCAAAAGCCGACTCACCTTGCACTCCAGCACGCTGTCGTCAGTCTCGCACGTCTGGTAGATCTCGTCCACAGCGCGGCGTAGGTTCTCAAACAAGAACGACCAGTAGCGCGCGTGCAGGTCCTTGGCGGAGCCTCGTCCGGCCGACACCGAGCGGGCACGGCCGCGCTTGCGAGCGTGGGCCAGAGATGGTCGCGGCGAGCGGCGCTCGTCGACACGAGGCGCCCGTCCCGGCCGCGGCGAGGCGCCGGCAGCCCACCGGGGACGCCGCCGGCTGCCGCCGCGGAGAGCGCAGCACTGCCGACCAGACCGTCACCAGGACGTACAGCACGAGCGACAGCACAGCAGACGACAAGATGCCTCACTGGCATATATCGCTCGCGCACGCATGCACCCACACACTGAGGGCAGAGAAGAATAGCTAGGTCGATTTGAAGCCTTAAGACGCAGCAACGGCTGAGGCCATATGGTGTCGCCTGACTCGTTACCACAGAATTGCCAGGCACTTTTCCATTTAGAGGGTGGCGGAGGGGTTTGAATCCTCCAGCGACCCTTTTTGTACGCCACTGAAGTTTACAATGCAAGCATTCTTAATGGAAAGGACACTCCCGCGTGGGCGCAAAGCGAACCTCACGAACCGCCTAATTTTAAGATAGAATGATAACGTTTTTCATCCGATACTTCATTTGAGTGGAAACTTCCATCTACTAATCACTTTCACAAATACATAGCTGGTGGCAAATATTTCCCTATGTCAGTAAGGTAACAACGTGCCTTAATTGGAATAGAACCCAGAGCAAAGGAACACAGCTTATAAATAAAGCGATGATAAATAAATATAAATAAAGCGAAGATAATTCTTCGAGCATTATCTACATAAGTGTCAATACTACAAAATAGTAGAGCACAGATATTCTAACCTGTGATAAGGCAGCAAAGCCAAGGTATCAAACCCACAGTTGAAAAGCCCCATACACAAGACGGCTTTCGGGCTCCAGATACAGGGTGCTAGGATGTACTTAAAATAGTATGCATATCCACAACTTGCAGGAAGGAGGGGAGGCGTCTTGTTTTCAAAGTGAGTTGATAAACAATCAAAAACTAAAAAAAACACACTCTCTATGCCTCTAGTTGCCGCGTCTTTGCCCACATCTCCGGTCTGCCCCAAGATGTATGAAACCACCCCTCCTCGGTTACCTGACGACGGACTCTTGTTGTCGACCAGCACATTAAAGACGAGGAGGTTGCGCGCAGCCCGTCCCTCCTCCTGCACCAGCGTTCGCACACTCTCTGAAGACCCGGCGTGACGGGCAAACTCCTACCGCGGGACACCAGGCACCGTCAGACAGGGCAACACAATGTTGCCGAGGGCGGAGGGGCCCGGGCACCGTCAGACAGGGGAGCACACTGATACCGAGGTCGGAGGAGCCCGGGCATCGGCAGACGGGGGAGCACACTGGTTCCGAGGGCGCAGTAACTGGGCACCGTCAGACAGGGCGCACACTGATCACACCGTCAGACAGGGAAGCTCAACAGGGGGAAATAAAAGTTAATTTGCGCCGAGAAACCACGGCGTAAAATTCGAGAAGTTCCGGCCAAATGCGTAGGTTTTCCGCCCCAGAATAAATAAGCGTAAATATACCATCAACTCTATATATATATATATATATATATATATATATATATATATATATATATATATATATATATAGGGGGATAAAGATATAGATAGGGGGCACCTTATAGATAAGGGGGAAGCACTAGTGTTGGCGGTTTTTTTGCGTCGCCAACCTCGTGTTAACTGGTTTTATGGGAGCCTTTTCAGGCTCAGAAGGGCGTCTTTTGGGTTTTAAGGGGCGGGCTCACCCTTCGGCTCCTTCGACCTGTCTCTGATTTCAGGTGGGGGCTATCCTTTTTACAAGAATTTCGAGTTCAAAGGGAAACGATTGCTAAGCTAAGTTTTCCGAGTGTTTTAGTAAATGCTTCTCTAAGTTATGATATATACGTAATATGGGGCCACTTTGAAATCGTAGGTAACTTCCAACTGTGTTAGAAATTGATGAAAATGGTATTTGATTCTGGAATGGTTCTTGTGGGAAGTGTTACAGAATCTTCAAGACAAACAAACATGTATGAACAACAAACAAACATGTATGAACAGAGTTTATTTACTCGACTTTTACGCTAACGCGTAAAAACTCCACAGGTTTCATATCCTGCGTACAATTTCTAGTATGGTGAACGGCGGAAAATCTATAATTGTCTGAAAGCTCACTGCGTAAGAATTCGTGCCCTACCCAAGTATTATTTTCCCCTGAAGCTCAATGCTGTCGGGGCCGAAGGCACCGTCAGACGGCTAATCACTCCAGGCAAGGAGCAGGTAATTATATTTGATGATACAGATTTCGGGTTATGGCACCACCATTAACAAGTAGAAGCACAGCATTGACAAAACTGTAAAAACTTTCTAAAAACGCGATACATCCCCTACCAAATAAAGGTTCATTCATTATCCTCAGAAGCAGGAAACTCTCACCTGGTCTGTGCTGTCATCCAGCCTTTCGATGTCGGCAGATTCGGAAAGAGGCCTTGTATCCTGGCGTTCATTGCCCTCATGGACAGGCAACATCACCCCTGACTGATTACTACTGTCAGCAGCGGACATGGCCGCTGAGGACATGCTCGCAACTCAGCCTACGATCTTACTGAGGACACACACGATCATAATTATCAGTTTGGCCATAACTCAGATGATTCCAAGTTGTCCACGTATAGTGAGGCTATTCAAATATATTGACTGATAATAAAATATGCTAGCAGAAAACAACAACCAACGAGATGAGAGCAAAAATCAGTGTACATATCGGGACAGCATCGTACAGCTCAGACAATGATGTTGAGTGCCAGGGCTCAGGGCTCGGTCGAAGACCGGCGCGCCCAGCATCCACCGGGTTGCCAGCATTTTTGGGGGTTTTGTTTTTACTGTTAAGTTGTGGTTTGGTAAATTAGCATCATTCATTTGAAAAAATTAGGCGCACTGAACCTTTTGTATCGTGAAATCCCCTAATGTCTGAGATACAAACTGATCACCGCGCTTTATCTTTTTATATCGCAACATCCAAAAGAGACATGTACACGCGCTTTTTATTTTCAATTTTTATATTCCTGACACAACCAGTCTAACAAGAGCTCACTGGTCCCTCTCCAAAGCGCATGGAGATTTCAGCCACTTGTTGATGAGGCGGATCCAAAAAATAGTGGACGTATCGGACGTCAAAAAGTGACGGTAAATGCCGTGAGGGGGATCGAAAGCATATAAAACAATAGGGGCCGTAATTTTGTTCATACTTTATGTCATCCTGGGGAGGGGGCTGGCCGAAACGTGGGGGAGGTCAAAAACACATCGAAAAAGCGTGACGTAATTTATGAACGGCCCCTTACCATTTCTGTGAACATTTCAATCAGGATTCAAGTTGTACCAGGGGAATGGGATCGTTTATACCAAATCACCTTCCACACGCTACATAACTTATGAAATTTATCACGTAAAAGTAAATCTTCGCAATTGTTTTTTCGTAACTATCTTCTTCACGAAAAATGGGGATGCATGACTCAGTAATAGAACACCTGCCTTCTGAACCACAAATCCCAGCCAAGCCACAGCCCTGGCAAACCCAACAATCATCATTACATCTCGGGTTCAACTGTCCGTACTTGAGTTCTAGAAGTCGGATGGTTGGATTTAGCTGTGCCCTCGGAAAATCTTCGAGCATTTGATTAAGTATGCCCGCAGGAGACGTCCTTTGGCAGCAAACAGGTCTAGTGGCTTTAGGCGCTAACTATGCTCCAAATCTTTCAAATCTTTGATGTTTATTGTCCATTGGCGCTGTACAGCTTCCAATTTCTTCGCGTCCTCAATATATCCAGTGTTCCACACAGGCGATGCATAGGTACATACTTAAGAAGAGGTCTGATATGTGTCTTAAGAATTTGAGACATAAAGTCACGATCTCTACAAACCGTTGAATTAAGAAGATGTGAGCAATGCCTTTCTGGCTTTGTCAAAAATATTTCTGGCAAATTGTACAGCTTTAGTTTGTTGTCAACTGTCACTACAATATCGATCTGTGAAGTGGTGCAAAGGATATGATGCTGGTCTACTTTATACACAGGATTTCCAATGTCGTGGATATTTTTTTGGAAGTGTAGTGTCGCACATTGATACACAGACCTCAAGAAGTGGCTGTTTGATGAATTTGATTGATCATCCCGAAGCTTTCTACATTGAATCTGGAAGGATTCACTGTTATCCAAACACATGCAGACCTTCAAGTCATCAGCAAAAATTTTGTACCTACAGCAGAGGTTGTGTGCTATGTAGTTGATTTAGATTAGGAACAAGAATGATGCACAAACGGATCTCTCTGGTACACCATTCAGGATCTCCCTAGGTGTGCTAAAAGTATTATCAAAAACCACTTGCATTATCTTGCAAATATGCCACATTAACTTTTCCATTCCCTTGATAAGATCCAATGGGCTTTCTTTGACTATTTTAAAGCCAGTTTGGCCATATCAGGAAGTTTACCCAAATTTTACCTTGTATCCTTGCCACCAACAATTTCATGGAAGGGGGCAGTGTTGTGTCCTCAGTTCAGAGGGTTTAAACCTCTAGAAGTCCTCCGGCTTAGAGGACTTCGGTGTGTTTGTGGTCTCTGTTCGAGTGGCCAATTCACGGGGCTTCTTAAAATAAACAGCATGGACGGCGGATGTGTTTATCTATCTTAGAGGATAGAACATGGCGACCAGTATGAGATACACGTGAATTACATTACATTTCAAGTATTTACATACACAATTACATTATTAACTACAAGTTACAGTTGCATTCTTCGCCGCCGCCCCTACTTTCGCTGTTCAAATGGACGGAATACATGCGCCCGCGCCATTTCTGCCGCATCCTGGGCGTCCGCCCATGACTTTCTCGCAATGGAAGTTTTCATTTAATACATACATGATGGCAGTTGGAGGCAACACCTTTTCAGATGAAAGGCAGGTTGCTCTACTCCTCCACTGCCTGGGGCCGGAGGGTCAGAGAATCTTTCGCTCCTTACCTGAGACAGCCAAGCTGGATGGGGAATCCGCTTTCGACTACACTATGCGGAGACTAGACGGTCACTTTGCGCCACAAGTCAACCCCATAGCCTCACGCTTCAAGTTCCGCCAGCGTCGTCAGGAGGTAGGGGAGAGCACAGCCAACTACATAGCTGACCTACGGTCCCTCTCCACCTCCTGCCAGTTTGGTTCCCTGACTGATGAAATGATTCGAGACCAGGTGGTAGAGGCTACGGTACACCCCCACCTGCGTGAACGATTCCTTCAGGATCCCAAGCTCACTCTGGAGCAAGTCAGTTCTCTGTCAGAAGCTTATGAACGCTCTCATGAAGAAGCGAGAAGTATGACTGCCCCAATTTCAACTTCAAGTAACCTCGTCAGGAAGAATCCTGCACCCAAGCCTTCGTTCAAGGAGCGTCTGCCTACAGGCAGGCAGGCTAGTTCACATAAGGGATACAGCCCAAAGGTGAAGCCACATTCTGACACTACACGTGCCCCTCCAGGGCCAGGTTTTGTGTGTTATGGGTGCGGAGCCGTTGCTGATCATTATCCTAATGACAGTGCATGTCCAGCAAGAGGCAAGTCATGTGCTAAGTGTGGTAAAGTAAACCACTTTGCCAGAGTGTGTAAATCTACTAAAACTGTAAGTACAGTGACATTAATGTCTGTACGTGCTGCTGGCTCACACCTGACCAAAGACGTGAAGGTTCATGGTAAGACTGTGACCTTTGTTGTGGATACAGGTAGCCCTGTTACACTGCTACCATTGGATGTGTGGGGTGGAGACCCCGAGTTTCTTTGTCCCACTGATGTGAAGCTCCACAGTTACTCTGGTAACAAACTCTCAGTTCTTGGCATTGCTGATGTGAAAATAGAGGGCTGTACAAAGCCTGTGAAAGTGTACATAGTTCAGAAGGGTGTTCCCCTTATGGGACTTGATTTGATGGAGCTGTTACGTGTCAATGTTGTGGATGGACAAGTGTGTGCTGTGACTCCCCCAGTGCCAGGGTCGAGTTCAGACCAGAGTGCTCCTACAGGGGGAGCCCCTTCTCCTACAGGGGCAGGGTTACGTAACCAGCCACAGGTACCTCAACCCTGCATCAAAGGGTACATGCATCAGGTGACTGTTGACCCTTCTGTGTGTCCTGTCCAACAGCCTCTGAGACGCCTTCCGTTTGCTGTCAGAGATGAGTTTGCAGCTAAGCTCTCTGAGATGGAGGCTGCAGGGATCATTGAGCGTGTGGATGCCAGTCCCTGGGTATCTCCTGTGGTGGTGGGGCGTAAGAAATCTGGTGACATCAGGTTTCTGTTAGACCTTAGACAGGTCAACCAAGCTGTGGTAACTGACGGGTACCCCATACCTCATATGGATGATGTGCTTCATTCCCTACAGGGGAGTTCTGTGTACACTGTTCTTGACCTTAAGGATGCTTATCATCAGGTCGAGCTGCATCCTGATTCGAGAAACCTCGTTGCGTTTCTGACACATGCAGGCCTGTTTCGTATGACTCGCATACCTCAGGGCCTGTGTAGTTCTGGACCATGCTTCCAGAGGATCATGATGGACATGTTGCAAGGTGTTCCTGGCGTGACTGTGTATCTTGATGATGTGGTAGTGCATGGTTCCTCTCGTAAGGAACATGACCAATCGCTGGCCCAGGTTGAGGCCATCTTCAAAGCGCACAACGTACAGGTGAACGAGACTAAGTGTCTTCGAGCTCGGACTGAGATTCCGTTCCTCGGTCTAAGGATCTCTGCAGGACAGCTTGCTGTGGATCCTGAGCGTGTTCGCCCACTGCTTAACATGCCAGATCCCACTTCACAGAAGGAGCTGAAGTCCCTTCTTGGTGCTCTGGGCTACTACTCCCGCTTCATTGAGCACTTTTCTGACAAGACAGCCATCCTCAGAGATGCGCTGCTGGCAGAGCACTTTGAGTGGACTACGGTTCTCTCTCAGGCTTTGCGCTCTGTGATGAGTGAAATCTCTGCTTCCAAGGGACTTGCTTTCTTCAATCCTTCCCTCCGCACCATTGTGACATCCGATGCCTCCGATATTGGTTGTGGTGCAATCCTTAGCCAGGTAACTGCTTCAGGGATGGAGGAGGTCGTGGCGTACACCTCCAAGAAGTTCACTCCTGCTGAGCTCCGGTACTCAGTCGTGGAAAAGGAGGCTCTCGGCTGTGTCTACGCAGTTGAGAAGTGGAGACCCTTCCTCTGGGGAAGGAAGTTCCTCCTCCGTACTGACAATCAGGCACTTACAAGCGTATTTGGCCTGAAAGGCTCTACCCGTGTGGGCCGCCGTATTGCTCGATGGGAGGCTCGACTGCTAGCCTTTAACTTTGATGTTCAACATGTCCGTTCGCAGGACAATGCTGTTGCTGACGGCCTTTCACGGCTCCCAGTCGTTGACAGCTGGGAAGACGATGACAGTGTGGAGATTGCTGCTCTAGGTCTACAGACCGAGCTTTCTGCTGTAACAGAGGATGAGCTTTGCGCTGCCGCTGCCTCTGACCAGGTTCTGTCGCAAGTTCGCGACAGTGTTCTGTCTGGCCGATGGAACCGACGTGACCCACACATGTCGCCCTACTTCCAGGTACGCAATGAGCTTTCTGTTTCAGGCTCTTTGGTATTCCGCGGCGATCAGCTCGTTGCACCAGCTGATCTCCAGCGCCGACTCCTAGGCGTGGCACATGAGTGTCATCCCGGTGCTGTGCGTACAAAACAGCGCCTTCGCGCCTGTTACTGGTGGCCAGGTATGGACCGCCAGGTGGAGACTTTGATTCGAAACTGTGCGCTTTGCAACACGCACAGCAAGTCTGCCACTGTTTCTCGCCCCCTGTGCAACAGGTGGACTTACCTGCAGGACCGTGGACCAGGCTGGTGCTGGACGCGATTGGCCCTATGCCTGGACCAGTGTCCGAACGTTACGGTCTGGTGCTAGTCGACGCCTACAGTCGTTGGCCGGAGGTAGCTCTCATGCACGAGGTAACCTCCGCAACCGTTATTAGCTTTCTGGATGCCGTCTTTAGTCGTGAGGGTGTCTGTTCCGCACTGCTCACAGATAACGGCTCAGTGTTCACTTCACATGAGTTCAACAGGTACTGCCAAGTACATGGCATCAAGCTGATGCATAGCTCACCCTACTCTCCACAGACATGCGGTCTTGTGGAACGGCATAATCGCCACGTTAAGGACTCTCTGGAGACCGCCCGTCTCCTGGGAGAGGAGCGCACTTGCTTCTTACGACGCTCCCTACAGGTGTACCGCGCCACTGTTCACCCAGCTACAGGAGTGACACCGTTCAAAGCTATGCGCGGCCGTGATATGCGCACTAAGCTGATCGTTCCTGATCCGTGTTCTGTTCAGCCAGACACGATCGCCGCTGGTGTGAAGGAGCACCACGCTCGTTACCAGGGCAAGTACCTCACCAGGTGCAACAGGAGCACCGGTCCGCTTCCTACTTGGCAGCCCGGTGACTGGGTACGTGTCCGTGTCCCCTTCGGGAAAAAGCGCCAGTACGGCCCGCCGCTGCAGATTTCTTCGCAGAAGGGCCCGGTGAGCTACAGACTGTCTGATGGACAGCGCGTACACGCGCGCCGACTCTCTCCAGTTCATGGTCAGTGTCTGCACCGGTTTGATCCAGAGCTCGAGGCTGAGCATCGTCCTTGGGTTCCTCCTGTTGGTAGTGATGTCGAGACTCCAGCTGAACATAACCCTGTTCTTGCGCCAGGTGTCCAGCGCCCAGTTCCGGAGCGCCTCCCTCATAGCCCACGTAGAGGTGCGCGTTTGCGTTACGCGCCTGAGCGTTACAGCCCTGAACCGTAGAGTGTTTAGGACTGCTTGTGTGTACTGTCGTGCTATTCACATTTCACTGCGTGTTGAGGGAATGGGGTAGATGTAATATGTTCAGAGGGGGAAGGTGTTGTGTCCTCAGTTCAGAGGGTTTAAACCTCTAGAAGTCCTCCGGCTTAGAGGACTTCGGTGTGTTTGTGGTCTCTGTTCGAGTGGCCAATTCACGGGGCTTCTTAAAATAAACAGCATGGACGGCGGATGTGTTTATCTATCTTAGAGGATAGAACAGGCAGGTGAGCGCAAGGCCAGTTACAAGGACTGGAATTGCCAAAAGACTTGCCGGTACAGGGATAAGGCAGATGTCAAGAGGTGTGCTAGCTTTCATTTCCATGTGGGAAGTTTGAATAAGGAAAAGTGGGTTATACATGTTGATAGTGCATGTGCATCCTGGAGACCCATTTAACTTTTCCAATGACTCAGTTTCCAAGGTCAATGTACAATCTGTATCTGACTGTTTAGCAGGATACATCATGGAGTAGTCAAGTTAATCAAGTACAACTTTCACATCACTTTAACATGGACTGTTGTGAAGTAATAGGGAGATAGGGCTTTATGGGCTCCCACCAGCAGTCAAATCCATATTGATATTGCATTTTGGCCATGGAGCCAAAGACCAAGGTCCCGAGGCCCCAGTGTGCAAAGTATGGCATTTTCGACGAGATCTCGTCGGTGCGAGTGCCCTTGAAGATAGGAGTGAGTGGTGCAAACTTTATCAACCTGGTGAGAATTTGCAAGACTGGTGCGAGGAAGTTGACACTGAAAACCCAAAAATAATGACTGAATAGTTATGAAGACACAGGAGGGGGCCTTATAAAAAGTCCTTAACTAACTAATAAGAGAGGTAGTATTGCATCGTGTAGGTAGGAATGTGTGCGTTTTTCTCCCTGGTATATGGCAGATTGGTGCGATTTTTTTAGGCTGGTGGTGCAATAATTTTGGATTGCTGGTGCGACTCGTCTGGCCTGCTGCCATACTTAGCGGACTGGCCAAAGCCAAAATTAAATCAAGATCAGACCACAACTCCAGTCTGCAAAGTATGGCAGCAGGCCAGACGAGTCGCACCAGCCATCTAAAATTCTTGCATCACCAGCCTGAAAAAATCACACCAATCTACTATATACCAGGGAGAAAAACACACCCATTCCTACCCACAGAATGTAATGCCAGGGTACTTTAACTACGGGTACAACCAAGTTTCCTACTAAATATAGTCCTCCCATGATGACGTCACTGCCCTTTTCTACTAAGTTATAGGAGATTCTACTAAGTTTTTGGAAGGATCAGCTGAAACATACCAAGTTTGGGCGTATTTGGCACCAATCTAGTATAAATCGAAATCAACTTGTTTCACCCATTTGACAGTAACCTTGATCTCAACGGCGAGCAGCGTATTTTACGTAAATCTAATGAAAAAATTATAACACTTCAAAGAATTTGTTGAAAGGGCATGCATTTATTTGATCAACTCAGGCCTACCTAATAGCCGAGAGAAATAAATTTACCTTCGCTCAAGAGATAACCCGTGTTTATCGTCTTCTGCTGCAGGTACCACCAACAGCCAATCAAAGGTCAGAAATCAACAGCCAATCAAAATCGAGATTAGTCTTACTGCAAACAGCTGTTAGTGCTGAACATGTCCTTATTTTGACACGCTCTGGAAAATTTGTAAAAATAATATTCTTCACTGGAGTTTTTGCAAAACGTCTGATGGTTTCACAAATAAAAATCTTTTAGCCTTCTGTTCAACCATATAAGTTTTGTTGATACAGTTCTAAAACAGGTTATTTAGAGCTTCGAAAAAGTGCAATTTCTCCAATGCCCTGCATAGTAACTGTAGTGCCTCTCCAGCCATGATGACGTAATGCTGCCAAACAACTTGAACGGGGTCTGTGTAATGCTACCTCTCCTATTAGTTAATTAGTTGAGGACTTTTTATAAGACCCCCTCCTGTGTCTTAATAACCACTCAGTCATTGTTTGGTTTAAGTGTCACCTTCCTTGCACCAGTCTCACAATTTCACACCAGGTTGATAAAATTCACATCACTCGCTCCTGTCTCCAAGGGCACTCACACCAACGAGCTATCATAAAAATGCCATACTTTGCACACTGGCCACAACTTAAGTCCATTTAATGCTATTTTCTCAGCACAATGGCACACCTCATTAAGCTATGCTAGTGTTGAGGCAGTAGCAGTAGAAGAAATCAATGAACCCCAAAGTGTATCCTAATTGGCTGTCCTATCATATTTTGTTCAGTGCTAATGTGAGTAAATGTATGGTTCCAGGTTTGGTGCAAAAAGTAACATACTGTGCAAATTGGTTTGAAACTTTCATATGGCTGGTGCATCTTGTCTGGCCTGTTTCCATAATTTACTGAAGGCCTATTTTGATAAAATATAGGTACAACTTCATCAGCACCCAGTGTGCAAAGTATGGCATTTTCGACGAGATCTCGTTGGTGCGAGTGGGCTTGGAGACAGGAGCGAGTGGTGCGAATTTTACCAACCTGGTGCGAATTTGTGAGACGGGTGCAAGGAAGGTGACACTGAAAACCAAACAAATGATGGCTATATGGTTATAAAGATACAGGAGGGGGCCTTATGAAAAGTCCTCAACTAACTAACTTATAAAAGAGGTAGCATTGCATCTTGTGGGTAGGAATGGGTGCATTTTTCGCCCTGGTATATGGAAGATTGGTGCGAATTTTTGGTGGCTGGTGGTGCGAGAATTTTAGATGGCTGGCGCGACTCGTCTGGCCTGCTGCCATACTTTGCAGACTTGATCAGGGTATTATGGTAGTAGGCAGATCACATCTCACGGTTCAAAGGATCACGTCAGAAGGTCCACTGATCAAAAGGTCTAATGTTCATAGGCTCTACACTTTGCAGGCTAGACCTTTTGAATAATAAGTCCAACGTTCAAAAGGTCCAAAAATGCGTGCTCAGATGCATGAGAGTGGGGTGCATGATGCTGCAGAGGCGTGCTATGACACATGATAATAGGAGGAAATGAGGGTTAGGTTAGGTTAGGTTAGGTTAGGTTAGGTTAGGTGTTAGTTAGGTTAGGTTAGGTTAGGTTAGGTTAGGTCAGGTCAGGTTAGGTCAGGTCAGGTCAGGTGTGTATGCCCTTGGTCCCTATTTCCTAATTTGGGGATATCATCCCCTTTTCCAGATTCTGAGTGTGCCTCTGGTCTGGGTACCACTTTGGGAAATGTTTTAGAAATATCCCCACATTCTTCAAGAAAAGCCCAAGAGGTGAAACAGACAGAAGGAGGGAGGGTTAGAGGAATAGCATAAAGTGGTACTCAGACCAGAGGCGCACTCAGATTATGGAAAGAGGGGTGATATCCCCAGACTAGGAAATAGGGACCAAGGGCATACACACCTGACCTGACCTGACCTGCCCTGACCTGACCTGACCTGACCTGACCTGACCTGACCTGACCTGACCTGACCTCACCAAACCTAACCTAACCTAACCTAACCTAACCTAACCTAACCTAACCTAACCTAACCTAACCTAACCTAACCTAACCTAACCTAACCTAACCTAACCTAACCTAACCTAACCTAACCTAACCTAACCTAACCTAACCTAACCTAACCTAACCTAACCTAACCTAACCTAACCTAACCTAACCTAACCTAACCTAACCTAACCTAACCTAACCTAACCTAACCTAACCTAACCTAACCTAACCTAACCTAACCTAACCTAACCTAACCTAACCTAACCTAACCTAAACTAACCTAACCCTCATTTTCCTCCTATTATCATGTGCCTTAGCACGCCTCTGCGGCATCATGCACCCCACTCTCATGCATCTGAGCACGCCTCTTTGGACCTTTTGATTGTTGGACTTCTTATTCAAAAGGTTAACTTTCAAAGAATGGAAGCTATGAACATGAGACCCTTTGAACTTTGGACATTCTGATATGATCCTTTTGAACCGTGAGATGTGATCTGCCTACTACCATAATACCCTTGATCAGCACCAAACTGCTGCAACCCCACCCTCCCTTTCAAGGCAGTACCTAGACACTTCTTTCTACCCTCATTCCATATTTTACGAGCCTTAATTAGTGCCATGTTCCTGGGACCCTGTCCCAACCCCTGACAGCAATGCTTAAAATCAAAATCAAACCGTCTGAAAGGACACAAAAACGACAAAACCCTGCAGCTGCCTCCAGGGGAAAACCACGTACATGAGAGTGTGGAAAATAATTAGTACTGGAACAGTTTTCAAACTGCTTCTTGTCAGTCAAGTTAAGTTAAATTCGCAAAGTTTGAATTTCAGTTTGTGAAGTTCAATGTAGGTATGTGACCATCCCAGTATTGTTGGCTTTCAATCAACTACAATTGCAATGGTCGACCGTCCTCACCATGTAGTATTTCCCAAGGCCCGTATTTCCTTTTTCGATCCCAGCTACCCCACGCGCATTCATCCGTCGCAGCGTTTTCTGCATGCTTTCGATGCCAGATTGCTTTAGCTTTGCTCTAGTAAAACCCTCTAGAAATCCTCATGTAATCGGTTGTGCGCGGCCCTGCCCAAGAACGGAGCAGAGAAAGACGATGTTTCGAAGATGCTTTACATTAATAGATACACGAAATGATGCATTATGCACAGATACAGATCCAGGAGAAGGGTAAATTTCTCCCGATCACTCCTCAGTACCCTCTGAAATAGTTACAGGGTTACGGGGCCGAAATGCTTATACACCATTTTAGGGGGCGCCGTGACCACTTCCGGAGTCGTCTAAAGGTCAGCGGGGAGGGGCGATTTCCTTCTTGCCTCGCTGAATCCACCTATGATCTTTGAGTACACTTTGCCCAAATAATGCTCCCTATGGCAAGTGCCCCCTCGTAATTGAAATCCTTGATCCACATTACCTGCACCGTATTCTCTAACATCACGGTTGTCTACAACCCAATTATTTATTTTTTAAAATCCTGTGCAACTGATTCATAGTTTCCTAAAATATGCATTAGCACACTACTTTTACTCATTCTGCTATCACGTATTACCCATTTGAACCAGTCCTGCATCTCTATTACATCAAGAAAATGCTCCGCCATGTGCTGACATCTAGTGAGCTCTACAACAAATACCAGACAGCTGTGTTCACAGTTGGCTCCTTTGGACGAAATCGGGGCGGTGCTCCGGTTTCGTTTTGGACAGCAGAGGGGGGGCGCCAGCTGTTCTGGGCAGCCAAAGCCAAGGCCCTAGAATTAGAGGTGGGACTTTTTGGAAAAAGCTGGTCCCGGTCCCGGCCAACATTTCTTGGTCCCGGCCTAGTCCCGGCGAGAAAGATGTGGTCCCGGCCCGGTCCCGGCAGCCTTTTTCCCACTTATTGGCTTTTAACACGCGCATTGACGGGGGGTCTGAGCCACCTTCGCATTGACGGGGGGCGGGTACCCGCCCTCCCTAAGATCTCGAGAACCACGGTAGGTAGCGAAAAACGGTAAACGGCGTTGGGCTGCCCATCCACTTCTCCATCGAAAACATTTGAACCATTTTTTTGTCAGGTCACATTTAAGGTCACGAGAGGTCAAAACATGCCCGTCATAGGGATAACATGTAAAATTCAGTTTTTTCGGGCATTTCGTCTGAACAAGTAAAGATAGAGCAAAAGGACTTAAACTGTATGAATCCTCTTAGCAAGCCGAATCGAATGATATATAATTTGACCTTGCTAGGTCAAATTAAGGATTTGACCTGACCTGAGGTCAGGTCAGGGCCAAATTATATAAAATGCATATCATTAAAACCGCAAAGCCCAGGCGAGTCTAATGCAGCTAAAATAAATTCTCTATCACCATCCGTTACTGAGTTATTCCGTAAAAACCATTTTCCCATGTATTTCCAATGGAGAGGTCATGCCTCGTACCTGACCTTAGGTCATCGATATCAAAAATACCGGAAGATATGTTAGAGAACTCGGTGGGGCCATTATGTGATATGAGTTTCAATCGGATAAGTTCACCCTGCTCCGACTTATGCTATCTTAAACTTTTTTGAGGTCAGGTCACTTGACCTGTACTGGTGACCTGACCTGTGATGACCTAACCTTAAAATTTTCACAGAAGTTGTAAAAATGATGAGGGAAGAGGTATACCAAGTACGGCGGCGCGTAGCGCCGCCGTTTTTCTCCTTTCTCCGAAAAACCCGAGGGGGGCGGGTACCCGCCCCCCCGTCAATGCGCGTGTTAAACATACTAATTCTTGTGGATTAAGAGCCAAACATATTAAGCAAATTTATATCATCATTACATAAACAAATCAACATAAAGTATGAACTATAGCTTCAAGAAATCCTTACCTACTATCATGAAAAATGGCCACAATTATCTGACAATGCTCTCTGAGGAAACGTTTGCATGTTAACACGCGCATTGACGGGGGCCTGAGCCACCTTCGCATTGACGGGGGGCGGGTACCCGCCCCTAAGATCTCGAGAACCACGGTAGGTAGCGAAAAACGGTAAACGGCGTTGGGCTGCCCATCCACTTCTCCATCGAAAACATTTGAACCATTTTTTTTCAGGTCACATTTAAGGTCACGAGAGGTCAAAACATGCCCGTCATAGGGATAACATGTAAATTCAGTTTTTCGGCCATTAAATCTGAACAAGTAAAGATAGAGCAAAACGACTTAAACTTTATGAATCCTCTTATCAAGCCGAATCGAATGATATATAATTTGACCTTGCTAGGTCAAATCAAGGATTTGACCTGACCTGCGGTCAGGTCAAGGTCAAATTATATAAAATGCATATCATTAGAATTGCAAAGCCCAGGCGAGTCTAATGCAGCTAAAATAAATGCTCTATCACCATCCGTTACTGAGTTATTCCGTAAAAACCATTTTTCCCATGTATTTCCAATGGAGAGGCCATGCCTCGTACCTGACCTTAGGTCACCGATATCAAAAATACCGGAACATATTTTAGAGAACTCGGTGGGGCCATTATGTGATATGAGTTTCAATCGGATAAGTTCACCCTGCTCCGACTTATGCTATCTTAAACTTTTTTTTGAGGTTGGGTCACTTGACCTGTAATGGTGACCTGACCTGAGATGACCTAACCTTAAAATTTTCACAGAAGTTGTAAAAATGATGAGGGAAAAGGTATACCAAGTACGGCGGCGCTACGCGCCGCCGTTTTTCTGCTATCTCCGAAACACCCGAGGGGGGCGGGTACCCGCCCCCCGTCAATGCGCGTGTTAAACCCTTAAAAGGTACCTAAAAATTATACATCAATCCAAATTCAAGCTGTATCACACCTCCCTTCAGTCCATCAATAAACATTCGATCAATAAGCTTACCTAAGTTTTATCAGGGAAGGTCAGGACACAAATACCTTCAAGAGCCTTAAGATCAAATCACCAAAGCACAGGAGCAATTTGACATATCACTTTTGCAGTTGCCATGTGACTACAGGACTGTTTTTGGCTGTTTATGAAGCATTATGAGAGTTGATACACTGGATGAAGGAACTGAAAATTAATGTTTTACATACCTAGGTAGTTCTCCAAAAACAATTAGGTAGGTAAGCACCCACCTTCCTTCCTTCTTTCCTTCCTTCCCAACAACCAACCAACACACTAGAGGTGGGACTTTCTAGGCCCGGGGGCCCGGGGCAAAAGCCCGGCCCAGGCCCGCGGGCTTTGACCGGGCCTGAAGGCCTGATTTAAGCCAATGTCGGGCTGATAACGGGCTTCACCCAGGCTTATTCCGGGCTTCAACTAAACTGGGACTTCAAGTCAATTTTCTGTAAGTTAAATAAGCCTTTTTCAGTACAGACCTAGCTTTTTCCACTGAAACATAATCTTATTCATGCACCAGCAGCTTTTGAAAATACATTTACAATTAATTTTGAGACTTTTAGACATACATCAGGAATGTAAAAGCATGAAGCTCTAGCTTTCTATCTGTTACTCATGCCAGGGTCAAAAGCAAGTTACTTAAACCTGAATTAATATTTAAAATCAAATATTGAATAATGCCTACAGTTGCACACATCCATGCTGTACTGTCATCTTATGAATATCCTAATTACTTTAAAATTTTCAAGTCATATATGTGTGAACAAAATATAAATTGTGATAGCATATTTGTTACTTCCATATTGTCAGTATACCATTTCAAAGGAAGTCATTTAACCAATTTGCTGCTAACATATTGATATTAACACCTAGCTCTAGCTAGAAAATTCTTTCGAGAAGCTTTCTGCTCCAGGTAAAAAGAAAATGTTATCTATGGAGCCATTCCCATGTCCTGTATGAAAAATGGTGAAGTAAATATGTCAGGTACAAACTATCTAGTGGGAGCCCATAATTGTCAAATTGGCCTGGTAACTCTAGCTGCAAGAACGAATGTTAATAAGTTTGACCCTTCCACAGCTTCATCTTGCTCTTTCATTGCCCAAAAGATGCAAAATCCACTCAGAAAGGGCTAGTATAAGCAAGGAAATAGCCACAAAGAAAACATGTTTTTGATCGAAGTACTTCAAAACATATAAATTAGTCAGTTGTGGGAGATACTGGGGAGAGCAGTCAGCCTTAGAAGGAACCTTTGAAATTACACCAAAACATGAATATACTTGACAGTATGTGTTGCATTTTCCTTGTGGAGATACTTCCCTGGCCTCTATGAAATACAACTTCTATTATAAGCTTTGAACTTGAACATAACAGCACTTCCCTCCCACCACACTAAAGGTATTATCGCAGTAAGTGGATCACATCTCGCGGTTCAAAAGGATTACATCAGAAGGTCCACTGATCAAAGGGTCTAATGTTCATAGGTTCTACCCTGTGAAAGTTAGACCTTTTGAATAAGAAGTCCACAAACAAGTGCACAAAAAGTGGCCTATTCTCAGAAACAAAAGAAATGCACCACACACTTTGTGCTTATTTTTTAAATCTGTGAAATCTTAAAATATATTTTCAAAAGTCTTGAAATATTGTCGCTGAAATAAACTTACTATTCTGGTAAATTTTGGTGAAAAATGTTTTCATAAATGATTGCTCTAATGTAGACAAGCACGGCGCTTCAGATACCTACTAAGCGCAAGCCCGTCAAATACAACAAAGCAAACAGAAATAGTGTTCAAGACCAAATGGTGATGTGGATGGGATTGAGTTGTTTTTTTGTCAGATTTACTTTTTGGTGGAGATTGGTGCAATATTTTTATTCAATCTTTGGTGTGAACCTGTGGAAAACTAGTGGTTCCTTATCAAGATAGTTCTTTATGGCTGGTGGTTTGATAATTGTATATGGCTGATGGGCCTTGTTCATGTTGGCCTGTTGGCTTACCTACTTTCCAGACCAGGCTGACCCAAGTAGAACATTCTTTTAACTATCTTCCAAGCTGTTTAGTGACTAAACTAAACGAAAATGTTCACATGTATCAATTGAGGGACAATGTGAAGGAGTTTTGGTTCCTTCACAGCCATTCCGACATGATATTCTGAAAAGTTTTAGCTGAAAACTTGTCACTGCTCTCTCCTCTAGTTATAAACATTATTGGAACTCAATTGTGAGGCTGGTGCCAGCATATAATGATTTATAAAAGTGCAAAGATGGAGGAAATGTCTGACATGAGTGGACTTATTTCATCCCGATTCTTATAGCTGCCATGTGCATACCTCTATCTAGAATACCCTTTGTTCTTATAAAGTGATGCTGGTCATTACCTGAAGTAAGCTTGCATCATAAGCAAGCCATGTTTCATACTGTGTTTTTCAGTATCATTTTCTGCTGAATTATTAAGATAGCTGAGGCTACTGATGCTACATGCACCTTTTTGATATGGTTTTGGGTGAAACCAAAACTTTTACAGGATAAATTGGCTTAAAACATATATTTGAAACAGCTTTAAGGTAAATAAATTTTGTATATAGTCGTTACTGGTTTTCCATGATACCGGGCCTTCCCGGGCTTGATAATCCATTTCTTCCACAAACCGGGCTTGTGACGGGCTTCTAAAATCAGCAGCCGGCCGGGCCCGGGCCCGGGCCTGCAAAATTGCCTGAAACTCACACCTCTACAACACACACACACAAACAATAGGGCTAATGTCCATGTATGGATTTCCAAATATGGAGGCCAAGCATAGGTCTGTTGCAAAGCAAAGCTAATAGCAAAAAATGCCTTCTTTGATTCGTGTTAAAACGTTTTCTTATTATTTTAAACAAATCAAATTTTTAATTTTAAATACCAATAATAATATTTGCTTGTAATAGACAAAAAATTTTACAGCAGCCGCAGACGGCGCACTAAAGACAACTAGTAAATTTAGTAAGAAAATAAAGCAAAAATTTACTGAATTATCACATGGTTAATACTTTTTAGCCTTGAGGCTACTAAAGCTTGTGCTTCTGCTTGGTTGAATTTTTCTTCAAAGACACTAGTGGCGCACACTTGTTTTTTTACCTTTATTATTCTTCTTATTGTTGTCCACGGTTCTTAGAGATAGTTGTTGTCTACGACAACGAAGCGTTGTGGGGTAGTTGAATGTTGTTGAAGAAATTGAAGCTCACGACATAACGCACAGACGTAGGTAATTTGAAATACTGTTGAGTATTTTTTTAGAGAGAGAAGGCAATTGAAACAACAGCATGTTGACCACTCCTCAGCATCTTCAAGTATGGCAGCAGGAACCAGTCTCTCTGTTACAGCTTCCGACACAGTACCAAAAACTGTTGAGTCTGTCAGGGGTTCTGGTCAGGAGGCACCAGTGTCAGGAGGTAATCCACCCCTCCCAGCTCCAACACATCATGAATCTCACAGGGAGGAACCGGCCCAGTGTTGACATAAGGACACTGGTGACTTCCTAGTGTTATATACTAACGCTGACCAGTTCCCGAACAAACGGGATGAACTGACTTTGTTGATTTCCCAAGATGAGCCAGATGTGATAATGATAACAGAAGTCCTTCCCAAAGCAAGCACTGCTCCTATTGGAAGAACCTGCATTAGTCTACCTAATTACACGATGCACCTCAATTTTGAACCATCATTACCAAGATTGGGCTCTTCTTCAGTCCGCGGTTTGGCAATTTTTGTTAAGGAGAACCTCCACTGCCAAGAGGTGTCTTTCTGCGGCATGGAGTTCTCGGAGCATCTATGGGTGAAGGTTCGACTCATTGGCAACCAATCTTTGTTGTTGGGGTGTATCTACAGAAGTCCATGTTGTTCTCCAGAAAATAACTCTGCTCTTTGTAGACTCCTTGAGACAGTGACAGCAACTAGGCCCCAACACCTGCTTCTTGTAGGAGATTTCAATTTTCCTAACATTGATTGGGAAATTGGTATGTCCCTTGACTCTCCGAACCATGTCTCCCATTTGTTCCTTGAGTCTATCAGAGATGGGTTTCTTGTGCAACATGTTGACAAGCCAACCAGGTACCGTCATGGTCAAACTCCGCACATTTTGGACCTCATTCTGTCGATGAACGAGGACATGTTGGAGGAGCTCCACTACCTCCCTGGGTTGGGGAGTAGCGATCACCTCTGCCTCAGCATGAAGCTTTCCTGCCAAAAAGTGACTAGAAAAGTAGTTGATCACCCCAAACTGGCTCTCTTCAGAGGTGACTATGACAGGCTGAGGGGCTTGGCGCAGGAGGTTGACTGGCAGTTTGGGCATCGACTCGGGATGCAACAAGAGTATGATCATTTTCTTCATGAAGTAAGAAGAATGATAGGTCTTTGTATTCCAGCTAAGCCACCCCAACGAAGGAACCGGAGACATTATATGAACAGAGAAGCTATGAGGATTGTGAAGCAAAAGAAAAATTTTGGCATAACTACAAGACAGCATCTACTGAGAGTGAAAAAATTATTCATTGGGAGACCTACAGGAGGCGAAGAAATGACCTTAGGAGACTTTCCAGACGTCTGCGACAGGAGCACCAGAGAAAAGTTGCCAGTCAAGTAAAGGAAAATCCCAAAGCCTTCTGGACTTATACTCGTAGCCAGGTCAAAACCAGGGAAAAGATTCAGGACCTACACAGAGTAGATGGAACAACTACTACAAGTGATGAAGAGAAGGCTGCGATCCTCTCCACGTTTTTCTCCAGTGTATTCACTGTCGAGGGCACTAGCGAGGAGGCTCCTGGCATGGATGGACAAGGACATGGAAACATTCTTGAAAACATCAACATTACCCCCAGCTATGGTTGAGTCCAAACTACAACGTCTAAAGTGCTCGTCCTCTGCTGGACCTGATGGGTTGCCTCCTCGGGTGCTCAAAGAGGCAGCGGCCACCCTTTGCATTCCACTTTGCTCTGTGTTCAGGAAATCCCTTGAGACCTGCAATCTGCCGGACGATTGGAAAGTTGCGGAGGTGGTTCCGATTTTCAAGAAAGGAGGAAAGTGTGACCCATCTAACTACCGACCCATTAGCCTAACCTCTGTACCCTCCAAGGTCATGGAGTCTATTATCAGGGATGCCTTACTTGCCCACATGGAAGAATCTGGCCTGATGACCAACACACAGCACGGTTTTGTACCTAAGAGGTCGTGCACCACTCAGTTGCTTAGTTCCCTAGAAATCTGGACCAAGCTCCTAGAGGAAGGGAAACCTGTTGATGTGGCTTATCTTGATTTTGCAAAGGCCTTCGATTCTGTGCCCCACAAGCGACTCATCAGGAAGCTGTGTGGCCTTGGCGTGAGAGGCTCTGTCCTGAACTGGATTAAGGCATTTCTTACTGGAAGAAGACAGAGAGTAAGGGTAAATGGAGCACTCTCCGATTGGGCACCAGTCACCAGTGGCGTACCTCAAGGATCTGTGCTGGGCCCAACCCTGTTTGTGATGTTCATCAACGATTTGCCAGAGGGATTGTCATGCAATGTCCGTCTCTTTGCTGATGACACCAAACTGTTCAGGGATGTAGCCAGTCAAGATGGATGGAGAGATATGCAGGAAGATCTACAACGACTCGAATCCTGGTCTGTAAGGTGGCTTCTGCCTTTCAATGTATCTAAGTGTAGTGTCCTGCACATTGGGCGGGCTAATGAACACCTTGTATACAGTATGAAGGGTCGTGAACTTGCAGCACAGGCCACTGAAAAGGATCTGGGTGTGTTCATGGATGAAGAGCTCAAGTTCAGGAGGCATGCTGCTGCAGCTGTTTCGAAGGCCAGCCAAATTCTGGGTGTCATTAGGAGATCTTTCGTTCACATAGATCAACAGGTGCTCCCACTTTTGTACAAGGCCTTAGTGCGCCCACACTTGGAGTATGCCAATGTGGTGTGGGGTCCGTTTAATAAGGCTGATCAGCTCCTGGTGGAGAGAGTGCAGCGCCGTGCAACAAGACTGGTGCCCTCTCTACAGAACCTCGATTATGAGCAGAGACTCTGTGCTCTGAAGCTTCCATCCCTCTGGTATAGACGCAAGAGAGGTGACATGTTGTTTGTGTACAAACTCATGCACGGCCTGCTGGGGGTGACCAGAGAGGAGTTCTTCCTGGACCCTCCTGAAGTCTCCACTCGAGGGCACCGTTTCAAAGTGGGGAAGCCTCAAGCAGTCACAAGAGTAAGGAGGAACCACCTTGGAGTACGCACAATCTCGGACTGGAACAGCCTCCCGGCATGGGTGGTGGAGTCACCTTCGACGAACTCCTTCAAGAACAGTATCGATAAGTTCTGGGCAGAGCATATGTACACATTCCCGACCTAGCCTTCTGTAATGAAACACGTCCTGAGCTCGATGAGAACGGGCAAGACAGGCACCTGGTGTGCCTTATAAAGTCCCGACCATCTAAGGTATCTAAGGTAAGGTAAGGAAACAGTGGGGTTGGTAGGGACGGCCATTTCCAATCGCCAATTCCAGAATTCTTTTTTTCAATCAAGCTTTTGTTTTTATGCCTTCCAGTACCTATATGCAAAAAACGTTTTTTTCTTCAATTCAAAGTGATTTTGACCCCAGTACCCACCATTTTTGGCTTGTATTTTGGTTGTGTCACTGAGTGGCTTTATAATTGCTTTGGTTTTCTCCCGTGTGGAACTATTGCATGAACGGCTGTCATTGGGTGTGACTTTTCTGCGGATTATAATTGCGGAGAATAATGCTTTTCGCAACTAACTAACTGTACCCGTAGTTAAAAAGTACCCTGCGACTATCTATATATAGGAACCTTGGCTACGACAACAACGAAGCGTGGTGAGGTAGTTGAATGTGTGGTTGAAGAAATTGAAGCCATTCACGTTTTATTCACGACATATCGCACAGACGTAATTTGAAATACTGTTGAGTACTTTTTGAGAGAGAGAGAGAGAGAGCAATTGAAACAGTGCAAGTGGGGTTGGTAGGGACGGCCAGGGTTTTAGAGAACGGGATGGCCATTTTCAATCACAAATTCCAGAGTTTTCTTTTCAATCAACTTGAACTTGAACTTGAAAAAAACTTGAAGGATACAGACTTAATGATGCTCTAGGCCTGTAGGTGTTGGGTATTAATGTGCTTGTGTACATGTAGTTTCACTACCTAATCCATGTCTGGTATAGTATACCAAGAGTCCTCCCAGTGTTTGGTCAAGCCTGGTCTTGAATGTGTAAATGTGGTCTTGAATGAAATTAAAAGTGGTCCTGGTCTTGAATGTCATCATGTTTTTGTTTAACTGCATTCCAGTACCTACATGCAAAAAACGTTTTTTCTTCAATTTTAGTCAATCAATTTTTATTTCATTTTCCTTATAGACAGGTGAGGAGAAGCAAAGGAGAAGAATAGCAGATAAGAAACATGAGAAAGGCAGCAATAGTCATACAGTAACGTAAAAGTGAGGTCGGTGAGTATGTGATGAGATCCTGACAAATAAACACAATGGTGGTCAGCAGCAATAACACAAAAAACAAAAAACACTGCAGAAAAGCAAAAAGAAAAAGAAACAATACAAAACAAAGTGAGGGACCAGATAATCCAAAACACGCCTAACAAAAAGAACAAAATGATAAAAAACTGAACAAAATGACAAAAACTAACAAATTATAATTCTAAGTTAGTTTGAAGTTGTGCGCCCACATATGCTGTTTAAGTTAGTTACAAACGAGGAAAATACCCAAGGTCACATAAATGTGCTGGATAAGTGCAAACAATAGTGGTAGTTAATGAAACAAAAACAAAGCATCAAGCAGGAAACCAAAAGCGCTAAAATAAGACGAAGAGCATAACCAGGCGAAATGAGCGCAGAGATGACACTAATAAGGGCATGTTCCAGCGCCTCCTCCAACTTCCTCCAACCTCCTCCCAGAAGAGTAGAATACCCTGGTCTAGTTTTCTATTGGACAGTAGAGTTCAGTAGAGACTTCTACCTCTTCTGGATCAGTTTGAAGGAAGTTAGAGGAGGCGCTGGAACAAGCCCCAAAAGCGCATTAAGCAGAACGAAAAGGACAAATAATAGTGTGAGTTAAGTGGAACAGCACAACAGCAGCAACAAAAAGCAAAACAAGCAATACAAGAGATAAAATGAGCATAGCAAAACGAAACTAGCTACCGTAATATCCCATGGGTGTTAATTTCTCCCAAAGGCACAGAGCGGGCAGGTCAGCGAGAAGGCGATTGTGTTGGGGAAGTCTTGTTTGACATCGTGGTTGGTCTCCAGTTTACGACTGGTCAGTCTCAACACCTCGACCAACCTCGGCGAATCATCGGCTGAGAGCCCCATCGACCGTCCAACAGCACATCCGTAACGGCCGGCGAGAGGGAGCGAGAAGGGCCTACACCGCGTGGAGTTTCAGCAAACATGGATCCCGCTGAGTGATCAGGCGACGAGAAGGGCCCGGGCTAAGCCAGCGATATACCAGGGCACCGACGGCCAGCTGCTCCGCACGGGCTGGTTGTCCACATCGCGCCCCAGGGACTCCGTCATCCGTCCAGCCTCCACACTCCAGAGGCGAACCAGGGGTCTGATGGGCCCTTCAGTCAAATATCGGCTGTGAGAATGGCGTTTCACTCCATGCAGATCCCGGTAGTACGACGCATTGGTGCTCCCGGAAGTACGGCGTACGCGTCATCACCACCAAAGGCTCATAGTAAGCTGGCCAGTGGGGTGATGATCGCGAAGAGGCAGTCGAGACGGCGGCCGCCGTGGTTGGTCTTCAGCTAAGAGCTGGTCAGTGTGTCTCAGTGGCCGGCTCGATTTCTGACTGGACTGCTGTTACCAGCGGAGTTCCACAGGGGTCTGTTCTTGGACCCCTGTTATTCTTGATTTTCATTAACGACCTTCCAGACACTGTTCAGTCAGGCATCAAAATATTTAGATCCATACACATATACACATATATTTTGGAATACACACGGGTTAAAAAAAACTGATTGTTTTCCAGGATGTTCTGATCCTACTTGCTATTTTCCCCTTTTTTGTCAATTAATTTTGACCTCTTTTTTCCTTGAATTTTGACATCCCACACTCTGCAGAAAAACAATTTCAGGACGCTGCCTGCACACCTCCCTGGATGTTGACCCCACCAGATTCTTCTCGCTCGACAGATCCGCTCGAACAAGAGGCTACCAGCTGAAACTCCGGAAACCAAGAGCTCATTCCCGCTCCCGGCGTAACGCGTTTGGAGTGCGTGTCATAAACGACTGGAACAGCCTTCCCACTGAGGTTGCCTGCGCCCCGACAACCGTTGCGTTCAAATCGAGGCTAGATGCTTTCTGGCTCGATAACAAATACCACATCCCCGACACAGGCTAGATCTGAACACCACACGAGAGCTCGTTGGGACCGGACTTCATAGGCCTTAACCCGTGTGTGTGTGTTGGAGTTTAGGGCGCTCCAGCGACTAGGCTATGTCGCGCCCATCGTTATAGTGGCTTCTCAGATGCTAAAAATCAGTTCAGTGTTCTAAGTTCACAAATGCAGCCATCTAGAGTTTAAACACCACTACTTTGTCTAGCTCTACTTGGGTTATAGATGACGTCAAAGCCCACCTCGGTCAAATATGCTAAAACTCGTTTGAAATCGACTGCTGCCCTGCTGCCCTGTCACCGAGAATGTCTGGTATCGATAGGCCGCGGATAAATCTATTTCTGATTTCACGCAGCCCCGCACAGACTTCTGAATCCGACAGGACATGCCTAACGCTTAGTTGTTCATCACCGTGGGGGCATATGCTTGGGTCGGAGCGAGACAGATAGTGCCCATGAGTGATATAGGTGTGGCCAATGCGTAGCCGCGTCAAACACACCTCCTCCCTTCTATTCTGCCGGCTGCTGGACTCCCATCTGCCTATTGTTGACCGGAGGCACTTTAACGTACATTCAGGTTCAGCCTCCCATCTTGTCTGCCACTCAGAATGTAGGAAGTCGTTGATGAGGACCTTGATGTCCCCAGGTGGAACCCTGAACCGTCGTGGGGGAGTCAGCGATGATGCTGACTTAGCAGCCTCGTCCGCTGACTCATTCCCGGGTACACCCACATGGCTTGGCACCCACAGAAACTTAATCTCTACACCTTTGGCAGAAACAGTTGTCAACAGTTTTAGAATAGCGAATACGAGCCATGATCAGTGGTTATGACCAGAGCTAAGAGCTGCAAGTGAACTGGCTGAGTCAGTGATGATAAGAAAGCGTCTCTCAGGATGATGGTTGATGTAGCGTAGAACTTGTAAAATTGCGTAGAGTTCGGTGGTAAATACAGAGACGACACTCGGAAGAGCAAAGCAACGACGGACTGCGTCGCCAGTAAAAGCACACCCGGCCCCAGCGGCTCCTTTTGAGCCATCGGTGTAGAGCTTACAATAGTTTGAGTAGGAGCTGATCTTTTCTGCGGCTAGTTGGGCGAATTCTGATGGCAGTGTCACCGACTTTCTGTACTGCATTAATTCTAAGTCATGTTTAGCAGTGACTTGCCGCCAAGGTTCCAGGATCTCCGGTCGTGATTTTGCGATCGTCTCAAAATCGATGCCGGATACCTCCAGCCAGCGTGCAACCCGGGAGCACAGTGCCGTCGCCCCACCGGGGGCATCGATGGCCCCTCTAAGGTTTTTCGGGATAGCAGAAAAACGACGAAACGCAGGACCGCGGTTGAGGGCTCTATCTCTCACCCCATCATTTTCACACCATCTCTGAAATTTTTCCCCTGGGTCACTAAGGTCAGGTCACCAGGCGAGGTCAACCAAGGTCACCTCACATCAACTTTTGAGCTCTATAAGAGCCACGTTTCTCAGTCGATCGATTTGAAACTTCCTACAGTTCATAGCCCCGCCAGGGTCTACAAGGTGTATATCCGGGATTTTTTGATTTCGTGACCTAACTTGGGTCACGAGATGGCCTCTCCCATTGAAAAAGCATGGGATGAGCTGTCTTGTGATCTAAAAGCCACAAAAACGATTGCAAATGCTCGGCTTGCTCAGAAAAGCGTTCATGGACACCCTTTTACGGATCCCAGGGGTCATATTTTCCCTTTGACCTCTCCAAGGTCATCCAAGGTCACCAGGGTTAAAAAACAGTATTTGGCAATAACTTTTGACCTAATTAAGCTAGAGCGTTGAATCGAACACCATCGTGTATGTCTCATCACTAGCTTACATTTGGTATACGGCAAGGTCACGTTCTGACCTGCGATGACCTCAGGTCATATGAGGTCACGAGGTGACCTCTGGAGGTCAAACCACTGGTGGGAGGTCATTACGTTCCACATAGCGGAGAAAGTTCTGGCATTTTCCTATCCAATGTAGTTTACCAGATCTCAATAGCTCTAATGGCCTAAGAGTTATGCTCAGTTTCCTTAAAGGGAATGTGGCACCTTGGTCGAATCCTGGAATTTAGTGTACTTAGGCGTACTTTTAGTCAAAAATAATGAAACCACTCATGATTTCTCTGAAAAATGTACAATAAGTTCAATATTTGGTTTTTAAAAATACTCCTCTAGAAAAAGAAATAAATATCAGACTGTGGATGGTGTCACGATCTGGCAACCACTACCATACTTGAAACGCTTCAAGGTCTTCGATTGGCTGATGCTCATCGTGACGTCAGCATATGTCGTCACACCAGTAGCTCACAACAAAGGCTGCCGGCGACGGGGGGCTGAGGGGGGCTGGTGTCAGGTAGATTTTAGCTTTTTTCGACGGAAATATAGAGTTCCAAGTCAAATGAAATATGGAGTACCAGGTTTTCCGACCTGCTTTACAACTTGGCTATCTCAGTTAAAATCACGTTGTGAAGGTGCCACATTCCCTTTAAGCATTGCATATTTAAGTAAAAATAGCCTATTGTGACCTAACTTGACCTCTGGAGGTCAAACCATTGACCTGAGTGCTTAAAACTTCCAAGTATTTTCTTACTGAATTCATGCGAGCTTTCTAATGCACTTTGCAGATTTGCGCTAACCCACATATTGTCGGAGTTGAGGGGGGCATCGATGCCCCCGGTGGGGCGAAGGTGGCGCCGGACCCCGGTGCACATAGGCCCTAAACGCCTCCGTCCGTGGCCAATATTACGAAAATGCAACTTTTTCTAATTCATTTCCTGAGCACGTATACTGATAGAGAATTCTTCACTGCACTTGAAACAGGCATGGAAAACACAAACCGTGCTCTGGAAGTCTTTGTAGAGTTGCTTGAAGTAAGCACTCGGGTGCGCCACGCGCGGACCAGAGATCTGCAGCGAAAACTACGTACATTTCATTATGCTTAAAATCGACCATGAAAGCAAGAACAGGTCAAAGTATGACAATACCACTGTTTTGTGAGCCCTTTGCAATGGGTTTTGGTATAAAATAATGCAAAAATAGTTTTGACAACTATTTTATAGACCATTCTCTCAGTATACTGCATATCTCAAAAACTGTTCGATTTACAAATACAAAGAGAGGGATTTAAAACTTGGCCAGCATCGGCCCAGCATAAGACTACCATCAAACGATTCCCCAGGATGTGCTCTACAAGGGCAATTCAAAATATCTTGCGTCCACTTGCAGCCCCGCGTTCCAGATGACATATAATAACTCAGGTTGTGGCTCCAACCAGGCCGCTGCGGTGCTAACGCAACGCCGTGGGTTACCGAATAGAGGCATGGACCGGCCAAGAATGAGCAATATTAGTGAACTATCAGAGAACGATGCTATAAGAAATTCCGAGAAGTGCTAAAATTAGTTTATACAATTTCAAAGCACTATAACCGTCTAAATTTGTGTATTGACTGCTGTGTTGACTGTTATCCAAATACCCGGAGGGACTGCCGACAACGAACCTTTTATTGCATGAGAAATGTTCCTGCTAGGTATGTCAATCTCAGGATTGGGATCCCGCTATTTTCAAAAAGCCCCAATAACGGGATTAAGCCTCTCGTGATCCCGCGATTCAGACATTTATTATAACACCTTCAAGCAATGCCGGGACAGCAAAAAACGATACCTAAGAATCCTGTTTTGCTGCATATCACACGTTAAACCACATATGGTGAATACCAGTCATACCTTTCCATCCAAATGAACGGTCGCCGTAACCATCGGAGTCCCGAGGTGTCCTAGGGATTCAATCGGGAATCGAATTTCCTCGCCGTTCCCACTGTCACGAGCTGACGCAAGATGACGCTCGGGCTGCTCAGGTGACCTACGTCCCATATTTGGCGATACCGCGATATCATATGTAGCGGAGGGTGGGCGGGGGGGGCGGTGAGAAACGTACTGACCTTCACGGACTGATATTTTGATATGCCTTGTTGAGGAAACACAAGGTAGGTATATATTCTACCCCTTTCTTATACTCTGCGTGTTAACACGCGCACTGGAGGGGCCTCGGATACTCTCCCAGCTACTTTTTTCCGGGATGACCGGAGAACCGCTCGTAGCCAAAACACGGGAATCGGTCGCATTTGAGAAAATTTAACAGCGCGTTGAATAGTGAAATAATTTTGAAAATTTGTCGAACATTGTTTGATTTATAGGCTTCTAAAGTCAGACCTACATTTTGAAATCGCCGCCACCGCGCAGTCGAACCGGTTTGCTTGCATTGGAGACCAAGTGGTGACGTCACAGTGTCATATAGACGGGATGATATGTCAAGGTCACCTCACGTGAAGGTCGAGATCAAAGTTCAAAGTCATACCAGCAATTTCAAGGTCATTGACCCCGGTGCTTTACGTGTCCCAGTCTGACGTATATTATGCTATGACGTCATAGTAAAGGTAACCCAGTTGTAAGTTCAAGGTCAAAGGTCAAGGTTAAAGATCATGGGTAAAGGTCAATCCTCCTTTCCAGCACAAGGTTTGCTATAGTGCTACTTTAAGTCTGCATAATAGGGAATGTACCATGTTGTGACGTCATAGGTCGATGACCTTGAATGACCTAGACCTCAAAAATGAAGGAAAGATTCTTTGCGACACAATCTCTATGACCGTGGTCCGGCTTTAGCTTACTCCCGGCTTTTTCCACGCATTATCAGGGCATTTCCCAACAGGTCCCAAATATGACCACAATTTGACCTTTATGACCTCGTTTGACCTTGACAATATAGACCTAGGTCAATGAAAATTAGTTATGATGTGGATCACCATAGCCCCCACCCACCCCCAATCGGAATTTCTTAAGCCTCTAAGTTTCCGATATCTCAGGGGGCTTACCAGCCCCCCATCCTGTGCGCGTTAATGTCGGACCCCTCTCCAGTGTGGTTGTTAATAATCACTCGAATACCGGTTATAATAGAACATTCCCATGCAGAAAAGGAGTTACAATTATACCAAAAAGCTGGCTTAGAAAGAAAAACCAAGCTCAAATACACATTTATGATGCCTCCCGTTTTGTTGTTCGTGGTGACGCTTATGAATTTATGGCACACCAAGATTGCTGTATCGTTGTTCATGGATTACATGTTTATTGTTTGCAGTGTTTCAAACTACAATTCGGCCACAATTCATGGCGCCACGACAACATCTGCAAAATATTTTACGGACACCTTGGGCTGGATTAAGTTGCCCCAAATGCCCCTCTTTTCACTGTCCTGATTACGCCCATGTAAAATAAAACCTATATGTCGAATGCAAGTTTTATGCGCTGTTCAATTATCTGTCAAATGAGCTCCTTTGTCCAAAAATCGAGGGGAATTTGCGGTATTGCGAAGGAGTTTTCCACGAAATGTAATATTGGCCACGGACGGAGGCATTTAGGGCCTATGTGCGGTGGGGCGCGGGTGAAGTGGCCTCCAATCTCCGTCTTCTACTAGGTACTAGGTACTTTACAATGCTGCTATCACAATTCAAATCCTATTGTGTATAAATGTATCAGGATTTGAATCTGGGAAGGAGTTGTAGGATTCAACTCGGCCACGCAAGGCCTTAGTCAATCTACCAATCGAAGGAAAGAAGTCGACGATGATAATGTCCAATTTATTGATGCAATGGCCAAACAGCGGATGAGAGACAACAATGATAACCGACAACAACGGCGGCAATATTTACAAATGGGAACATATACCCATTTCAATGGGAAATAACAAAATCCCAGAGCAATATGTGACACTCGATATGGACGCATGTAGAGTGAGTGAGAGCGCGAGTGGTTGTGAGAGCGTGCGACGGCGAGGAATAAATTGCCGGCAGGTTTGACGCCGTAATCGACAGTAAATTCAGCGACGGCTGCAAACCGAAATCGGACATGCAGTGAGCAGGGATCTGCTCACTCACGAGTGCAGACCCAATTACACGACGGTATCCTCAGTGCAACTGGGTGGAACGAAGCAATCCAGGGAGTGGCCCTGGCGAGTGATCGCAATGCAGAGGTGGAGGAGTGGACCAGCCCAGAGAGAAGCTCTGGCGAACTGACCGGTGTTGTTATCACACAGCGCGCCTTTATGCCCGGCTGGCAGTGGTCACGCGACCAGGTCGCGCTCTGGTTGGTCGGCCGGGTGGGTCGCTGGTGTGGTGGCAGTGACCCGGCGCGCGCCTGTGCCGGCGGTGGTGGTCGGCTGACCGCGCCGCGGCTGAGGGCGCGGGGTCAGCTGGTTGGCTGCAGCTGGAGCCGTGTAGCGGTGCAGTGGCCGCTACAGATTAAACTTTTTGCCCTTCTTATTTTAGTTCACATGTTCCAAAGGTGCGTGTGCAATTTTGTGTGATTTTTCCAACGATAATCCTTGTCCTCATCCTTACTCTACCCCTGCACCTGCCTGTAGCTGCAGCAACCCCTCTGGGTAGAACTCCCAACTTTTCCCACCCTTACCATCTCTTTCCATGGTTTATACTCACCATATACACATCACAGCACGTTATAAGCCTTAATAGGGTGGAGGTGTGTGTAATACATGAGGTACTGCATTAGCTTAAAACATTGGCTCCCAATCTTTTGTTCTGTACCCCATTTCAGGTCACAGACTCATTATGTGGAGTTCACAGCAGCCTATGAATTTGAGCAACTAATGTTTAGCTAAGGTAGTCCTGATACATCCCCCATTGATTTAGGACTTACAGATTTGGAACACCTTACTTTCGAAATACTTCTTGATACTTCTATACTGGAGACATTGGCATAAGCCCAGAATCTGTTAGCTGGAGGATGTCACGTTTAGGACGGGATCTCTGAAAAACGGAATTTCGAGCGATTTTCAATCATTTGTGGTCAATATTGGAAAATTGTTTGTCATTCCCGCCAACGCGATGTTTAAAACTGGCTTTTCGCGGATGTTTGTAATCCAAACCAACTTAAGAGTAATGGGAACCTAAAAAAGCTCAGTTCCTTTATGGGAACAGATTTTAGCAGTGATAAATTATTTACAAAATGCAATAAATACATTTGAGTTTTCCATCTTCGTTTCCATTTTCTGACCAGTGATGTTCCAGAGAAAGTGCGATTCCAACTAACAACATAGCAAAGGGCAAAACAAGGCGGGGCTGTCGTTGGCGGAACCTTGTCTCCTAGCTGTTAAAAAACTCACCCCTTCAGGTCCAACAACTCTTCAAATTTGGGCTATTTTTCACCTTCCAGACCTGCTCACAATACAGCTGTTAAATGTCGCCAGAATTCGGCTGAGATAGACGTTTCAGGACGAAAGGAAGGGTGGACCCCTCCACCCATCCCCCCACACCCCCCTGTTACAACGTCGGTGGGTACAACAAAGACATTGTGGAAACAATCTGCCCTATTGTTGAATACATCGGTTTGTAAGGATGAGTCATGTTTCCTTCTCCTTGCTGAAAAGCGATCCTCATGCGAGGGCGGTTCACCACCGCTTTAAAATGAAATAGTCCGTTATATATTTCCTTCCTTGTCCCTACCGTGTCGCAGCTTGTGCTAGGGGCGGCCGAAAGTTCACCAGCTACTTTAATTGAGCGGAAGTTTGCTACGTCACCACTATCCCAGAACTGCTACTCTAAGCAAGACTTGCGTTAGCTCCGTCTGCAGGGTAGTTATGCCCTCGTGCTGACCAGGAGCAAGAGCTGTGCTCACGACGTCAGTAGTAACGGGATATGATGACGTTTGCAGCAGGCTGATGTGATGGCCCTGAGGCAGGCGCCACCTCCTCCGAAGTTGGCTCCTAAGCCGGGCCAGGTGAAGGTCTTCAGGGCCATCTACAACTACACCGCTCAGAACGTACGTGCTATTTTATATGTTCTCATTCAAAGCAAGTCAAAGTCAATACCAAAGCCGCCCTCGGTAGCTCAGTTGATACAGCGTTGGTCTCGGGCCCGCTCAGAAAACCGTGCAGTGGCAGTGCTCTGGTCAAAAGCTTGGAATCGGTGTCCCTGCGACGCTCCGGTGCTCAATATTTGCCCGACCTAGGTGGGTTAGAAACTGACATGTGAGAGGGTGACCTTGAGTGGAGCGGCCGTTCCTGTGCTTTGTGGGAGGATAAACTTTGACTTTTAAATTATCCAGTCATTGCGGAATTGCTCGTTTGGATGGTCGAGTCGGAGTTTCCGTGACAAGTCCTTGGATCACTTTAGTGAAGCTTGGATCCCCAAAAGCGGAACTTGAAATAACTGGGGAAAACATTATGAAAGTTAAACGTCAGTCAATTAGAACCAAGTGCGTGTCGGGGTTTAGGGCACTTCAGCTGCCAGAGCCAGAGAGCGCGTAGTTGGAATCAAGAAATGCTGTAACTCCAACCCGTTCACTCGTTTCAGAAAGACGAGCTGTCTTTCGAGGCTGGGGATCTTCTTTACGTGAAACAGCCCTCCAAAGACCAGAGCTGGTGGATCGCCAGTTGTGGTTCCAGTACCGGTCTCATACCCTACAACTATGGTAGGTGTGAGCGAACCATTTAGACCATACCTTACAATTGTGGTCGGTGTGAGTGAACCGTCCAGACCATACCCTCTAAATATGGCGTGTGTGTGCGAACCATCTAGACCATACCTTACAGCTACGGTAGGTATGTCTGAACCATCCAAGCCATACCGTGCAACATGGTGTGTGCGAACCATCCAGACCATACCTTACAACAACGGTAAGTGTGTGAGAACCATCCAGACCATACCTTACAACAACGGTAAGTGTGTGCGAACCATCCAGACCATACCTTACAACAACGGTAAGTGTGTGCGAACCATCCAGACCATACCTTACAACTATGATAGATGTGTGCGCGAGGGGTCTGGGTGGCGCAGTCGGTTAGCGCGTGCACTCGGCTCGGCTTACGACATTCTGTATGTGCAGGGTGTCGTGGGTTCGAGCCCACCCAGAGGCAGGATTTGGTGCCCTGCCCTAGCTCAAGCCAAGCTCATTCCCCTCCCCCTCCGACGCCATGTTACCTCGGCAGTCTGTGTGTCGTTAAACCTGAAAATTAAATAGACGTGTGCGAACCCGCCAAACCAGATCCTACAACTTTGTTAGCTGTGCGCAAACTTTCGAGATTATACCTTACGACTATGGTAGGTGTGTGAACCATCCAGATCTTATCCTACAACTATGACATGTATTTGTGAACCATCCAGGTCATTCCTTACAAGTATGATAGGTGGTATGAACCATCCAGACTATACCCTACAAGTATGTGTATGCAAACCATGGATGAAGATGGGGGTATGAGGGGGTCAGAACCCCCTGGATTTTGGGTCTGCCATAGACTTTGTATAGGGCTTATATTGCCGTGCAAGCGTTAACCCATCCAGGATCCCCTGGGTGGAGAAGATATCTCCAGCCTTGGTGCAAACCATCGAGGCTGTACCTTACAATTTTGGTTGGTGTGTGCGAACAATCCAGACCATACCTTACAACTACGGTAGGTGTGAGCGAACTATCCAGACCATACCTTACAACTATGGTAGGTGTGAGCGAAATATCCAGACCATACCTTACAACTATGGTAGGTGTGAGCGAACTATTCAGACCATACCTTATAACTGTGGTAGGTGTGAGCGAAATATCCAGACCATACCTTACAACTATGGTAGGTGTGAGCGAACTATCCAGACCATACCTTACAACTATGGTAGGTGTGAGCGAACTTTCCAGACCAGAGGTGGGAAATGCGGGCTGCTGACTCTTCTCCAGACTTTATACATACCTTATGGGCCTTGATTTATCGTGCTGTTTAGTTTGTCAGATATAGGGCTTAACACAAGGTGCGTTGGTCCGGCTTTGCAGCGTGGCTGGGACATGGGCCGTGTGTGTCTGGAAGGCGGAGGGTATAGTAGGGTGGCTATATGTACATATATACGGCTTTGCAGCGTGGCTGGGAAATGGACTGTGTGTGTCTGAACGGCGGAGGGTATAGTAGGGTGGCTATATGTACATTCGTTAGCCCTTGGGCGGAAGAAAGATATTGACACAAAACATGGGGCTCATCATTGTCTTTTTATCAGACACTAAGGGTTTTTGTTTCCCTCCCATTACTTCCCATAAGAAGTGTGACGAAACCTTGTCTGTGGCAAGGAATGGCGATAGGTTTTAGTTTGTCATTGCCGTGATTGCAGATTTGTTTTGGCACATGTGCTCACTCTTGACCTCGACCTCCAGCGCTCTCCGGAGTGTCTGCCCAGCATTGTGACAAGTACATCGGATATTAAATAGCACGTACAGTTGTAGCATGTGACAGTAGGACAATCTTTACATACATCGTTTGCTGCATACTCAACTGCACATGCTCAGTTGCATTCTGGATCCTGTTTTGTACGTTTTATAGCCATATGCTAGATTTTGCACCCTGACTGAAGGCAAACAGATGGTCGAAGTTTGTGAGTTCGTATTCTTACATCAATGTCATTTTGTGCCTGTTTTTCCATACCTTCTTTTGTTGTCCATTAACTGCGTATTACTAAAATCGGCTAAATTGTAAGCGTCGAAAGGTAGAGACACTTTATGTGTAGTCTTTCGATTCTAATTTGCGTACTCTTACCAGACCCCAAAAGTAAGGGTGGGTATTTGTAGGCCATCAGAAAATGATATTAATCAAGCATACATAATAGTTTAATTATCAAACTTCGGCGAAAAAGAGAGAAATGTTGAAGCTCGCTTACTATGAGTAATGGTTTACCCAAATGTTAATCATACGGTGACATCGTGGCAGAGCAAAAGTGTGCACTCTTACTCACCCTCATCCTATGACTCTTTTCTCAAAGCGTGGGAAGTCTTCGTGCTTACTCCCTCCCCCAGTCAGCATTGTCCGGAGCCCAGGTTTAGTTATTGTTCGGACCTCTGAACTTCACCGGTTATCTAGTTTGCTCATTACTGTTACATTCCAGGTACGTAAGTCGAATGTATTGCTGGCCTGCAAACTTTTTTAGACGTTTTTGGGCCTAAAATGTATGAAATATTTTGACGTTGGGATATTTTCGCAGCTGCATTTTTATATTATTCTGCATTCGGCCATGTGCTGGGCGTGCCTGCGTGGTGCGATATTTGGTCGGGGACCCGGCGTTTTGCTGCCTGGGACGCCGTGGCCGCGCGGGCCCTGCAGCGGCTGAGTTGTCCTGCTGTGGTGGCAGTGGAGGAGCGGTCGGAGCCGGTGGAGAGCCCTCTGCACGAGGCGGCCAAGCGCGGCCACCTGTCGCTGCTGACCGAGTGTCTGCGCCACAACGTGTCCGTCAACGGTCTGGACAAGGCCGGCAACACTCCTCTGCACTGGGCGGCGCGCGGCGGCCACCTGGAGTGCGCCGAGGCGCTGCTGGCCGCCCCCAACGTCGCCGTCAACGTGCCGGTGAGAGCGGCCTGCCGAACTCGCACTGGGCGCGGCACGGAGCACACTCCAGGGCGGTGGCTAACAACTGACAGTGATGGCGAAATCGCCAATTCATGCGCCATGAAGTAAGACTAGGAACTGGAGTTTCCCCGGTGTGTGACCGAGGTTTTTGTTTGACAAACAGGATTGGACAGGTCTCGGAGACATGTGATATGTTGAAAATTTGCCTAAAAATTCGTGCATTTTTTAGCAGTTAATAAAAGAGGTTGATTTTGACCTTTTCGGGATTTAGGCCTCACTCTCAACTGCGCGCGCAGGACCACGCGTAACAGTTTGTGGAAGTATCGATATTTTTCAGAGCTTTCATCATCCTTTTGCAATCCTGTTTGAACTACTGCTTCGATTAAACCTGCAACGCATATCGTGTTCCTTATCGCTAACGTCTTTCATTTGCTGATTAACCATAGACTATCACTATTCCTAAAAGATACCAAACAGAAATTCAAAGCAAAATCACGAGATTTATATGGAGGGGCAGACCACCCAAAGTCGCAAAAAAGGTGCTCTGCCAGCAAATAAAGAATGGGGGATTAAATGCCATAGATATAGAGAAATTCTGCCTCTCCCTCAAGCTAGCCTGGGTAGCAAAGGTGTTCAAAGAAGAACAACCCTTATGGAAAAAACTGCTTCAAGCTAGGGTAGGAAGATGCGAACTTGCTGACCTATTTAAAACATACATGAATCGTCAAACAATAAACTCGTTGAAAATTTCCAAATTTTACAAGGATATATTGACTGAATTTCAAAAATATACGTTTCGGCCACTTACCAACTATAAGGATGTACAAAGGGAACCGTTATGGTATAATAGCCAAGTCAAATTAGCAAACAACGACTGTTTCAAAACAATGTATCCCTCTAACATAAAGATTATAGACGATATTCTCGATATCACTGGAAACATAATGAGTTTTGAACAGCTTCGCAGGAAATACCCTAGTCTTCGAACAAATTTTTTGACTTATCAAACACTTATACGCGCCATACCAGATCTATGGGTTCATCTTCTGCAAACTGGAAACTACAGACCATTCTCAGAAACTGATAGGGGGAGCCCTACAAAATAAAAATCAATGAAGAATTGAAACCGGCAAAAGACACAAAAAGCAAACAGTTTTACCTGGACCAACTTCTAAAACAAACACCAGCAGCACAAATACGATGGGAAGGGGAAGGGCATACTATGGAATGGAGACGAATTTATGAAATACCTTATCAGTGTACAAAATCAACTAGACTGCAATCACTTCAATTTCGAATTCTTCATAGGTATATTCCGACGAAAAGGTACCTATTCGTCAGAGGGGTAACAGATTCGGAAAAATGCACGAAATGTAATCATACCGATACACTTAAACACTTTATATACTATTGCCACGACGTAAAACGTATTTGGGAGTTCGTTAAGATCAAACTTGCTAGCGTTAATAACAATATCCCTTTGCCATTAAGCCTCAGTGATGCATTATTTGGTCTAACGAAAGGAAAACAAGCCCAGAATGTCATTATTCTCTTAGCTAAACAATACATAATCGCCTGTAAATTGGGAACAACATATACAACGCCAAACATAGAGACATTCAAAAAAAGACTAAATGCATATATTGAAATAGAAAAAACAGCTGCGTTTCAAAACAACAAATTAGCGAAATTTCAAGAAAAATGGGATGGTTTCGAAAACGCTTAATTTATCGTGAGCGCTGCTAGGAATAGGGATAAAACTGAGATTATGTAACTCAACCATGATCATTTGGTAACAGGATGTAACTAACTGTATGAGTTGTGTGTTGCTTTGTCCTATGAAGTAGGATGTTTTGTGACAGGAAATACAGCTTTCATGAGTGAAAAAAAACCATAGACTATCACTAAGTCTTAACCATTGACCGTAACCAAGTTTGTCTGATTTTTTCGCACACGCAAAGAGAGGGTGGCTTCTATCCATTGCCCCTTAACTGACACCCAGTTAAGCAGTCTACTCTCATATCTTAGGCTGGTATAATCATTCGTACCATCTGATTTACAGCAATGCGGGTTTTGCACCTTTTGAATCATCCTTGTTTCTCGCTGGTGGAGAGGGAATTTAAAGTCTTTTTTTTCGGAAGATCCTTCATGGCGTACGGAGGGTTTGAATTTTTATGTGGGATGCTTGTTTTGAGTGAATGGGATGCCATTGAGTGATGAGATGTGAGCCGCAATGGAAGTTGCTCAGTTGATAGAGCGTTGGGCTCCGGTCCACTGCTCAGGAACATGCAGTGGTAGTGCGTGTGCAGGCTTGGGCTCGGTTCCCCTGAGACGCTCCGGCGCTCAATGTTTAGCCGACGTAGGTCGGCTAGCAACTGACTGGTGAGAGGGTGACTTAACCCGCGCCCCACCGGGGGTCCGGCGCCACCTTCGCCCCACGGGGGGCATCGATGGCCCCCTCTAACTCCGAAAATATGGGCGTTAGTGCAAATCTGCGAAGTGCACTAGAAAGCTCGCGTGAATTCAGTAAGAAATTACTTCACATGTTGTAGTGCTCAGGTCAATGGTTTGACCTCCAGAGGTCAAGTTAGGTCAAGATCGGCTATTTTCACTCAAATATGCAATGATTAAGCAAACTGGGCATAACTCTTATGTCATTAGAGCTATTGAGGTCTGGTAAAGTAAATTTGATACGAAATTGCCAGTCCTTTTTCCGCTATGTGGAACGTAAAGACCTCCCGCTAGTGGTTTGACCTCCAGAGGTCACCTCGTGACCTAATATGACCTGAGGTCACGAAAGGTCAAAAAGTGACCTTGCCGTATATCAATGAAAGCCAGTGACAAGACAAACACGATTGTGTTTGTTTCAGCGCTCTAGCTTAATTAGGCCAAAAGTTATTGTCAAAATACTGTTTTTGACCCCTGGTGACCTTGGATGACCTTGGAAAAGTCAAAGGGCAAATATGACCCCTGGGATCCGTGAAAGCGTGTCCAAAAACGCTGTTCTGAGCAGTCTGAGTATTTGCAATCATTTTTGTGGCTTTTATATCATGAAACAGCTTTTCCCTATGCTTTTCCTATGGGAGAGGTCGCCTCGTGACCTGACCTCAGGGCACTAAATCGAAAAATCCCGGATATACACCTTGTAGACCCTGGAGGGGTCATGAAGTGTAGGAAGTTTCAAATCGATCGACTTTGAAATGTAGCTCTTACAGAGCTCTAAAGTTGAAGTGAGGTGACCTTGGATGACCTCGTCTGGTGACCTGACCTTGGGTGACCCGGGTTAAAAAATTTCAGGGATGATGGGAAATGATGCAGTGAGAGGTAGAGCCCTCAACCGCGGTGCTGCGCCTCTTCGTTTTTCTGCTATCCCGGAAAAACCTTAGGGGGCCATCGATGCCCCTCCGGTGGGGCGAGGGTTAAGTGGGGCGGCCGTCCCTGTGCTTTGTGAGACGTCAGATTTTGGCTTCTAAATTAACCCTTCATTGTTGGAGCTACTCGTTCGAATGATGGGGTCGGGATCTCTCTGACAAGTCCCTTGATGACTTTAGTGAGGCTCCGACTCCAGAAACCGAACTTGCAACAACTTGGACAAAATTTATAAACAATTCTGAAGGGACATACAAGATGCGTCTTGTCCGATTACCAGCATGTGCAGGTCCCGCGCGTATTCGTCGATACCGACGCTGGCGTGGCGCTATAGAACCGGCTAGATAATACGTCGCTGTGCACTGGATCCAGGGTTTCCTTCAACACCAGCTTAACCCCCGCCCCAGAGGGTGGGCCTCTGATCTACTTTCGCCTCATTGGGGGAGGGGCTCGAACCCCCCCCCCTGTCGAGCTGGGCTCTTGGGGAGGCAGCGTTGTGCGCCGCTAAAGTTTGACTCGCTGAATGAGAGTGAACTCTGGCCTCCTGACTCAGTTGGTTAAGTCAAAAGTAGGGGACTTATTTTGTTGTCTTTATGTGCGAGTATTTCCCCACTTAACCCGCGTTCCACCGGGGGTCCGGCGCCACCTTCGCCCCACCGGGGGGGCCATCGATGCCCCCCTCTAACTCCGAAAATATGGGCGTTAGCGCAAATCTGCAAAGTGCACTAGAAAGCTCGCGTGAATTCAGTAAGAAATTACTTCGCATGTTTTAGTGCTCAGGTCAATGGTTTGACCTCCAGAGGTCAAATTAGGTCAAGATCGGCTATTTTCACTCAAATATGCATTGATTAAGCAAACTGGGCATAACTCTTATGTCATTAGAGATATTGAGGCCTGGTAAAGTATATTTGATAGCAAATTTCCAGTACTTCTTCCGCTATGTGGAACGTAAAGACCTCCCGCCAGTGGTTTGACCTCCAGAGGTCACCTCGTGACCTAATATGACCTGAGGTCACGAAAGGTCAAAAAGTGACCTTGCCGTATATCAAATGAAAGACAGTGACAAGACAAACACGATGGTGTTTGTTTCACCGCTCTAGCTTAATTAGGTCAAAAGTTATTGCCAAAATACTGTTTTGACCTCTGGTGACCTTGGATGACCTTGGAAAAGTCAAAGGGCAAATATAACCCCTGGGATCCGTGAAAGGGTGTCCAAAAACGTTGTTCTGAGCAGTCTGAGTATTTGCAATAATTTTTGTGGCTTTTATATCATGAAACAACTTTTACCTATGCTTTTCCAATGGGAGAGGTCGCCTCGTGACCTGACCTCAGGGCACGAAATCGAAAAATCCCGGATATACACCTTGTAGACCCTGGAGAGGCTATGAAGTGTAGGAAGTTTCAAATCGATCGACTTTGAAATGTAGCTCTTACAGAGCTCTAAAGGTGAAGTGAAGTGACCTTGGTTGACCTCGTCTGGTGACCTGACCTTGGGTGACCCGGGGTAAAAATTTCAGGGATGATGGGAAAATGATGCAGTGAGAGGTAGAGCCCTCAACCGCGGTGCTGCGCCTCGTCGTTTTTCTGCTATCCCGGAAAAACCTTAGGGGGGCCATCGATGGCCCCCCGGTGGGGCGAGGGTTAATGCCAAGTTTTGTAAAATTAGAACCAGATTATCCTGCGGGGTAAACATGCGTTGATGGGAGTTTATTTGAGTTTCGACTCTTGCCTCACCTCCAACTCAAACATATTTTGGCTCTTACAGTTCGGAGTGAGTCTTTGAGTTCTGGCTTCTGGCTAGACCAGGGTAAATCAGAGCCGATCTTCGGGAACCTCCAGAATCGTCTGGCTCGGGCAAACGAAACCAATAATTCGTGGTGTTTTCATACTAGGTCAACTAAAATGGTCTGGCCTGGGGTTAATTCATGGTCGTGTATAGTCGTAAGCGTATCGCCGAACTCATAGCAACGAGATGATACAAATGACGGAAAATTAAAGCTCAGCCACCATTTCTTGAGAATGGTGCCATTTTTAGCCCCACCAACCTGGCCCAATTGAGAATGTGACTTTTTCTAGCCCCACCAACCTGGCCCAAGATGACTTCTGATGAATCACAGGTCAAAGCTTGTTCCCCGTAAGTGGACTTAGATACAACGCTATGGATGGTATGTAAGGCAGAGCCTTATCGACTGCATTTGAGCCTGTTTTACCTTTCTCATTTTCCCCATATATTTTCAATGGAGGGGCAATGGCCCTTACCTGACCCTAGGTCATTGACCGAAAATTCCATTACCGGAACTTTTGGTACTCATTATATGATATTGCCTTATTATGCGTTTTGGGTTTCAGCAATAAATGTGCTGCCACTCACATAGATATGTATGCAGGCGAGGTCATTTTACTTGGCCTGACGACATAGTCTGAGTTAAAGCGGGCCTGAAATTTATGTAGGTTGCAAGCACAATCAAGGGTTAGCCACGCTAAGCGCGGAGACGCTGTTACCCGACCGCTTCGGAGAAGCCGGACGCCCGTTCGAGGGCCCTCCCCCATTAGGGCGAGGGTTAATATCACATTCACTTGAATGTCCAGAATCGTTTTTTGGTGATTCCTGTGTTCATTTTTCCATAGTGCAGTGAGACAGTATAGTTTTGACAGAAAACTTATTTCAGGAAATTCAACACCATATCGACCAGAACTTCACAAATCCATCGAAATGCGAACGCCCCCTCCCCGTTATCTTGCGAGCTCAAGAATGTTTGGCTCACATGGCAGAAATATTCGCTTGAGTCCGTCCACACCTGGGCTGCAAGCCTGTGACGTGACGCTGATGTGTGGCCCCTCAGAACCGGCTGGGAGACACGGCGCTGCACCTGGCGGCGTGGCGCGGCCGCGCCGCCCTGGTGGCGCTGCTGCTGCGCCACGGCGCCGACCAGCGCGCCACCAACGCCGAGGGACAGCTGGCGCGGCACCTGGCGCGCGATGCCGACTGCGCGGCGCTGCTGCGGCCGCCCTCCGTCTCCTCGGCCGCCGGTGACGCCGACGACTACGGCGGTGACGACGACTCCGACTGACGGGTGATATCCAGCGGTAACGCGTCTGCCGTGGCCATTTCTGTGATCGAATAGTAGAAATTTGGTACGCTCGGCGTGGCTTCAGTGCTGCCTCCCACTTGCCTTATCTACTCTTTCAGAGGTGTCTCGTTCAGAAATGCTCCGAGGCCGGGGACCAGTTGTCCTAAGTCTTCCGAAATAGTCGCAGGATAGACTGGCTACCTTAGATCGGACACAGGGTCTCCTCCACAGCTCAATATCGACGACGAACAACGATGCTCGACAATATTGCGATGTCTGGGGGCTCAGTGATGTGTTTGAAGCCCTGGACGTGTCTTGCTGAACGGGTTTCTGCATGAGCACCATTCAACGTCCCCGCGCTGATGTAGTGTGAATAGTTTTACAGCATCCCGGGCCATGGCCGGGATGGTGGTCTGATCTCCACGAGGAATCTAACATGACAGGTGCGGCTCGCAGCGGGGGCCTGTGGATCTTCCGTCGTCTGGAAGAAAACAGGGTGTAGGGTGAACCACATCCAGAGAAGATTAATTTTTCACTCACTCATAATGGCTTTTCCACTGGCCCCAATGGTCATTTTCCCTTCTAAAATATGTTTCCCTTTACTTGAGTGGAGTGTGAGCATTCGTCAGGAGTTCGGATAGCGCAGACGGTTTGCGCGCGCGCTCGGCTCGGCCTTATGACATTTTGTATATGCAGGGTGTCGTGGGTTCGAGCTTACCCAGAGGCAGGATCCAGAGCCCTACCCTAGCTCATTCCCCCCTCCCCCCCACCGATGCCGTATGATCCCAGCAGTTGGTGCGTCGTTAAACCCCGAAACATCATTAGGAGCTCTCGTCCTTCAAACATTTTGAACCGAATTTTCTCCCTTACAGCCAGGTACAAACCCTATTTTGGGTCCCTGGGTGATGTGCATTTTTTACAGAACATGTCCCTGAAAACGGATTGGATTGGGTCGGAACACTCGGTTGGTACATATAACGGGACATACTTGAACGGGACGCTATAGAATGGATGCCGAAATATTGTGCCGCACCCGCCGGGTATTCCCCGTGTCGATCTGGAGCCTGCCTCAGCCCTTCCCTCTCCGCCATCTGAATGCGTGGCTTGGACAGTGGACACTGATACAACGAAATGTCGAGACGGGGTGCTTTTACGTATGTGGGAGGCTCCTCTGCTTACCTTCTGCAAGAGTCATTCGAACATGTACTTATGTGCGCGATATACTATTGCAGTACGTTCTTCTAAGCTGCCTCGCGATCTGTAATGACCGTGCCTACGCTACCATGTGCTGTACTGAAGTTAGTCTACGCTTGATACATTCCGTTGTGATTTGGATATGATGCAGAACTCGTATATATGCAAAGCGCTGTTATTTACGCATTTGAGGATGATTAGAATAGCAACTGCAATTCACATCTACTAAGATTGATTTAGGGGTATTTTGCGCGCGCGTGATCGTCGAGAAACGTTGTGTCATGACATGGTATTGTCTAGCTAGTCCCGATAGTTCATCGCCCCCGTCATGGACATTGCTTTTGTGCTGAGTGCTTATTTGGTTACGAGCTTTGAATACAAATATGGAGAGGTGTCTGCTGTCTGAGACCTGGGTGCATACTGGTTACCTCGCGGTGGTGGTGTCGTCGGTGTGTGACTGTCGACACAGGAGTCACGTGCAGGCTGGCGGCGCCGCTGGGGTGATCACGTGGTAGCTGACGAACCCCAGCGCGGTCCCCGACGCGCGTCAGAGTCTCCGGAAGAGCCGGGATCTCGGCAGGTGACGCCCAAGGGACAGAAACACACCGCGTCATTGTAACCTGCAAAATCGCGAGTCCTCCACTGCAGTGGAACTCAAGGCTGACCAAATCGGAATAGAAGTCAACTCGGACTCTGATTCAGTTGGGAGAATCAAAAGGAAGTGACTCGGCGTTAAGAGAGTCCCGAAATTTCGTAGAGTTGCATTCAGTGAATTAATTAGGGAACCAAAACATGTTGGAGTCGAAGTTAAGCCAGAGTTCCGTCACTCCGGATCTGACCCAACCCCGCCTGACATATTTGTGGCTCTGTTGCCGCATCTACTGAACCTCACCCTAAGCAACTGCGGCATCATATAGACAAACAATGTGGGACGAGCTTACAAACGGAGGGCACTTACTGTTGACTCGCCTTGTTGAGTCCGTGAGTCATGATTGAGTCACCAGCACGCCTGCGTCCCACACGAGTATACAGGGTAAAACAAAACGAAGCCGAAATCACAGCGCTCCGCCCCTGCCTGCTGCCGGCAGCAAAGAAACAACAGACTGAAAAACGCAGCTGTAATGACAGATGGAATGACTATGAAAGGAAGTCGATACATTTGGAATGAGGTGACAGAAGCACTTTAGACGGTGTGAGGCGAGCGGCTAAATGATCGGTACAAACTCGACAAAAACGGTAAAACGCATGTCTTTTTCACGACCTCACCCATGATGGCGGGGTACAGCTTCTGAACTCATAGCATCGTCTCCAGGAGACGCCGCGGCATCCAACTAGCAAATGTTTCCCAGTCCAAGCGGGACAGGCATGCAACCGCGCACCAGCAGTCGTCCGTCCGTTCACGATGGCAGTGCTCCCTCCAGACGTATAAGCCTTGCACTGCTGAATTGCGCAAGCAGTACGTCAAACTAAACCTGAGGAATTTCCGTAAAGCGGTGTAAAACAAGGTGAAACAGCCACCACTGCGGTCCCCAACCGAGTGACTTAGTCACAACCTAGCTCCTCGATAAATCTTATACAAGCGGCAAATCTATCGACCAAGCAACCAGTGCATCATTGCATCATCATTGCACACTTGAACACTGTCCGCCAGCGTCCGGCTGCACGGAGAACACAGCTCTCTTACAGTGATATAGGTACAGTGTTCCTATGGCAGGTGTCCCCGTTAATGGCGTTGTTCTTTCTTAAAAACGCAGTTCAACCAAGCATTCTCTTCAATTTAGCCTCAATTTAAACAATACAAATTGTCCCACAGCCTCTCTAGGTCTTGACTTACCCTGTCCACTTAATTTTGAACAGAAGTAATTGCACCGTGTTCCCAACGCGTTGTCAAATGATGCTAGGTGGGCACCGTTGCAACAGTGCCCACCTAACATCTTTTACAGAAAGCCATTGAGCAAAAATTCACGAAACTGACTGACTAATAGCCCGCTAAAAACCATTGTTCTTATATTGAAAGACCCTTGAAAGGGTCCGGAAGTGTCGGTGCGGCTTCCCTTTAATACTGCAGACTCTGAGCAGTCCAGGCAGTCCGCCGACCAGTTAAACACATCGTGTTACAGATGAAGTAAGCTCAGAGGGAGGCGGCAGCACCCCGCCGAGTGCGTCTCTCCCCAGACGATGCAGCGGCCCTGAGCCGTCGGCGGCGGCGGCGCGTCAGGCGTCGTCAGCGGCGCGCCAGGTGTGCCGGAACTCGGGCCGGCCCTGGTACGACTGGCGGCTGTAGGTGATGACCGAGGCGATGGCCCACTCGCTGGAGACCACGGGCAGGCGGAGGGTGTCGGCCCAGCGCAGCACCGGCGGCGGGCAGTCGGGCGGCGCCACCACCACATCGGCAGGGTACGGCACCTCCGCCCGGTCCGGGTCCTGTCGGCGCCCGCTCCCGTCACGGGGAGATCGCTGAGACTGGGGCTGGTGGTACATACGGCAGCCGCTGAAGGCTACCTAGTGTCCGGGGCACGGCAGGGACAGACAGAGCGCGGCCGTTCACGGGGTTTAACACCCCAGGGATCAAAGAGACGACAGAGGGGCGTCGACTGATCCGTCTCAACTGATGGTAGACTAGTACTAATCCACCACATACGACTCCTGCACCTTTGTGTGGTGAGTGGTCAACATCTTGAACAATAGCCTATGTCTACTTTTAAAGGCTTTTGAAAATAGCAAGGTAAATATTTTAATTTTCTCTCATATCTAATATAGAGGGCACTAGGCTACATCAAACCAGTAAACGTGAACACCTTCACCAAGAAAATTATTCAACATACCTAACCCGGTAGTAGTGCTAATTACCCGAGTTTAGCGACTCGCGATCTACTGCTATCATTGACGCCATAACTCAGACCCTGTCACAGGCCATCATATAGTCGTCACACCTAATTTTGAAGAAGAAGAAAAAACTGCCAGGAGCCCAACCCTAGTCCAAAACATACAACGTGGGCATCCCGCCCGCTGCGCCGCCACCTCCGCTAACGCAACGGCAGCAGTCTGCCGGAGAGCGCCGCCGCCAGCTCACCTGGTCGTCCAGCTTGACCTCGGCGCCGGCGGCGGCCAGTATGGCGGCGACGGTGGTGCCCCACTCGGAGGCGGCGCTGCCGGCCACCAGGGCGCGCACGGCCGTCAGCGGCGGGGCGTTGCACAGACGCTGCTCGAAGGTGTCGGCCGAGCCGCGCAGCTCCCCGGCCGGCAGCAGGAAGTCCTGGTACGGCAGTCGGGTGTCCTGTCGACGGCGAGAGGGAGCTTAGACAGCACAGGGGAGTGTCCTGTCGACGGCGAGAGGGAGCTTAGAGAGCACCGGATAGGGCCATGTCGACGGCGAGAGGGAGCTTAGAGAGCACAGGAGAGTGTCCTGTCGACGGCGAGAGAGAGCTTAGAGAGCACAGGAGACCCCGACCCCGCCATATCAACGAGCAATTCCCACAATGACGGGTTACTTTAGAAGCCAAAGCTTAACGTCCAACGAAGCAGATGGACGGCCGCCCCGCTCATGTAATATTGGGCACCGGGTCATCTCATGGAATCAATCCCAAGTTTTCACCACTGCACAGTTTTCTGAGAAGCGAGCCGGGGCCCAACGCTCTACCAATTCAGCTACCGGGGCGGCGAAGTCAGCCCTTTAACACGCGCATTGACGGGGGGCGGGTACCCGCCCACCCTCGGGTTTTTCGGAGACAATAGAAAAACGGCGGCGCGTAGCCGCCGCCGTACTTGGTATACCTTTTCCCTCATCATTTTTACAACTTATGTGAAAATTTTAAGGTTAGGTCATCTCAGGTCAGGTCACCAGTACAGGTCAAGTGACCCGACCTCAAAAAAAGTTTAAGATAGCATAAGTCGGAGCTGGGTGAACTTATCCGATTGAAACTCATAACACATAATGGCCCCACCGAGTTCTCTAACATATGTTCCGGTATTTTTTATATCGATGACCTAACGTCAGGTACGAGGCATGACCTCTCCATTGGAAATACATGGGAAATTGGTTTTTACGGAATAACTCAGTAACGGATGGTGATAGACATTTATGTTGTGTTGACGCCTGGCTATTTTTTATATAATTTGACCCTGACCTGACCTCAGGTCAGGTCAAATCCTTGATTTGACCTAGCAAGGTCAAATTATATATCATTCGATTCGGCTTGCTAAGATGATTCATATAGTTCAAGTCGTTTTGCTCTATCTTTACTTGTTCAGATGTAATGCCCGAAAAACTGAATTTTACATGTTATCCCTATGACGGGCATGTTTTGACCTCTCGTGACCTTAAATGTGACCTGACAAAAAAATGGTTCAAATGTTTTCGATGGAGATGTGGATGGGCAGCCCAACGCCGTTTACCGTTTTTCGCTACCTACCGTGGTTCTCGAGATCTTAGGGGGGCGGGTACCCGCCCCCGTCAATTCGAAGGTGGCTCAGACCCCCGTCAATGCGCGTGTTAATTTTGTTAACTGTTAACTACTGTCAGGATAAATCTCAAATCGGCACAGCATGACATTGCTTAGAATACCCCAAAAACCATCCGTCCCGGAACACTTCTGAGAGAAGATACAAAAAGTTAAAAACAAATCAACTTTACATAGACACCGCTAAAAAGGCACGGCCGGTGAGCCGGAGGGGTTTACCACGCGGACCGACGACACCAGCCCCAGTGGGTGGACACGCAGGGCACGCCCATGGCCAGGGAGCGGAGGGGCTTACCTCGCGGACCGACGACACCAGCCACTGGGTGGACACGCAGGGCACGCCCATGGCCGGAGCGGAGGGGCTTACCTCGCGGACCGACGACACCAGCCCTGGCTGACACGCAGGGCACGCCCATGGCGCGGAGGGGCTTACCACGCGGACCGACGAGACCAGCCACCTGGGTGGACACGCACGGCACGCCCATGGCCAGGGAGCGGAGGGGCTCACCTCGCGGACCGACGAGACCAGCCACTGGGTGGACACGCAGGGCACGCCCATGGCCAGGCAGCTGATGTACTTGGCGGTGCGCAGCGGTCCGTTGGAGAGCAGCAGCACGTCGCCGGTGCGCCGCACCAGCTCAGCCTGGCCGGCGGTGAACGACGGCTCCGACAGCACCCGGCCGCCGCGACACTGCACGTGCTCGGACACGTGCTGCTTGTCGTAGGGCGCTGCAGACGCGCGATATGGCGACAGAGATGCAGGGCGAACGGACAGACAGCGTCAGAGAAGTGCGACACTCGATGGCTGCTGTTGATATCACCCATAGGCGTTGGTCTCCTAGTGGATATATTGAAACGAGACCCTTTACAAAATCCAGAATTACAAATTTACATCACAGCATTACATTTACAGTTATTATGACATCGGTTGATTGCAGCACCAAGGCACACTACATGATATAATTACGCCTTCACTGATCGGTGAGCCACGTGCCGGAGTCACACTCACGTTGGAGGTCGCGCTTGCGTTTCCGCTTGGGAGTGGCGGCGGAGCTGACGCACGTCAGTATGAACGTCAGTCCTGAAACCAGGTCAGCCTGACGTCAGAACAGCCGCCATCACGCCGGCGCACATCACAGTCGCGACAAACGCCAACAGCGAGCGCGACCCGCTCCCGATACCGTCACACCCAGTCCCGGGGGAGGGCTCTCGTCTCCGCCATACCCAGCCCCCGGGGGAGGGTCCTCCAGGCAGCAGTCTCCGCCAAACCCAGTCGCCCGGGGAGGGGTCCTCCAGGCAGCAGTCTCCGCCATACCCAGCCGCCCGGGGGGGGGTTCTAAAGACTAAAGAGTTTGTTTGAAATATCCATAGCGACATAAAAATAAATGATTAAAATATCGAAGAAAAAGGTAGTTACAATCGACCAGCATTTTCAATTTTACACGCACATTCGGCACATTTCATAATCAAACATCGGCGTTATAAATAGAATAACATCCTACAGAAATGAAAAAAATAGTACGTCTTCTGTACGATGCACTGGTTCCCCCGTTCTCAAATTATTGTTTCCTGATTTCAGAAATTAACTATGGTAGTCATTTGAAAAAAATTACAGTTCTCTAAAAGAGAGTTATGAGAATAATAGGTAATATCCATCTAACTCATTGATCAGAACCAGTATTCAAGAAATATAGCGTTTCCAAACAGGGTGATATTGCTAGATCTCAAATGATACCTGTACTTCACAGTTACTTAAGAAAACAACTTCATCACAATCTAACTAGCTCCTTATAAAGGTTGAGGGAAAATGCCCCATACGAAAGAAAACAGGTGTCATACATCGATCAGCCCTTCTCAAATAGGATTGTTTACATTCCATCGCATATCGCAGTCCTAAACAGTGGAATGACATTCTTGGTCCTACTTGGATTTATAGAAGACGTCCCTTTAAATAATTAGCATGCATGATTTCGTAAGGTCCATTTTTACACCATATGACCAACGTCAGTGCGCCACAATACCCCAAATGTGATGATGTAGAGACCCATTTTGTGAATGCCTACAATGCAGGGTACACGCAGAAATAATGCCGAACTGAATTTCAAATTCTCAATTGATACCCTCTCTTTAACCTTCCATCCCTTTGAAGCACCCTAATTGCATTCTTACTGAACTAGCCGTCTTATTGCTGTCGTATAATCACTGTGAACAGCGCCGGCGGGCCAGGCTGATAGCGCTGCCTTTATGCCGGCGGGCCAGGCTGATAGCGCTGCCTTTATGCCGGCGGGCCAGGCTGATAGCGCTGCCTTTATGCCGGCGGGCCAGGCTGATAGCGCTGCCTTTATGCCGGCGGGCCAGGCTGATAGCGCTGCCTTTATGCCGGCGGGCCAGGCTGATAGCGCTGCCTTTATGCCGGCGGGCCAGGCTGATAGCGCTGCCTTTATGCCGGCGGGCCAGGCTGATAGCGCTGCCTTTATGCCGGCGGGCCAGGCTGATAGCGCTGCCTTTATGCCGGCGGGCCAGGTTGATATCGTTGCCTCTCCTCGGCCAGTCCAGTTGAGTTCTAGGCGGCCTTCTTGGACCGGGTCAGGGGGAGAGAGCTTGTTTATCTTTGATTTTTTTACATGGCGTCACAGCACTCACCCCTCAGTACGTGCATGCGTACGAGGGCGAGCTTGTGTGGCGTTCACTCTGAGGCCAAGGCTCTCGCAGCTTTGACTGAGGACCTCCTGTATGCTCTTTTTTCTAACAAACAAGCCCATTTAATCTGGAGTTTTTGTTATTTATATTTTGTACTTTCCTTGCAGGAAGGGCCACGACTTTTTAATTTTCGGTGTTAACGTACGAGTGCTGTGGTCATTGGCATTGCGGCGGAGGCACGCCTGGTTGTCTGGTTAATTGGACAGCGGACCTTTCCTAGAACGGAAAATGTATGCAAAAGACGTGAGGCAGAACTCAGAAACACGAGATCTCGATGAAAGCAGGGTTCTCCGGGGCATCACGGGTAATGGGAGAAGAAAGCGCCTCTCAAGGCAGCCGAACCATGATTTTCACAAATCAATTGAAAATGTTACTTATTCACGCCGACATACCTTTAAACAAATCCGACTTCGCCAGCGGAAACTCGTCCAGTGGACGAGCGAGTTCCAGTGATGTGTCTAGAAAATATTGGAGCGTGTTAAAATTCCCAGTGAATAGCCGGACGGCCAAAAGCGACAACGATACCATTCACGCACAGATATTAATTGTGCCACACAAATCACCTAGATTCATTATCCGACCCCAAAGACGTTCTAAAGTACACACCCGACAGGGACGGTAAACATTCCGCATGTTCATGCGATTAAATAAGATTCAACCTTATAAAAAATAAAAGCCGTTGATTTGCTTTGATCCATAGATTTAGTTCTCCACAATACATAGAAAATACTTAAAGCGGTAACTAGGGATACATACGGATGAACACAAACAGCACACATCCAAGGTCATTTGACAATAGCGAAACACATCGAATAGGCCCACCGGAGGACGTGTTGGCGCCAGCCACCGCCACCTCCAGCCTTTTGGACGGCTTGCGTGACTTCCGACCCCGCGAACTGGACGCTGACGAAGACCATGCACGAATAGGTCTGCATCAACACAACTGATAGGTATTCAAATAGGACACTTCTCTTCTTACAATAGATAACGTTCCACTGCTTTACTAGTTCTCGTCGATCTAGGGTAGTAAAGGAAATAATTACAAAGGCCCCCCAAAAAACACTTCAAAAGGCAGCGGGTGCCCTAAAATTGCATGGGGGCCAGGCCCCATGAACTTGGGGGGTCATGGAAGGTCGTGGTTGCCGTGTCCCCCAAGGTAGCGATGCCCCTGCTCTTAGCACCTCTCATATATGAATAGTCATTTAATAGTGTTTCGGAGAGCCTGTGATCAAGCCGTTCAACATGTTTTAATGACCGCCTTCCGCAGCAAACACTTCGACAAATAACCCGGGCTCATAACAGAATGCCAAGGGAAAATAGGACCACAATGTCGAAACGGATTTGTGAGATGATTCGATCCCGTGAGACTTTGCAAAGGTGTTGTGAAAGCCGCGGGAATCCAATGTGAAGGCCGATTTCCAATATAGTGTATACGTACCGTACCCTCAGTATCGATTTGAGAGGGTGAAGGAGTTCCGTGTGATTTAGTGTGCCTGACGTGAACGTTCGTGTTACCTTTTATGACTGGACAAACTATTCGCCGCGTCACACCGGCGATCTGGGGTTTATAACGACGGCGACTGCGTACCTGTTGACTTAGCCGCAGCGGGCGCATCCACCACCGATGAGGCATCGGAAGCAGCTCGTTTCCTGCCACGCCCGCTGGGCGTCTCCACTGTCGCCGGATCCTCTGGCGTGGAGGCAGCCAAGCGTTTCCTGCCACGCCCGCTGGGCGTCTCCACCGTCGCCGGCACCGGCTCCTCTGGCAAGGAGGTCTCCAGGCGCCTCCTGCCGCGTCCGCTGAGCGTCTCCACCGTCGGTGCGTTCTCGGAAGAGGAGGCAGGAGCTGAGCGTTTACGCCCCCGGCCACCGGGCGTCGCCGCACTGGGGGTATCGCCACCTGCACAGCAGCAACCGCGTCAGTCGAGGCGACGAAGGTGATGGCAAACAGGGCACGATCCTGAAATCGCTCATAATAATAAGTGAAGGCTGATTTTTTAGACTGGCAGTTTTAAATGCACAAATGCATCTATCCACGATTTTCTCAATGCCAAATTTCATTAGTTCGAAAGGACAGTATTTCATCGTTGTAAGCTAAATGGGGAGGGCAAGAAGCTAACATCTCTTCACCACCGCGCAGGTAGCCACTGAAGCGATCAGCCGACTCGGCCCCGGCGCAGCAACAAATATGCTCGATAATGGCAGGTCCCTAACCGGCAGTGTGAAACCAACAGGTAAAGCCAAACGGGTCAGACGTGTGTCAGCCAAAGGGGTCGCATGGGTCCCAGCACGGCGACGGATACAAACACACGCTGGCGAGTGGCGGGAAGGCACCAGACTGGCGAGTAGTGGGGTGGGGGACACCAGACTAGCGAGTGATGGGGAGGCACCGGACTGGCGAGAGGAGGGGAGGCACTAGACTGGCGAGTGGTAGGGAGGCACAAGACTGGCGAGTGGTGGGGAGGCACTAGACTGGCGAGTGGTGGGGAGGCACTAGACTGGCGAGAGGAGGGGAGGCACCAGAATGACGTGTGGCGAGGAGGCATCAGCCTGGCGAGTGGTGGGGACGCACTAGACTGGCGAGAGGAGGGGAGGCACCAGACTGGCGAGTGATGGGGAGGCACCACACTCTCCGGGGTTGAATCTCCGGGAACTTTTTCAAGCTACATCGGGTCTGCCCAGAGGGCCCACCTAACGCCCTTCCGAGGGCTTCAGCATCAATCAGCTAAACGAAGGGCTTGAGCTGCTTCATCAAGGCTCCACGGGCTCGACAAACATTCTGAGGACGCTACTGGTGCCAGTGGATTGCGTTTTTAGATACGGTCTTAAAAGGAATGATCCACATTAGTTACATGTCGGTCTCTAGAGCATGACGAAAAAGCCCCTAGGTTCCTATTCATTTGGTCCCTAAACTCGCCGTCTGCTGAGAAACAAGCGCCTCGGGGCAGAAATTAGCTACTCGGGAATTCCCTGCCGCCAGACCGCACTGCATCGGTTGCGTGTCCTTATTACACGCGGGGGTGGAACATCAGCCCATATCATGAAATAAATTCAACGACAAGAAATTCAAACCTTAAAATACTTCTACTGACCGATCTGGTGTCAAAAAACCAAATTATACCAGCCCACTGAAGCATGTTCAATGGAGTCTATTATTTCCATGAGTGTAATAACTTAATAGAATAAAAACAACATAAAAACATCATAACAGCATAAATACAGGATATAAAACCCTCGGCAGGTGTTAAGGCAGGTAACAGGTGCTGGTATACAAGCAGCAAACAGGGCCAGAATCCGGGCGCCCCAAGGCACGGACGCTCGGCCTTGGCGCCCGCTGCGACCACAGTCTTACAAACCTGATAATTCTATGTGGGAACGAAGCCTCACAGCAACACCTAGCGTTATATTTTTTCGTCAGAAGCGCCTGAGGTGAGTGATGTGAAACCGCTCCTCCAGTGGGCCAATGGAACATGGAATTACGGTACTGACACGGCCGGCCGGCTGGATGCGGCGTCTGTGCGCACGGTGGGCTGGCCGGCTGACAAGTGGGCCCGGTGCCCAGCCGGAGAACTCTCCCGCCCGGTGGACAGCTCTCCCACGCCGCCCAAGACGAACAGCTTTGGACATCAACCCCGCGCCCGTGCTGGAGAGCTGAGGCAATTTAACTGCTAAAACTTCCAGACGCCACAGGCCTACTCATGGGACTCATGGAAACTCTTCGGTATTTTCTGATAAAATCAAACCGGAAATCACAGAGCCTTTGCAGCTCCATATAATGCAACAGTACTACGCACCTGATGTGGCAGTTTTCAACATCCCAGGAAGTGATTCGTTCGTTGTTAGGACTTTCTCCACTGGAGTTTAAACAATTTGAAAGGAGCTTTCGACCTGTATTTCAGGCCTTCGTCAGTAGTTTAATACATGGTAGAGAAGCACAATTCAAAAACAATCATGTTGTTTTTGAATTGTAAATTCAGAGAATCACAATTCCAACAATCAGGATTGTTTTCGAATTGTGCTTCTCTACCATGTATTAAACTGCTGAGGAAGGCCTGAAATACAGGTCGAAAGCTCCTTCAAATTGTTTAAAGTCCGGTGGAGAAAGTCCTAACAACGAACGAATTATTTAAGACTCCGCTGTCATTTCGAGGATGCCAGGAAGTGATCACCCATTAGAGCTTCATCGCTGGGGCTGCTCCCTGTGTACTGAGATTCGACACAATGACCACAAACAGAGCCTGCCATGCTAGAACTGTCGGGATCAGAAACCAGACCCGATGTTTGGTTTCGGGCTGACGCAGCGCCGACTGGTGCAACCCTTCAGCAGCAGTTCCAGATGGCCCCATTTTGTGGGGGTAGCGCAGAGGCTACACTAAAACAGCTTTGACGCTGACCCTATCGATTGGTGGGACCCTACTTCCAGCAGGTCCTCCGAGAATTGAGCGTGTTTCGAGCGAGCGGAACGTTACCGCGAGGGCAGAATTCGAACCCAAAGGAGGATGCAGCGTTCAGAGACAAAGTACCTGTCATTACTTTTGTGCAGATTTCGAGTCTCCAGATCCTGGATCCTTTCCACCTCTGCCCTAGGAAAGTGATATCACTTCCGCGATCGACGACCCACCTGTGTGAAGCCGCGTCTCGGTCATGGTTATCCAGAGAAAGCCAAAGGAAAGTTTAAACCTACAAAACGATTTATGTGCACCTTGTTGGCAACGAATCCCAAACTTGAGAAATTCGTTCCTAAATAAAAGGGAATAAATAAATGCGTTCTGTTTTTATTGTGAGTTTGAATGATCCAAAGAAGGTGTGTGAACACATTCAACCAACACAGCTGGGAATCAATCAAGTTTTTTTTAATCGGTAACACATTTTGAATGGTGAGACAACGATGTTCTGACTGCCCCTTCCTAGAAGAGCTTAAGCCACCGGCAGGCCTGATACCTCTAAATCACTGAAGGATATCGATGATAGGAGAATGTTGCCACAGCGATGTCCCACTAATCGTCACACCACACGATAATTCAAGTTGTAACGTTACAGGCGAAGCTGACGGAAGCCGGGATCGAATCCAACGCCAAGATTCGATGTTGTACCTACGTTTATCAATTTTTTCAAAACATTGATTAATGTTAATTATGTCTTGTACATCAATGTTTAGCGTGTTTCTTACCACGATCTATTGAAAAAAATACTGCAGACCTATAATTTTTTCTTGAACTCTATGCCTGAGCGCTCCCGTGGAACTATCCACGGGACTATTTTGGCATAAAATCTTTCGGAGCGTCGTTTTGCTACCAATCCAAGCCGTATTTGGCAGGATTTGGTAGGCTCTCTGGATTTTTTTGTTGTTGGCCACAGCCTCATGTCATCTCAGCTATGTTGTTTTGGGGAACCCTGCTGTTCGCTCTGTAGACGTGGCTGGACTTTAGCAAGGTTAACTAATTGCTTCATCTGCAACGTCTTAAATTTCTACCATCCGTCCTTCGATTATGTAGACCACGTGCCACGCTCTGTCTTATTATGTGTAGAGTTATTCACCTCGAGGATTTTTCCTCTCAAAGGAATTACATTCTATACTGAAATACTGGTGGTTATGGACTCATAATATATTGCCCAGAAACATGATTTAGCAATCAAATGTACAATAGCAGACTCCACGGGAGCCACAACATTGTCTGCGCAATTGCAAAGCACATTATTGCACTTTCAATATAAATAAGACACCTGAGGAACACAGAGGAAGACACAACTCACCTCAGCACAATCATCATCATCATATTTTGAGTTTAAAGGCGCACCGATAGTTTGCGTCATGTGACGACCATTTACCTCAGCACAAAAATATCACAAAACAACATCCTTGGTCGTTCGCGTCCTCACAAATTCGTAACACAGGAGAAAGCGCATGAGATGATAGCGATCAGAAGCTATCACTGAGTTGGCATTACTGGTTTAGTCCACCTCCTCAACGGTGGGCCCGGCACCGTTGCTCTGATGAGCCCCCGCCCCGGGCATGCCGCTCTGCGCGCCGCCGGCCCCTGGTGCAGCTTCGTCATGATGGGGTTGCATGCCTGCTCCAGCTCCTTCTGCTTGTGCTCAAACTCCTCCTTCTCAGCCAGCTGGTTGACATCCAGCCACTTGATGGTGTCGTTACACTTGTCCTGGATGGTGGTTATGTCCGTTTCGGAGAGCTTGTCCTTAATCTTTGCATCCTCCACCGCTGACTTGATGTTGAAGCAGTAGCTCTCTAATACATTCTTGGCCGTGATCTTCTCTCGCTGAGCCTCGTCCTCCTGCTTGAATTTATCAGCCTCGTCCACCATTCTTTCGATCTCGTCCTTGCTCAGACGGCCCTTGTCGTTGGTGATGGTGATCTTGTTGGACTTGCCGGTGGACTTGTCCTCGGCGCTGACGTTCAGGATGCCGTTGGCGTCAATGTCGAAGGTGACCTCGACCTGAGGAACTCCGCGCGGTGCCGGCGGCAGCCCGGTGAGGTCAAACTTGCCCAGCTCGTGATTGTCCTTCGTCATAGCCCTCTCACCCTCGTACACCTGGACTGTGACTGCCGGCTGGTTGTCTGAGTATGTGGTGAACGTCTGCGTCTGCTTGGTAGGGATGGTGGTGTTGCGCTTGATGAGGGTGGTCATGACACCGCCGGCCGTCTCGATACCCAGAGACAGCGGGGTGACGTCCAGCAACAGCAAGTCCTGCACCGCCTCGGACCTGTCCCCGTTCAAGATGGCAGCCTGCACGGCCGCACCGTAAGCCACTGCCTCGTCCGGGTTGATGGATTTGTTCAGCTCCTTTCCGTTGAAGAACTCCTGGATGATTTTCTGTATTTTAGGGATGCGAGTAGACCCTCCCACCAGCACGATCTCATGAATAGCTGCCTTGTCCATTTTAGCGTCCCGCAGCGCCTTCTCCACCGGCTCCAGGGTGCTGCGGAACAAATCCGCGCACATCTCCTCAAAACGAGCACGCGTGATGGAGGTGTAGAAGTCGATACCCTCCAGAAGGCTATCGATCTCGATTGAAGCCTGAGAAGAGGATGAGAGGGTGCGTTTTGCGCGCTCGCACGCGGTCCTCAGCCGGCGCAGCGAGCGCTTGTTCGCTGTCAAGTCTTTCTTGTGTTTGCGCTTGAACTCCTGCACAAGGAAGTTCACCATACGGTTGTCGAAGTCCTCACCACCAAGATGGGTATCTCCGGCAGTGGACTTGACTTCAAATATACCTTCGTCTATGTTCAAGATGGACACATCGAATGTTCCGCCTCCAAGGTCGAAGATGAGGACGTTCTTCTCACCTGCACCCTTCTTGTCGAGGCCGTAGGCCAGGGCGGCTGCCGTCGGCTCGTTGATGATACGCTTGACGTTGAGTCCGGCGATTTTCCCGGCGTCCTTGGTGGCCTGGCGCTGCGAGTCGTTGAAGTAGGCCGGTACCGTGATGACGGCGTCGGTCACCGTGGTGCCCAGGTACGCCTCGGCCGTCTCCTTCATCTTCGTCAGCACCATCGAGCTGATCTCCTCCGGCGCAAACGTCTTATCCTCGCATTTGTACTGCACCTTGATCTTGGGCTTGCCGGCATCACTGACGACCTCGAACGGCCAGTGCTTCCTGTCGGCCTGCACCGGAGCGTCGTCAAACTTGCGTCCGATCAGCCGCTTGGCGTCGAACACGGTGTTGGCAGGGTTGAGCGCCGCCTGTCCCTTGGCGGCGTCGCCCACCAGCCTCTCTGAGTCTGAGAAGGCGACGTAGGAGGGCGTGGTGCGGTTGCCCTGGTCGTTGGCGATGATCTCCACCTTACCGTGTTGGAACACGCCCACACAGGAATAGGTCGTGCCCAGGTCGATGCCGATGGCCGGAGTTTTCATGTTTGATGCGTTGGTTCACCGCCCGGTATGTTGTCTGATCACAATGCCTCAGCTTCAGGAGACCCTCCCACTTCTTAACGTTGCACCCACAATCAGTTGTGATGTGTTTCTGCCCCTCAGCCCTGTACCGCACATATTTAAACCGAGTTAGAGTTAACCGAGTATGCACTACGCTATTCCCGCATGGTCTAGAGTAGTCTGTGACGTCATTCGCCTACGATTGGCCAAGCTCGGGCGTGACGTCATGTGCCTCGAACCCTGATTGGCTGGCGACGAGTCATTCACGTAACGTACCGCATCAGCACGGCGGCGGCTTGGCAGAACACCAAGCTGTCTCTCCGGAGGTCTGGAGCGTTCGGGGTGGTGAATTAACCAGGAAATCAGGGATGTCAACAGGCTCTTGTGAGAGGGTAGCCCCAAATATTGAAACCGATGTCGCTTTATTCCGTATTTTCAGTAGCTACTTTTATCGTAACACAACATTCTTAAACCACATGTCAAAAGGAAGGATAATAGGCTTTCGCACGGAACGTTTCTAATTGATTGACGGTCAAATCATTATGAGTTAAATCAAATCATCATTGTCAAATCATCATTATGAATTACGAAAATTGTGGGTACCAGCTCCGTTTTTTGTGGGAGGGAGAAAAAGGTAGCCTTTTGAGCCAGCCCAAACTCCCTACCCCACCTTGCCCCACCTCACCCACAGATGGCAACGTCCCTGCCAGGAATCCCTCTCGACAGAAACGGCAATACGTTCATACGCCTTTTCTGCTCACTCAGCGCGATCGAAGTTCCACCACGTCCCTGTAGTATATGGCCACATTCGGACCCAGCCAGCAAGATTCCCACTGTTCCACCACGGCTCGGATGATTTCGCCTGAGCATGGCCACACTGGCGGTTTCGAGCCAAACCCAGGGGCAAGTTTCAAAAACATTGTCGCAGCGTCACCATATACACGGGCTGATTAAATTCGCAAACATTCAAATTTTCACCATCACCCTGATGGGGAAAGGGGTCGGGGTTACAACACCCCCTGCCCTGCTGTGATTAGCCAAAAATGGACAAAAGGCTTCGCGGCGAAAACCAGCGTGTTGCTTGCAGCTACAGCTTGCAGTTGATGTCAATTTGTATAACCTAAGGTCATCAGGTCACCTTCTAGGTGAATTCAAAGACTTTATATTTGCTAGTAACAGCCAATTTGGCGGCTAAGGGCCCAGGTTGCCTGGTGGCTTCACTGCCAGTCTTTAGATCGGATAGCATGGATTAATGAAGGTTCAATCCCCACGACGGAAAACCGCCTTCCGTGTCCGATCTAACCCGGTGGAGAGGATCCTTAAACACCCCCGCCAATACTCCCTCTAATTGGGCAAGTGCGCCTGTTGGGGGTGGCCCTAATAAAAAATAAACATATAACCATGTTAGCTATTAATTAGAATTTCAGGCATTTAACCGTATATCACCGCAACAGTCAATTCCCTACGTGAAGATACGTGGCGAAAATCTGTAACCCACGGCTCGGAAATCCGAGCCCGGGAAGCAGACAATAACGGCCCAAGTCTGGCAAGGGAGAGACCAGGAAACAAAACACTTCGAATACCAACAATGACACAAAAACGACTGCTAGGAAACAGGAAGTATTTAGTAAACCTGATACTTATTCGGTATTTCGGTGAAAAATCCCAAACCACTCCCTTAATCGGACCATTATTTTGTATTTCATCAGTAAACAATACAAAATACAGAAACGTTCGGGCTCGGGAGGCTTTACGACTCTAGCAAGCTCTTTATTCAGCTAAATAACAATTTTTCTAGGATGTAAAATACTCAGCACTTTTTGGATTCACAGAACATTCTCAAGTATACAACATCATTGACATATTTCATGGTAGCCGTTATGAAGCCGAAGATCGTCACATGAAAGATAATTTCAGAAGTAAATAATTCATAAAAACAGCTTATTGAAAGGTACTTATTAAAACAACTTATGTAAGGCCGTACTTATTAAAACAACTTATATAAAGGCAGAGGTTGGCGCACCCAAAAGCCCACTTAATAATAATTCGATCCATACTTAAAGGGCGCTCTAAAACAATTTGATGATGACTAAACGTCTGATTATCTTTTCTAAAAGCATTGCGTGTTTTGAGCTTAGCCCAACATATATGTATGAACATCGTGCGTGCAGCTTTGGCTGGTCAAACTGAGCATCCTTAAAGCGTGCGTGACACGGCTGCGTGACGACGACGCGTGGAACGGTGGAACAACAAGCCACAGGAAGTCTCCAGAGCTCCTTCAGCACAACCGTTCGTTTGCGCCCCAACATCGGAACACTTGTGCCGAGTCCTCACAGGAGACAGCGCAAACTACTGGGTGCCAAGGCCATTCGGCGAAAAACAGGGGCCGCAACAATCTCTGAAGCTGAGAGTTGAAACTGCCGAGCTGTTGTCCGGTGAATGTACGCTTTGACAGTGCACAACAGGCTTAGCACACTCGAGGTCACAAACGTCACACTGTGCCTAAGAATAAGCATCCAGTACGGTATCCAGTAAGCATCCAGTACGGTACTTAGACGGTTGACAGTATTCGCAAAAATGAATACCATTTACAGCACATGCAAAATAAGCATTCTTATAAAAAACTATGAATTTCTTCAGAGTACTATTCGCTCGAATGTGCACAGGCTGGGTCGTTCAAGATCAAACGAAACAGCACTCCTCTCACTCGTGCCGCAATTCTTCAATGACCTATCCACATTTCACTTGCTTTATTACACCTATAAGACTACGGCTATGTTACCGGTACCTGGCAGTGGAATATTGCGTCATTAAGACCAAGACTCCCACACCCAACTCAATATGCGCAAGATGTGCACCAACTTAGTGAGACCAAACATCACGGCGCGGTCCCAAAGTGCTCTGAGAAAGACGACAACTGGTGTTTCACCAAACAACGAACATGATTTGCCGCTATGAGACTACAAAAACACCACCCTTGTGTCTTCATAACGTAGACACGATAGCATTTGCGACTTGAACCACCAGAAATCGGGCTGCCTGAAGCCGGCCTGGGCACCTGGCAGCTGTGGTCAGGGCGGCGCGCAACTTCCCACGTTGATTACGACAGTTCATGAGCTGTGACCACCACAAAGCTCAACGGCTGGCTGAGCTGGTAACAAACTAAAACCTCAGCGTCCCAACCTCGGGGCTGCCAGAACAGGCATCGAGACGAGACGGACTTTAGCAGTAGCCTATCCCTCCGACTCCTCCAGATAGCTTCTGCATTTCCTGTGTGGTCGTCCGGCCCGGAGGAACGCACAGAGATGGACTGCACTAAGTCAGCTTTATTCCATAGCACAGAGTCACACTGTACTTTGGGCAGCATGGCGCGATAGCCAGTGACTTCCGTCACGGCTCCGCCTGCATACAGACGGTGACAGAGCAATATTGCCGTTCACATATGGCTGAGACGTCTCTGACACCAGCCGCCGCCCGGCGCCCAGGTTTTATCTCGTACAACTACCACCAAACTAGAAACTTCACACAACACTTAAATCGCATCCATCCGGGGCCCCTTTCACGAGTTTCTTCACCTTCCATGCACCATCCTATCGAACTATAAGGCAACCCCACGGTCCCGCGCCTCACGCAACCCACGGCTTCCGTTCCGGTCTGGCGCGGCACGAGACGCCAGTGTGACCGGTCATTTCACCGCACGTTAGCCACTATCGCCTCACGTCTTCCCACACACGGCGGCCCGATGGACGGTGACAGAGGACGCGTGCCGCGCACCGCCACACGAAAGTGGGCGCGTGAGACGACGCCGGCGACGGTTGGGTGGAGGGAGCCCAGGACGAGGGAAGAGTGGCCAGCGCCACAGCCGGCAGTCGTGACCAGCTGTGGGTGAGGTGCTGTTCACGGTGGATGCGACACACTTTTACCGGCCGGCGGCATACAACCCACCGAAAAGCGTGGCGACTGATGATGTCCACTGGTGAACATATGGGGTACTAGTGCGTGGGCCGTTTTCACTCCTCAACGGCGACACAAACGACAGCGCGGCGTTGTTTTTTTTTCCCGGCCACACACGCAGATGACCACAGCAGCGACAGATGCCGCCTGCGGAGCGCGCGCGCACGCAGTTAGATGGACTGACTAGCCTGACCGACTTGGTCACCGCCGCCGGCGGTAATCATTCACAGCATACACAGGACACCGTTGGAGCCTGGGTAATCAGGGAAGCAGGAGTGATAATGACAGCGCGCCGCAAACTGTCGTACACAATCCGCAATTCCGTCACACATGTGTCCGACCGACTAGTGACAGCCGCCAGCGCGATATTCTAGTCGGGAGGACGAGGAGCTGGCCCATGCTCTCAATTGCCTCCCCAGAAGTGTTCGTTCCGAGCAGCATCACCTGACCGGTGTGGAGTGATGCTGATGGACTTACAACAGCGTCACCATCATGTGAATCCAGGCGAGCAGCTCAGCTTGGCATCCATACACTGCCGAAGAAGGAGCGGTTCCAGCTGCACGTGCTCGCGTGAGACTCTTCTCTGTGGTACACTTCACCAGCCGACACGACGTCCACTAACGCCTGCGGACGGTTTGCGACCGTCAACGAACCCACTGACCCGGTCGACACAATGATGCGTTGAAGTTGAGGACCAGGCGGCCAGTGCCGCGGTCTCAACGTGACTCGATGGAGTCGGAGGGTGTGCGAGGCTCCTCCTCCGACTCCGGCTCCTCCTCCGACTCGGAGCTGGGCAGGCCGGCGATGGAGGAGCCGCTGGAGGACTCGGTGACCAGCACGCTGACCGGCTCCTCGCGCAGGCGGCGCCGGCCCGTCTCGGCGCTCCTCCTCTGACGGGCCATCACCCAGCCGGCCACGCGCACAGACAGGTAGCTGGCCATGCAGCCGGCGCACACCACGAACACCGACAGCACCACGTACGGAAACCACTCCAGAGAGTCGCCGGCGTCCCGCGACCGAGAGGAGCGCGAGCCGGGACCGCGCGAGAACTCCACAGAGCGGGGCGACGACCGCAGGCCGGAGCGTCGGAAACCCTGCCCAGAGCGACGCGCCTGCCGCACACCGATCTCCGTGAAGCTCTGGCCGTGAGGCAGCGCGTAAGCGTCCTCAGGTCGGTGCAACTCCATACTGGTCACAACCGCCGTCATCAGCACCACCGCCAACAGCCACAGCAGCCGGGAGATGTGCGTCCCCTCAGCCATTCCGGGTGGACGGCGCCTCAGCCCCTCAGTCCGACCGCCCCTCCTCAGCACCATACACTGTCACCGGCGCAGAGGCTGCGTCAGCCGGGCTACCATCGCGCACCTCCTCCTCCACGCACCTCACACGGAGCGGCGGCGTCGGCACTGAGCGGCGCTGACTAACTGAGCAATCTCCGGCCGGCCGCACACCGCCGCCGCCGCCGCCGAGGGTGGCTGGAACGGGGCTGGACAGCGGCGCTGGGGCCCGTGAACATTACCAGCGCCGGAGCCCGCTGACAGCCGCCACAGGGCCGCTGCATAGAAAAACTGACGCATCGCATCGATACAGAACCAGTCGCGACGTGTTTACCGGCTGTGTGGAGCTTACAGCTCCTACAGGGCAAGGCAGCAGCCGTCAACAGATACGGAGAGACGCAGGGTAGAGCTGAAGGTGAACGTGATGTGCCTACTCTTCGCTCGTGTTCTGACGGCAACATCACCGCGGTTCACCTTGCGCCATTCACATTTGTTTGCTATCGAAAAAAAACTTGTTCCTGTGGTTGCTGACGAACAAAACACTTCCTTTCACCAAATATTTTAGCGATTAAAAATGCCGGTGCATTTTTTACCCTGCACACCGATACCAGTCCAAATGCACGTATTCAACATTTGTACCGGCGCGAAGAACCTTCTAAAGAAGAAAAGAGGCCAGACATTGCTGCTACCAAGTACGGTGTGCCATAGTGAAGAAAGTCCAGGTTCAACCATAGCCGCTCCACAATTTCCCACAGCAACAGCAATCAATCCATCCGAAAACCTAAATTATCATTATAAATCCAATTCATATCCGAACAGTGAGAAGATAATTAGCATAATCACCCGGAGATATGTATCATTACCTATACTTTTGTGTGAAACTCTGTCGTATGAAACTGTACACTAAATCATGGAAAGTAACTATTGTAATATTGTGAATGTTTGTGGCAGATTATGATCATTAACATCTTTTTACTTTTCATCGTCTCTGCCATACTTTCTCCGCTCTATGAAAGCCATATCCGCCCCTTCAGTATACATATCTTCTGAGCTTTTTTATCATCTATTCATTGCTTCCCGACATTCAATAAAATGCCACTTATTCAAAAACCTCTTAACACCTCCAAAATATTTCCAGCAAACACTAAGGTAAAAAATAAACGGGAAAAGCTGACCAAAAAGGAATCCGACCTCATATCTATCGATATCCAATGTTTCCCTTTTCCACCAGCCCGATCCGATCCATCGAGGGTTCCAAGGTCCACTTTGACCCCAAATCACCGACACACACTGTTACAAAGCAGAATTGGAAGCGTTAAGGAGAAGCTGACGTTCTTTCGTACCTGAGTTGGGGTTTAGGGCGCTTCAGCAACCATGCTACTAGTAAATATGGCACGCATGACGTTCTTTCAAGTAACGATATAGCTATAGCTTGCTTGGTATTTCTATAGGCTTTAAGAAGGCTGACAAGTCGCAATAACTATGATGAGCAGAGTTAATATTTGGCTAAATGGCGCGCAATCAAAGCTCGAAGTACTAGATGGACTACTGAGACGAAAAGTCGCACAGAATACAAAACCGTCATCCTATTGTCGAGACGATTGGGATCATTTAGCTTCCATGATAGGTTTCTAGACCACTTGGCTGAAAAAAACAGACTAGAAGATAACTACATCAATTACAATGGACAATGTTTGGTAACGGAGTGCGAACAATTAGCCTACATTGGCGATATCTGCCAAAGCTTGTGAAAACTATCACCAAAAGAAAACTGGTTTAATGAAAGTAATTTTATGCAAAGTAATACATTTGTTCCTTGGTAAGTACAAACAATTCCTGGATTTATACAGTGATGCCAAAAACGATGTCACAGGCGGACTCGATGGGCAAGGAACACCCCCTCCAGACTGGCCCACCACACAAATCCCAGCGCCACTAACTGAAGCCTCCTCGGAGCCGCTCTGAAACATCGCTTCCACCCCCCCCCAATCACCTGCCCTGATGTGGGGACAGCGTTACCACACACACGGTTCGGCGCGACCCTGAAAGGTCGTGTACGTCAATACATGGAGTCACCCGACCCAAACGGCGATTCTAGCCCAGAGCCTACCAATCCGAGATCCTGGATCCGCCTCTGATTATTGCACAGCCTAATCCTCTCATTTTGGCCAGATTTTGTAGACGATATGAGCGCAAAACGACTACGCATTGGGATTTCTGTTTGGGTAACAAATCAGTAATAATCAATGGCGGAAAATCCTTAGACAAGATTTCATGTATCTTGCATCCAAACCGGCATGTATTCTACCTTGAATACAATCACCAGCTCCTGCCTCACTCTCGCGACTTTCGCTTCAACAAGCGATCGTATCGTGCATCGGTTACTCAAGGCCGAGTCGGCTGCGTCAAGCACGGCACGTCGTCACTGTACAGTCCAGTCATGTATATCATGATGTAGGTAACCAGGGATAATGGTAACGGCGCGGCCCGGCCCCGCTCCACCGCCAATACCTCAGCGGCCCCGCTCCACCGCCAATACCTCAGCAGCCCCGCTCCACCGCCAATACCTCAGCGGCCCGCTCCACCGCCAATACCTCAGCGGCCCCGCTCCACCGCCAATACCTCAGCGGCCCCGCTCCACCGCCAATACCTCAGCGGCCCCGCTCCACCGCCAATACCTCAGCGGCCCCGCTCCACCGCCAATACCTCAGCGGCGGCCCCGCTCCACCGCCAATACCTCAGCGGCAGCACCATATGTTGCGCCAGTTCGCCGCCGGCCTCGGAGCCGGTCGGCCCCGCTCCTACCGCGCGGCTGGCCGCAAACGAATGAATGATCACACTTTGTTTTACCCAAAACAGAGCGGTATCGATATGAGAAATGGGGATGGACGATGGAACACATTTCTCCACACGACTTTGCTTCCAACTCTCACGATAGGATATGAAAAGCTGCGTGAAAAGACTCAGCTAGGCGCATAGTCAGCACCTACAGCAAATAATACAATTGGCGAGATGGCACTCTTGCGCACACGAGACCGGAATGTTTGGACGGACACCATGGTCGCAGTACCGCGTCGACTTCTATAGCGCTGCGCTGCCTGGACCTGGGCAGGAGCCGATTCAGCAGGAGCGGCCAGCTGACGCGCGCCCGAGAGCGGGCGGCAGCTGCGCGCACCACCCAGAACAGCAGCCGGAGAGGGAAACCAGCCCGGCTGCAGCCGGGCCGGAGAAACCGGACGCCGCGCACACTGGCTGCAGGCCATTAGTGTCCACGCCGGCGCTAATGACGCCGCGCTGTAATCTACCTCTGTTATCCTACGACAAGCCACGACGCTGGAAACCACATAAATTATACACTTATACCCAGCTTTGAAACGATATTTAATACTGACCGAGTAATTCTTATCAAAATTTATTGGATATAATTGCACAAGTTATATATTATAATCGGACAAAATTTATAAAAAAGTGGATTGCTTGCACCTGATCCGCCCCAAGGTGTCATAAAATACACTTATGCTAGATATACACAGTCATATGGATGTGTACCCCGAACTCCAGAAACCATGCTGTGAGGACCATAGTTTCTGGGTGATAATCTGTCCAGCCAGCTGTTATCGAGCGGCGGCCACTTTAATGTGGTTCGAGTTCGGCAACCTCACCGACCACCATAAAATATACCGGTTTTCTCTCGTGTTGATTACCTTGAAATAATCGGCCACTCATCTGCACGAACGGCAAACTAATACGAAGCATAGTGATACTGATGGCGTACGACTAGATGATTTCAATCTGTTTAGAACTAGTACACACCTGTACTGCAAAGTCGCTTTAAAATTGTCCTCCAGAAGATTTATTCCAACCACTTATGCTGTAACGAAATTACTGAATCATGACCGTAGCGTCTTTCTCGTACGCATCGTTCCATCGTCCAATCTAGGCGGTTTGAGGGCCCTAACAATACCTAATCATCATTGGGGCTTTAGGGCGTCCAATTGATCATGATTATGATAATTGGGATTTTAGGACATCCCAATGATCATGACTATGATGACTACGCATGGACTGTGGGCCAGCAAGGCTCCTACCAACTTGAAACGCATTGAGGGTGTAAAGCACAAGTTTCTTATGTGGTTGGCAGCTAAGTCAGACAAACCAGTTACAGCTACCGCCATATCACGCATTTACGTCATTTCAAGCTTCCATCAATGCGTTCACGGCTTGCGCAATGTGGCTTGCTGTAGCTGCACAACGTTTTCTCTGGCCGTGTTGGTTGTCGTCTGGTTACGGCTTGTTTCAGTTTACTAATGCACGGACGTAGATCCCGAACCCAGAGGTTATGGGATGTTCCAAACGCCCGGGTGAACACTGTTCAGAGATCTCTCTTCTGCAGAATTCCCTCGCTCACAAATTATTTCCTTAACTTGCGCAGAGGCGTTGATTTCTTTCATGATGGTGTTTGCATTTTTAAATCGGCCGCCAGGCAGCTAGCGAACGCTCTGGGGCCATTCGTGTAAACGCGCAGGGACCGCGACTGCGGGTGAAAACGGGGTCATGTACATCACACATATATATATATATATATATATATATATATATATATATATATATATATATATATATATATATATATTTCATATGCATTTAATTTTAGCCACTGTGCATTGCGTAGGTTTTGTGCCTTTTGAGTAACAACGCATGTGTGTACTGTACAAACTGGTCTTACCACATGACAGCACCTATAATTGGGATCTTCCTATTGGTGTTCACTGAAATACAAATACAAATACAAGCCCTGTTCCGCCTGTCAGCACAATTTTGTCAGCAGGCCCCCCAACCTCTCCTCCAGAAAAGAAACAGCAGCGCCATAACCGCCTCTAGTGTAGATATATTGTGCAGCTAACCAAACGAAAACGAAACATAATACTTATCTACCAATCACAAAATAGTAGGCTGCCGCTGCCGTGTTGTTATTATTTTTCAGCAGCACAACAGCAGGCTGTCGGCACGTAAAACCTCTAAGACCAGTTCCCGGGGAGAAGTTAAAATCCTGTGACGTAGGCGCAACGCTACCCGCCAATTGGTGCTCACAAAACTCTGTTGACAGACGGAACAGGGCTAAAAATGTGGCTCTCAAACACATAGATTGGACGACGGTACGGTGCTTATGTGAGAGACTGTACCTCCAGTTGCAACGCTTACGTGAAATGGACTCACGCCATCCAAGCTCGGGCAAAAGTTCACCCCCAGCCTTCAAACACCACAAATTCTACCGGCGGAGTTGTGATAACTGTAAGCAGGTGACGACACCTGACGTACCACAGTGAACTGACCCCAAATGGCACGTGACGACTCGGAGACAGCTGCGACGTGGATAAGGCGCGCTACACCTCGCCTCCGCCGGCTTTTTACTCAACAACGAAAAAGACTGAGAGGGCTGCGGCGAGACTTCCTCCACCTCAGTCGGGACAGGTTAGGCGCATTGTGAAATACATCGGTGATGGACTTAGCTTTTACACCGAGCAGAAATGCTAACTGGTTCACTAGGGAAAATGGCTCTTATTTATAACATAAATATCTACTTCCAGCTACTACCGATTAGTTCAGGGTCTGGCTGTAAAACCAAACTTAAAACTGTTAAAAACAAATTTAAAGCACGCATCCCCTCGGAATTTTTGAAAATCATGTAGAAAATGTTTGGTAAAAATGTAAGAAGTTCAATTTTTCAGTAAGAAATCTTGACCTGGGTCAAGTAAAAATAGGCAAAAGTTTCACAACACATGGCAATATGCAACAACGCCGCCAATCACAAATTCCGGCTCTTACAGCGTCCAATACTGCACAATTTACATATCTTGATAGATTTAAACCAGTTACGGGCTCACAAAAATGGTCTGCGCGATTACCTATCACAAAAGACGGAGGCAATAACTCAGCATAGGAGCACCAGATTGAGGTCAAACTGAAGAGGCGCACCCCACGCCGTAGACGACTCCGCCGACCAGTTTCGCTTGAAATCCAGAACAGGATTCTTGTGAAAATACGGACCTGATGAAAAATATCCAGAAGGCTACGTGGCCGAATTAGAAGTTATTTTTCAATTTGGCCCATACGTATTCGGTTTTAAACGGAAATTTAGCTTGATCTAGTCTTAACTTTTCATATGAACACTCTAGAAGTGGGAAAACGCATCCTGGTTTAAGCATGGGCACTACATAGAAGCTAGTGCTACACACAGGATTCCATCCATGGTTTCTCACGGCTCTATATAAATAACTCCTAAAATACATGCATCCGAAATCACTGTTGGACAATTGTTACGTCTCCGATACTGCCTGTTCTGCAAATGGCGGACCGGTGGCGCGCGGTGCTGACCTCTCCACTGTACCGCCGCCGCGGCAGCACTCAGTGCCCGGCAGACGGGCCCCCTGCCCTGGCTGTGTGTGCTGACCTCTCCACTGTACCGCCGCCGCGGCAGTACTCAGTGCCCGGCAGACGGGCCCCCTGCCCTGGCTGTGTTTCTCATCACGTACCGGCTGGGAGCCAACAGAATGCAGCGGCCGCACTGAGTGAAAGGAGCGGCGTCCGCTGCATCGTACGCGTAATCCCGCGCAGAGCACAGCTCGGCGCCTGCATCATTATGAGCGAAAGGCACGCTCCCCTTTCAACAGCATCTAGCACAAGGGTTTCGCAACCTAGCGGTCAAGAGTGGCCATGGTTATGGCCAGTAGCTGGTCAGACGAGCAATCATGCGGCAGAAAAGTGCACGAAGGCTAGGAGGGCACGCTTGGAGATCAGCAACCGCTAATTAACCATGCCGCGACCGCAGTGTGCAGCAATCACCCTGCAGGTCAAGGCTAAATGTATCGTAGCCACTTATATGGCCCCCTATTCCAGAGAAAACTATATCTTATCATAAGGCATATTTCAGATTACTTCGTCACACTCTACACCGGTAGTTGGGAACACCTTTCTCCATTCAAGTCGATGCTGATGGGACACTAGAGCTTTCTCTCAATTAAGGATATCGACCGCGCTCTTACGGAATGGCGATTTGAAGCCCAGCAATACTGACATGGACGCACGCCAGATTGAACGCTTCAGCCGGGTCTGGTCTCGCGACAGATATTATCGGGACTTCTACCCAAGGTCAGCACAAATCTGCAGCCAGGTATCCAGGCTAATCCACCACGGCCCCGACAGCATTACACGGTGATTGTGTATGCTTCTGAACCATCAGTGGGCAAGGGCGATGTATTCAGGTCAGACACCGAAGGCATCACCCTATTCCTGAAGAAACGGAGTCGGTACAAATACATTCCGACTATGGCATTTACCATGTCTGGTGGTGTGGTCCTTTTCCTACCGTCACAGCATCATTAGGAAGGAAGCATACGGTGGACAGCAGCTAAACGACAGGTCTCTGAAACGCTGAGTAAGTGTGTTTGGCACCCCGACACGTTGCTGTGAGAGTAAATGTACTAGTCCCACATCAGTGCCGGATCCGAGAGGATGGTTGGCGGGCGGAGGGGGATCGAAGGCAACGGAAAAGAAAGACGAAAAAACACGTGATTAGAAAATCAGCCAAACACGGAGGGTTAGGGACGGGAAAATGCCTGTCTGCCCCCCCCCCTAGATCCGCCCTGCACAACATACACGTAAAATGATTTCCTGGGGTAGTTCTACCTTCAAAGGGCTGTACTTCCTACGGGAAAAGCAGTGGGTTCCAAATTATTCCAACATCAAACTAGAGACAACATGAAATTTCTCGCATTCTCACCTGCCAAACATGCTACCAGCACCGAGATGTTTTTAATAACTAAGGCCGCGAGATCGCCCTGGTCACTGAAACGCCACAAAATAACTCAACGGAAGCCGTTTTACTTTCTTCGTTCGTCATCGACTTCTGACAAACGCGCACGAGAACCCGTCCACCAAAAACTAAGCAAAATCGGAGGCGATTTAACGTGTTAAGTGACTTTTTCAGAACCTTATCATTCAGTTTTCATAGCATATCTGAGGTAGTGCAATATTCCATATACAGATCATTGTTTCACGTTTGCCATTTTCCAGGACATCATGCCGTGACTTAGGTCCCAGTAAGAGGCGGAGGGTATTCTGTCCCCGCCACTTCTCCAACACGAGCCACATAGGCCCTAAATGCCTCCATCCGTGGCCAATATTACGAAAATGCAACTTTTTCAAAATCATTCTTTGAGCACATATGCTGATAGGGAATTCTTCACTGCACTTGAAACAGGCATAGAAAGCACAAACCGTGCGCTGGAAGTCTTTGCAGAGTTGCTTGAAGTAAGCACTCAGGCGCGCCACCCGCGGACCAGAGATCTGCCACGAAAACTACGTACATTTCATCATGCTTAAAATCGACCATAAAAAGAAAGAAAGGGTCAAAGTATGGCAATAATACTGTTGGGTGAGTCCATTTCAATGGTTTTTGGTATAAAATAATGCAAAAATAGTTTTTACAACTATTTTATAGACCATTCTCTGACCATGCTACATATCTCAAAAACTGCTTGATTTACAAATACAAAGAGAGGGATTTAAAACTTGGCCAGCATCGGCCCAGCATAAGACTACCATCAAACGATTCCCCAGGATGAGATCTACAAGGGCAAGTCAAAATATCTTGCGTCCATTTGCAGCCCCGTGCACCAGATGGCATATAATAACTCAGGTTGTGGCTCCAACCAAGCCGCTGCGGTGCTAACGCAACGCCGTGAGTTACCGAATAGAGGCATGGATCAGGCCAGAATGCGCGATGTGAGTGGACAATCAGAGAACGATGCTATAAGAAATGCCTAGAAGTGCTGAAACTAGTTGATAAAATTTCAAAACACTATAACAGTCTAAATTTTTGTATTGACTGCTGTGTTGACTGTTATCTAAATACCCAGAGGGACTGCCTACAACGAAAGATTTATTACATGAGAAATGTGCCTGCTAGGTATGTCAATTTCGGGATTGGGATCCCGCTATTTTCAAAAGGCCGAATCCCGGGATTAAGCCTCTCGTGATCCCGGGATTCCGACATTTACTATAGTACTTTCAAGCAATGCCGAGACAGCAAAAACGATACCTAACAATCCTGTTTTGCTGCATATCACAAGTTAATCCGTGTATAGTGAATACTAGTCGGACTTTTTCATCCAGGTGAACTCGGTCGCCGTAACCATCGGAGTCACGAGGTGTCCTAGGGATCCAATCCGGAATCGAATTTCCTCGTCGTTCCCACTGTCACGAGCCGACGCAAGATGACGCTCGAGCTGCTCAGGTGACCTACGTCCCATAGTTGGCGATACCGCGATATCGTATGTAGCGGAGGGGGAGAAACGGACTGACTTTCACGGACTGATATTTTGATATGCCTTGATGAAACTCAAGGGAGGGATAGATTCTACCCCATTCTTCTACTCTGCGCGTTAACACGTGCACTGGAGGGGCCTTGGATACTCCCCAACTATTTTCCCGGGATGATCGGAGAACCGCTCTTAACCAAAACACGGTAATCGGCCACATTTGAGAGAATTTAACAGCGCGTCGAATAGTGAAATAATTTTGAAAATTGATCGAAATGTTTTAGACTTATAGGCTTCTAAAGTCAGACCTGCATTTTAAGATCGCCACGATCGCGCAGTCGAAACAGTTTGCTTGCATTGGAAGAGTACGGACGTCACAGCGCTATATAAACCGTATGATATGTCAAGGTCAGCTTACGTGAAGGTCAAGGTCAAAGTTCAAGGTCATATCAGCAATTTCAAACTCATTGGCCCGATGCTTTCGGGCAGCTGATGTGACCCGGTCTGACGTATATTATGCTATGACATCATAGTTAAGGTAATCCAGTTGCAAGGTCAAAGGTCAACATTAAAGATCATGGGTAAAGGTCAATCCTCATTTCCCTCCCAAGGTTTGCTATAGCGTTACTTAAAGTGTGCACTATAGGGAGTGTACCATATTGTGACGTGATAGGTCAATGACTTTGAATGACCTTGACCTCAAAATTGATGGAAAGTTTCTTCGCGACACAACCTCTATGAACCTGGTCCGGCTTTTGCTTACTCCCGGCTTTTTTCCCGCATAACCAGGGCATTTCCCAACAGATCCCAAGCATGGCCAATATTTGACCTTTATGACCCCGTTTGACCTTGACAGTATAGACCTAGGTCAATGAAAATAAGTTATGATGTAGATCACCATAGCCCTCACCCATCCCCCATCGGCGTTTTTTAAGCCTCTTAGTTCCGATATCTCAGGGGGCCTACCAGCCCCCATCCTGTGCGCGTTAGTGTCGGACACCTCTCCAGTACGGTTGTTCATAATCACTCGAATGCCGGTTATAATATAATATTCCCATGCAGCAAAGGTGTTACAGTTATACCAAAAAGCCGGCTCAGAAATAAAAACCAAGCTCAAATACACATTCCTGATGCCTCCCGTTTGGTTATTCATGGTGACGCTTATGAATTTATGGCAGACCAGGATTGCTGTATCGTTGTTTATAGATGACATGTATATTGTTTGCAGTGTTTCAAACTACAATTTGACCTCATTTCATGGCGCGTTGACAATATCTGCAAAATATATTACGGGCATCTTGGGCTGGATTGAGTTGCTCCAAATGCCCCTCTTTTCCCTGTCCTGATTATGCCCATGTAAAATAAAACCTATATTTCGAATGCTATTTTTGTGCGCTGTTTAATTATCTGATAAATGAGCTCTTTTGTCCAAAAATCGGATGAAATTTGCAGTATTGCGAAGGAGCTTTCCACGAAAAGTAATATTGGCCACGGACGGAGGCATTTAGGGCCTATGTGCGAGCGTGCCGTGCGACACACCAAGTTAAGTGTGCGTACAAAGCAGGAGTGTTGCATACTCCCACCAGGAAGTGGAGCCGCAGCCTATCCCACGTAATTCAGCGCTGGTACACCGAGTTTAAGCGCTGACTTGGCGGGCTGGATATCACAGCATGCCAAGACTAGGCACGCATGAACTGACTTTAAAATATGGGCGAGACCCACCCCATAAGTCACAGAGCTGGGCGACAACCACCACCGGTACTTAGCAATCTCACCCAAGGACCGTTTCAATACACCGACTGGGTCAGTAGGTATCTGGTCCCTACATTGTTTCAAAACTGTACCTTAAAGTTTAACTGAAGCGCTTGAAAAAGCTTAAAACTTTAGCAAAAAAATCGTGAATTGCTCACACACTGCTCTTGGCATGATAGGAGCAAAACACCTTTAGCTTACTGTCCGGAAAGCTCACATTTACGATATGCAAAAGAGTGCAATAAATCATACCAGGGCCCCATTTCATAAAAGTTGTATAAATGTGACGTGTTTTACACCCCATTCACCAGCAAAGTAACGTCACACTCAGCATCATGTTTCATAAAGTGCGGTGACATTCATGCAAAAGCGGCGTAGATATGGAATGCAGCGTGAATTACGCCCAATCCCAGAATGGAATTACTCCTTTCAAATATAACATAGAACTGCTTTATTAACATCAAAAATAGCATATACAATTTTTAATACATTAGTTGAAAGAAAATTATTGTACTTATTTGCTCTTATTCGATTATCAATTTTCTCATGAACTTTTAAAAATACTCCGGAGGAAGACGCGGTAACAGCAGACGCAATAAATAAACGACACATTTGTTTTTGGCAGTACCCTTTTTTTAGGCAATTACTGTCCTTTATTACCCTGCTAGAAGGTTATTGTATTATTGTTGTGCAAGTGTACTTCAGTGGAATTCAAGTTGAAGTGTGGTTACTAATCGTGAGTGAACTGTGAAAGGTCCGTGAAACTTATAATTTCGTGAAACTGGGAAAGGAATAGTGAGTCAACATCTTTGAAGAATAACTAGATGCCAGTAATTAGGTACCTATATCATCATTTTCGCCAGAGGCCATAGTAGAGATACATGAATTTTGTTGGTGACAGGCACTTAAACACGCGCCCCGCTGGGGTCCCTTGCATGACGCGCCCCGCCGGGGAGGTGTTTTCGCCCCCCCGTATCTCGTTCCCCACGGAAGCTAAAAGAAAATTACGGGCGGCGTTCGAAAGCTCTTGACAAGACGAAGAGATTTTATAAGAAGAATTTTTATGTCAGGTCAATATTGAGGTCAGCATAGGTCAAAGAAGGCTCCATAGGCTTACAACAGAGCAGTATACGTTTCCCTCTCTAGATCTGCCCTCAGAGAAGATAGAGCAAATATTTATGCATCATTGGATTCCTCTCATCGCGGCAAATCGAATGATGCATAATATGACCTTGCTAGGTCAAATCTTCAAAATGACCTGACCTCGACCTAGGTCAGGGTCACAGAGTGGCCTGGTATGGTCATGTTGCATATCAATCGACTCCCCGTGACAATATAAGTACAATGCAAGCAGAATGGGAGCTTTATCTCAATTCAGTGATAATTATTGGTAAACAATCACTCTCTGCTCCCGTGACCTGTTATGACCTTTGAGAGGTCAGCTGCTCAAAAACTCAGCCTTATGGTCAAGATCGTGGTAAGAATAGTCAGTTTGGGGATTTTCGGCTTTATATATCCAGTATTTACTGAAAACAACCCCATTCTATTTTTCACCATAGACTTATAATGGGGTGACCAAAAAACTGACCCCACCTTAGGTCAACAATATCAAAATTCCGAGATAGCAGATTTGTAGACCCTAATGACCATATGATATTGTGGAAGTTTTAAACTGATCGGTTAGCAAATGTTCCCTGGGCGCTGCTTCAAACTCGTAATTTCAGGTTTTGAGGTCGGGTCACTTGACCCTGAATAGCTCCTTGACCTGACAAGACCTTAACTCAAAAATTTGGTCAGATGTGTAAAATTAATCAGGGATAAGGTACTGTAAGTTTCGTTGTTCTGCGTCTCTTCATTTTTGAGCTATCTGGGAAAACCAGGAGGAGGCGAATTTCCCCAGCGGGGCGCGTGTTAAATTGAATGTTTACCCCCCCCATAGACTCCATATAACACAGTATCAGTGTCAGCCTATCTAGGGTTCTGTACTCCCTAGACTGTAAAATAACAGTAACGGCAGAAAGTCAAAGTAAAAAATAAATGTCAGCTTTCCTGTGTATTTGCATCAATAGCTATCATCATTGTTGGCATACCAAATGGCCATATAACTCTGTATATCAGCTCAATTTGGCAAGAGTAACTTGCACTTCAAACATATGCAAGGAAGGACTTACACACCTTTTTATTTAGGTTTATTTTGGGACCGGGGTGGCCTAGTGGCTTCGTTGTCAGCCTACGGATCGGATAGCATGGATTAACGTGGGTTTAATCCCCACGGCGGGAAACCGCCTTCCGTGTCCGATCTAACCCGTTGGAGATGATCCTTAAACACCCACGCCAATACTCCCTGTAATTGGGCAAGTGTGCCTGTTGGGAGTGGTCCTAATACAATAAAATAGAAATAAAAATTTTACATTCATGACTCTTTTTGTCCTTCACTACACTACCTAGTTATGCCTGAGATTCAGAAGTTCAGAAGAAATTATATATTTTTCATATTTTGCTTCATTGTCTGATAAATGTTACGCTGCTACTCCTTGCATAGCTTTTCAGAAGTATTTTACACCTTCAACGTACATGTTACGCCTTTTATGAAATGGGGCCCAGAAGAGTAATGTCGTCATTAATGCATCGGCCCCAGGGCTCGGAATAAGCCCCGCTACTCGACATGAGCCCCAATACTCGGCATGAGCCTCGCTACTCGGCATGAGCCTCGCTACTCGACAGAGCGGTCTACAACACTGCCAGCCGGCTGGCGGGGGCGGTACCTGGGGCGGGCGTCTACAGCACTGCCGGCCGGCTGGCGGGGACAATACCTGGGGCGGGCGTCTACAGCACTGCCGGCCGGCTGGCGGGGACGGTACCTGGGGCGGGCGTCTACAGCACTGCCGGCCGGCTGGCGGGGGCGGTACCTGGGGCGGGCGTCTACAGCACTGCCGGCCGGCTGGCGGGGGCGGTACCTGGGGCGGACGTCTACAACACTGCCGGCCGGCTGGCGGGGACAATACCTGGGGCGGGCGTCTACAGCACTGCCGGCCGGCTGGCGGGGACGGTACCTGGGGCGGGCGTTTCGCTGGACTTGGCCCGGGAGCCCCGCCGTGGGAGCGGCGACGCCACCGCCGCGGCAGCGACACCTGCCGCAGAGCAGCGCAAACACCGTGTTCACTCGCGTGTCCCGTACTACTGCACATTCATCACCTCCGCTACACATGTCGTCGTTAAAGACCATTCAGATAAGCGAGTACATCGCAGGGAAACATGGCAAAGCATCCGTGTCGTGTCTTTCTAATTTTTCTTCAGTCGCATGGAGGAGTGTAGGCTATATTTCCTTTTTCCTCACAGCGCTGGGTATGTTAAAATTCAGTCAACTAGATATTAATAACCCCTGCAACGATCCGTCCGGTAGGAGATATCAATCACTTGCTATTAATATGAATACAGCACTATCAACTCCTATGACAGAGCCTCCCGTTCAATTATCAGACACATGACTCATAACGGAGAAGGGAGCGTGACGACTTACGGCTAACGCTACTTGGGATTGAATTCGCAATGCTATTAGAAACGCATTTTATCCCAAATTAAAATGTTGTGGAACTGATCATAACAATCGCACACATTTACAGACGACCCCAGCCATTGTTCGAATCCTGACCTGGCGTGGATTTACTCCTGGTGGAGCGTGTTTTGGTTCCACTTGCACCCGCATCGCCTCCCTCTGCCGAAAGAAAGAACTGTGTCAGTCAGACAGAATATCCTCTGTTTGTAATCTACCAATATGGCAACTATGGTCTGGCAGATACCGATCTGACGCAAACGTGACCAAGAGTTCACCGCTGCTCAGATATCGGCACAGAGAGCCGGCGAGCGCCAGACACCGACCTGAGACGGCGGGTAGGGTGGGCGTGGCGGGGTTCTTGGCCGCCCTCGAGCCCCTCCGCCGCGGGGTGCCAGGCGCAGCACCTGAAACAAAACGGGGAGTCCTCCCTCAAACACCGGCCGCCAGAACGGCTCAGCGCCAATAAGGTCAACATGAGAGAAACAGACTTATGCACAGTTGCACCCAATGCGAGCAAAGCTCCAGACCTTTCAACTTTCAAACCAACTTACCACACGCAAATATAATTTCAGACATGTTTTAGGGCCACATTAGCCACAAGTGGTTGTATTGGCACCATTAGGAATATAACTCAGTTGATCATGCACAATAAATGCACCAGCCTCTAAGCTGATAACCGGCCAGGGGTCCGAGCGTTTGGACGTGGTCCGACTGTCTGTAGGGAGACAGGCACCTGATCTGCGGGGGCCGTCGGCGTCCGACGCGTCCTGTCCGCTGCTGGTGTCGAAGCCCGGCAGGCGGCGTCCGGCGGCCCCGGCGCGGCGCCGGCCCGACACCAGGTTATCTGCACCAATCACAGAGTCAACAGACATACGCACTCGGCCCGACACCAGGTTATCTGCACCAATCACAGAGTCAACGGACATACGCACTCGGCCCGACACCAGGTTATCTGCACCAATCACAGAGTCAACGGACACACGCACTCATGTTTCCCGGATACCGCATCACCCTAACACCCATGATACATAAAAAACAGCGCTGAATAAGTAGCTACTTTTCTTTAATCACCTGATCGGGAAGTGAACTTTAGTAAGCATGTGCGGAGACAATTTCGCCTCAGCTTCAGAGTGCGCGGCGGCCAGTGTTGTGAACTTGGGTTACTGACCCAGACTGAGGGGGAGTGGGGGTCACTGACTCAGACTGAGGGGGAGTGGGGGTCACTGACCCAGACTGAGGGGGAGCCGAGGTTACTGACCCAGACTGAGGGGGGAGTGGGGGTCACTGACCCAGACTGAGGGGGAGCCGAGGTTACTGACCCAGACTGAGGGGGAGCCGGGGTCACTGACACAGACTGAGGGGGAGTGGGGGTCACTGACCCAGACTGAGGGGGAGCCGGGGTCACTGACACAGACTGAGGGGGAGTGGGGGTCACTGACCCAGACTGAGGGGGAGCCGAGGTTACTGACCCAGACTGAGGGGGAGTGGGGGTCACTGACCCAGACTGAGGGGGAGCCGGGGTCACTGACACAGACTGAGGGGGAGTGGGGGTCACTGACACAGACTGAGGGGGAGCCGAGGTTACTGACCCAGACTGAGGGGGAGTGGGGGTCACTGACCCAGACTGAGGGGGAGCCGAGGTTACTGACCCAGACTGAGGGGGAGTGGGGGTCACTGACCCAGACTGAGGGGGAGCCGGGGTCACTGACACAGACTGAGGGGGAGTGGGGGTCACTGACCCAGACTGAGGGGGAGTGGGGGTCACTGACCCAGACTGAGGGGGAGCCGGGGTCACTGACACAGACTGAGGGGGGAGTGGGGGTCACTGACACAGACCGAGGGGGAGCCGAGGTCACTGACACAGACTGAGGGGGAGTGGGGGTCACTGACACAGACTGAGGGGGAGCCGAGGTCACTGACACAGACTGAGGGGGAGCCGGGTCACTGACTCAGGCTGAGGCGGAGCCGGGGTCACTGACTCAGACTGAGGGGGAAGCTGGGGTCTCTGACCCAGAGTGAGGGGGAGCCGGGGTCACTGACCCAGGCTGAGGGGAGCTGGGGTCACTGACCCAGACTGAGGGGGAGTGGGGGTCACTGACACAGACTGAGGGGGAGCCGAGGTCACTGACACAGACTGAGGGGGAGCCGGGGTCACTGACTCAGACTGAGGGGGAAGCTGGGGTCACTGACCCAGAGTGAGGGGGAGCCGGGGTCACTGACCCAGGCTGAGGGGAGCTGGGGTCACTGACCCAGACTGAGGGCGCGCGCCGGAGAGCCGAGCGCCAGGGTGGTGGGCTGGGCGCGGTTCTCAGCCATCACGGCTGCCTGGTCACGGGTGAGCAGCAGACGGCTGCGGGACACCAGGCAGGTGACGGAGCGCGAGTCCAGCGATACTATGTACTCCAGCACGTTGTCGCCGATGGTGGACCTGACGGTACAACACCTGTCACTGCGCTGCGCCGCAGAACAACGGCGCTGTTTCAACGGGCAGGTGAGTTCCACAGTGAAGAGCCGTTATTCGGAGATAGTATCGGCTGTGCTCTTATATATCCGTTTTCTTTTGGCAAACATTTCCGCAATAAGACCCAACAAAAATCCAAATTATATAATTATTGCACATCATCACCTTTAGATGCATACTACAGACAAGCATCACGAAAGCCAAGTACCAAAATTGAGAATGCAATATAGAGCGTTCAGGAGCAATTATCAAAATTATCCGGAGAAGTGGGAGCCGCACTGATAATACCTTACACAGTATGTTCTTAAATGACTACAGAAAAGGAACATGAACTTACTAAGGTATGTTGCAAGTCCCTACTATGCCCTGAAGATTTATATACATGCTCAAGCCTCTTCCAACACAGCGACGGGCGTCTGACATATTCATAGTTCCCTGTTTTGCCAGCACTTTATTTACGGCAGCACCTGAGCGACTGCGCCAATCCCACCATGGAGCTTGACCAAAACCAGTAGAGTTCAGGGCCACAAGGTTTGCACATGGGGGCAAAGCGATTCAACACTATCTGAGAAACCTTGCAGTCACTATCTCCTAAAACAGGCCAGCTGCCTATCGCAGCAGTCCTTCAACAGCACTCACATCCTGTGTCCGGTGATGATGGCAGACTCGTAGTAGCCCTCGTCGTCATCGCTTCTGACGAAGACGGACAGGCCCTTCCACAGGGTGTCGATAGGCAGCACGTGGGCGGGGGAGACCTGGCGGCGGGTGAGGTCGTCGAACTGGACCAGCCAGCGGCCGTCCCGCTGACAGGAGACCAGCCGGCCCGGGTAGTAGCTCTGGTCCACCCACAGCGCGAAACACAGCAGGTCTGGCGACGCCGCCGCCCGCTCAGTCAACGCGCGCCGACAACAGGCCAGCACAGACAGAACGCACCAATTAGCCATGGTCTTTAACGTTTTGTGGGATAAATGGTACCCTGATAAGGGCAATGATTCTAAAAGCGACAGACTTTTTCACTTGGCCAATATCGCAAAAACATCAAAACAAAGTACGCCCCGTGTTGTCCATTTACGCCGGCTCTTTGGCCACACGTGGGGACTCCATGAACACTACATCCGCGCCATCACAAATGAGAACTTGAGGGGCCCACTCGAGCATGCCACAGCAGGGTGGCTAACTGATAACCCTCCATCCCACATCGAGCTGCTGGAGCGCGCGGAGCAACGCCGGTTTGGCTCCAGTACAACTACGCGTGACACCGTCCAATAGACTTGACCAGGCGGACAACAACGTGAGCTGGGTCGCGGGGACCCTTACTCCATCCAGTATCTCGCGGCAAACCCAGCCTACCAGGGCCCCTGTCAAAGCTCGGACCCACATCTTACCGACACATTTCTACTAGCGATGCCCACACACTGTCTTTAGTTGTTCCTCTTGGAAAAAGGGTCGCCCAGGACCCTCCCTGAAGCTGACTGGCAAAGGACTGGTACAAAGTTACAGCGTGGTGGCGGTCATGGGGAGCCGCTGCCAAGAGACCCCAGAGCCGCGAGGATACGCCGTTCTGACCACCGGAGGGAAACACCAACATAATCCTAAAATCGTAAGCCGTCCACAGACACTCAATGAGTTCTCCTACAAGTAAAACGAGTTTTACTTCCAATTTTACATTTCTGAACAACTTCTCATCAGAGTACATCTTTCCCCGTCCAAAGGGACCGTACAGTCAATATATGTCAACGTAAAAACAGATCGCATGTTTGAGCCCCGCCATATAACTATCTAACGCGATCTCTATCAAGTTAGTCATATAGTCCTCACATGAGCATGAGGCATATGAACACCGGAACTGATACTTCCACCCCGTGCGTCAGCCCCCACCCCAGTGCTGGGCCGTACCTGGTTCCAGGGTCCTGCTCCTCAGTGCTGTCATCTCTCGCTCGCTGAGCTCGGCCTCCTCGGCGTCCGACAGGGGCGCGCATCGGACGGCAGCGGCGTCGGCACCCGCTCGATCTCCGGACTGGTGGAGCCCGTGGTATTGCTGACGTGCGTCTCCTCCGAAGACGGCTTATCCGGCGAGACATCCTTACCCGCCGCCGAAGCTGCTGCCGGGGGTTTTGGCGTGACCTCTTCTGTGGCGGCCTCGTCGGCTGCGGCTGCAGTAGCGCCCCCGCCCGCCTCCCCGCTGCCCTCTTTGCCTGCTCCACGGCGCTGCTTGGAGAACGACACCTTTTTGGGGGCGCGGCTGCCGCGGCTGCCTCGGCCGGTCCTGGCTCTGCCGGCAGCGGCGCCGGACGGGGTGTGTGCTGTCTCGGCCTGCGTGGAGGTGGCAGCCGGCGGACTCTCCAGACCCGAGACCACCTGGCTGAGGGGGCGCCGATGCTGCTGGCTGCTCTCAGGCTCCGAGTGAGCCGCAGAGGCGGAGAACAGGGAGGATACGGCCGCCGGCTGGCCGTGGGGCCGAGGGGGCCGGCCGTCCGGCGACACAAACTCCGGCACTGAGGACGACACCGGAGAGTACATGGGTCCGGACGCTCAGGACTCTCCAGGAGGGCTCCAGATCTGAACATGTTGCATTGAAGTAATAATACAAAATTGTTTAGAAGAAAGCATTCACCAGTGCGATTATCGAGAACGTGGTTCCTGACCAAAATTTTATATGCCCTAGGTCTGAGGTAAAAAAGTACGGAGAAGCTATCTGTCCTAAAACGATTAAATTGACATCTTTCAAAGCGCCTATTATCCACGAGGCAAACAGTAAAGGCAGGCTTCCCCCCACCCAGTTGGACATAAGCACCTTCTCATTGAACCCCGGTGGTCCCCCCGAAACGCCGCTTCCCAGGGGGCGGAGTATCGGCGTAGCTGCAACGTAGTTTGACATCCATTTTACCGGTCGCCCGGCCCAAAAGTGGTGCTTATCTCGTTCAAATGCTCAAATTCCCCTCTACGATCGGCCATCCTAGATCTGCCTATGCTTCTAGCAAAGCCCGAGCCATCTGCCCTCTATTGGGCGAAAATACAGCGTTATCTCCAAAAACTACAGAACTGATGGGGACCCACAAAACATGCAAACCCAAGTCCAGAGCCCACTGGCACGTGCTGACGAGGCAGGCGCACCTATGGGCAGGACCTCGACGTCGCTGCCCGGCGACTCCTGCTGTACGGAGATGACCGAGTCGCGTCGACGCCGCGCGGCCGGCGCACCGGCGTCCACTGAGGAGCCCATCGACAGCCGGGCGCCGCGGCCCTCGATCGTCGACAGCGTCACCGACGACAGCGTCGACATCCTGACGAGCGGGGAGCGTCACAGCGCGGCTGGCGGCGTCACGCCGGAAGCGCTCCGCGGAGCATATCGTATCGACGGTAGACATGTTCCTATATCAGGGAATTTACAGCATGCGTACATTTGCACCACCGCTAACAATGCTCCCAGAAATTCCTGAGTTCCGATCTTGTACGCGGACAAGACTTTTATATTTACAGACGGCTCCAAAATAGGCGAAAAGTAGGCCTCGGCATCTGGGGGCAAAATATTTGCCTACAGAAAGACTTCCGGACAACTGCTCTTCTTCACAGCCGAGGCTGTTGCCATCCTAGATGCATTAGCCATAATCAGAACCCAAAATATCAACTCAGCCGTCATCTGTTCAGACTCTAAATCTGTCCTGCAGGCCGTCAGTAACGTAGTCAACCCCAGCCACCACGTTATAGCAGATATTCGAAGGTATCGATGATACCCCTGATGTCTCTTTCTTTGGATCCCGGGCCACTGCAAAATTCAAGGAAATGAAAGGCCGATGAGCAGGCAAAAGTCCCTAGAACTTAGAGAGATCGACCCTTAATGTGGTCTGGAGATGATAGCATAGCTCTCCTCCAGGTCAGTATCCGGAAGCAAATTCAAATAACTGGACCACAAACCACAGCGCCACCTATTCTATATAAGCCTAACATCGGCTACTGGCCCAGTTCCAACCAAAGAGTCGCCGGCGCGAGGTTATTCTAACCAGACTCGGAAATGGACACACAAAATTAAATGCCTATTGGACGCGGGTACCTGTGGTACCTGCGACGCAATGGAGAATCCCTATCATTCTCATCGATTGTCCCCGCAAATCCCATCGGCACCCATACTAGATTACTGCCGAACCCAAAACATCCCTGTAGACCTAAAACTCTGCTCGGTAACGACCATCTGAGCTACTCGGAAAACTCTTTACATTTCTAAAGGACTCTGGGCTAGAGAAGTTTCTATAAATCACCCTCCCAGTTATATGATGGAGGGTGCATGGTGCCCCAAAGTAGGACTTGGCTATTTTCCAATTAACCATTCATGTCATAGATGATCCACTGCAAAATTTAAGATAGTTGTTTAACCTTTAAATGGTTTATCGTAGGCTAGGATAGATTATGTTGGCTAGCTTTGAAATCGGTTGGTTAAATAGGTTGATTTCTTCACCGCAGTGATACCTTTCACTGCGGCTCTATGTAAACACCATACTCTTACTAACAATCTAACTGTCCTCTCCACTTCTTTCCTCTGCGGGCGGCTGCCCAGCCGGGAGCGGAGCTGCAACCTCACCTCCGGGTTGCAGGGTAAATTCGCGGCACCCTGGCCAGGTGTTTGGCACTTTCTAAAATATGAAAATTATTGATTTAACGGAGGATTTCGAGTAACGTAGACAAGCGGACATCAGTAGCTGCACACAACATTCTAAATTCTAAATTCAAATTCTAAATTTAAGGTCTTCACCACAGAGATAACCTTCGCACTCTGCGGGTCTAAATCTATTAAAGACCTCCTTGGTGGCTATGCCATTGCCACGCGTCCATTCGCAAGCTAAAGACATCTTGCAACCCATTACTTGAAATAACTCGCATTGCTTTAACAGACTAACGTAGCTTGCCCTCCGCAAATTCTAAAATTCTCCCATACTCCTTTAGAGGCGGGCAAGGTGCTATGCACAGAACGCCTAATAAAAAGCCATAAGTAAGAAGCAAGCCGCTAACAAGCGACGCCGCTGGTTAGAAACTACGGCTATCTGACTGGACACAGCAATCACATTATTTGCCTGAAAATCCTATCTTCTCTTAGGGATATGAAGGGCGGGGCTTATCGACAAGCCACTTGGTGTGACTAATGCGACACACGAACTACCGAGGTCATATGGCGCAGACAAATAGACACAGCGACCACCACGGCCATGGCATCATGAAATCGATACAAAATCTGCAAGGGTCATATGGCGCGATATTTTCTGTTAGAAGGACTGATCGGATCAAAATACACCTTGCTCAGGGAATCCACCGGGCCTTTAATCTCTGTCACCTGTTAGAGTAGCTGGCGTGATAACCATTACAGCAACAACAATGCCCCTCCCCAGACATACATCTGAGAGCTCATTCCTCCTTGCTTCACGAAAACTCTTCACGAGTCAACTTCTCACTTCTAAATGCAAAGCCTGGAGCATTCCCCGCAGGTGGATGTATGGCAGTGAGCTGTGAGAGGGCAGTTTGTGCAGGACCAGGCGGATGTATGAAGCTGTGAGAAAGCCGCGTCTGTGCATGCCGGGACTGGTCGTTTGTGCAGGACCAGGCGGATGTATGAAGCTGTGAGAGGGCGGTCTGTGCAAAACGGGACTGACCGTTTGTTGGGGAGCTGGCGGATGTATAAAGCCGTGGAGGACAGCGTCTGTGCAGGCCGGGACTGACCGTTTGTTGGAGGAGCTGGCGGATGTATAAAGCCGTGAGAGGACAGCGTCTGTGCAGGCCGGGACTGACCGTTTGTTGGAGGGCTGGCGGATGTTGAAGCCGTGAGAGGACAGCGTCTGTGCAGGCCGGGACTGACCGTTTGTTGGAGGAGCTGGCGGATGTATAAGGCCGTGAGAGGACGGTGTTGTGCAGGCCGGGACTGACCGTTTGTTGGAGGAGCTGGCGGATGTTGAAGCCGTGAGAGGACAGCGTCTGTGCAGGCCGGGACTGACCGTTTGTTGGAGGAGCTGGCGGATGTATAAAGCCGTGAGAGGACAGTGTCTGTGCAGGCCGGGACTGACCGTTTGTTGGAGGAGCTGGCGGATGTATGAAGCCGTGAGAGGACAGTGTTGTGCAGGCCGGGACTGGCAGTTTGTTGGAGGAGCTGGCGGATGTATAAAGCCGTGAGAGGACAGCGTCTGTGCAGGCCGGGACTGACCGTTTGTTGGAGGAGCTGGCGGATGTATAAAGCCGTGAGAGGACAGTGTTGTGCAGGCCGGGACTGACCGTTTGTTGGGGAGCTGGCGGATGTATGAAGCCGTGAGAGGACAGTGTCTGTGCAGGCCGGGACTGACCGTTTGTTGGAGGAGCTGGCGGATGTATGAGCCGTGAGAGGACAGTGTCTGTGCAGGCCGGGACTGGCAGTTTGTTGGAGGAGCTGGCGGATGTTGAAGCCGTGGAGGACAGCGTCTTGCAGGCCGGGACTGGCCGTTTGTTGGAGGAGCTGGCGGATGTATAAAGCCGTGAGAGGACAGTGTCTGTGCAGGCCGGGACTGGCAGTTTGTTGGAGGGCTGGCGGATGTATAAAGCCGTGAGAGGACAGTGTCTGTGCAAACCGGGACTGACCGTTTGTTGGAGGAGCTGGCGGATGTATAAAGCCGTGAGAGGACAGTGTCTGTGCAGGCCGGGACTGGCCGTTTGTTGGAGGAGCTGGCGGATGTATGAAGCTGTGAGAGGACAGTGTCTGTGCAGGCCGGGACTGACCGTTTGTTGGAGGAGCTGGCGGATGTATGAAGCTGTGAGAGGACAGCGTCTGTGCAGGCCGGGACTGACCGTTTGTTGGAGGAGCTGGCGGATGTATGAAGCCGTGAGAGGACAGTGTCTGTGCAAGCCGGGACTGACCGTTTGTTGGAGGAGCTGGCGGATGTATGAAGCCGTGAGAGGACAGTGTCTGTGCAGGCCGGGACTGACCGTTTGTTGGAGGAGCTGGCGCTGGAGCCGGAGCGGTCGGCGCTGTAGCCGCTGCTGGCCGCCCCGCTGCCCGTCAGCTTGCTGGAGGTGGACAGCGTGGAGGTGGAGGTGGTGGAGGGCGAGGTGAGCTGCCGCTGCAGGGATGCCACCACGTACGACGCCACTTGCTCGTCAAACTTCACACTCCGCTCCTGACCAAATCCCAACACAAGGCAACAGTCAGTTAAGCTGCCCCAGGCCTCGAGCTCGAAAGTCCGCATTAAAAATCATTGAGAAGTTTTTCGAGCAATATAAATATCAAAGCATGTGGTCGCTGTAGAGAATAGCTTGGAACATTTCAGCCGATGGTTAATCCCACAAAATATATCGATTTCTCCCTTCTTTTGATCGTGTTATGTGTCCCCGGAGCCGAGTCGGTTCATTGTTAGCTGGGACAAAAAATAAATCCAGGCCGATATTGTTGTCAGAGAGACACTCCACTAACATCCACAAACAATTTGCTGCTGCTGTTTCTAAGCCAGTGCCGAGACAAAGCAGCCTGGTACAGTATTGGCAGCTGCTGACTCACCTGGCCACTCTTGGGGTGTAAGAACACGATGGTCTGCGGCACGTATCCCTGTCTAACGATGCTGTCCATCTCGGAGAGGGTGGCTGTCAGCTCCGGCGACGGACTGTCGGCGCCGTCGGGGGCCCTGGCAGGCCGCAGCAGCCGCAGCGGCTGCGTCGCCTGCGACTGCGTGCCGTGGAACTGGTAGGGATCCTCCGGCTCGGCGAACTCCGCCGTGTGGCCTGCGCCGGGTCGATAGAGGTGCGTGTCAACACTCCGTCATTTCATACGTCCATCACGTCACTTATGACTTACATTGCTCCTACGAACACAAAATTATGGCATCGAAATGTACGAGATGGGACTTAAGAACGAAGAGCTCCACATCTAGCATACAGCGATATTGTTTACAATATCTTAATGCAGTATGCAAAACATCAAAACAATTGTTTTTCACAGGGGGGTTGTAATCATGGCTCAAATCGGAGACAGAATGGCTTTCGTTTCTGGAGTTTGAGAGCTTCGAGGGTTTGAATTTGATTATTTTGTCTTGCATTTTTTGTTGTTTGCTTATTCAGGCTTTTGCAGCTCAAGACGAAAGTTTCCACTTCATCCCCCCACCCCAAAATACACTAGTATCCTAAATTTCCATACCAACGGTACCTACCCGTGATCTGGGTACAAAGCAGTATCCGTGCACTGTGTTGCCGGATGCGCTTTCTGGTACCTCCAATCGGGAAACGGACATAGCAACACATCATGGCCAGCGCTCCAGCATTTCACCACCACGAAGCTATTAAGCAAAAAAGAGCTCCCATGAATTCCATGGGGGAAAGCCTGACACCTCGTATCTTTGGGCTAAATCTCATCAAAGCGCAAACCCGAAGCACAGCACATATCAGACTTTCAGCCACGAATAATATGCCGCAACCGAGGCGTCAGATTCAAAGGTAATACGTTTCCGGCGGAGTAGTCACAATTATAGGCAACTCTCGCTAATCACATCACGAGCCAGCCCAGCCTTACCCGGCGACACCATCGCGGATGTGAAGCCCGCCATGGTGGTGGTGCCAAGGCTGCTGGGGGTGGTCGTCTCCAGAGGCGCGGCCCCCGGGGCCTCAGGCTGGTCGGCCGGCTCCGGCGCAGGGGGCGACACTGTCGCGGCAGTGGCCAGCCGGCGGCGGACCTCCTCCGTCGGCGGAGACACCGCCTCCTCAGAGGAGCCGCTCTGGGACGCCGCCGCCGGGGGGGATGGGGCGCCCGGGGACGGCGCGCCTGGAACTGGCTCGTCCTGCGGCGGACTATCCTGCTGAGAGTTCCCCTTCAGCGGGCCATCCAGGACAACTGGCTCTTTTTGCGACTCTTTATCTTGAGACGATGGCTTTTTAGACGACTTCTCGGTGAGATTGTCGTGCGACGAATGTCCGTTGGAAGTCTTCTCCTCTGACGAAGAGAGCGTGTGCACCGAGTGAGCGTCTGGTGACTTTCCATTGGACAAACTCACACATGAATCCTTGGAGTCGGATGCACTCTTGTCCGAACCTAAGACTACCTCCGCGGGTCCCACCACAGCGTGAGACGGTGCCGTCGCTCCTTTCTGTGTCTCCTTCTGCCGCAACGCCTCGTTTTGACGCTCGATCAACTTTTGAGTCTGCCGAAACACAGACCCGCGGCCTGAGGAGCCTGACGATTCATCAGTATTGCTGTGGCTGGTTAACACCGGAGTTGCAATGTGAGGCAGACGAGCTTCGCCGCCCGTGCCCGTCTCCTGCACGGCTGGCCCGGGCTCGGACTGAGGCCGGTGCTCAGGTGGCGGAGCACTCCGTTCACCCGAGGACGGGAGCCCACCAGCATCCTTACAATCAGCACCGGTCCGCTGAAGCTCTTCCGAGCTGCTGGACCGTGCGGCCGATTCCTGGGTGTCGATCCTCAGTCGTCCGGGCTCCTCCGACTGTGTACCGCCGGAGTCCACCACACAGCTGTCCAGCATGGACTGCCGCTCCGGCAGACTGATCTGCGACCGCGGCGGCGCCGGCGGCAGTTCGGAGAGTGCCTCAGGGCACAGTCCGGACTCCGCCGGCAGCCGACTCCGTCTGCGACTGAGAGAATCGCAACGAGAAGCCCACCTGTGACTCGGCATCCTCCGCCGCCGTGCCGTCGCCAGCGTCTCCCTCTAACGCAGGAGGCTGGTCTCCCGGTCCAGACGGACCTGGCTGGTCCCTGGTCCGGACGGACCAGGCTGGTCTGGTTCGGACGAACCAGGCTGGCCTCCCGGTCCAGACGGACCAGGCTGGTCTCCCGGTCCGGACGGACCAGGCTGGTCTGGTTCGGATGAACCAGGCTGGTCTGGTTCGGATGAACCAGGCTGGTCTGGTTGGGACGGACCATGCTGGTCTCCTGGCCTCGAAGGACCAGGCTGGTCTCTTCGCAACGCAGCCAAGTCGTCCGTGGTGGCAGGTAGCACAACAGAAGCAGCTTCCTGAGAGGTGAAGAGGACGCGACCATCGCCACCGGCCGGTACCTCCTCCACGAACTGTACGTCCGAATCATCGGCACCAGCAGCGGCCGCCGTCCGTGGCCTCTTCTCACAGGGAGTGTCCGACAGCTCGTGCGACGAACGAGGTCGCTTCACCACCCGCACCTCCTCCGAGAGATCGCAGACAGAAGGCGAGCTCGAGAGGTCCAGCCGCATCTCGGTGGGCGTGGCTGACAGCTGCAGCGGCCGCATTTCGGATGGGGTTGACGCCACCACATCGGGTTCGCACACGACGGAAGATGACGACGACATCTCCAGAGGAGCCACGCTTGCCTGTGTGCCGGTGGGGTGCAGGTGCGTCGAATCCGACGGTGTGGATGAGAGCTCCCGCGGTATGGACTCCGACGGGGTGGTTGGAACGAGTTCACTCCTCAACCTACCGACAGACGGAAATGATTGAAGGTGAAGGCATATGGAGTGCCGATATTCAGGCATTGCAACTCATCTACATAAAAATGCCCAAATAGGTAACTGACAAGTCAATGCCCATACAAAATAAAGGGAATGTGCGCTGCAGTCTATAACATCCACAACAATACACAACACAATATGAACCAGGAAGATGGACAGTAAGTAACCGTCAAGAGGGTCAGAAAGGGTTGGGGAAATTCCCAAAAATTAGGATTTCAGTATTAGCAATGTAATTTCCTCCGTAAAATGGAATTCTGAATCAACTTCAACAGATAACAAATCAAGATTCAACAACCTATACCAGAATCATGGATCCCTACCGCGAGGTAAAAAAGAGTCCGGTATATGAATAAGTGTCCCAACCGCGTTGATGGCACTAATTTCGAAATCAATACCGTTATTGGGCACCACACCATAATTTTGAGATAGGTAGGTATTCAATTTCACACAAAAAACTTCTTGGACGGCAGTTTCCCACTCAATAAAGTAGGTGGCTCAAACAAAGCCCATCGTGTTTGAAGATTCCCGGACTTCCTCATAATACCTACTTTATTGGTGCTGTGACAAATTACGTCACAGCTACGGTCGATAAACAAAGGCACCAAATTCGACTAGAAATACAAAATTATCGACACCTCCAAATTTGGTCTGATAGCAGAAAACAAGCTTCAAATTCGAAACTCGCCCAATAGCCTTAGTTGGAAATGTATATCTGTATGACAGATTCATGTAAGAAATCGTAAATATATGTGAAAAGGTGTGACACCAGGTTGCAAATTGCAGTTCTAGGTAGACGCATCATTTCAATCATGTCCATCAAATTTTCCAGTAAACACCTACCCACTTACCGGGGCTGCGCATTTCTCCGAGTCCTTTCAACGCCGTGAGGCTGTTCCCTCGGAGGGGGAGGGGCACCACCCTATCGGTGAAGCAGTTTAAAGCCTTCGCTTCTCAAACCGTGCTTTGCTTTGACCAACCCGTACTTTCAATAACAAGAACGTTGGTTAGTCACAGTAAATGTCTTGTCAAGGCCAGCATTACCTAGTATAATACCATCTGAGCAGCAGGTGATCGAGGAAAAAAACTGCCGGAGGTCAGCTTTGATCCAACGACCTCCCAAAGCGAACTGAGATGCATTGACAAAACGTGCCACAGCGGTAGCAAGCACGCCAGTAATGACAACCTCCTAAGCCACCCGGAAAAGGTGAGAGGGTAAGTGTCCGCAGGCACTCTTAGCGCCTAAGCGACCGGTAAAGGTGAGAGGGTAAGTGTGCGCAGGCACTCTTAGCGCCTAAGCGACCGGTAAAGGTGATAGGGTAAGTGTTCGCAGGCACTCTTAGCGCCTAAGCCACCCGGTAAAGGTGAGTGGGTAAGTGTCCGCAGGAAAGCTTTGCGCCTGCGCCCCGGCCTCTCACCCGGAGCGAAGGGGCGTTTGGGTGACATCGGGGCCGGTCTGCGACGGCTGCAACACCGGCATCAGCTGCGACGGCGTCACCACCTCCAGGTTCGGAGTGCTGGACTGCGACGAGAAAAACTCGCCCTGCGACGACGGGATCAAATCTGTACGGAAGAAAGAGACGGTCACATAGACGCCGGCCTCCGGTGAGAAACGGCTCTCACGATGATAGCAGCATTGGTGGCGGCGAGTTTCGACATGATGAGTGATAAATTCCTGAGTCGCAACATTTAACGGTACGTAGGAGGATAACGGAAGTATGATATTTTACTGCCGAAGATCTGAAACTCAGCAACGTCGATTGAAATAGTGAGTGAGGACATAATACTGAAGAGAGCACACTGGAACCCCAATACACGACAAGAACAAAAAAGCAGGCCTACCTTCCTCATCTTCTGCCTTGGATTTTTCCGAGTCCATTTTTACGGTCTGAAAAACAAAATAGATCCACTATCCTTAGCTTTCAGTGGTTCACCTCCATAACAAACAAATTGTTGGGAACACATTTTAAAATGCAGTCTGCATGAAACAAATCAGACAGTTGTCACCACTGGTTCCATCAAACAGTCTTTTTTACTTTTTTCGTTCTTCAGAAAATATTATTCTAGGCTTGCAGACCATAACAAGAACACTGCTCGATGTGCAGAATTTGTGGTTCACCGGCCACTTAGTATTTATGGCTCAATAAATATCACATACATTTACCAGCTGCAGCCAGCCAGGGGACTTATTAACTATAATTATTTTCCATCATCATTAAAACTTCACTTATTAAAACTAGAACGAACACAAGTGTAGGAAATATCGTTGGAAGCCTATGCACATAATTTCCGCAGACATCCTTTTTATCTATACTGAGCTAATCAGTCAGCTGAAACCATGGCATTTACTACTGAGCCAATCAAAGGGACTTTTCCTCTTCAAACTATTTTGGAAGTCTCACAGCGGGAAAGCTTCCAATCTTAGCCAGTGGCGGATACAGGTGGGGAGGGGCAAAAAGGCAATTCCCCCAACGGAAAAGCTCGGGGAAAAACTATGTTTTTGCCCCCCCCAAAGCGATCCACCTCCTTTTCCCTGACTCCTATTTAGCTTGTAAGCAAGATTTTGGTGCTTCAACTCTCAACTTCAAACAGAATTAGTGAAGTTCAGTGTAAATATTGGGGCTTGGAGAGGAAAAAGTATCTTGAGTCCATATTTTTCACTCCATGGCGTTTTTTTTTGTTTTTCGTCTCCAGTTCCCAAAATCCTACTGAAAAGGCATAATGTAACGCAACTTTTCACTCCGCGACGTTTTTTTTGTTTTTCGACTTTGGTTTGCCCCTCCCAAACCAACCGGCTAGATCCGCCACTGATCTTGGCCATCAAATTGAGTGTTAGCAAATTAATAACAATTTGCTTACCTATTTCCAGACCCCAAAGTTACACCAAAGTGACACTGTAGCATTGCAGTGGTGTGTGACCCGAAAGAACTTGAGGGGAGATAGAGAGGCACGATGTATCTAATGTGCATATCCTTTTCTGTTGCAGAGCTTCAACATTGCTCTACGCCAAGAATACATTGTCATACTGATAAATGGTTTCATACCTATCTGGTGAATATGGAACTTAATAAACACGTTCAAAAGGTATCTTCAGCAAAAATGTGTTCTTCCAGACACTATGCCACTCCTCGTCCCACGGCGATTGTGGGAGGCAAGGAACTTAATCCGTGTGCTGCCAGGGCTCACTCGTCACGACAAAACCAGTGGGCGTAAAAAGTGAATTTTGGATTCCAATATGTCTTAACCTGCACAGTGTAACAGATATCACATGCTCCGCTGATTTCTCTGATGTTAAGTACTTGCATGAGTTGGCTGATTTGTCCTTAAATCTATCCAAAACAGTCTTGTTTTGGCTACTTCCGTGACATTTTGGTGATTTTTTTCCTTTTTCAGTTTTAATCGCGTTTTCCTTCTCCTTCAATGATTTATTTGCATTTTTATTGAACCAAAGATTCCCAAAAAAATGACATAAACAAAGATATAGTAAGTTTTTTAGGTTACGTTAATAAGTGCCCTTTTCCCTGGGGTACCCCTCAAAGTTGGTGTGCCCCCCCATACCAAAGCTCTGGCTGCACCCCTGCTTACATGAATATTGGCAATATCTTCTGAGCCTCTGATCACAGATACTCAACCCTCACAAAGCTGGAATAAAGTAGGTACCAATCACGCGTTGTGCTTGCATATTGCACTGTTCTTAACATGTATGTACTCAGGCGTATTGTATGAACGCACGTGTTTCAGTTAACCAGGTTTATGACTGCTCGTCTCTCTTTTCTCAGAATTCCCGAACACATCGTTTTCGTTGTTACTTATAGTTCGTTTTTGGCAGGTTTTACGTGAAAATAAACAGCAACTATCCAAAAATTCCAGAGTACCTGTGTCTGTCATTATGTGATGCTGCTGAATAAACGCATCATGGTTTCAATAAGACGTCCACTTTCCCAAAATATTTTCTATAGAAATAGTACTTTTCAGAATCAGCAACACCCTCTTTAAATTAAGTGAGGTCCTGTAGCGCCACTCCCACTTAAACTCTGATTTTCAACACTTACTTAGCCTGAACATCGTAATCACGCGCTGTCCATCGCAGTAGATAAATAAATCTATCTATCTATCTATCTATCTATAGTTATCGGAATTTTCGAGGCCACATCGGCCTGCTGGATCCGGTCTTCGACGGGCTCAGTTTCGATGAGTCTACACTCAGTCTTACTCAGGCCAGAATGCCTGAGGGGTTAATTAGATGGTGAGAGCGGTTGAAAAGAATGTAAGGGACCTTACTCTGAGCATTCAGGGACAAGGTACATCAGGGATGACCAATGAGAGTCGAGCTTGTTCTTAAACTCATTGACCGTGGTGGCTTCTACTACTGATGTAGGCAACGCATTCCAGTCATTCACCAAGCGTACTGAAAATGATGAACGACGCACCCTAGATGTGGCACCGGGTTTCGCAAGTTTCCACCGATGTCCGCGGGTTCGGGAGCGATCAATGAGATCGAAGAACTGAGCTGGATCGATATCGATGGAACCATGGAGCAATTGGTATGTTTTGATCAGGTCTCCTCTGCGTCGCCTGTAGTACAATGAGGGAAGCTTAAGAGCCCTCAGTCGGTCAGGGTAAGATAAACCCCTCATGGAGGTGATCATACGTGTGGCCCTTCGCTGCACCCTCTCAAGCAGCCTCTGATCAGCCCTATTGAATGGTCCCCAACATATGTTACCATACTCTAGTAGAGGACGCACCAGTGATTTATAAAGAAGAGGCAAAGTGAAAGTGTCAATGTTAGCGAAGGATTTTCGGATGACAGCCAAAACCTTGCTAGCTTTTGAGACTGATGCCGCTGCTTGCTGTCGGAATTTCAGGTCCCTGTCAATGATTACCCCGAGATCTTGTTCTGCATCTAATTTCCTGAGAGAAGCACCACCCATAGTGTAGTCGTGATAAGGATTGTTACTGCCAATGTGCAACACTACACATTTACCTTCATTGAAGGGCATCTGCCACATTGAGGACCATTCCAATACCTGATTTAGGTCTGCTTGTAGCGATTCTGATGAGTGGAGGTGCCTAATTCCTGTGTAGAGTTTTGTGTCATCAGCAAAAATTTTTATGCCAGAAAGTACACAATCAGGGAGGTCATTAATAAACAGAAGGAATAAGATCGGACCAAGCACGGAACCTTGCGGAACACCACTAGTGACATTCATCCATTCTGAAGCAGCGCCATCAACAACTACAAACTGTTTCCGATCTGATAAGAAAGCGCGGATCCACCGAAGAAGCTTGCCTTTAATACCATAACTCTCCAATTTCCTCAGAAGACGCTCATGCGGGACCGAATCGAATGCCTTCTGAAAATCCAAATAGATGGCGTCAACAGGTACACTCTGTTCAAGCCTCTTTGTCCAATCCTCCAATGTCTGTAGAAGCTGTGAGTCACACGAACGTTTTGGCCGGAATCCATGTTGATGGTCTGAAAGAAGGTGGTGGGTGCTCAGGAACCTCAGAAGTTCGTCCTTGATCAGTGACTCCAAGACTTTGCAGGGTATAGAGGTCAAGCTAACTGGTCTGTAATTGCCAGGATGGTGTTTGTCTCCCTTCTTGTTGATTGGGACCACTCTCCCCAACTTCCACTCCTCAGGGATTGCCCCAGTGTCTAAAGACTTCCTGAAAAGAAGAGACAAGGGGACACAGAGAGATCCGGCTGCCTCATTCAGTATACAGGGACAGTGACGGATCTAGGATTTCGTTAAGGGGGGGCCCAGGCTCGGAGGGCGCCGAACCTGAGGGGCGCCGAACCTGAGGGGCGCCGAAACTGAGGGGCGCCGAAACTGAGGGGCGCCAATTTCAGTCGCGGATCTAGCCGGTCGGTTTGGAACGGACAAACCACAGTCGAAAAGCAAAAAAACGTCACGCAGTCAAAAGCTGCGCCACCAATATCACTTCCCGGAAGAATTTTGGGGTATTTCAGACGAAAAGCCAAAAAAGGGCTCGAGATAATTCTTCCTATCCAAGGCTGGCTATACTATGGAGGTCTGGCTATACTATAATTGAGAATTATTGTTATTTACTCCATGATTCTGATGAAGGGCTGTGCCCGAATATATAATCTTCAGTGTTTTTTTACATTTCCGGATTCGAGGGGACAGACCAGGGAACATCTTATCAACTTATGTTCTGTTTGAAGTTGAGAGTTGAAACACCAAAATCTTGCTTATAAACTAAAAAGGAGTAGGGGAAAAAGGAGGTCGATCGCTTTGGGGGCGAAAACATAGTTTTGTCCCGAGCTTTTCCGTTTGGGGAATGCCATTTTTGCCCCCCCTGAATCCGCCACTGGCCAATTTACCACCCGAAAGGCGGCCAGTGTCAATGAAAAACGCGTTTAAAAAAGGATTTGTAAATGCTTATTTTCATGAAGGCTTCCTCTTAGTGAGGACATGTTCACGTTTACCATCAAGCATATTTCGGGCCAACTAACGACTGGTACCTTGGTAGAAAATGCTGAAAGCACCCACTGACGCTAACTGAAGCACGATGAGCAAATAATACAGTTATCTTCGGTCATGGCAAAAACTGGGGCGTCGTATCCACCACCTCCACTTATCACAGTTGTCCTGGCTAACGGCTCCATACTGAAATACCCGATTGACGCTAACTTGAGCCTCATAGGCCGCAGAACCTCTGCGGGCCTGGGCCCCTGAGTTTTTGGTGATTTCCCTGAGTTTATATCGAGTCCCCTCAGCTGATCTAGAACCGCTTTAGTTAACTAGGCTCTCACACTGAACTTGAAACCTATATGTCGCTGCTGAAGCCTATTAAGCTTTTCGGGGCCCTTTTATTGGTATAGGGCCCCATCAACAGGTCCTGGGCCCTCTGAGCTAAAAACTGGAGCTCTGACCTCTGAGCCCCAAGCTGGATTAGTGTCCCTTAAGCTGGTCATTGTACCCTGGGTTGGTATCGTTTTCGTTTAACTGATATAGATCCCTTCAGCTTGTTTGGGTCCCGCTGTGCGTATCTGGACACTAGTTCGGCGAGCCACCCAGCTAGTCTGGCCCTATTAGTTTTATGGGCCTTCTGAGCTTCTGCAGGTTCCCCTCAGAGTGTCTGGGCCCCATGTGTTGAAAATTGAACCCCTGGGTTTGTTTTGGGTCCCTGAGCCTATTTAAAAACCGTTTAGATAGGTAGGCACCCCACGCTGGTCTTGAGAATCCTGTGTTGGCACTGAGGTCAAATGAGCTCGTCGGGCGCCCTTATCTAGGTCCCCTTAACTGGCACGGGCCCCTCAGCTGATTTTGGAGACCCAAAATCCCTCCTACCGGATTCCACCCACACCAGATTTCCTGACTCCCTGAGGGCCCCTGGGGGCCATTGCGGATTTTTCCAGGGATCAGCGCTGGGGTCCCTCCCCCGAGACAAAGCTTACAACATGTCTCTGTCTATATACTCTAGCATCTGCCAGAGTTGAGCTAGAATCATTTTTAGGCACACTTCGCTTCCTCTCGTTACGGAAAATCATCAAATAATGCATAATATGACTATACTAGGTCAAAACATAAAAATGACCTGACCTATGGGTAGGTCAAGGTCACCATCTAGCCTAGCATAGTCAGTATGCATATGAAACAAGTCACAATAGCAATAAAAATGGTATCAAAATACGGGTTTTATCAATATTTCCTGCAAAGCAATTGACCCAAGTCTTAAAACCTGCTTAGGAAGCCCCAGATGAACTCTCGGAGGTAATATGTCTAAACTTGCAACATGAACCGATAAAGAGGCCTAGCATACTATGATTTTGGGAATCCGAAGGTATTCCAAGCGGCGTCTGCAGACATAGAGCAATTTTTCGGCAAATTTCCGTTTTACCCCATGCATTTTCAATGAAGAGGTCATGATTCGTACCTGTCCCTAGGTCATCGATGGGGAAAATCCCGGGATAAATCTATTAGTACTTTTTGGGCCCATTATATGGTACAAGCTTGAATTCGATAGGTTCACCCTTTTCTTACTTACGTCACCTTAAACATTTTTGGGGTGAGGTCGCTTGAACTGCGTTGGTGACCTGACCTGAGATGACACAACCTTAAATTTTGAGGGAAAGTTGCGGAATTGATCAATGATAAGGTGTGACAAGTACTGTGTCGCTTCGCGCCGACGTTTTTTCGTGCCACTGGGAGACCTCGAGGGGGTGTTCAAGCGCCCCCCAACGGGTCGGAACGGGGCGCGATTACTCTAGAACAGGGCTGAGGCCAAAAGGGAAGGCTCTAAACAATGTCTGCAATTTTTGAGGTCAAGGTCCTTCAAGGTCATTGACCTATTACGGCACAACCCAACAAATTAGGCCAACTTACGTTATAACTAGCGCTGTGCCCAGGCTTACCAATGACCTTTGATCAAGCATTGATCATCAAGGCCAGTGACCTTTAAAATTGACCTGTAACCTTGATCTAAACACTGAAAAACCTTTACTTTGATGTAATAGCATGCGTCATAATAGGTGTCGTAACATTATGCAACGTCATTTAGGGGCTGTCCAGGAGTACCTGTGCTCATCAGGGACACTTATGCTCTCTGGAGGGGCCTTTGCTTTGATGAGGCACCTGTGCCACCCAGGGGCGCCTTCGCTCCCCAATGGACGCAACCTAGCTATCCAGGGGCATCTTTGCTGTTCCGGGGGTGCCTTTGATACCCAGTGCCCAAGGGGAGCTTTTTCTTATCCAGGTTCACCTTGGTATTTAGGGGCGTATTTTTATTCAAGGTAACCTATACTACCCAGTGGCGCCTACCCTATGCAAGGGGCGCTTAGGCTATCCAGGGGGCGGCAATTTGCTATACATAGGGCGCCCTTATGCTCTCCATGGACACCTCATTCAGAGGATGCCTCAGATATTCAGGGGCGCTTTTCCTATCAGCAGGGTACCTGTGCCATCTTGGGGCTATTCTTATCAAGGGACGCTGCTGTTATTCAGGAATACCTACACCACTGTCGAGGGTCGCCTTTGCTACCCAGAGGCGCCTTTACTTCTTAGGAAGTTTGGCGCCCGTGCTTTAAGGAATGCTTTGGCATCGATTGATTGCTCTATTATTGGGCTTAGGTGCGCGTGAACCTTGAGCTCATGTAGCGCCCATATTGTTGCTAAGGAACGCTTATGCTATCAAAGGGCGCCTTTACTATCCAGGGCCGCCGTTTTATTCAAGGCAGTCTGCTCTATCCACGGGCATCTGATATTTCGGGGGCGGTGCCTAGGTTATTCAGGAGGCGGCTTTTTTCTCCACAGGGGCGCACTATTGCTTTCCAGGGACGCCGTTACTGCCCAGGGGTGTCTTTCTATCCAGGGGCGCATATGCTGTCTAGATGTATTTTTCAATCACAGACATGATTGAAATACATGCCCCTACGTTGTCCTGGGGTGCTTTTTGTCTCCGGTGAGGCGCTATTTTTCTCTTTCGGCACCAGTTTATTAAAGGGCACCTATGCTGTCCAGAGAACCTTTGTTATCTGGGGCTGCCTTCGCTGTTAAGGGGCGCCTTTGCTACCCAAAGGGAACATTTTACTTTAATGGAGTGCCTATTTCCATCTAAGCGGCGCATATGCTGTCTTGGAGCGCCTTTGCAAACATGGGGCGCACTTTTCTATCCAGGTGCGCCTTGGTACTTGAGGGGGCGCCTCTGCAATCCAGGAGGAGCCCAAAATAGATGGAGAATAAAAATTCTGAAATAAGGCGCTCGAACACTGAAATAAAGTGCCTAGTTATCAGAAAGAGGCGCTCATCTGCTTAGCGGGGAGGACTGCTGGTTGGTGAGGGCAGCGTTCTCGGAAGTGGGGCGCACATACTGAAAAAGACACCCGGTTGCAGCGATGGAGCACTAAGCCTTCAGTTATAGGTTAACGAAATGTGGTTTAAGGCAGTCCATGCTCAAATTGAGCGCTCGAGCCCTGTAACAGAGCGCACGACTGTCGGACAGGTGTGCCAAACCATAGACAATAGGGAAACTGAAGATGGAAAGGGACACCTATGATATCCTGGGGGCGCCTGTACTCTCAGGTGAGGTGCTTGTTTTCTTTCTCAGGCGCCTAGTTTATCCATGACCGCCTACGCTGTCCAGATCATCTATTTCAAGAAGGGTTAACTTTGCTGTCCAGGGGCGCCTTTGCTATCCAAGGGCGCATATGATATATGTAGGGCGCTTTATGCAGAGGGCGCCTTGGCTGTCCAAGGGCGCCGTCCTAACCAAAGGCCGCCTTTCACTTCCCTGAAGTGCCTATTTCTATGTAAGGGGTGCATATATTATCTAGGAGTGCCCTTGATATACGGAGACGCCTTTTTGTCCAGCGGCGCCTTTGCTCTTGAGGGACGCTGCTCCAATCCAGGGTAGCTGAAGATGGATAAGGGACATCTATGTTATACAGGGGGAGCCTGTCCTTTCCAATGGGGCGCCCATTTTCCTTCTCAAGCACCTAGTTTATTTAGAGAACGCCTAGGCTATCCAAGGGCGCCTTTACTATCGAAGGGGTGCCTTCCTAGGGGCACCTTTGCTGTCCAAAGCACTTGTGTCCAGGGTTGTCTTTGCTGTCCAGTGGCGCCTCCAAAAGTGCATATGATATCCGTGGGCGCTTTATCCAGTGGGTGCCTGGACTATCAAAGGGCACTTTTTCTATCCAAGGGTTGCATTTATTTTTCTGAAGTGCCTATTTCTATCTAAGGGGCTCCTATTCTGTCAAGGGCACCTATGTTTCCCAGATTTGCCTTTGCTGTCCAGGGACGCCTTTGCTATCCAAGAACACCTTTCTTAACCAAGAGGCGCATTTTGCTTTCCTGGAGCACCTATTTCTATCTAAGGGGCGCATATGTTATCTAGGAGCGCCTTTGATACCAGGAGGTGGCTTTTTGTCCAAGGGCGCCTTTGCTCTTGGGGGGCGCTGCTCCAATCCAGGGCAGCTGAAGGTGGATAAGAGACATCTATGTTATACAGAGGGAGCCTGTATTTCCCAGTGGGGCGCTCGTTTTCCTTCTCGGGCTCCTAGTTTATCCAGGGGGCGCCTAGGCTATCCAAAGGCGGCTTTTCTATCAAAGGGGTGCCTTCCTAGGGGCGCCTTTGCTACCCAGGGGCGCCTTTGCCGTCCACAGCACTTGTGTTATCCAGGGTTGTCTTTGCTGTTCAGGGGCGCCTTTGCTATCTAAGGGTGCATATGACATCCGTAGGGCGCTTTTCCAGTGGGCGCCTAGGCTATCAAAGGGCGCCTTTTTCTGCTCAAGGTGAACATTTTATTTTCGTAAGCGCCTACTTCTATCTAAGGGGCGCTTATGCTGTACGGGGGTACATATGTTACCAAGATTTGCCTTTGCTGCCCAGGGGCGCCTTTCCTAGCCAAGGGCGCCTATGATATCCATAGGGCGTTTTTTCCAGTGGGCGCCTAGGCTATCAAAGGGCGCCTTTTTCTGCCCAAGGTGAGCATTTTATTTTCCTAAGGCGCCTACTTCTATCTAAGGGGCGCTTATGCTGTACGGGGTACATATGTTACCAAGATTTGCCTGTGCTGCCCAGGGGCGCCTTTCCTAGCCAAGGGCGCCTATGATATCCGTAGGGCGCTTTTTCCAGTGGGCGCCTAGGCTATCAAAGGGCGCCTTTTTCTGCCCAAGGTGAGCATTTTATTTTCCTAGGGCGCCTACTTCTATCTAAGGGGCGCTTATGCTGTCCGGGGTACATATGTTACTAAGATTTGCCTTTGCTGCCCAGGGGCGCCTTTCCTAGCCAAGGGCGCATATGATATCCATAGGGCGCTTTTTCCAGTTGGCGCCTAGGCTATCAAAGGGCGCCTTTTTCTACCCAAGGTGAGCATTTTATTTTCCTAAAGCGCCTACTTCTATCTCAGGGACGCTTATGCTGCCCGGGGTACATATGCTACCAAGATTTGCCTTTGCTGCCCAGGGGCGCCTTTCCTAGCCAAGGGCGCATATGAGATCCGTAGGGCGCTTCATCCAGGGGGGCGCCTAGGCTATCCAAAGGCGGGTTTCTATCGAAGGGGTGCCTTCCCAGGGGCGCATTTGCTACCCAGGGGCGCCTTTGCTGTCCACAGCACTTGTGTTATCCAGGGTTGTCTTTGCTGTCCAGGGGCGCCTTTGCTATCCAAGGGTGCATACGACATCCGTAAGGCGCTTTTTCCAGTGGGCGCCTAGGCTATCAAAGGGCGCCATTTTCTACCCAAAGTGAGCATTTCATATTCCTAAAGCACCTATTTCTATCTAAGGGGCGCTTATGCTGTCCAGGGGCGCCTTTCCTAGAACAGGGCGCATATGATATCCGTAGGGCGCTTCATCCAGGGGGCGCCTAGGCTATCCAAAGGCGGCTTTTCTATCGAAGGGGTGCCGTCCTAGGGGCGCCTTTGCTACCCAGGGGCGCCTTTGCTGTCCACAGCACTTGTGTTATCCAGGGTTGTCTTTGCTGTCCAGGGGCGCCTTTGCTATCCAAGGGTGCATATGACATCCGTAGGGCGCTTTTTCCAGTGGGCGCCTAGGCTATCAAAGGGCGCCTTTTTCTACCCAAGGTGAGCATTTCATTTTCCTAAAGCGCCTAGTTCTATCTAAGGGACGCTTATGCTGTCCAGGGTACATATGTTACCAAGATTTGCCTTTGCTGCCCAGGGGCGCCTTTCCTAGCCAAGGGCGCATATGATATCCGTAGGGCGCTTCATCCAGGGGGGCGTCTAGGCTACCTAGGGGCGCTTCATCCAGGGGGCGCCTAGGCTACTCAGGGGTGTATTAGTTCCCCATGGCGCAATCTTGCTATCTAGTGGCGCCTTTTCTTTGCCGGGCGCTTTTGTTAGCTTTCTAAATTTCATCTGCAACATTTTACTGGGGCGCAAAAGACCAGTAAAGGCGTCTAATGTTTGGGCAGGGGCGCTTTGCCATGGTTTTAAGGAGTATGTGTTAATTCAAGTGGAATAAGTGGTATCTACCACCTTGGCGCACGAGATGGGTACAGGCGCGCCATTCATATCGGGCGCCGAAGGCGCCCGATATGAGCTGAGCTATACTGGGGCGCTTGGGAGCTAAGGGGGGCCCGGGCCCCTGGGCCCCCCTTGGATCCGTCACTGTACAGGGATGAACAAGATCGGGTCCAGGGGAGCTGGAATTTCGAAGAGATGTAAGTTTGGAAAACACTGTGGGAGATGAAATGGGAATTTCCTCCAGAACATGTCCAAGACAGCGGTCATCGAAGTTGGGTAAGTTCTCTAAATCCTCAGAAGTGAAAACCTTTGCAAAGAAATCGTTCAGGATCTTAGCCTTCTCACCCGCATCAGATTCAAGATCACCATTGCTATTCCGTAGGTCTTCTACTTTGGAGACAGTTTTCAGCCTTGATCCCGCGTAATAAAACGCCGGTATTGACGAAGACAATAGCAGCTGATCGTCAGTCAGCTTATGGAAACCATCAGCTGACTGACGATTGTAGCTTTGTACCAGAGGTAAGGCACCGCAAAGGCCAGCTCGCTAAATCAAGACATGGCTAGGTTAGGTAAGGTTAAGTTAGGTGTGGTTCAAACTAGTGAATTTCTCTTTTTAATCTCTATTCATATTTTCTACGCCTAACATCACAAAACTTCCGAAATCCAAATTCAATTCGAAAAAAACAATCCAAATTCTGAAAATCCGTAAGGTGAGGTAAGGTAAAGTAACTTTCTTTTGAATTATTGGTTCGGAGCATGTTGACATGTCGATGCGGTAATTATTGTTTGCATTTTGACTAAGGTCATGGAAGTGTGTGTTATACTTTGATTTCAGTCTTATATCATAGCTAAATCATGCAGGAACACTCTAACATTAAGCATGAACCACCCTTTTGTGATTTTACATTTTTTGCAGTTGCAACCAGGAGGGGGCCTTATAAAACTAATAAGAGACATAGCATTGCATTGTGCGGGTAGGAATGGGGCATTCTTCTCCAAATTAATTTATGAATTGGTGCGAATCTCGAGTGGCTGGCAGTGTAAATTTTAGCGAAATTTTAGATGGCTGGTAGGACTCGTCTGACCTGATACCACACTTTTCACATCGGTGTCGCCACTGGAAAAAATTAAGGGGGCCAGCCAAACTTCAACATGATGCTGACAAACAACTGTCCACGTTAGAACCAAAAACTCTTCGAATTTGGGCACCTTGTGGCCATCCGCACCGGCTGGTTATAAAAATGTCCCGTTTTCTCCCATTTTGGCCGAGATCAGGAAATTTTGGGCCGAAAAGTGGGGCAGCCAGGCCCCCCTGGTCCCCCCTTTTCCGACGCTTATGACTTCAGACTGGGAGAAGCCTGCCACACTTTACAGACTGGTCCACAGTGACTGACTACAGCCTTGTGCAAAATAAATGACAAAAATGAGTGTAAATTTTTCAGTGATATGCTTTTTACACGATCTATACCAGCTGCCCCAATTTATTCCAGCAATAAATCAACATTGTGAGCAATGCCCCCCACCACCAACCACCTCCTCTTCCCCAACCAACACCAACAACAAACTATGTAGCTTCTCGCCAGCGTGAAGAGTGACAACAAAAAGCAAGACAAAAAGCAGGGTGCGCCAAAAGACTTTCAAATTATGGCATCTTGAGATATTGATGCCAGCAAAGCTTTGTGAACCAAAAATATTGAGAAAACCTCTAGAAGGTCCTCGTCACCGCCACAGCAAAACGTTCGAATTGAATGCGCCTCATATGGAGTGGAGCAGGAGCGCTGCGGGCGAATCTTCCTTCATTCCTAATTTTTTTGGCGAGGGTGAGTGAGATCTCACTTTTTTGACTGGTCAATCCTCTGTTTCTGGTAATTTACTTCCACTTTAACCGTCACCCCGGTGAGGGGTGATTGGACGCCCCTCTCGGGTTTTTCCAGCGGCTGGAAAAAGCGGCGGCGTGAAGTGCCTTTGTACTCGGCACGGCTTATCCCATTGGCGAACGCAAGGAGTCATTCCGGCCATGCCCCCCCCCAAAGCACTGGAGTGGGCCGAACTATCTCTTGGTCCCCCAAAGGCCGGATAATTTTTGAAAAACAAGTTTTTTCACTAAATCTGTCGAGCAAAAAAATTCGCTCCTGTCCCCCCCCGGAGAGCGATCGCGTACTTGGAGAGATAGATTATACTAGGTCTGTCGAGCACCCCACTCGCACGTCAACCCCCCGGGAGGAGCGAGGCAGACATGGGTTTGCCCCCCAAAAAAAAAACTTGGGTCTGCTCCCGCCCCTGCCCTATCCTTGATCAGTTCCACAACTTTCTTCAAAATTTTAAGACTGGGACAATTCAGGTCAGGTCACCAGTGCAGGTCAAATGATCTCACCAGAAAAGTTTGAAATAGTATAAGTCAGAACAGGGTAAACCTATCGGATGAAAACTCATATCACATAATGGGCCCATCCAGTTCTCTAAAATATGCTCCGGTGTTTTTTAATCGGTGACTTAACACCCGCACTGGAGGGGGTCTGGCACTAACACGCACTGGAGGGAGGCCTGGTAGGCCCTCCTAAGATCTCGGAAACTAAGAGGCATAGAAAAACCAAATTTGAGAGATGGGTGGGGATTATGGTGGTCTACATCATGACCAATTTTTGTTGACCTGGGTCAATATCTTCAAGGTCAAACGAGGTCATAAATGTCAAAACTTGGCCATGCTGGGGACCGACCGGTAAATGCCGTGATTATGCGGAAATGGTGGGAATGAGCTAAATGCGGACCAGGGTCATATAGAGAAGGTCTAAAGAGCCTTTCCTTCAATTTTGGGGGGTCATTCAAGGTCATTGACCTGTAGGGTCGCAATATAGTATGCTACCTATAATGTACACTTTGACTGACACTAAAGCCACTTTTTGGCGGGAAATGAGGATTGACCTTTGCAAATGACCTTTGACCTTACCCTTTGACCCTTGACCTTGGTATTGGGGTACCTTATCGATGACGTCATAGCATAATGTACGTCAGACCGGGTAACGTATTTTAACCGGAAGCACTGTGGTCAGTGACCTTGAAAGTGCAGATATGACCTTGACCTGTGACCTTTGACCTTAACCTTGACCTTCATGTGAGGTGACCTTGACATATAATCCCGGTTATATGATGTTATGACTTCACCACTCGGTCTCCAATGCAAGCTAACTGGTCCAACCGCGCGATTACGGCGATCTCAAAATGGAGGTCTGACTTTAAAAGCCTATAAGTCAAACAATTTTCAACCGATTTGCAAAAAATCTTCACCAATCGACGCGATATTAAATTCGGTTTAATGTGGCAAAGTATCGTGTTTCGGCTACAAGTGGTTCTCCGGCCACCTCGGAAAAACTGGTGGGGGGGGCTTCCGAGGCCCCCCTCCAGTGCGCGTGTTAAGGGCAGATACGAGCCATGACCCCTCCATTGGGAATACATGGAAAAATGATTTTAACCGAACAACTACGTAACGGATGGTGATAGAGCGTTGCGAAAATTCCAAAGGTTTAACACGCGCATTGACGAGGGGGCGGGTACCCGCCCCCTAGGGTTTGCGGAAATAGCATAAAAACGTACTTGGCATACCTTTTCTCTCATCATTTTTACAACTTTTGTCAAAGTTTTAAGGTTAGGTCATCTCAGGTCAGGCTACCAGTACAGGTCAAGTGACCTGACCTCAAAAAAAGTTTAAGATAGCATAAGCCGGAACAGGGTGAACTTATCCGATTGAAATTCTTATCACATAATGGGCCCATCGAGTTCTCTAAAATTCTTCCGGTATTTTTGATATCGATGACCTAAGGCTAGGTACGACCCATGACCTCTCCATTGGAAATACATGGGTAAAATGGTTTATATGAATAACTTAGTCACGGAAGGTGATAGAGCGTTTCGTTAAACTGCATTAGATTCGTCTTGTCTTTGCAGTTCTCATGATATGCATTTTATCTAATTTTATCTTGACCTGACCTCAGGTCAGGTCAAAACCTTACTTTGACCTAGCAAGGTCATATTATATATCATTCGATTTGTCTTGCTGCGATGATTCATATAGTTTAAGTTATTTTGCTCTATCTTTACTTGTCCACGTGAAATGACCGAAAACCTTCATTTAAATGTTATCCCTATGACGGCATGTTTAGTGACCTTAACCCTCGCCCCACCGGGGGCATCAATGGCCTCCTAAGGTTTTTTCGGGATAGCAGAAAAACGAGACGCAGGACCGTGGTTGAGGGCTCTATCTCTCAACCCTTCATTTTCTCACCATCCAGTAAATTTTTTACCCCGGGTCACCCAGGCTCAGGTCACCACAGGCGAGGTCAACCAAGGTCACCTCACCTCAACTTTTGAGCTCTATAAGAGCTACGTTTCTCAGTCGATGGAATTTAAACTTCCTACACTTCAAGGCCCGCCAGGTTCTACAAGGCGTATATCCGGGATTTTTTATTTCGTGACCTGAGAAAGGGTCACGAGGTGACCTCTCCCATTGAAAAAGCATGATCTAAAAGTGATCTAAAAGTCTGAATATGATCTAAAAGTCACAAAAACGATTGCAAATTCTCGACTTTCTCAGAAAAGCGTTTTTTGACACCCTTTCACGGATCCCAGGGGTCATATTTGCCCTTTGACCTCTCCGAGGTCATCCAAGATTATCAGGGGTCAAAAACAGTATTTTGACAATAACTTTTGACTTCATTGAGCTAGAGCTCTGAGCCGAACATCATCGTGTTTGTTTTGTTACTGGCTTTCATTTGATATACAGCAAGGTCACTTTCTGACCTTTGGTGACCTCAGGTAAAATGAGGTCACGAGATGACCTCTGGAAGTCAAGCCACTGGCGGGAAGTCATTACGTTCCACATAGCGGAGAAAGTTCTGACATTGTCCTATCCAATGTAGATTACCAGATCTCAATAGCTCTAATGACATAAGAGCTACGCCCAGTTTTCTTAAGCATTGGATATTTGAGTGAAAATAGCCTATCGAGACCTAACTTGACATCTGGAGATCAAACCATTAAGCTGAGCGCTTAAACATACGATGTAATTTCTTACTGAATTCACGCGAGCTTTCTAATGCACTTTACAGATTTGCGCTAACCCCACTATTTTCGGAGTTATAGGGGGGGGCCATCGATAGCCCCGGTGGGGTGAAGGTGGCGCCGGACCCCCGGTGGGGCACGGGTGAACACGCGCATTGACGGGAGCGGGTACCCGCCCCCTCGGGTTTTTCAGAGATAACATAAAAACGGCGGCGCGTAGCACCGCCGTACTTGGCATACCTTTTTCCTCATCTTTTTTACAACTTTTGTCAAAATTTTAAGGTTAGGTCATCTCAGGTCAGGTCACTAATACAGGTCAAGTGACCTTACGTCAAAAAAGTTTAAGATAGCATAAGTCGGAACAGGGTAAACTTATCCGATTGAAACTTATATTGCATAATGGCTCCACCGAGTTCTCTAAAATATGTTCTGGTATCTTTGATATCGATGACCTAAGGTCAGGTACGAGCTATGACCTCTCCTTTGGAAATACATAGGAAGACTGGTTTTAACTGAATAACTTAGTAATGAATAGAGATAGAACGTTTATTTTAACTGCATTAGATTTGCCCCGTCATTGCGGTTCTACTGATATGCATTTTGCCTAATTTGACCTTTCCCTGACTTCAGGTCTGGTCAAATCCTTGATTTGATCAAGCAAGGTCATATTATATATCATTCGATTTGGATTGCTGCGAGGATTCATATAGTTTAAATCGTTTTGCTCTATCCTTACTTGTTCAGGTGTAATGGCCGAAAACCTAATTAACATGTTATCCCTATTACGGCATGTTTTGACCTCTAGTGACCTTAAACTTGACCTGACAAAGAAATTGTTAAAATATTTTCGATCGAGAAGTGGATGGGCTATCCAATGACGTTTATCGTTTTTCGCTACCTAGCGCGGTTTTCGAGATCTTAGGGGGGCGGGTACCCGCCCCCGTCAAGGCGAAGGTGGCTCAGACCCCCGTCAATGCCCGTGTTAAATGTGCCCTGACAAAAAAATGGTTAAAATATTTTCGATTGAGAAGTGGATGGGATGCCCAACATTGTTTACCGTTTTTTGCTACCTAGCCTGGTTCTCGAGATCCCGTCAATGCGAAGGTGGCTCAGACCCGCGTCAACGAGCGTGTTAACGTCACTAGGCTTGTTTTATCCATGCAGTTTTAATTATATGCACTTTGACATGATTTGACCTTGAAATTACCTCAGGTCAGGTCAAATTTTATATTTGACCTTATTTGACCTAGCAAGGTCACATTATATATCATTCGATTTGGCTTGCTCGGACGATTCCAATGGTCTAGATCGTTTTGCTCTATCTTTATTAGTTCAGATGTAATGACTGACCACCTCTATCTACTTGTTATCCATATGGTGGCATGGCTTGATCTCTAGTGTGCATAAATGCCACTTAACCTTCGCCCGGGTGGGGGTGTTTTTAGACCTCCTCGGGTTTTTCCCAAGTGACCGAAAAACAGCGGCGCGCAGCGCCACCAAACTTAGTCTAGTTTTTCCTTTATCATTTTTACATCTTTCCTGAAAACTTTAGCTTAAGGCCATATCAGGTCAGGTCAACAGGCCAAGCAAAGCAACCTCACCTAAAAAATGCTTAGGACTGCATAATAAAAAGAGGGTTAACACGCGCCCCGCTGGGGTCCCTGGCATGACACGCCCCGCTGGGGGGCGTATTTCGCCCCCCTCCGTATCTCATTTCCCAGGAAAGCTAAATGAAAATTACGGATGAGTTCAAACGCTCTTGACAAGGCGAAGAGAAATTATACGAAGTATTTTATATCAGATCAATATTGAGGTCAGCATAGGTCAAAGAAGTTTCCATGGGCTTACCTACAACAGAACAGTGTAAGTTTCCACCTCTAGATATTTACTCTGCGGAGCTAGAGAACATATTAATGCATCATTGGATTCCTCACATCGTGGCGCATCGAATGATGCATAATACGAGCTTGCTGGGTCAAATTGTGAAAACGGCCTGACCTTGAGCTAGGTCAGGGGCACATGGTGACCTGGTATGGTCATGATGCATAGCAATTGACTCACCGTGACAATATACCTAAGCACAATACAAGCAAAATAAGAGCTTTATCTCAATTCGTGATAAGTTATTGCCAAAACAATCATTGCATGCTCCTGTGACCTGACATGACCTTTGAGAGGTCAGATGGTCAAAAACTCAAGTTTACAATCAGGATCGTGGTAAGAATACTCAGTGTGAGGATTTTCGGCTTTATATATGCAGTATTTACTGGAAACGAGCCCTTTCTATTTTTCACCGTAGACTTATAGGCAATGGGGTGACCAAAATAATTGATCCCACCTTAGGTCAACAACATCAAAATTCCTAGATAACAAATTTGTAGAACTTAATGACTTTATAATATTGTGAATGTTTCAAACTGATCAGTTGGCAGACATTTCTTAGGCACCGCTTCAAACTCGTGATTTCAGGTTTTGAGGTCGGGTCGCTTGACCTTGGATAGCTCCTTGACCTGACATGACCTGACCTAAACAATTTCGTCAGATGCGTACAGTTAATCAGGAATAAGGTTCTGTAAGTTTTGTTGCTCTGTGTCTCTTCGTTTTTGCGTTATCTGGGGAAACCGGGGGGTGCGAATTTCACCCCCTCCCAGCGGGGCGCGTGTTAATCGATCAAGTTGAAACTCATACCTCATAGGGGAGTGGACCACCAGGAGCTACAACATAAGTTCCGGGATTTTTTTAAATTGGTGACCTAAGGTCATGTACAGAGCATGACCTCTCCATTGCAAATGCATGGGAAAATCACGAAATGAACTTTTCTCAGTAAGTATGGATGGAATCAACTTCAAATATCGGTTAAGACATGCTCTTAGCCCATTTCTGAAGTTGATGCCAAAAACTTTGGCCTGTGACCTTTGAAAGGTAACCTAAGGTTAAATGGAGAAGATATTACATCAATACATAGTTGAATATTTAGACACAAACAACATTCTTTACAAATTACAATTTGGATTTCGTAAGCTACGTAGCTCCTACATGCCAATTGCCCATTTATATGACACTGTTACGGAATGTTTAGAAAGAGGTGAGATTTCTTGTGGAATTTTTCTAGATCTAAAAAAAGCATTTGATACTGTTAGTTTCAGAATGCACTTAGAAAAATTACACTTTCTTGGAGTTCGTGGAAAACTTTATGACATTGTGTGTTCATACCTGAAAAATAGGTGTCAATTGACTAAATTTAAAGATATATTCTCAGATCGGAAAATAGTCACCACGGGAGTACCACAGGGCTCGATATTGGGCCCACTTTTTGTTTATTCTATATGTGAATGATTTATATCGTGTTTCGGAACAGGCCGTCTTTTATCATTTTGCCGACGATACAGCCATTGTAGTAACAGCGGAAAATCAAAACCTTTTGCAACAAAAAATAAACACTCTTCTGCCAAAAGTGACGCAGTGGTTTCAATCAAACCGTCTATCGCTTAACGCCGAGAAATCACACTACCAAATTTATTCTAAAAGCGACTTTACTGACATAAAAATAAAACTGAATGGAGTCGAAATAGGAAAAGAAAAAGTGGTTAAGTATTTAGGTGTCCTGGTACATGATAATTTGAAATGGGATGCTCATGTGGCCAACATGGCAGCTCTGATCAGTAGAAATCTGGGAGTAATGAGTAGAGCAAAATATTATTTAAAATCACGAGAACTTATCTGTCCATATAACACTCTTGTGCTACCATACTTCAATTACTGCGCAGTTGTATGGGGAAGCAATTATCAAACGCATTTAGATAAGCTAATGGAACTTCAAAAAGGGCAGTTCGAATAATTATGAAGAAACCTTTTTACCATCCAACAAATGGACTTTTTGTTGAACTGAACTTGTTAAAACTCAATGATATTATTACTGAACAGAAAATTATAATTCTATCAAAATTTTTAAGTCAGTCACTACCATTTGCCATCTCATCACTCTTTCAATATCATCGTCCTGCAAACACTCGCCTAGTACAACATTTTCATGTTCCTTTAGCAACAACGAACTACAGATCATTTTCAATATCATGTTCAGCTCCAACAGCGTGGAACCAGATAATATGTCCGATTTTTCCAAATATTGATGATATTCCATTACAGAAATATACATTAAAGAAAATTATCAGAAAACATTTTAGGAACCAATATCGATCCCAGGAGGGGAATCAATAGTAAATGGATTCAGGTAAAAAATCAAGCTATCAAGTACTTTCTTTTTTGTGATTCTTTTTCATCTCGCTGCCTAGTTTTCTCATAGCCATTGACTGACCAATTTTTTTCTTTCTTTTTATGAGTTTCTTATTTAACCCTGAAAAACTTTAATCCACTAATACCAGCTTTAGAGTACCTAAGTTTCTCTCGAATGTTACTAGTTCTACTATTCTTTTCGGGAGAGACTTGGGGAAATACTCAGTAAACAACTTTAGAATGAATGGAGCGGGGAGTTGTGCGCCTTCAATTAAGATATTAACATATATGTCCCAAATTTACAACTGGAAAATGTGTAGTTAAAAAAAATTGTTTGGTATTTTTTCTCTATAAAGTTTGAATTAACAAAGATAGAACTTTTATTTTGTCACCGAAGTGTTTGTATGTCACTGCAAGTCAAGCGATAAACATTATGACTATACCAGCTCAAGTTGGGTCAAACTGTTAACCTAGGGCAGGTCAAATTTTAAACTGGATCTGGCATAGCAATATCATATATCATTCGATTTGTATTGAGGAGAAAATTGCAATGGTGCATCAACTATGGCTGTATCTTACTTGGTTTGGAAGTCATTACCGAAAAACGAAAAGCCCTTATGCATGGGCGGCTATGAACATTACCAGGAACATTCCCAATGTTCAGTGACCTGCAGCTCCCTAGGTTTTGACCTGACCCGAGAATCATTCGCACTCTACTGAAAGAGCAACTCAAGGGCGTTCAAATGGTGTTCAAAAAATGTTTCTAGCTATCTTAGTTGCTGAGATAATTGAGGCTTCCTAAGTATATCTCACATTAGCGATCTTGACCTATTTTGACCTCTCGATTTTTGTTTCGGGTTTTTTTAGCTCTCCTAGATTTTGAGATAGTGGGGTCTTTTTTTAACCCCAACAGGGCGAAGGTAGCTCGTACCCGTCACCGGGGCAAGGGCTAATACAAATGGTTTGGATGTTTTCTACAGCGAATTCAATGGGCTCCCCAGCGCCGTTTACCGTTTCCCGCTATCTAGCACAGTTCTTGAGATCTGGGGAGAGTGCGGGTTCCCCCCCCTCCGTCAAAGGGAAGGTAGCTCAGACCCCATCAATGTGCGTGTTAATGGCTTGCCTTCTTGAATTCTGGATGCGAAATGGATCTCATATAATGGGATTAAATATTCGGGTACAGCCCTTCGTCAGAATCAAGTAGGTAAACAATAAATACATCACAAATTCTTGGTCATAGTGCAGCAAGGCCTGGAGTTGAGTTTCATAAAAATATCTTTTATAATGAATTTTGAAAGATTGGATGTCGTGAAATTAATAATATGGCTACCTAGGATTGTGACAGCCTCCCCTAGCCTAGGTCTAATTTGTTTCTACCCCTGCGATGCCATAAATATAATTGTGGTCCGTGCGCCGGCAAACCCCCCTCCCCCCAAAAAAACTAAACAATTATATCATGACAGAAATATTCAGTACCTACCTAGTTCCGCTCCGGCGTGACCACAGCGTAATTGGGGGATGGAAAGCTCAAAATATATACATTATTATCGAGAACACAGAAGAAATGTGATGGAAGTAGAATTGTGTTAGGTGGCAGGGGAACCAAGAGAGTGGGAAAAACACCCGTCGGAGTGTGTGTGGGGGCGATGGTGATCTACCTTATCGAACAGTTTCAATGGCCTAGGTCAATATCTTCAAGATCAAACGAGGTCGTATAGGTCGAATCTGAGCCGTGCTGCAGGCCTATTGGGAAATGTCGTGATTATGCGGAAAGAGCTGGGAATATACCAAAAACGGGTTAAGGTCATAAAAGGAAGGTCCCACAAAATTATCTCTGAAACCTTGAGCTCGAGGTTATTTAAGTTCACTGGCTATGACGTAACAATATGACAGATTCCCAATAATGTACCATATAACTGACACTATAGCAGCCTATAGGCGGGAAATGACGTTTTGACCTTGAACAAGACCTTTGACCTTGATCTGTGACCTTGACCTTGACCATGAGTAGCCTTAACCATGAAATCATAGCGTTACATACGTCATACTGAATAATATCATCTGACTGGAACACTGGGGCGAATGACCTGGACTGGTGACCTTTGATCCACCCTGATCTTCATGTGGGTTAACATTGACATAAAACCTGATTATATGACGTTATGACGTCACCACTCTGTCTACAGTACTGGCGAACTGGTGCGACCGTCCGATTGCAACGGTCTCAGATATAGGTCTGCTTTTGAAAGCATATAAGTCAAACAATTATTGACCGATTTTCAAAATTTACTCCACCAATCAAGCGCTCATGAATTCCGAATGTGGCCATGTAGCGGTTTCCGGCAGCGAGCAGTTCTCCGGCCACCTCGAAAAAATAGGTGGGGGGGTGGGGGGCATTATAAGACACCTCTCCACTGTGCGTGTTAATCTATCCCTGGTAATAATGAAATCAAACTAATACCTGAGATATTCCAGGACGGATTGAGTCGAACGCATCACAGCCTCAGGTCACTGGTTTCTAACGTTATCCATGCCTTCTACGTCATCGTCGCGTTTATCGGTCACGTTTTTGTTCGATGTAACCAATCGTGCCATTTGGGTGTCTTCTTGGACAAATCTAAGGAAAGGTTCGACTTGAAGTTTCTTCTCCCACTCCACTCGGGTCGGCGTTAAGTATGGAAACATGTTTTATTGCCGTTGCAGCCTCTCCATATCGCATAAATATTGCACTATTCTTTGCGATCGGACGAATTTCCAGAAAAAAGCATACATTTGCTACTGAAGCTTGCCCCTCCCCCTTCCGGGACGGCAGAGTGGGTGCAAGGTAAGCACTGTGTAGCTCAGGGACGTTGAGGATAATTTTCGAGTAAGCATGAAAACGTTTGATCGAGTATCTGCTGCTCCAATGGGAACGCTTATCCAAGGGGCTTCGAACTTTTTCTTGTATTTTCCAAATAACGGAGAAAACGCAGGGAAAGGGTTAGGAGGGCAAATGGTAAGTCCTCTTCAGAAGCTAGTCGCCTTTGCTAAATTTCCCGGTGATGCACTGGTGAAGACGTATCCTCCTTGTGACTAGACGGTGCCATTGGTTGGATATTTGAATGAAACCTCGAATTGTCGAGCTTTACCTATGGACTCATATTATCAACTTGCTATGAAATAAGCCCTGCCAAAACAGCACGTCGAGTTCGCTGTTGCACCCGGCTAGCTCATTGACTAGCAGCATTTACCAAAGATCATCGAATCTGCTGCTCTAGTGCTTCCAACCCCATGGCAGACACGGAGTCCCCCGCCAGGCGGCGCGGTCAAGGTTCATAATCATGAACGTGAGAAAAAATGGTTGTAGTCATACGTCTATTTTCAATACACACAGGTAAAAAATAGACACTGACTAAAATGTGCATCAGTATGCATTCAAGTAAATATATGCGTCTGTGCTGCATTCCTTGTTAGTCATCTCGGTTATTATTTCTAGTACGTGTTTCGCGCTGCTGACGTTTTTCACACGCGGCCGTGTGTTCTCAGCAATGATCAATCAGCGGGGATGCGGGGCTCAGTGATGGAACACCTGGATCCTGAGCCACAGGTCCCGGGTTCAAGGCCCAGCGAGTTCCCTGAATAAGGACAACCTGATCACCAAAAACCCTCTCGAAGAGAGGAGTTTGGCGACACCGTATGACTTAGTGCGTAGATAAGCACCAACAGCGATGAAAATCGTGAATCAGTAGCATTTTCTCGGTGTCTCACATGTACCATATGTCATCCATTGTTACAGCGCGTGCTAGCTATGTTTGCTCCTTGTCTGGGTGTCCCTCGATCACTGCGTAAATAGAGCGACAGAGGTAGCACAATCATTCATTTCCCAATGGATACCAGTTTTACTACGGAGTAAGAAAGTTTCCTCAAGTGGAATAGCTATAGGAGTTTCACGAGAGAGACAATAGTCACCCCTACGCACGGATGAGGCTAGGCTCCGTATTTTGATTCCTTATTATTTTGAGGGGCTTATTTGGGCCTCAATGGGCACCAATCATAGCTTAGAAACTAATACATTCCTGCCCTCAAGATTTTCCCAAACACGTTGCCAATATCGTGGTTTTTCTGACCTCTGAAAATTGAACTGAAGCTACTCCTGTACCTCGGGCGATCTCCAAGTGACTACCGGGTGTGGCAGTCACAACAGGCACCTTGCCGCGATCTTGCCGGCGAGTGGCTTGGCCAGCCCGCCGCTATCGCCTACCTCATTCGCATGGCAATGGCATGCAAATTGCCGCGATAAATGTCGTGCGAGGTTGTGTTTAGAGCATCTGCTGTCTGCATGGGACCATGCATGATGCATTGCTGAGTGGGCGCCAGCGCTGATTTTGTCAGCGCTGAGATAGCTTCCAGTGATACCGGCGTGGGCTGCGTCGTATGCCACACCACAGCGCCGCGGGCAGCGGTCAGAAGAGGCTGCTACTGCCCTTCAGATCACGTCGCTAGGATGGCGGTAGCTAGCTGCTTTGTTCTGCTAGGACTTCATACAAGGCAGACATAGGCCGATCAAACTAGCTCCCACTGGCTGAACGATAACTAACAAGCTAAATTTGTGCAGCCACTGGACTATTTAACGAAACTGGCTGATGGATTGTGGAAAGTATGCATCATGGCTTCTCTTGAGACAACAGAGCTTCACAGAGGACACAAATGCAGTTTAATATCTGATTATCATGTTATCAACTAAGCTTTGGTTCCTCTATCCCATTGCCGCTCCTTGATGAAAATCCAGAATCCTAGGGGCGGAGTCCAATAAGTTTCCTTGTTCTACCTGGCTTGAAGAGGTAGGTAGAAAAAGGAGCCCAATAATTTTCCGATTTTATGAGATAAATTTAAGCAGCTTCTTTTTGACGGGAGTTTGGAAGATAGACAAACAAATTAACTTAGCACATTTAGTTTGCCAAGAATTAAAATTATTTTTATACGCACTAATTTGAGTGTCACGGGGTTTCCCCTATCGGTCAAAATTCGTTTTCTTGTCTCAAAGGCTGCTGGGATAGGGAAATCACAGAGAATGGCCCCCTATTTTCACACGTTATCCTGGCACCCTCCCCTCCGGGCTCTTTCCGTACCCACCACCGTTTGGGAAGGGTCCGATTGGAACCGTCCGCCCCCCTTCGATCTCGGGAACCGGAGTTGATGCGGAAAAAATCGACAACGCGCTGAAAGTGTTACCGTCTTCTACTTTGGAGCCGAGTTTGAACCATATATGTTCCCCCGTAACGTCACAGTGGGTCAAAATGACTCAAATTTAGGCTCATTTAGGAAATGTCATATAACAGGAAGATCTTTAGACCTAGAACGAAGCCAAGGGAATCAATGCATTTTGATATACAGGATGGCACTGTAAGGTCACTTTGTGACCTTTACCTTACTTTAAACTTAGATATCAAATCATGACTTTTTAAGGTCATGCTATAAATAATTCAAACCCTTGGATCTTGCTCGTCGGAATGGTGGTAAATGTATTGTTTAACCTTTTTTATTAGGGCCACTCCCAACAGGCACACTTGCCCAATTACAGGGAGTATTGGCGTAGGTGTTTAAGGATCCTCTCTGCCGGGTCAAATGGGACACGGAAGGCGGTTTCCCGCCGTGGGAATTGAACCCACGTTAATCCATGCTATCCGATCCGAAAACTGGCAACAAAGCCACTAGGCCACCCCGGCCCCCGTGGTTTTGTTAACCTTATTTTTCTCAGACATTATAACGACAAAAATTCGAAAACTATGGCGTTTGGCAGCCTCTGGTGACTTTGTTATTGACCTGGAGCTCAACATGGATGGCAGTGTGCGGACTTGCCGGCTTAAGAGCTTTCGAATGATGTTTAGAAGGTTAATCTATCTTTACTAGGAGCTTAGTTACTCCCTGGTTTTGCCGGCCTCATTTTAGAAGAACAGAACTGACTCTAGTAATAGCGTCATAACTAGTTGACCTGACCTGACCTGATGCTACTTTGTGGTCAAGAGTTTGCAAATCAATCACTCTAGATGCATACAAAGTGACGCAGTTCTCATCTCAATTGGCTTGGCATCATTTGTGAAAAAACCGAGGGAGAGGAAATCCGATCAGATCCCCCGGTGGTAACGGGTTAATAGAGCCCTTCCTTAAGCTCCCTATTTTGTAGCATCGGTAATGCACTACAATGAGCACATTTACCAGTTGATACCCCAAAAATGTCTCATGTTGGAAACTATCGATGAAGGGGAGTTTTTTCTGCCACCTTACACAGCAGTAGGAGGAAAAAGAAGCAGATCTCAGTCCAAGTTTTGTAAAGCGGGTGCACACGTGGTTGGAATATAACAGAAAAGATGATGGTTCTTAGAAAAAAAAATCATAAAAAATTAACAAGGATGCGCCACTTTCGAGGATGAGTTCTTGACGACAGAATCTTTTCCCCCTATATCCCCGCGTGGGACAAAACGCTTCATGATTTAGTTGCCTATAATGTTTTGTTGCGTCATTTCATCGCACAGGTGGTAAAAGTAAGTGTTTATTCGAATTGCATGATTCGATCGTTCTGGAAGTGTGATTGATGATACAATTCATCAGTTTTGTTATTTACATCTGAACAAGGAGGCAAGGGATAAAAAACTGTTTATCAATATGCCCCACACACAGACCTGTATTTCAACAACTTACAGGCAAAATGCTGAACAGGATTGTAACAAAAGCAGTGCAGTCCACCCGAGACGGTTTTTTGTGCTCTTGCTGGCTTCCATTCGCCGAGAAAAAAATTGACCACCAGTCTTTCGGCTCTGACAATTTTGTGAAGAGGCGACTGATTACTGTCTGGCTTTCACCGTCAGACTCCACCGCGAGTGGCATTTGAGTGATGCATTTACTACGGTTACATGAGCAGCCCCAGTGCGCACTATTGCCGTACCGACCATGGAAACGGACCAATCGGCTTATGTATCTGGGATTCTGGTACTTTGTACTTGGTCTTGGTCCTTCTCTAGAAGAGGGACATTAAGATGAGTTCGTACCAGTAGCGATCAAAGAAATGGCGCATTAGCACAGTTGAAAACATCCTCATATAAAATATAATATTTCCACAGAATATCAGTTATCAGGAAGGAGAGAAAATGAGTTTGATGACCTCACGGACATTTCTTATTCAACTAAAATGAATGATCATTCATTTTCTTTTTACAATGGCCCGTTATGCGTCATCATACTTCGTCTGAGTCGCGCCATATTTCGTGTAGCCCCCTGTACGACGCAATCGTGTGTACGACAGACTTGGTACCGAGACGGCTTATGTACCCCTTGTAAGTAGTATTTCAATCCTCTCACTTATTCGGGTTTTCGCTTCAGTCATCCTTCCAAGAGTAGGAGAGTTGTGAGTCCCTTTCTCGCGATTCGGTCAGCGACAGACATGCCTACGTTTTCACAGTAACAATCAGCGTAACGCTCTCCGCAAAAGTTCGCAATTACGCCGTCAATCGTTCTGACCTTAGGTCATAAGGTTACTTTTCAGGATATGTCAGAAAAACCCCGATCTTTGCAAGATAGTTGGGTGAAATCTCGGGGAACCAAAATATTGAATGCTTTTTAACTAAGACTAGCACCTATTTGGGTAAAAATTAGTTTCCCTGTTGTTGTTTTTGTTTTTGGGATTCCGACTTGGTGTTAACCATATTGGAGGCACTAGATGTGCCCCAGCCCTCTCAACTACACCAGCACTCGATCCGTCTGGGCAAATACTTCGGCCAGTGTGGGGTTGTGGCAGCCAAAAATTTCCCACCGCAGCCTTGCAGTGGCAGGACATTTGGAGAAGAAGTGGAGAACATTCTTGGTCATCCTCTTCGCATTTCTCGCAAATTGGGTCAGTTTCTAATCCTATTTTGTGTCGATAGGCTTTCAATGTTGGCGAGTGGCCCGTACAGAGCAGGGCCAGGGCCGCGCCTTCTGGTCTTGTGAGGGCCTGCTTGTTCGTTAAGCCTATTTTGCAGCGCCTGCAATATCTTAGTGACGTGTTCCACACTGGCTTTCAGTCCATTCTTTTCCAACATGCTGCTCCAGGCGGGACTTTGCAGCATCCAGGCCTATTGGCACTTGTTGCTGGTCTTATGCTGCTGCTTCCTTGGCCGTCTGGTTAGACACTTTATTTCTAGCAATCCCTACATGTTCTGGAACGTATTGGAGATGGATTTGGTGGTGGGCACCAAGTTTCAAGAGCGACCTGGTCCGGAACGATTTCTGTTTGTTCAGACGGCCCTTCCGTAGTCCTGTTACTGCTGACTGGGAGCCGGAGCATATTCGAATTAACTTCGGTGTCCTGAAGGGCAATTCTCGGGATTCGAGGTATTTCAGAGCTTCATTAAGGGCATGTAATTCAGCCGTGTTGCTTGATGTGTACTTTCCGTCTGGAGTTCTGATTCTTTTTACCTCTTGCTCTCCCTCCCATACAACTACTCCCGCCCCGCCTTTTCGAGCCCCGCGGTGGCCGATCCATCTGTGACTACAGTAATATCAGCCTCTGGAAGTTGGGCCAGGGTTTCGTCGGCCGCTATCCTTCTCTGCAGGCCCATCTCGAGGAGCGTGTCTGTTTAGGTGCGTGACAATTTTGATGGAGCTAGGTACGTTTTCCCATGGTGAGATGTTTGGTTCAATTAACTGCGGCTCCCTAGGGAGATCATTTAGGCCCGCCGCTGCACTTGTTTTGGAACCCGTCTCGATCCATCCCCTCTACTGTTTCAGTCGTTCAAGGGGTCTGGTAGAGATTGTTTTCTGTATTGAGTCTTCGGGGAGGTTCCTGGAGTGCCGTTCCAATGCCATCGCAGCCAGAGATGTCCGCCTTGACGTCAAGGGTTCCAGATTTGCCTCTCTAGTAAGAGCGCCCGCTGGTGCCGATTTGACACAGTCTGTGATGGTGCGACAGGCCTGGCGTTGTACCACGTCAATTCTGTTGATGTTTGTTCTGCTCTCCCCGGTGGGATAGTCTGCACAAGACCTCGAAAAGGCGATGTACAGGTTTCGCAGGTCTGACGCAGCGTATCCCCATGTTGTCCCACTGATGGCTATTACGTTTTTCATCTTTTCCTTAACCATTTTAGCATGGGAATGAAAGTTTAAGGAGCGGTCCAGTTTGACACCCTGGAATGTTGGTGTAGGGTTGTGGGTGATCGCTTATTATCGTATTTAAGATCAGCTTGTATGCTCGTATTTGCTTCAGCTGGATCTAGAGTGAAGATGGTGCTTGCTTTCTTTTCCAAACTCCTTCTCCTCTTCCATCGTTCCGACCAGTCTTCGAGCTTTTGAAGGGTCTTTTGTACCCGTTCGTTAGCTATTTTGGCATATTTGTGGCTGCTCCAGATCGCGAGGTCATCTGCAAACAGCGAGGTTCGAACATCTTCTGGAAATTCCTTGCTGATGTCGTTGATAAGTATGTTTAACAAGGCTGAAGAAGTCACAGCTCATTGTGGGGTGTCGTCACGGAGTAGGAGGAATTTACTCTGTGCGTCATTGCCACGAACGCAGGCTTGACGGTCAGTCAGAGGAGCCTTGAACCACGGGGTTTTCCAGTAGTGTGGCATCATAATCTGGTATATTTCTCCTTAACACGCGCATTGACGGGGGCCTGAGCAGCCTTCGCTTTGACGAGGGGGGGTGGGTACCCGCCACCCCTAAGATCTCGAGAACCACGCTAGGTAGCGAAACACGGTAAACAGCTTTGGGTAGCCCAATCTGCTTGCCCATCGAAAATTTTTGAACAATTTTTGTCAGGTCACATTTAAGGTCACTAGAGGTCAAACCATGCCGTCATAGGGATAACACGCAAGTGAAGGTTTTCGGTTCTTACATCTGAACAAGGAAAGATAGAGAAAAACATTGTAGACCATTGGAATCCTCGCAGAAAGCCAAATCGAATGATGTATAATGTAACCTTGCTGGGTCAAATCAGGTCAAATATGTCATTTGACCTGACCTGAGGTCAGTCCAAGGTCAAATTAGGCCAAATTCATATCATTAGAACCGCAAAGACAAGACCAAGCTAATGAAGCTAACATAAGCACCATCCATTACCCAGTTATTTAGTTATAATCACTTTTCCAATGCATTTCCAATGGAGAGGTCATGGTTCGTACCTGACCTTAGGTGATCGATATAAAAAAATTCCGGGACACATTTTAGAGAACTCGGTGGGCCCGTTATGTGGTATGGGTTTCAATCGGATAAGTTCACCCTGTTCCCACTTACGCTATCTTAAACTTTTTTGAGGTCAGGTCACTTGACCTGTATTAGTGACCTGACCTGAAATGACCTAATTGAAAATTTGACAAAAGTTGTAAAAATTAGCAGAAAAAAGGTATGTCAAGCACAGCGGTGCTAGGCGCCGCCATTTTTATTCTATCTCCAAAAAAACGGAGAGGGGCGGGTAGTCGCCCCCGCCAATGCGCGTGTTAATCTGTGCATTGTGATAGCAATTCCATCCTCATAAAAGTCTTAAAGTCCTCATTGCTTGGGGAAATTGCCATATAATGGGGAAATATTGATCTTTGCTGGTAAAAGAAATACTTTTCGGATCTCTGGCTTCCAGGCTAGGCCAATGAATCTATTTTTACTTCCATCGTCAATTTCACCGCTTTGGTTGCTACTGATCAGAATATAGCCATCACCGTAATAAGAAGACCTCCACACTTTGATTCATTTACCATGTAGTTAAATATTATATATATATATATATATATATATATATATATATATATATATATCAGAGGAAAAATATTCAAACTAGCCAACAATATCGGTGACAAAGTCAAAGTTGGTGACAAAATAAACAAGATTGTGCTTGCATTAGCGTTGGAAGTTTGCACTCAGTCTTTCATTATGCTTTTTAACATTAAGAGGTTTCAGAGCATCTGTAGGACAATCAACTCTTGGTTTAAGCTTCACTTTCAATCTGACCTGAAATGAAATTTACAGTACCTAGAGGAAAGATGTATGAAAAATCATGGAATAACCTAGCATTGCATGGAAGCGCTTCGTGCCAGTTTCTGTAGTCTGCAAAAACCTTAGGCGTGTGGGTGAGAATGAATTTTACCTTCCCCATTCCATCTCCTGATCGAGTTATAAATATCCAGTCATCTGTGTCCAGAAATCCGCCATATGCCGGTCGCCGGTCCGTGTCGGGCTCTCCAGCGCCAATCCGTCACCGACCATATCGGCTGCCGCGGTCGGCCGTGCAACAGGTCCGCGCGACAGGCCGGCATCACATTTGCATTGTGAGCGCTGTGTCCCGATGGCGGCGGATAGTGTTGACATTGCGGCGTTTGCTTCTCTGGCGATATGGCAGCGATATGGAAGCGCCGGCGGAGAGCAGACACGGTCGACACGTCCAGCGCAGCGGGCCGGCTCCGTTAGCTGCCGGGCCGACGCCGATGTGGCGACGGATAGTGCTGCCCTTCGCAGAGAGACCCGGACAGGGTCCAGCCGACCTCCAACCCGACGCCACAAGACACACTGTCGTGACGGTGAGCACAGATAGTGGGCGGAATCCGCAGGGGCGGAGCCAGCCCGGCTGCTGCCGTCGGCTTTGGATTGCTGACGTTGTTGAAGGCCTTTGATGACTTCTTGCGAACAGAGGTGCGACGATGCCCTGCGCACTGAGCCGGAGAAGAAATCCGTGCACCACTCTGCCCCTTCCCCGGCCATATTCATCATCCCGCGAACATGAGGAGTGCTGCAAAGTGTACATCCTGCAGGGATGGAGCACACCTGCTGGAGCGCCTGGGACTTCTGGCATATCGAAGAACCAGGTATCCGCTAAAGGCGTGCACGGATGTGACAGTACCCAAAATTTGCGGGGCGGCACTCAGGTGCTTCACTAGTGATCACCCAGGTCCTTGTTAAGCCACCCCAGGTGCTTACCCGTTTCCTTGAAGGAAAGTGGTGTGTCATGAAGGTGTGGAGAACACAGATTGAGGGCTTTAGGCCCAGGAGTATTTAAAAACAATTGAAGCGCTAGAAGTACACGCCAAGGGAAGGACACCACTGAAAGTCTGAATTTGTCGAATCAAATGGAATGATGTTCTTATTTTTGCGTGAACGCCTAAAACATAGGAAAACATGCACTGTGAGGAATCCACAGCTTGCAATCGAGCCATTTTCTCAGATTTCCTGAAGCATTCTTTTGTCTCCCTTCCTTCTCCAAAAGTCCGGTCAAAGGTAAAACGCCGTCGAGTTGGTAGCGCAAAATATTATCTATACTGCCAACCTCAGCAGACTCTGCTGAGCTAGAGCTGGCTGGCAGACTCCGCTGACTTGTAAGGCCTTACATGTAGTTTGCTTGCAATAGAAATGAATGACTAATGTATTTTGGTCCCCCTTATTACCTATTTTGACACCAAGACGAATACATAATTGAAGAAGCTACCGATTTTGAAGGGGGAGTCTGCTCGAGTAAACAATCATTTCACTTTATTTTGCATCTCAAATTGGAAAACATATTGAAACAAAAATATTTTCGTCCGATAAGATAGGTGTAATCACACTCTTCGCTGCAGCGCTGCAGAAACCGTAAACAATAGAAAATTGTCCAGAATGAATGCCTTTCCCTTTAGCTTACAAGAAAAAATGATATGTCTGTGAGTGGTAATATTACATTGAGACACTGCTACAATCCGCCAGAACTACCTGTAAGCTGCTTTAATTCGCATTCCATTTGTCCTACTGACTCCAAAACGTTAGTGCTGATATAAAACTTCCACTAAATAAGACTCAATTCACGGGCCGAAATACGTTCGGACAGCTAAAAGGATATCACGGAACGAGCCCGGTATGTAAATCCTTGTTCATGCCTAGGAAATATTTCTGGCTCACGAATGTCCACTTTTCCATTTCCACTAAAACTATTTTGTGTGCTCCAGTTTCTAACCAAATGAAGGAGGCGGAACCTGACAAGTTCCATCAATTTCCAATGTGACCATCAATTTCCAATGATACTAATGCCATAGATTGTAAGCCAAGAGGTGACATAAGAAGTCTGGTCAAACAAGAAAATGTGGAGAGCTTTACTCCAAAAGTGTGAAACAATTTGGTAGATTGTATTTTCCAAAAAGCAGGATACTGGTAATCGAGAATTGGAAGCCGTAGGTGTAAAACCACTGGAGTTTTTTTGCAATCAAATACATTTCAATTTTCCAGGAAAACGTTTTCCAGGAGACCTGAGAGGGGAGAAGTTTGTACGACCGTAAAGGATCCAATCACCCTCAGCCACAGCATTAGACATGTTTGAATGGGAACCTAGCGAGAGTCGCTTGTGTTACTGAGCACTTCAATAAGCTGCTCCAGCCGCTCAATGAATAAATGGATGGACAATGTTTCGGCATTGGTGCGGAGAATAGAATTCAAACACAGTCAGTATTATCTAAATTGTATTGAGTCTGGCAGTGAGTCTCAGTCAAATATAACAGCATTCATACAGTCTTTGATATCACTGATAGAGAATCGGGACAGCGGGGTGTCCACCGCACCGTCGCAATAAGTCGTGTTTATTAGCTGTGGGAGTGCTGATCGATATCTTGACACCAATGCACTGCGATATCATCAGATCAGAGATACAGTGGCGCTCCTTACACCATTATGAAATAAAGTTATTTCAGTAACTAATAAACAGTTCAGGGAAATGAGCGAACTCACGATTTTGTTTGCAAGAAGCACTCGGCAAATATGTTGGATGGATCAGTCAGAGTTGCTGCTCCGGAGACTGTGCTGCAAGCTGGTTCAGTTCCGGATCTTTTTTTTAATTTGTGAAAAATCAATGGTTTAACCGTGCAGTGCTGCTGTAACTGCTGGGAATCATGAACAGCTTGGAAGCAACTCGTTATTTGTGCTTGGATCAAAATTTCAAGGTTCACCATCATCCACAAATCGCCTACAGCAATGTCATTGATGGCGTAGGTACTAATAAAGAGACTTGGGCCAGAAACAGTGGCGGATATAAGAGGGTGGTAAGGGGGCTCAACTCCTCCTCCCCCAAATGTCAGAGAGCCTATAGTAAATGCATTGCCGGAGACTGTTAGCGAGGTATCAGGTAAGGGGTGTGGAGGTATAGGGAGATGAGGAAGGAAGGGTAGGGAGGTGAGGCTTGAGCCCTCTAGCTCCCCCCTCGCGAAATGAAGTCCTAGATGCACCACTGGACAGACGTTTCAGCTTCCATACTTCATTTCTATATCAACAACAAAATTCTCTAGCGATGACAGGTGTCAAACCGGATCATTTGATACTAGACCAGTAATTGATGGAGGGTGAAAATAGCTGCCCCTAGAGCAGGAGAATACCTGAATTACTCACGGCTTGGCAATAAGTCCCGTTTTCCCACTTGCCAGCGTTGTTACGCACCAAAGAGGCACATCATTTCCCAATTCCATGGGGAATATGTGCTCCTGGGGCGACTCTCCCTCACCCAGCCCGTGCGTGGCATTCCTGTGGTAGCTGCGTTGCCTCTCCGCAGCCGCGCGGGACTGGCCGCGGTCTCATCGCCACCGACACTACAGCCGGAGGCGGTGCCCTCGCCGCCGTCGCCGTCCTCCTGCGGTCGCCACTGCCGCGTCGGCGCCGCCGCGATGACAGGGTGCGCCGGTTCGGCCGCGCGTGCGCCGCCAGCGCCACTAATCATGTGCGCCGCGTTTGCCTCCGGTGGTTTTTATCACGTCCGCAATTGGCTGGGTGGGAAGTGCCGATTAGAGTGGTCGATTACAAACGAGGCTGCTGACGACTTATTGATGAGCATCCGAATTGGCTCATATTCCAGCTCTGTTCTGCCCTTTCTATAGCACATTTCTGTGGGGTCCATGAGAGCTTTTGTCACTCGCTTTGAGAACTGGAAACCCATCCCAAAACCTGGACTCAGTGTCCCCGCCACAGGGGAGGGGCATTGGATGGATGCATCCCTCAATGCCGCACAGGGAAACTGTACCCTCCAGTTTTTTCAGTGAGCTCCCTACAGCGAGAGTGAAGGCCCTTGCAGCAGGATACTAAGGCCGGCCCTGATCCAGGCATTAAAGTCCTGAAGCAGCCGTAGAAGGACTAAAGGCGACTCGTATTCAGCTAGGGGACCATAAGTCAGTGCAGAAAGGCCTCAAAATTATAAATATGGCCCAACCATGACAAAGAGAGGGTTTCAAGTTCACTTAGAGTTAGGCGCGTGTATTTTTGAGAATGATTGGTGTACCAAAATTTGAAACAATGTCCATAACCATTATAACAAAAGGTGATCGCATTAAGTGAATTTCAGCCCTCTCATAGATCTGTAGAAGAGCAGAAAACCAATTTAAAGGCCTTGAAATAAGAAACACGAAAATTTAAAACATATAGCAATATTCCTTCGATGTTACATTCGGGATGCCCGGACACCCCAAAAGGGACATAAATCCACACCGTATTTTGAGTGTTTCCTAAGCGGCCAAGGAAGCGTTATAAACAGTGGAGCTCCCATGACAAACAAATTAGCATCAATGATAGTTATTAAAAAGTTTGGTTCTGAAACCTTTGAGGAGGTCCAAAACCATGCAGGAGACTTCATAACAGCAAAATTTATTCAGGGGCTATGCCAGAAATTGAATCCAGGAGTCATAGGTCCTAGGTTCATGTCCGGCAGAGCCTCTAAATAAGTTTATCTGATACATTAAGCCCCTACCAACAGGACGAGTCCTGGCGACACCATATAGCCGTGGTAGTTAGTGCGTCGTTAAACCCCAGCAATTATTAACGGCACAGATGACCCCTGAGATAGCAAAATGGACGAGTACAGAGGGATATGGAGCTTTATGAAAGCTCCTGTGATGATCGGGAAGAGAGATCAGCTCAGCTCAGCACAGGAACGTAGAACTGGAAAGAGTACATAGAATATGTGTGATGTAGCAACAGAGGCGGCGCTTCTATAGAGACACAGTAGGCACTGCCTAGCCACTTTTGAAATGTCGAAGTAAGTATGTATTTTATGTGGAGTAAATTTAATTTGACTCGATGTTTAAGTTACAGAGAATATTCATTTTTGGACGACTGGGCCAAAGAGCCCATGATCTGCATCTCTGACAATCCACGTTCGCAGCTCATACCGTCAACAAATGTGAAATAAATTTTGCGATTCTCCTGGATCTGCCTAACCCCGTGGCAAATCTAACGTATGCTTGTTGATTGACATCTCTAAAACCTCATTCATTCGGACGCGAGTACTGACTGGTTAAATCAGCAAACTAGGCATGCATGAGCACGTGCGATGACGCGTCTTAGGACCTTGATTACAGTGGATTTGTTTATTAACATTCTTATATTCACGGATGTCTAGCCTTCTCTAGTGCGGGACAGTTATATAATTATTAGCAAGATATTCAATTTGTGGATCCCTTATGAAGGACGTGAGCCATGACACAAAATCTGGTGGACTAAATAAGAAGCCGTTCACAAACTGATCGTACGCAAGAAATTGAACGTCATAAAAGTGAAGTTCCGAAGCCGTCTTTGAAATGGGAAGCTCGTGAGTACCTTGTCCTTCCCGGCTTACTTACCTACCTACCTATCCTTCTTGAATCTGGCCTTGTACCTTCATACACGGCCGCATAACCGCTTCCACAATCCACCGACAAATGTTTTTTCTTGATTTTTTTGAATTTGTACATTTGTATAAATATTATTTTTGCTCATCGACTTGAACTTGCTCAACTCTCCCGCCGACATGCTGGATCCGCCCCTGTCCAATATCAGGTAAAAAGCCTAGGCAACGTCCTAACCTCTAAGCCAGTCGTGCCTAAGCTGTCATAATTTTCAAGCGCCGCCACTGTATAGCAACAGTTCTTAACTGTATCAAATTATATTTCAATCCCACATTGAGATCATGATACTGGAGGCCAATGGTGCCCTGGGGTCTTTGCAGGCGCTATAAGTCTCTTCTTTCCGCTATGAGTTTTCCAGTATTTCCGCCATGAGGCCTTTTCAAGAAGGTAAGAACGCTTAGATCACTCCATAGTAGATATGATCGATAAGATCTCAGATGAGATCGCTCCATGGAGTCAGCTATAAAATGCGATGGCAGCGACCTACTGTGCCAATGTACGCCACATAATTGATATGGTTGTGTGATATTGTAGGGAGGAGTCGCTGTTGCACACCTAAAATGAGCAAACAAAACTCAACACAAATATCTTATCTGACTCCGTGCTAGATTTCGTATAATCAAATCCCTTATCTGATTCCGTGCTAGATTTCGGATTATCAATGTTCCACTCAACCATTCAGCCCTTCTTCGGCGCTTTTGATTAGTACCTCTGTCTGCGAGATGACTACAGTACGGCTAGGTGTTTATCAGAAATATTCAGGATCACAAAATCGATTCAACTTTTCCTTTTAATTCCTTCTGACTGCCAGATCCTCCCCAGTGTTTCGTAAATGGACATCATTGAAGGCATCTTATGCTGCGCCATGAGATACGTCTCTTGTTTAACCTCATCTCACCGGGGGCCATCGATGCCCCCTAAGGTTTTTTGGGATAGCAGAAACACGACGAGGCGCGCACCACGGTCGAGGGCTCTATCTCTCACCCCATCATTTTCCAATCATCCCTGAAATTTTTACCGGCTCACCCAAGGTCAGGTCCCAGGCCAGGTCAACCAAGGTGACCTCACTTCAACTTATGAGCTCTATAAGAGCTACACTTCTTAGTCGATCAATTTGAAACTTCATAACCTTCATCCCCCTCCAGGGTCTACACGGTGTATATCCCAGATTTTTCAATTTCGCGACCTGAGGTCAGGTGACGAGGTGACCTCTCCCATTGAAAAGGATGGGGAAAAGCTGTCTTATGATCTAAAAGTCACATGAAACATTGCAAATGCTCAGCGTGCTCGAAAAGCGTTCATGGACACCTTTTCACGGATTCCCGGGGCCATATTTTCCATTTGACCTCTTCAAGTTTATCCAAGGTCACCGGGGGTCAAAAACAGTATTTTGGCAATAACTTTTGGTCTAATTAAGCTAGAGCGCTGAGTCAAACACCACCGTGTACGTCTCGTCACTAGCTTTCATTTGATATAGAGCAAGGTCACTTTCTGACCTTTCGTGACCGCAGGTCATATCAGGTCACGATGTGACCTCTGGAGGTCAAACCAATGGCTGGAGGTCATGAAGGTCCACATAGCGGAAAAAGGTCTGGCCTTTTCCTATCAAATGCACTTTACCAGAACTCAATAGCTCTAATTGCATAAGAGGTATGCCCAGTTTGCTTAAGCATTGCATATTTTAGTGAAAATAGCCTATCGTTACCTAACTTGACCTCTGGAGGTCAAGCCATTGACCTGAGCGCTTAAACATGTGAAGTAATTTCTTACTGAATTCACGCGAGCTTTCTAATGCACATTGCAGAGTTTTGCTAACCCTCATATTTTAGGAGTTAGAGGGGGCCATTGATGGCCCCGGTGGGGCGAAGGTGGCGCCGGACCCCCGGTGGGGCGCGGGTTAAAAGTCCCGAATGCCTGCAATACGTTTTTAAATGCTAACAAAGACGTATATATTTGGAATACTGGTGTGAGACATTAGGGAGCGAGTCAGAGCACATTCTGTACATGAATAATGAACAATTTTTTATTGTTTCTGCGCTCTGAACCAACAATATCAATTCTCAATTCAGGTCATCCTGTTCTTTCTGCTTTTGTACGTCGTAGTGTTTTAGCCAGAGACTTCTTCTGTAAATGGGCTTAATTGGCCTCTCGATGATACATCGAATGAACGGAACTAAGCTACACCACTGAAGGCCATCCTAATAGGAATGATAATTCAAAGAGGCCTCGAAGGATAGAAAACGGTCCCAATTGATAGGAACGGTCCCTAACCCCCTATTCTAGCACCCATGCTAGAATAGGGGGCATGAATTTTCATCACGGCCCCAAACAGCAAAGTAGGCCCTTGTAACGACAAAATGGGTCGGCAAACCAGCAAACGACCTATTTTTATGTCACAGACAAGTCCTAAGGACTAAACCAAAAACATCAGAACTGTTCAGCAGACCCTAATATTTGGCATAAGAGGCCCCGGAAGTGATATTGGAGGCTCAAACACCAGTACAGATGGTCATTGAGCCGTTCTGAGATGCGTCAATGGCCTGAAAATAAAACAAGGATATCAGAGCTCCAGGCAAGGGAAAATGGCCTTCATTTCATTTCATTTCATTTCATTTATTCAGGCTTATCAGCAACAGGTATGTGAAAACCCAATTACAGCTGAAGTCAAGCAATAAAACAGCGCAACAATGAATATTTACAATGCAACCGTTTAACAATGGAATGCAACCTATTCCTGCAGCATTGATATAAAACACTCGATATAAAATATACACGAAGCAATGAATATGAAGCAAATGAAAATACATCAGAAACACTGCAATACATTAAGACATGAAAAACGGCATAAAATAAGATAAAAAGCCTAAAATGGATGAGCTTTAACATATTTCCTCACCCTGGCTCTAAGACTACTAAAGGTCGAAGCGTAGGGGTCTGCCTCGGGACAGCGTCCAAGATGGCCATTAAAAGCAATCGCTGCCCTGCGAAATAAGCCTCTTTTGACGGTCTCCACACGAGGCAGGGAAACATGTAAAAGGTGGCTTTGCATCCCCCTGGTTCGCCGCTGAGGTACATGGAGTGGGAAGCTCCCGAGCAGACAGGCGGAGTCCACCTTCCCGAAAAAGGGAACGAGTCCCTAACGCCTTATAGCAAGTATTTGTGTAAAGGAGGCCCTGCTCTACCACGCAGAAGAGCTCCGTTACAGGGTAATAAACATTGCGTAGGAGATCCTGACTACGGAGCGGGGTGGGGGGGGGTGGGGGGGCAGGGGTGGAAAAACCCGCCAACTCACCAACTAGGGATAGCGACAGACCCTGAACATTGAAACCATCAAGTGCGACAAGAAATCTGTACAATACCAGAACAGTTCTGACTGGCTAAATAAAATAGTTTCCAGGGAAGTTTCAAAGAAAAGAGTTCATCCTGACTGGGTAATCACCGCGATGAACAAGAATAGATAACGTAAATTAGCTGCTTAGATTGAATTCAGGGGTGTGGTAGAAACCATTTGATAAAAATATGTCTTAGTAAGTTTTTCCCAACACTAATTATGCCACATTGGTCTGTCATTACCTTCCCCGTTCGTGCTTATATAATTTCAACTTCTCCGACTAGCCTGGAAATATCACAGATAATTTTTTGTGGCTAGGACGCATGTGAAGGAACACCAATTACACATTAGTAGTTGCATCCCTCCCCTGCCTGTTAAACGCTCCCGTCCCCACAATGCAGCGGTGGACGGGAGCGACAGTCAAGAACTTGCCGCTTGCATGGGCAACGATAGCTTTTATAATGAGACGACACCAAGTCATGGCAACTGGTTACTTCACTTGCATGCGTTAGCTCATTCATTGATAATTATTTATCATTATCAGATGTAAATTTGCACGCGTATTCTTCGGGTTTCAGGTAGCGCAGTCGGAACGGCGTTTGACTAGTTAGTAGAGGATAACGGGTTCGATTCCCGAGCGCCGTAATTCTAAATCTTCCGTTTTACGTCGGTGCTGTTTTGCAGTGTCTCTGGCGGCGTTTACGCAGGTAGCAGAATTGTGCATAGGAGTGTGATCTTCAGTAAGTCTCTTCGCGAATTTAGGAATGTTATTTCCAGGTTGTTTTATCAATATAGGTACTATTTGTCGTATTATATGTGCTTTAGAAATTGCCTATATTTAAAAAAATGAGACCAACAGCTTTCAGTGTTAAACATTAGGTTGGCGACAGGTTTGAGGTTTTTTCCTCCCTGGGCGGGGGCTCCCTGGTCAGCACAAAGAGACAAAGAACTGTTAACACCCGGTGGGTCCCGGTGGGCCGCAGTGCCACCTTCGTCCTAGTGGTGGGATAAGGCTTAAACATCCCCTCGATTTTGGCTCTGTACGGGGTAATGAAAAAGACGCGAACGCTGTTGGTTAGCTCATACAAATTACTGAAGAAACAGCATCGGTCACTTCTCTGCCTAGATCAGCATGGAGTTCATGACAGGTCAAAGAAGGCAACAGGTTAGAGAAAAGTTTCTGGGCTCTGGTTTCGGACAAAAATAAGTTAGAAGCAGTGTTTAGGCATCATTCCCTTCCTCTCGTTACGGCGAATTTAATGATGCATGGCATGACCATACTAGGCCAAAACATAAAAATGACCTTTACCTTAGGTCGGGTCAAGGTCACCACCTAAACGGATATGATCAATACATGCATATAAATTAGCTTTCAATAATTATATAGATGCAATGGTATCAAAGTGAAAGCTTTGTCACCATTACCTGCAAAGTTCTTGGTCCAAGTATGAAAACCCTATTAAGTGGCCCCAGATGCCCCCACAGAGGTCACAGGTACAACGTTTCAACATAAGCCTGGAAAGGAGACTAGGATACTACGATTTTAGAGAACATGAAGGTATGCTAAGCCGTATCTAAAAAGAAAATTTCCATTTTTCGGCCCGATACCGTTTTCCCCATGTAATTCCAGTGGAGAGGTGCCTGACCCGATCCGTGCCTGACCCTAGATCATCAATACAAAAATCTCGAAATATGTTTGCAGCACCCGGTGGACCCATAATGTAATATGATTTACAGCTAGACATATTCACCCTCATCTTACCTATGTTATCTTAAATGTTTTTGAAGATGAGTTTACATGATCTGCACTAGTGACCTAACCTGAGATGACCCAACATTAAAATGTTGGGAAAAATTGCAGAATTCTCCAGGGATGATGTGTGCAAAGAACGGCGGTACTTTTGCCCCTCGTTTTTTGCTGGCGAAACTCGTTGAGGGTGTTAACACGCGCATTGACGGGGGTCTGAGCCACCTTCGCATTGACGGGGGCGGGTACCCGCCCCCCCTAAGATCTCGAGAACCACGGTAGGCAGTGAAAAACGGTAAACGGTGTTGGGCTGCCCATCCACTACTCCATCGAAAACATTTGAACTATTTTTTTGTCAGGTCAAATTTAACACGCGATTGACGGGGTCTGGCCACCTTCGCATTGACGGGGGGGGTACCCCCTAAGATCTCGAGAACCACGGTAGGTAGCGAAAAACGGTAAACGGCATTGGGCTGCCCATCCACTTTCCATCGAAAACATTTGAACCATTTTTTGTCAGGTCACATTTAAGGTCACGAGAGGTCAAACATGCCCGTCTAGGGATAACATGTAAATTCAGTTTTTCGGCCATTAAATCTGAACAAGTAAAGATAGAGCAAAACGACTTGAACTATATGAATCCTCTTATCAAGCCAAATCGAATGATATATAATTTGACCTTGCTAGGTCAATCAAGATTTGACCTACCTGAGGTCGGTCAGGTCAATTATATAAATGCATATCATTAGAACCGCAAGCCCAGGCGAGTCTAATGTAGCTAAAATAAATGCTCTATCACCATCTGTGACTGAGTTATTCCGTAAAAACCATTTTTCCCATGTATTTCAATGGAGAGGTCATGCCTCGTACCTGACCTTAGGTCAACGATATAAAAATACCGGAACATATTTTAGAGAACTCGGTGGGGCCATTTGTGATATGAGTTTCATCGATGTTCCCTGCTCCGACTTTGTATCTTAAACTTTTTTAGGTCGGTCACTTGACCTGTAATGGTGACCTGACCTGAGATGACCTAACCTTAAATTTTCACGAGTTGTAAAATGATGGGAAAGGTTCTACGGCGGCCTCCGCCGCGTTTTTTCTATCTCCAACCCAGCGGTCCCCGTCTGTTAAGGTCACGAGAGGTCAAAACATTCCGTCATAGGGATAACATGTAAATTCAGTTTTTCGGCCATTAAATCTGAACAAATAAAAATAGAGCAACACGACTTGAACTATATGAATCCTCTCAGTAAGCCGAATCGAATGATATATAATTTGACCTTGCTAGGTCAAATCAAGGATTTGACCTGACCTGAGGTCAGGTCAGGGTCAAATTATATAAAATGCATATCATTAGAACTGCAAAGCCCAGGCGAGTCTAATGCAGCTAACATAAATGCTCTATCACCATCCGTTACTGAGTTATTCCGTAAAAACCTTTTTCGCATGTATTTTCAATGGAGAGGTCATGCCTCGTACCTGACCTTAGGTCATCGATATAAAAATACCGGAACATATTTTAGAGAACTCAGTGGGGCCATTATGTGATATGAGTTTCAATCGGATAAGTTCACCCTGCTCCGACTTATGCTATCTTAACCTTCTTTTTTGAGGTCGGGTCACTTGACCCGTACTGGTGACCTGACCTGAGATGACCTAACCTTAAAATTTTCACAAAAGTTGTAAAATTTATGAGGGAAAAGGTATGATAAGTACGGCAGCGCTACGCGCCGCTGTTTTCTGCTATCTCCGAAAAACCTGAGGGGAGGGGGGCGGGTACCCGCCCCCTCGTCAATGTGCGTGTTAAAACAATCGCCATTGAAGCGAGGGTTAAGGGTGTTAAAAAATCGCCCATCGAGGCAAGGGTTAAGGAGGAACGGGATACATTTTATAGTTTCACAAGGTGGAAAAGAAAGTCATTACCACTTCCATGGAGGCACCTAAAAAAAATTAGCCCCAAAACAGCATTTCTAGATCCACCACTGGAAGATGTCGCTCCTCTTTCCCAAAGGGGGACTCCTTGAAATTCCCACCTTTCAACTTTGAAACCATGGCTGACCCCCTGCCTGAACTAGTCTGTTTCATGTGAAGGAGGAGATACATTTGCTCAGATGTAGCAGTTAACCCTCGCCCCGGCGGTGGGTATGTTTGAACACCCCCTCTGACTTTTCCGGCGGCACGAAAAAACGGTGGCGCGAAGCGCTGCCTTACTTTGCACACATTATCCTTGATCAATTATGCAGCTTTCCTAAAAATTTTAAGATTATGTCTTCTCAGGCTGGGTCACCAGTGCAGATCAGGTAGCCTCACCTCCAAAAAAATTTAATATGGCATAAGTAAGAAGAAAGTGAATCTATCGGATTGAAACTTATTCCACATAATGGGCCTACCGAGTATTCCAACATACATTCAGGATTTTTCATATCGGGATGACCTAGAGTCAGGTACGGATCATGACCCCTCCATTGACAATGCATGGGGAAAACGGAAATTTGCCTAAAAATTGATCTATTTCTGTAGCTACCAGTTGGAATACCTTGTCCGAAAGAAAATAAGCAGTGTGCCGGGGCAGGAATATGATAGTTTTAATAATGAGTCCCCGTGGGCTCCTTATCAAACTTCGTCTGTTTGGTTTTACTGACATCGATCTAAAAGTTTTATTTTTTAGAGTGGGTCCTCATTTTAAGAAAATGAATTAACGGAATATTGCCTCAGCTTAATTTACTGTCTCGTTATTACATACATTTTTCGTGTGAATCCATGTATTTTGTATTTTTATTTTAATCAGTTCCTGTTCAGGCTCAATCCTAGTCAAGCTGCTGCAGATATACAAAAAGTCATTTGGAAAATTGTTTTCATCCCAAATATGCGCATAGGCAGAAATATAAAACTTCAACAGGAGCCTTACAGTACACATAAAGTGCCAATATTGATGGAATTGCGACTGGTATGCACTTTTTTTGCTTCGGGTCGCAAGAGTTAATCTATATCTCATTCGTATGCTGCATAAGACAGTAGCGTCGGGAGTGCCTCTCCAGTCTCCCAGCATCAAGCATCCGCTGTAAAACAGATTTTATGTACAAACCTTACACCCCGGTGACTTATTCTACCACTTCGTGTGGGGTATGCTGCCTACCTCGCGCAAAAAAGGCCCATAAAACTGTTTTGAATCCATCGTGTTGCCCTGGCTGGGCACGCCTTCTCGATAGCGTCAATTCCACCGTATCCGGCCGCTGTAAACACACAGCTGGAGAAATCCAGCTGACATTGTTTACCGTCCTGGCCTGAATTAGCACGTGCTTGACACTGGAACGACCCTGCGTTCAGAAGATGGGCTAGGGCTCCTGATTACATTTATAATTGTAGCTTTTGCGGGTGTGTAACAGCCTCTGTGCTTCTGAAAAACACGCTTCTGAAGCAAAATAATTGTTAGCGTTTATTGACAAGCTAACTATCAAGGTCGTACGTCGCTACCGACACGAATAATTCTGGCGACTAGAAATTTGCGCTGTACGTTCAAAGAGTTTGTCATTGTTTTAGGTGCGTCGATATGAAAAATCATAGCCCCGGTTTAGTTTGAAAACACGCGGATTATTCTGGGAATAATAATTTGAGTTATTGCTAGACTTATTCGGAGAACCTGCGGGGACACGATCTACCCTTCACTTAGGAAGCAGCTGTTCTTTTGTCTCTGATTCATGCTGCTCTGGATAGAGCTATTGATATGGACATTCTTAAGACTGTTAAGTAAATGATGAAGACAACTTCGCATTATTTTTAATCACCAAATAGGTGTCGTTAAATGACTGGGACAAATATAGGTATGCAGATCCAGTGCAGTGCATCCAGTGTAGAAAGTGCAGATTAGTGTCAAAAGGTGCACACGTTGCTGCGTAATGGCTAAAACCAGCCTTATGTTCATATGGCATTGAATTATCCATATGTGTGTATGTAAAATATGTTTGTATGTAGTGTGAGCATGCATAGGTGGATCCAGAGAGCAAAGGGGCCACGTACCCCCCCCCCGATCGACCCTCGGCGTCCCCTGAAATAGTCACGGCGCCCCCCTGAGAGATCGATGGCGCCCCCTGAAATGTCTCTTTCCACTCCCACCCCCCCAGGATGCGAAAATCGGCGCCCACACATAGGACTTGGCGCCCACCTGATAGGTTTTGCCCGTCAAAAGTGGCGCCCCTTGTACTGATGGTGTCCCCCCCCGGGAAGGTGCCCACCCCTGATCGGCAATCCTGGATCCGCTTACTTGAGCATGAGGTTGATATTTATTATCTCCTTCGTGGTAAAGTTAAAAAGTTCAATGAAAGATAATTAGCATTACACAATCTCTATCCATCGTATCCATCACTAATCAACACAGAATCACATATTAGAAGAAAGTGTCATATTATGACAGTCATTAATGGGAGAAATTCAGCAATGAAGTCATTAATGGGAATTGTGTTTCTTCCACTGTCACTGCCATTCTTTCTCTTCATACCTTTCTCGACCAGCGCTTATCCAAATTTATAAGACCTATATAAGACCCCACTTCGACTACTGTGATATAGTAGTCCTCACCCGTCTTAGAGTAAACATGAGCTCGCTAAATTCGCACCAGTTTCAGATTCAATCAAAAGACACTCCAAGATGCTTATGTGGTAGTAGCCGAGAGGATACGGCCCACTTCTTGCTCCACTGTCCGAGGTATTATAACGAAAGACAAGTAATGTACACTGAAATTAGTCTTATTTTAGACGAAAACATAAACACCATGAGTAACAATAATGCATTAAATATTCTTTTACATGGTTCGGATTCAGACGATAAGAAGTTGTACTTAGTAGCACGGTGTGTATTCAGATATATATGGAAATCAAAACGATTCGATATGACAACACGATGAAGGAGCTTGTTGGGGCGGCGCGGCAGGGCGGCACTACACTTTGAGGGAGGGCGCGAGGGGCGGACCCTACCGGTGGCGGGCATGTTGTGAAGTGTTATCCTACCGGAAACGAGAGGCGCTCCAATTTAAGCACAGTGTGCTTTTGCGCCAATCGTGGAAAATTGTACTTGTTGTTTTGTTCTATGCTGAAGTAAAATAAACGCCTTGTGTTGTCTTGTCTTGTCTTGTCCATATGATACATTTTTTGAAGGCCTTCTTACACAGTGATGAATCTACTTTTTGGCTATAAGAACTAACTGAACGTTTGAAATTAGTTTTAGCTCAGTTTGAAATTTTTGTTTAGTTTTAAATGTTTGAAATAAGAAAAAACTCTCCGGTCAGAAATTCGTGTATTGTCAGGGACGTAGCCAAGGGGGAGGGGGCGGCAGGGACAGCCCCCCCCCCCTGAGGGCCAGAAGGGCCCTCCTGAGGACACTATTCTGTAACAAACAGGGCACTTTTTACCCATCAGGGCCCATTTGACGCTGTTGCAGGGGCCTTTTTCGGGACGCCGCCCCCACCCCTGAGCGAAATCCTGGCTACGCCCCTGTGTATTGCTGCCTCGGCCAACAATACTTAGCTGCAGGGGTGGCGTCTCAGGTATTCCTGCATCCATGGACGCAGGAACCTCTGGAGAGGTTGGCAAACGTGTCTATCACCAATGGAATTTCAAACCAAACTTGTGTTACCAAGAATATTGAGCTTTCACATAAAAATTGATTATTTTCCAGACACTCTGAATGATTGTAAATCGTAAATATCGTATCGACAGACTGAGCGTCAACGTCTCACGCTGGGATGTGCACAGTCTTGCCTGTGTTTTCACCGTCTTGATCCACCTTTTTAGTGAACATTGTTGCCGTGTTGGCAGATTGTTCTACAGGTAGAGGGCTCTGCCTGCATCGCCGCTCATTCCATCCCAACACATTCCGTCACAGTTGTGTTTGCCATGGGATGTTGTGAAAAAAATCCACTACAAATCAATGTCAAAATCAGTGTTGTGAAAACAAAGGTTAAAAAAATTTGAACTGATTTGTATGCCGACCCACAAACTCATCAAAAATAATGTACATTTTCCGGTCTCGGAATGCGGGACTTCAAAATCAGGAGTAAATGCCGCAAAACGTACCTATGCACTAGAGCAGTGTTGTGTTTCAATGCTTTCGAAGCTCTGATGGACTGTCTTGTCTGTTTGTTTTAAACATGTCACAAACGGGTGCATCATGATTTGTGATGGATCCGAACGGAAACATTGGACTTATTTTTTTTACTACACAGACGTAATGTTCCGAAAAATATCCGACGACTATGCCAATTGAGACACAAAAGGGTGTCCTTATGAACTTTCACATCATTGATCCCCGTTTTATAGCCAAGGATGCTGGTTGAACGGTGCGTCGCACGTGAACTTAATGACACCGGAACAGATCAGCACAATATTCGTGCACCATCATGCACAGCAGATGAAAGCCACCGGCAATTCACTTCACTGCAGAGGCAGCAGTGCGAGCAAGCCCCAATGAACACTGGATCATGACTTTATATCCCCTTGTTTTCATATTGCACTCTTATCTTGCATTATTAATATCTTAGCCAAGAAATACCTTTTATTGAAGAAAAAACGGCGGAAATTATAGCCAACCTGGAAGTCGCTTGAGCCGTTACTCCCACCAGCAGGCCGTTTTGGGCCTCGGAGACCGAGCGTGACCAGCCCTCTCCGACATTGCGTTCCTTGTCTGTAGCGGCGCCGCCCGCGCGCGCCAGCGATCCCTCCTCATCGGACCTGTTTTAATTTCGTCTCCACCCACCCCATGAACCAACTGTCAATTACGCTGGTGGCTGGATGGCGGCGGCGCGGCGCACTGGCCGCAGACGCGCCGCTCGGCGATGACGGAGCGGCGCACCGTTCGGCGCCGATCACCGCGCCACTGTGATTACCAACGGTGTGCGGGTGGCGACCGCGGCGCTGGCGGCGCGCCGTCCGCTCTCACCGTTCTCAGGCGCCGCGGCTGAGCGTGACCCCGCCGCATCCATCGGTCACCGCCGTTTGTTTTGGACGGTGTCAGCTATCAGCAACGCTGGAACTGATCGAGACCCGCGCGACCTGTGCGCCGCCCCCTCCTCCCGTGTCCGCCGCCCCCACTTGCCGTCTCCGCCTCCCCGCGGCGCGCCGCCGCCCGCTCAAGCGCTTTACATGCATATATGCACCGGAGACGACACGGTCCTGCCAACGCACCATGTAAGCGTAATTAGTGAAGAGGACAGGTGCCAGAAAATCGGTGAGAAGTCTGTGGCAATTTGCATTGATACCGGAGTTCTTATTCATCAGTCAGAACAAGCTAAACCTAGCTCAGGCGCTGAGCAGGCAAGCTGAAGTATACTTAGAAGAAACGTGTAACATTTATCAGGGCGTTGAGATATTATGCTACGTCACATGCAATGGTGAAAAAATGTCATTTTATTTTTAGCTTATTCGCAATTCATGGACGGATCTAGGATTGCCGATCGGGAGAGGGGGAGGGGGGCACATGGCTCTAGGAAACGACATCCGAACAGGGGGGCACCACTTTTGGACGGGAACAACCTATCAGGTGGGCGTCAAATCCTATCGTGGGGGCGCCGAGGCTCACATTCTGGGTAGGGGCAGGTGGGAAGCGAAGATTCAAGGGGCCGCCATCAACATTTTAGGGACACCGTGACATTTCTGAGGGTGATAAAGGTTGATGGGGAGGGGCGAGTACCCCTAATTTTCTCCTGTATCCGCCTATGTATCTTAACTTTTTTGTAATTCCAACGTATAATCAGAGCTAGAATTAGACATACATAGTTAATCTACCACCACCTGGGGTGTCATACAGCCCTTTGCTTTTTTGCGAATGATTCCAAGCCGATTTGAATGAGAAGCACCTCACTTTGCATTCCTGTCAAGTGATAAATTTGAGACATTTGGGATGACAGTTTATATGAGTTCAAGTCAGGTTGGCGCATCATGACGACTTAACTAAGCCCATGTAATGTGATTTTGTTATTCCAAAACAACTACGCCCACAGAAAGTAGCAAATCGGTTCGTAGAAGACCTAAGTCAGGTTTCTAAATTTCATTCGAAAGTGCTTTGAATGAAAAGTCGATATGCTGACAAACACTTTGAGTTCAGGTCAATAATAAGGTCTAGAGAGGTCACGAAAGGTCATGTCTCTCGAATGCATTTGTTTCTATCAACTTTAAATGAACAAGATACTCGAATAAGTTTAATATCATCGTAAACGGCATTGTCTTAGAATTTAAAATGGTATTTAGAGTATGACCTTGAAAAGGCGGGAAGCCGTCTTCCGTGTCCGATCTGACCCGTTGGAGAGGATCCTTAAACACCCACACCAATATTCCCTATAATTGGGAAAGTGTGTCTATTGGAAGTGGCCCAAATACAATTGAAGAAATACAAAGCACTTATCCTACCGACATACGCATCGGAAAAGGAGGATCAGGGTACCAGAGCCCTAATTTTCATAGGCAAAACCTCGATTTCAGCCAAATTGGAAAGTAGTCGGAAGGCCTTTCATCTTGTGTGTGGGAAATGCAACAAGGAGCCCGAATCCAGCCAGTTTTTTCTCAGGAGAGAATTTTCTGGTTGACATTTGACTGCCTTCCCTTCACACATTTTGACTGTGTCGATGTGTATGAAATACAAAAAAATTACCTAAAGTCAAGGAGCTTTTGTCGTAACAAAGTCACGGCGCATATTATTCCACTTCTTATGTCACGACAAACACATTGATGTCCTTGGCTTCTAGGTTTAATGTTTTTTTAGTTTTAAGATTCAACTCATTTTAACCCCATGTGGATGCAGAGCATCAGATATTGTTGAAGCTTGGCATAAGGGTAGAATACGGTAGGGCGGCTTCAGCACAGCCCCATTCTTCTGTATCATCTTTGGTTCCCGAGATCGTAGCGGGGCCAGAAATGGTCTCCGTGGCATAAGTGCCAAAAGAGGCCAGTGGATGGAAAACTAACAAAACAACTAGTGTTTAATATCTCCTTATTAATGATATTGCAAGTCTCTAAAGAGAAGGTATTCTGCGGAAAGAACACCGGACAAAAGTGTCCGATACTGCACTCTTGGGCTTGAAGTATCTACGTAAAATCAATCACACAAATTACTACCAATGTGAGGGCTCAGTAGGTATGGCATAAGTGTCAAATTCACCATTGGAACGACGGCACTTCCATGCTTTCATCCATTCATGAGGACGACAGTCAATTGTTTTATTGCAGTACAACATTCATATCCGCCGAAATATTTAAATCAACGACATTGTTTACGCACTAATAAATCACGAGAGACACCCACTGCCACAGGTTAGTGTGCAACGATCTCACTCCAGCTCGCAAAGTTATTCTCAAAATTGTGTATGGAAGACATGCGAGCCATCAAATAAGATAGGCTGAGTTGCAAACATGTACAAGAACTGATACAGACCGTCAAACTCAAGGCTGGGTTCGAGAGGGTTCTAGTATGCGATATATATGTATGTATGTCTCGTGACTGATCTCGCTCCGTCGTTCAGTGTCCGAATGACAAAGACTACGGATCTGAGTAAGGCTGTCACCACGTGCCCATCTGTTGCCATGTGTGATGCCGATGCAGCCAGACCAGCGACATGTTTGGATTCACTGCTTCCCAATCAGCCCGCCGTTGCTAGGACGCTGCAATTGCATCCGTAAAGTATGGCGCTATCCAAGTAGCAGCAGCGTGATTTATCACACAGCCCTGCAGCCACGGGCCTCGTCTGGACGCAATGGATATTTCGTCGGAATGTAAGAAGCCAGGCGAAATATCGCAACTGGCGGCCGATAAAAATCGCCGGGCGGTGATAGGAGGTGAGCCGGTACGTTTTCCTCTCTGCTGGCGCAACGCCATTCAGAGACTGCAATAACAAGAGCTGCGGACTTGGGATGCTATCAGGCTGATTTGATTACAGTAATGCGCCATTGACAGTGGCTCCCCGCAGCGCAAACGTCTCCGTCGCTCTGCCGTCGACACGTTATAAGGCTGGGGCCGAACGCCTGCCCGCCGGGCCAGGCAGCAATGCAGCACAGCCTAACGCCGCAGGGGATTATGCCTTGCAGCCCGCCATACTCGGTTACGCTCAAATGTACCGTTGCAGTCTCCAAGGAGCCAGTCGCTCGAGGTGACTGCAACGAATGCTAGCAGACGTGCACCACCAGAGCCACCACGGCCCGGCACGCCGGTAAAATAACGTATTTTCTCAGTTTTCTGTCATCCCTCGCTTTTTCAGTGTCATCAAAATTTGATCTTTAGAGCTTGAAGTTTTCTGAAAAGCTTATTGATTGCGACTGAAAACTGTTCGTATTGCCGGTATGGCCAACTTCCTTAAATGTGTTTTTTTCTACTACTCAGACCCTAGGGATGCGGCGGCGTGGGGGAAGAACATCCAACTTCCACGCCGCTGACCCGGGTTCAAATCTCCAGGCGGGTATTCTGCATAAGTATTTCCGATTCGAATAATAACCTTCCAACATGGCGAGAGTTGGTGACACCATATGACCGCAGTAGTCGGTGTGTCGTAAAGCCTCAAAGTTGTTGTTATCACTCAGGCCCATCTCAGTATCGTGCGACCACAGAAACAATGCAGACGAACACACATTTATGAATTAAATCATGGGTGTCAGGAAGTCAGGCTAAGTCACTGGCTACTATACACCCATTTATATGCATACATCAATGAACGTTAGAATCGTGTTCTGCCAAGGGACGGGGAAGAGGGGGATAGGGGAGCAATTGAAAGGTTAAGGAGAACAAAGCCAGCTTCTAGGACTGGCTTTTTAAGCATCGCAGACACATTTTTAAAAGAAAATATCCCGAATTGTTCAGAAACTTTTACATTCTCATGAACAAATTTTGATGAGATTGGAAAAGTGAAAAATTACAGATAATAGTGAAAATATGTTTTTGGAAGACAACTAGGCTATCTGCTCGTAAAAGTTCTGAGGCAATGCCCCAGGCTTTGAAGCTGGGGAACTTCACCGCCCTCCCCCTCTTCACACATCCCTGCTTTCATACGTTGGCAATAATCATCCGAAAATGAGTGAGATAGAAAACTACCCCAGGCCCATACCAAGGTTCTAGTGTCAAAGAATGATATTGCTGAGAGGCCCGCTGTCCAAAAGCACATAGGGTATCAGCGAATAACTAGAGATACCAGCGTGGTGAAGCTTAGTGAAATCGGGATTCCTTCTGGAACGATGGAGCGATTCGAAAAAAATGAAATTTCTCAAAGTTTCACCGGGGAAATCCGAAAAGTCTTCGAAAAAATTCGCAGCGATTTTCACCGGGTAACGAGGAAAAAGTAATTCCTTGGGACTCAAAGGGCACATTTCAACACTTGTAAGGCAATGCATATATTTCTTTTCTCAAGCAGTCTTGTTTCTTCCTAAAGTCAAGCCAGAAAAACGGCTTTATAGAAACAGCCCTACAGCTCTCTTTTGCCTAAAGTGCCCAAATGACCAGTGAAATAAAATCCAAAATGTAGTATACTGATGGAAGTGACTGGGGACAGAGGCACTCCCAGTTTTACCGGACATTTCCTGACCAGGAGATTCCGGAAGAGGTGGTAATCGAGACCAGCTTGGGACGGGAGATGGAATGGAAATTATAAAATGGGACGGAATGAGAGGAGGCGCGGTAACTAGGGAATATAATGGGATGATTTTTCTAAATGTTTAACAAAAAATAGAGTGGGACAAGTAGGATCTATTATCGGATACATTTCCGACGCGACACTACGGGATTAACTTAAGTTGGACAGAATGAGATATATGGTAAAATATTGTACCTCTGACCTCTAAAATAAAAACGTATCACAATGCTAGCTATCGCCTCTCGTGTCGCAGCTCGTGAACCACCAGCCTCTGGGAGACCTCAATCTGCTCTTCCCGTGGCGTTTCCGCTCCTTGAAATTCCCTGTTTCTCACCCTTTACATGATTCTGTTCTCTTCCCTCCCTCCTCTCTCTCTCTCTCTCTTCTTTTCGTTCTTTCTTTCTCACTTCTTATAAATATATTTTCGCACAATACCGACCAGCTTCTCGTTTTTGGTTTGTATTCTCGCCTTTGGTCTAGCATAACAACTGTTCACGGTGTGATATATTCCTACTTGGAAAATCATCTAATTCCTCCAATATTTATGCTAGGTCTTAAAACATTCTGGTGTTCAGGCTCTAATTCCTCCGCAAATGATTATGATATGGAAACTTTGGCTTAGATAAGCGGAACCTTGCATGGCTTAGATACTTACGAAGACACTTTCCCTTAAGGCAAATACATTACTCATATCAGAAGCTAATCGTGACTACTTATTTATCTATGAGTATTTATACAAAAACACTGTGTGGGTCCGTGATCCAGTTAAAATGTATTTTGTCCTGTAACGTATGGAAAACACAACTCGGCGCACCCGAAATTCCTGCACGGCACATGTTTGAAATAGTTGACATACACGGTCAGTTTACCCAGCCGTCTCTCTCAGTGGGGGAGGCACACAACACAAAGGAATGCCGTTCCCACAAACGCACACCGCCCTCTGGCGACCCCCGGGTAAAAACGTCCCACCTGCTGTGAGCGGTCGTCAGGCTTCAGCCGCCGCGCTTCTCAGCAGTGGTCAGCTATTGACGAGCCCACGGATGCTCGCACCCAGATCACTGGCTCATTAATATGAGCCGGTTCTTACTCGCTGCCGGCGGCTTATGGCGAGGCTGCAGTTTTTGACAGTTGGTCCACGGACATAACGGTAATGTCGGCGTTGTGAGGAGGGGATGGCTTTGGGGTGGGTCGTCTGCCACCGGTGGCCATGGCGCGGAGCTTGGCACACTGACACCGGCCGAGCTGGCGGAATGAAAACCGGCCGAACTGGCAGGTCTGGACATTTTCACCGGCTTGTCGTCCCCAATTCCCACCAGAGGCCACAATGTGGCGTGCCCACAATCGGTGGATATGTCGGCACAGGAGACAGAGGTCCCGTCAGCAGATGTCCATGTTATTGTCAGTGTGGGACCTGCACCAACGCGCTGTTTGCAAACGCTGGCTGGTTCGCTGCAGCAGCGATTTACACTGTGAAGCCGGTGAATTAACGCATGGGAAGGCATTCCTGAGTGTGGTTGTATGCAATTTACACACATATTAACCGGCCCACCGGGGTCCGGCACTCCAGGGGCCATCGATGCCCCCTCTATGAATATGGGCGTTAGGCAAATCTGAAGTGCAATGAAAGCTCGCGTGAATTGTGAATACTTTTTTTGGTGGTAATGGTTTGACCTCCGAGGTCAATTGGTAGATTGGCTATTTTACAATATGAATGATTAAAACTGGGTATCTTTGTATTGAGTATTGGGCCTGGTAGTACATTTGATAGATTGCGTCTTTTCGCATGTGGAACGTAAGACCTCCGCCGTGGTTTGACGCGTCTCTGACCTAATATGATCTGAGGTCGAAGGTCACAAGTGACCTTGCCGTTATAATGAAGCAGTGAAGCAACACGATGGTGTTTGTTTCGTCTAGCATTGGTAAGTATTGTAAATACTTTTTGACCTCTGGTGACCTTGGATGACCTTGGAAAGTCAGGGAAATATGACCCCTGGGATCCGTGAAAGGTGTCAAAACGTTTTTTGGAGTTGAGTATTTGAATCATTTTTGTGGCTTTTATATGAATGTTTTCCATGCTTTGTCAATGGGGGTCGCCTCGTGACCTGACCTCGGACGAAATCGAAAATCCCGGATATGTAGACCCTGGAGGGGTCTGAAGTGGGAGTTTAATCGATCGACTTTGAATGTGTTGCTCTAAAGGTGAAGTGGTGACCTTGGTTGCCTGTCTTGTGACCTGACCTGGGTGACCCGGGTAAATTTGGATGATGGGAATGATGCGTGGTGGCCTCACCGGGTTCGCCGTCTTTTCTCCAAAACCGGGGCTGTTAAGGGTTTACGGTGTTATGCCTTATCCGTGCATGAATGTGTTTATTAGGTCATGGGTTGGTCACCACTTTTTCACAGGATCTTTGATTACCGGGTGTTTTCTAATGTATTAATAGCCGCTTATCACGATTTTCTGGTCGAAAATGTCGAATTCGAAAAATATTTGCCCGCGCAAGCCGTTTGAAATTCTTCCGGTTTGCCCAAATTTCGATGTTTTCACATCTCACGGACAATAAAATGTAACTGATGTATTGAAAAGGCCCCAGAACTTTAAAACCATTGAATCTTAGCAATTTCAAACCTTTTTTGACTCCTTGAAATATATACATACCCGAAAAAGTACCTTGGAAAGGCGGGGATGTTTGAGCTTAAAAAGATGGTAATAGGTGGCGCGCATGACGCAGCCGTCAACCACTGTCCAGCTTCGTCGCTTATGTCAAGAAGCTATTAGCCAAAGGAGCTGGATATAGGATTTGAGCCTATTTTGAATTCGATGAATGAACATTTACCTTCACAAGATGATCTAGATTTCTCTCGCTTGCAGTTTTAAATATTATTGATAATGGTTGCTTTCAAAGCAGGTCCAATTAATATCAGTCAACCATATATAGATTATCTACGCATGTAGTCGCTGCGGATCAGTTTCAAGTATCAAAATTTATGCAAGAGCCAGTCAATAATATTTAGATTAGTCTTGCTATCACTAGCAAGGAGAATACCGCATTTCGGGAAACATGAAGCTACACCACACCTAGCGCCGCCGTCAAGCGATGTATGCTGCCGCTTAACCAGCTCTCGACTGGGGCTGACGTTGTCGGTCACATTATGATGCTGCAGCTTGAAGAGATGGAGGCCAAGGAGGTGGACGAATTTCACGTTTCAATAGCTTGAAAATTCTAACCGACCACTGCTGAACTTATCGAGACTTACAGAAGAGCATCTGTGCCAGCAAGAAACAAGTACAAAGTTCGCTGTGAAATAAGGAAGCATTGTAACCTGACGGAAGCGATCAGAAGGCGCCTACAAAACATGAAGATATTGTAAGTATGGACAAAGCATGACAACATTGCTTGACATATAAAGCAGAGTTTTACCATCAAAGGCATCGGCAAACCGAACATTTCTGGAAGACCGGCGAGGAGCACAGAGGTTGTATATTGGTGGCTTGGATGCAGTCGTGACGGACCATTGGAGACGGCAGCAGTCGGAAGCCACTGCTGCTGCCGCCAATAAGGCCTGATCAGGAGGCCAGCTCGTCCGTATTCGAGACAATAATATGGCAATCATCCGGAAATTTTAAACGACTTCGTGTAACATTTAGGAATAAGTTTTCTTCGAGATTAATTTATACCTGCCAGCGCCTGCTCGCGTGAGGTCTGTAGCAGCTGTTGCGATGCTCAAATAGGAAGGTTGTTGTGCATATACCACCGTGGTCGCTGTAATGGTGGTTGCGTCTGACGAGCTTCGGCTCCGTAGAACGCAACATCGGGAACCCTGGTAGCCACAACGAGAGCAGTGGCTTGCGCAGGTGCCGTTAATGGTCCGTAACTGCATCAGCCACCAATATACAACCTCTGTGCTCCTGCTGGTCTTCCAGAAATGTTCCGTTTGCAATGCCTTTGATGGAAGAGTTTCTTGATGTGTAAAATTGTTGTATGTTTGTATGCTTCAATATCTTCTGTTTTTTAGGGCCTTCTGATCCTTCCTTCAAATTATATGCTTCCTTTTTCAGCGACTTTGTACTGTTTTTGCTGGCACAGATGCCCTCTGTAGTCTCGGTACTTTATCGGGTCGGTTCGAATATTGAAGCTATTGAACATGAATTCGTCCACTCCCGGCCTCGCATCTCTAGCTGCAGCATCTAATGTGACCGACACGTCAGCCCCGTGGGGCTGGTTAGCGGCGCTCTCGCTTGACGGAGGCGCTGGTGTGGTGTGTATTTTCCGAAATGCGGTATTTTTGTGTGATGACTAATCTAATATTATCGACTGGCTCTTGCTATTTAATACTTGAACTGATCCGTAGCGACTACATGCGTGATATTTATATGGCTGGCTGATCTTATTGAACCTGCTTTGAAGCGCCATTACATAATATTTAAAACTGCTAGCAGAAATCTGATCATCTTGTGAAGGTATGTTCATTCTCGAATTAAATAGGTCATCTTATCGCCTTGGTATGTTTGATATAAGCGACGTAGCTGGACGTGGTTGACGGTGGTCATGGGCACCATACATCTTTTTAAGCTCAAACATCCCGTCTTTCAGGTTTTCGGTGTTTATTTAGGGTAAATATTTCACTGTTCGATTCTGATTTTAAGTTCTGGGCTTTTCATCAGTTTTTTCCGTGGTTGAAACATATTTTTGGCAACCGGAAGAATTTCATGCTGCGCGGGTTTTTCGATTCGCATATCTGACCAGAAAATCGTGATCAGCGGCCATCAATTAGAAAACACCCGGTAATCAAGATCTTGTGAAAAGTGGTTTGGTTTGTTTTCGATGTGCGAGATCGGGGTGTTATTGCCATGAAATGATTTTCAAACCAAACCTGTTTGCCCAAAATGTTAGGCCTGGCACCAAATGATTGCTTGTCGGCCTCTCATCCTTCTAGTTAAAACAAAATATTTGCAGACTGGCGCCATCTTCCCCATTGTGCACAACTTTTTTCGCCAAATTTGTCAATTTTGTCACTAACATTGTTGGCGATCTAGCAGATATTTTCTTCTCTGGATGTAATTATACAACTCGCTGCCAATACTCCCTGTAATTTGGGAAGGATTCTTGTTGGGAGAAGCCCTAATAAAAATAGTCTGCTAACAAAATTCAAATGCAAAAATAGCATTACTGTTTTATAATATTTCGTTCATTGGCATTTAGTGACCTCTTCCCATACAGATAGGAGCAAAGGTTTATCTAAAATAGTAACAGATACCATCGAGGGCACAGTTCTTGGGGCCCAATTCAAAACCCTGATCATCATATGGCCAGAGGTTTCGTTTTAAAGCTTACTTGCTATGTTTTTCAATTACATTTTTGTTAAAAATGCGCTACATCTTTTACAGGTGTCTTCAAATGAGGGGGCCTCATAGCCAGTTTCATAATTTTTCCTATCATTTAGTGGGCGTCTATTTGGTTAAGATCGACGTGAATTCAGATTGGTACACGAATAGTGAACCCTGTGCTCGGACGGAGAGGAGCTAAGTTCAACGACGTCGCTCGAGAAGGGGGAGGGGGGGCTAGGCGGACATCTTCCGGCTAACTCTAAATAACGACCGGCTCAAAAAGTTAAGTGCATATATACCGCCCGCGGGTGCATTTTCCCTTGGTACCCCTATTAATACACGGGTTCTCTATGGGAGCCTGCACCATAAAGCCAAAATCCACAGTACTGTCCATTATATTTATATCTTACGGAATTCAGATTGATTGTGGTTTCCTCATTCGACTATTCCTTTTTCCTCTCAGCTGAGTAATTTTTTCAGGTTTGATTACAAGGAAATGTTTATTTTTCAATTTTTTTGGCATTGTTCTCATTTCTTACGATCGATACAAGCATATGCAGAGTGTTTGCTTTTAAACAAAAACAAGTTTGAGTGTTTCGAGAATAACACCGCTTGTGGGCGATTACAAAATGTCGAAGGCTTTGAAATTCCTCCTCATGACAGCCTATTTACTAGCATTAGCGTTTTATTCACGCCCATTGTATCACTGGTGGCGGGCCCGGTCTGACCAGCACACAAACCTCCCGGCGCAGCCACCACCAGCCGCAGTGCACTATTCGGAGGTCTGGGCGCATCAGAGAAAATTCGACACTTCCGGGGGAATACAAACTGTACAATATTCTCATGATGGTAAAGATCGTAAAAATGATCCTAATCTGCCAAATACATACATACACACACTTATATATATATATATATATATATATATATATATATATATATATATATATATATATATATATATATATATATATATATATATATATATATATATATATATATATAATTTTTCAACGACTTTTAACACGCAGATTGACGGGGGCGGGTACCCACCCCTCTGGTTTTTCGGACACAGCAGACAAACGGCGGCACGTAGCGCCGCTGTACTTGGCATACCTTTTTCCTCATCATTTTTACAACTTTTGTGAAAATTTTAAGGTTAGGTCATCCAAGGTCAGGTCACTAGTACAGGTCAAGTGGCCCGACCTAAAAAAAGTTTAAGATAGCATAAGTCGGAGCAGGGTGAACCTATCTGATTGAAACTCATATCACATAATGGCCCCACCGAGTTCTCTAAAGTATGTTCCGGTAATTTTGATATCGATGACCTAAGGTCAGGTACGAGCTATGACCTCTCCATTGGAAATACATGGGAAAAATGGTTTTTACGGAATAACTCAGTAACGGTTGATGATAGAGCATTTATTTTAGCTTCATTAGACTTGCCTAGGCTTTGCAGCTCTAATGATATGCATTTTATATGATTTGACCCTGACCTGACCTCAGGTTAGGTCAAATCCTTGATTTGGCCTAGCAAGGTCAAATTATATATCAATCGATTTGGCTTGCTAAGAGGATTCATACAGTTTAAGTCGTTTTGCTCTATCTTTACTTGTTCAGATGAAATGGCCGAAAAACTAAATTTACATGTTATCCCTACGATGGCTGTTTTTGACCTCTCGTGACCTTAAATGTGACCTGACAAAAATTGGTTCAAATGTTTTCGATGGAGAAGGGGATGGGCAGCCCAACGCCGTTTACCGTTTTTCGCTACCTACCGTGGTTCTCGAGATCTTAGCGGGGGGGGCGGGTACCCGCCCCCCGTCAATGCGAAGGTGGCTCAGACCCCCGTCAATGCACGTGTTAAAAACCAAAAGGTAGTCAACAGTTTCGCAAGCAATGCATGACCACGACTCGCTTTGCATGCTCATACAATGTATGCGAAACCGTTGACTAACTTTTTGGCTTTTAAAAGTCATTTTAAAATAGCATATATTCGACAGATTATGATGATTTTTACCATCTTTACCATCATTATGACGTCACTTTCATACCTTCTCCGCCACTTTGTCAAATATTGTACCTTAGTAATCCAAACAAAGTGAATAAGCACTGGCCATTGGTCATGTTAACATCTTGGTTCAAATCATCAGGTTAAATGTATTCAACCGGGGCTCATTACAGCATAGGCGGTCACCCAGAGCTCACTGCCAAATTGGGGTTAAGAACTTTGGATGGATGGGAGAGCACTCGGGCGCAAGGTACTATGTGGACCAGAGGTACGCCACTTCTGGTGGCGTTGCCTATCAGGGGGAGCAAAATGTTATCGCAGGAGCGCCAACACTAATATTCCGGAGGTGTGGAAAGCAAATTTGTAGGGACACGGGCGCCCAGGACTTTTCAGGGGACCCCGAAGCTTGATCAGCTGAGCGTCTGTCCCCTTTTCTCCTTGGATTTGCCTATAAACCCAAAAATACAGGGTGCAGGAGAGGTAAAGCAGTTTTCTTCCACCATTATGTAGCCGACATCCACCACATTTTGAAATACCTGGAACAATAAGTTGGAAGCACGTGAAAATCCATATGGGAACATATCGACTGAAGGCTATAGAAGGCACCTTCTCTTAGTGACGGTATATTCGGGCGCACACCTTTTCCAGAATCTTGATGAAGCAGTTGATGCAGAAAAAGGCTGCGGGTTGTAGCATTATCCTTGCCTAGCAGTAATGCAGTGAACACAAGGTTGACCTCAAGCAATGTTGAAATATATAGTATAGAATGTTCCTAGGATATTACAAAAACAGGATCTTCTTGCGGTGACTAGAAAAGTAGGTTTTACACAAAAGTGCCATCATGAAAATCATGTTGTATTTGTTAGTCAGTTGAGGTTATTCATCGCGTTCAACATATTTTCAGCCACGTAAATTCCAGGACCACCAAATGTAACCAAGTCGATCAGTAATTGAGCCGGTATATATAAACTTAAAAAATAATTATAATGTTAAGCAAGACAAATCCAAAGTAGCTACACACATGATAATCATAATATTTTTATCCTGCATTTATCACGTCCAGCAGCATTCGCCATGTTTAAAATATTTACATATCTTCCTGGATATTCATCATAATTGGTGAAAATGGGGTAAAAAGTCAATTTCTGATTAAAGGAAAATTCAATCCCATGCATCATTTAGCCAATAAACCCGTAATACAGCACTGAGAGACAATAGCGGACACTTGGTTGGCATACTTGTATTTTGTATGTTCAAAACAAAATTTTCAGATATTTAAGTGTTAAAATAAGTTTGGCACCATGGTGCGAATCCCCACTGGAACAGTTCTAATGACATTTGTGTTGCAAATGTTGAATTTAGCCTTATTTTTTCTTAAAAGACTAATAAGATCAAGTTTTTCGCATCATTTCATTTACGTTAATAGAGACAAAAAACCTCCACCTCGGCGTAACGCCTCTGAGCCCACGCTTTCCATTTCACAGAAGGTTAGCTTTAATGCGGGGCTGCGTCACAAACTAATATGAATGCATTATTTAAAAAAAGATATAAAGAGAATATTTTTATATTTAAAAAGAAAAGAGCATTTAGACCCAAAAACAAGCTTACCTGGCATTTTTACAGTTTCCCTGAAATATTAAAGCATATTTTATGTTTAAGAACTAGTAATTGAAGAAAGCTTTACGCCTCACAATCACTAGTGACTAACTCTACGCTTAGTGCAGGGGTTCTTAGGAGGTCAAAACAAGCAAAACTTGTCCGCTCAACGGGGCGTGAGCACTACGTTATGTTACCACGGTCACTCATGGTCCCCTCAAGCCACGTAACCGCCTGGGGAGGGCGAGGTCGAAAGAGGTGAATCTTGACCTTTTCCTTCGCGAACGGTAAGTTCGGGATGAATTATATATATATATATATATATATATATATATATATATATATATATATAGACATATATCGAATTGTTTCTTTGCATGTCTTATCACATGGCTATATCAGTTCAAACTCCATTATAAGGGTGCCATATTCCCTTTGAGATTTGAAAACTGTTGATCTACCATGTTTAGAAACTAATTTCCTTCGACTTGAACCCCATATTTACCTATCATTGTCTGTTTAGTCGAATATTGAGCATCAACAAATGACTAGTTCTCACAATGAACAGTTTATAATCCCCGAGAAAACACATCCCCAGTATCATATCCTCTCACCTTGCCAAAAATACGTAGTTGTGTATGCCTTATGTATGTTTTTACTGGAAATATATGTGTATGGATCTAATTGTGTGAAAATTAAGAGTGCAAATGTTTTTTTTTCCGTAGTAGTTGTTTGTCCAGGGCTCGCAGAGCCCTGGGGCAATGAGAACGAGTGTTGTACAGCTGTCATCAAAATGGCGCGTGCGCCAACAGAGCCAAGCCCAAGCAATTCGAAATCCAGCATGTCTGCCAACCACAATGCAGATAATCATTTGGCTACCTTCCAAGCGTCCATTTCTCCAGCAAGTCCCCCAAAAAGCCAGTTAACTCGGCCGTCCCCCGGCTGCCTTACCCGAGGGGCGGACCATCACTGCTGACGTCACCGCCAACGACCAATCAGCGCGCTCCGTCGATGGACGGCGGTGGCTGTCGTCCGTCGTTGCCGCAAAGTCGCCAGTAATGCATTTCGCATGATCGACGGCGATTGTTTTGCGTTATTCTGGTGTTGGTGTCGGTGCGTGTCACCGCCGTGTCATGGCATCGGGTGCGTACGGACTGGCCAGTGTCAGCGGCGCCGAAGTGAGTGTCAGTGTGGCTGAGACAATGCTGAGCTCACCCGGGTACGCGGTGAGGGAGGATATGAAGTACTTGTCGCACGTCTCAGCTCAGCCGAGTGTCCCGATGTCGCACGGTGCCTGGGTGCTGCCCCCAGTGGAGCCGGTGCATTGGTCGATGCCGCCCCATGTTAGCGTCCCTGAAGACATCAAGGTGCATCCAGATAGCCTGCTGACACGCGTGTCACAGCACGTGGCCCCTCCAGCAGTTTCATGGCACCCGTCCGTGTCGCCGTCCTACATCAACTCCTCCAGCGTGGGAGTACCGCCACCTGTGCAGCATCCGGTCTACAGCATGCACAACATGATGCCGCACCAGCTGCACCCTTCTCACCAGCCGTGCCGGGACCACCAGCACGAGTCGATGATGCCACACAGCGAGCACACCAGCCAGGAGCCTGTGGAGGAGGACGCGCACCCCTCCAACGACGATCTTGAGGCCTTTGCCAAACAGTTCAAGCAGCGTCGCATCAAGCTGGGCTTTACGCAGGCGGACGTCGGCCTGGCGCTCGGCACGCTCTACGGCAACGTGTTCAGCCAGACAACCATCTGCCGCTTCGAGGCGCTCCAGCTCAGCTTCAAGAACATGTGCAAGTTGAAGCCGTTGCTGCAAAAGTGGCTGGATGAGGCCGACTCTACCACTGGAGTGACAACATCGGTGGATCGCATCTCGGCCCAGGGACGAAAGCGAAAAAAGCGGACAAGTATAGAGCTATCTGTTAAGTCTCTACTAGAGCAGCACTTCTTGAAACAGCCAAAGCCTGCCTCGCCCGAGATCAGCTCTCTCGCAGGCTCCCTGCAGCTGGAGAAGGAGGTGGTGCGCGTCTGGTTCTGCAACCGGCGACAGAAGGAGAAGCGCATGACGCCGCTGCAGGCAGCGCAGCAGCAGTATGAGACAGAGCCGGGATCGCCGCAGTCGTACGTTTCGCAGTCGGAGCTGCAGCAGATGCACCCGTCGACGCAGGCGCAGCTGCCGCCGCCTCACAGTCAGCACCAGCAGCAGCACCAGCTGCACGAGCCGCCTGGTCACCAGCACCAGGCGCACCACGACCAGCTCTCGCCGCCTCAGCACCTGGCACCGCACTACGGACAGCACCGGCAGCTGGAGTCGATGTCGGGCTCGCCGCCTCCCAACCACTTGCCTGCACCGAGCCACAGCCCGGGCCTGACGGTGCAGAGCCACAGTCCGGGCCCGGGTCTGATGCCGGTCTGTCACAGCCCAGGTATGGTGCATCAGCCGAGTCACAGTCCGGCCGGCATGCTGCAGCCCAGCCACAGTCCGTCGATGCTGCAGCTGAGCCAGAGTCCGGCGGCGCTGCAGCCCAGCCACAGCCCGGCCATGCTGTCTCCTCCGCAGCCGGGCTCGCTACCTCCCCACTCGCAGGGCCTGGCGGCGCACTGACCGCCCGTGGTCCCGCCGCCGCCGTAGCTGTGTTCCAGTGCTATCCAGCACCACTCGGTCAGTGAGCTTCCAGTGTGTGTCTGCCCGCTGTTAGACCGCACCAGCATTTGCCGGTAATACGAATCCACTGCAGCTCCAGTAACTGGCTGCAATCACTTTCCAGTGTATATAAAAGCACATTGGGAATACTAAATATTGGTGATTTCCTACATGCAGTAGGTGTGCGCAGCGTCACACCACCATTTTGAAGCGGCGGTCTAAGAACAGGCCTGAGGGCCGTCGTCCTACCACCCAACAGCGGCAGTCTGTCCTCCAGCGGGCGCCAGCGCGCGACCCGCCGAGCCGTCCAGGCCCAGCCAGCCGGGCCCAGCTCAAGGCCAGCCCATAAAAAGGTTATGACCTCAGCAGGCGGGACCGAAGCCGATTCATCTCGCGAGTGGGCTCAGCGGCGAGCAGCGCGCGCCGCGGAGAGCCGGCGTGCAGATGTCTACAGAGGCCACCGCTCAGCCCAACATTCGCTCGCACTCTGTTGCAGCGGCTGAAATATATGTGGTATTAGCTGTGCTGAGAGACGTTCATAAGGCACACTTGCACAAAAATCTCTGCAATAGTTGGGCCCATAGAAGGGAAATCTTACAAGGAATACGTCTGGCAAGATACATCACATGCAGCAAGATAGGTTTGATTTTAGAGTTATTATTGCAGGACCTTTATTCTATGTTCTGGATCTTTTATACCCGCTTTCAGTTTTTACACCAGCGTTAGTGTTTTCATGAAGATCAATTAAGCTTAATTCAGCGCTTAAGGTTTTAGTATGAGCTGTTACACATTTCCCCAGTATCTAACCAATTTTTCAAAATACCACCGTTTGTTTCTACGCTGTTTCTGGCGTGAAAATCACCATTTACATGTTTTTAGGGTACCTCTTCTTATTTCGCATATCTTATCGGTTCAAAGGTTTTGGGATTAAGATGCGCATTCAATAAAAACATGCGCTCATCAAAATGTGCTGCGATAACTGGACAGAATCAAAACTACTCAATCATATTTTTGGGTGTGCATGATTTGATTGCCTATCCTCCACGGGTAAAATCATACAACAAATTCTTGATAAAACAAAACGCACCACCGCACCCATACCGACGCCAAGTTCCACAGGATCGGAAGTGACTTTTTCGGTTCATAAAGATGCCGCAGGACCCTCCTTCTCCTTCCTGTCAATACCAATATCACTCTCTTATTTGACATCTATACAGAGAATATTCGTGAATGCCTTTTTCCAACAACATGCCTTTCCCATGCCAGAATTGGTGATTGCGGGCATTCTTAAAGCTTTCCTTCACCTTATTTTATAGACTTTCCTTTGAATCTAAGCTGTTCTTGACACTCCTTTAACGTACACGGGTGTTAAGTCTTGAATGAGGCAGGTACCATTCATTTATCATCAAAAGAAAAGCACCTAAGCTTCACTGATTGCCTGAGGAGGCCCAGACCAAAGAGTGAAAACACACTTTGGCGAAGGCTGTTGAACAGGAAGTGCAGCTCGAAATGAAGGTCAACACTGTCGTGAATAGTTCTGCGTTCTGTGATATGCTGGGCCTTTCAGTGGATGTTTGCAATAGTAGGTTTAGTGAGATTACGGATATATGCGCCTGGCTATTGAGCTCACTCACGTTTTTCCGGTGATGAAATGTTGGCATGTGAAGGTGTATGTGTGCCTGTGTGATAGTATGAGCTCAGGCATCAGAGTCTAGGAAAAGATGAGGTGGTATTCGTGATTTAGAACGTGCGTGATGAGTGGTTTTTGTGTTAGCCGATACAGTTGTATTTCGGTCGGAAGTAAGCGGGCCCGTGATACATGAGATGCGGTTCCATATATATGTATTCTCACAAGTGCCATCTGCTTACAAGACCGAGATTTCATCACTACTTTAGCGTGTATATCTTGAGTCAGAATACTTTCTCACTAAGCATGGCGCGAAAATCTGACCTGGTCTCCAAACCATCTGATTAAAACCTCCGTAAGTCTCTTCTTGTTTTTAACAACTTGTTTGGTTTGCTCAAGTTCATGCAAGTACAAGTGAAGATTGTGCATAGCTCACCTAAAGTCTGCGATATTCGCCACTAACGTGATATATTACAGACGTGTGCGCTTACTAATCAAAAGGTATGCCAGTGTATTCGTGTTTTGCCATATTTTGCCTCTTTTTGAATAATGAATGGTAGTGAGAGACCCATCTCATTCACCGTGAATGCTATCGGTGCCAACACATTGCGATATCACCGAGGAAGTATTTGTTACTTGTGATGTTACTGCTAGCACTGAAGCCGTATTGAAAGATAAATATACTGTAAACAGGCCATCACGTGTTTTGTAGGAAACATTTCTAGCCTTGTTACATGTTGAGTATGCAATCACACAAGATTCCATTTGTTTCCATTTCATGAATTGATAAGTCAGCGCAATAGTCAATGAAGGACATTGTGTAGGAAAGAAAAATTGGCCCTCCGACTGATCTCTAGTGCCTTTGATAAAGTCATTTTGCCCATAAACTCTACAAAGCCCTTGTCAGAGTTTGGCAGCTCGAAAAGACTGACTAATTTATTTATGCTTCTGACTAAACCAAAGCCAGACCCTGTTTTTAAGAATCATCAGATAATATTTTGGTTTGTGAGCATTTTTTAGGAACAGAAAAAGCATAATCGGTATACCGAAGCAGCTAACTATCCTAAAATATATAGCTGTAATTTAGCACCCAAAGGCCTACATCATCCAAATAATTCCTCAAACCACCTGTGATGTCCGTTCGAGGAGTTAAAACAGTAAGTACGGCAATGATTTGAACAGTTTACGATCACCTATGGTATCCGGTTATGAGTGCACCAAAACGAATATGTTTTTTCTCAGGAAAAATGTTCCCTAAATACATTTGGGTAAAATACCTACCGGAAACAAGTGGTCACTGACTGGTTTACGTCGCCATAGTACTGAAATATATGAAATGTCTAATATGCTGAAAAGATATTTGATACAGGATATAAGCACACGGTGTTGGAAATAAGCTGACATGGGTGTTATTTGGCCCATTTCACAAGGGGGTAGGCCAGAGCCGCCCCGTTAGCTCAGCTCGTAAAGCGTTGGGTTCCGGCCCGCTCAGAAAACCGTGCAGTGGCAGTGCACCGGCGAAAGCTTGGGTTCGGTTCCTCTGAGACACTAACGCGCTCAATATTTACCCGACGTACGTCTGAGGGCGACTGACAGGTGAGAAGGTGACCTGAGGGAGGCAGCTGTGCCCTGTGCCCTGTGGAACATTAGGCATTGGCTTTGAGCTAACCAGTCATAGCGGGAATTGCTTGTTCGGATGGTGGGGTCGGAGTTTCCGTAACAAGTCCCTCAACGTTCCGTAACGTTAGACCAACAAAACATACTGTAATCTTCAGAGTGGAAAGAAATTAGGAGGTCTCGGAAATGACCGGAACAGGTTGACTGGTCCAGACGGGCAGATCGGGACTGTGCGACCCACCGACTGCTGAAGCGACATGGTGCCGTCAACTCCCACTAGGAGAATACCCACCCGGGGATTCGAGCCCGGCTCAGCGGCGTGAAAGCCTAGCACTCTTCTCCCACGCCACCCCGTCCTCTAACTCAGATGCTTCTCCGACTAGAGAACATAATTTTCAATGTTGCGCACCGGCAAGATTAGGGCAATTCATAGCATATCCAGAAGCTCAATGAATCTGTGCATATGTTTCATTTTCTTGGTCAAAAATAGTTTTAACAATAATGCAACTCCTGGACGTTTTTCAAACTAAACAACTTTATTTCCAAGGAATGTAACTCTTTCACGATTTCTAAACGTCGTAAATATTTGTCAAATAGTTTGCACTGATATCACCTAAGTGAATCAAGAAAATAATAATTATTGGGGCTTATCGACGCCCTGCGGGTTGGGTCGCCAACTCTTTTGAATCAAGAAAAGTTAGGTGTTTCTAGATAAAACATAATCGTCGAAACACATGTATCTGTTAGTTTGCGTGTGTTTCATTGTGTACATACAAATGTATTTTCTTCTCGGAACGCAAACGCAACGGCGAAGATTCACACTGAGGCGGATCCAGGGGAGAGACAAATGGAGCGGTCAGTCGCTCCCCTCCCCTAAGTCCACAGAGACACCTTTTGACAGCGTTGGGCGTCGGCACCTTCCTATTTGTAAAGTACTGCAACAGTGCACTACGGGTACCTTACGGCGGACTCTAGAGAGAACAAAAAGGCAAGAGTGCCTCCTTTTTCTACGGCATTCCATTAACCTGCACGTATCCACTGCTGCAGGTCACTCGTCCTTTTGCTGGCCCTGTCAGCCGCGCACCCCTCTCTGCTATTCTACGCTCTTCATTCAGGCTGCATTGTCCTTCTGGCGGGATACCAGATCTGCTACATTCCGATAATACTTTTGAAATATCCAACCCCCAAAAGCATGCAGAATAGGCGTCGGGATGGTGTCCGTCGTAATTACCGGATCCTAGACAAAGCTCCAGTTCCTATATTAGTTACAGTCCCGTCATTGAATTCAGAAAACTAGCTAGAGCGTCATAAAACCTTGCCAATATCGGCTAATTTGGTTTTCTGGCGGCCTCATGCTAATTTTTTTAAAGAATGCTGTTCATTTGTGCACCGAAAACACTTCGTTTTCAGAGCTCGAGATTATAACGAAAATGTACAAGTATTTTACGTCAACAGAGCATTTTCCGGCGTCCTGTCAATGCAAATTTTTTGTAACACTATGTATGATAAAAGACGGGCTTTTTATGAGGCATTAAATGAATTATGGTGACTTCTAGTTCCAACATAGCATTTTCTGGTGTCCTGTCGATGCCACCAATTTTAACCCGCGCCCCACCGGGGTCGGGCACCTTCGCCCCACCGGGGGCCATCGATGCCCCTCTAATCCGAAATATGGGCGTTAGCGCAAATCTGCAAGTGCATGAGCTCGCGTGAATTCAGTAGAAATTACTTGCTGTTTTGTGCTGGTCATGGTTTGACCTCCGAGGTAATTGGGTCAGATCGGCTTTTTCACCAATATGCATGATTGCAAACTGGGCATAACTCTTTGTCATTGGCTATTGAGGCCTGGTAAGTAATTTGATAGCAATTGCCGTCTTTTCCGCTATGTGGACGTAAGACCTCCCGCCAGTGGTTTGACCGCCGGGTCCTCGTGACCTATTTGACCTGAGGTCCGAAAGGTAAAGTGACCTTGCCGTATATCAAATGAGCCAGTGACAAGACAACACGATGGTGTTTATTTCCGCACTAAATCATTGGGTCAAGTTTTGTCAAATACTGTTTGTGACCTCTGGTCCTTGGTGCCTTGGAAAGTCGGGCAAATTGACCCCTGGGATCCGTGGGGTGTCAAAACGCTGTTCTAGCGTTGGTTTTGATTTTTGTGGTTTATATTGAATAGCTTTTCCCTGCTTTTCCAATGGGGGTCGCCTCGTGCCTGACCTCGGGACGAATCGAAATCCCGGCCTTGTAGACCCTGGGGGGTTGGTGTGGTTTAATCGATCGCTTTGAATGTGCTCTTCGCTCTAAGGTGGTGGGTGCCTTGGTTGCCCGTCTGGTGCCTGACCTTGGGTGCCCGGGGTAAATTTCGGATGATGGGAATGATGGTGGTGGCCCTCACCGCGTGCTGCGCCTGTCTTTTGCTTCCGACGGGGCTCTGGTTAACACTTTGGTGAAGGACAGGCTTTTTATTAGGCTTTAAATGAATTATTGATGCCTTCTAGTTTCTCTTGACTTTTAGCAGTCAAGAGGTAAAATACTTCCCGAACTGTTTGTATCTTGAAGAAGTCGCTACCTCCAGAACTGAAAATCGCGTATTCTTTTTGAGTGCTGTGTTTGAAATGTGATGTCAGGACTCATGCTCCATCAAAGATGAACATCTGATTAGCATGAAAGGATGACTCTGTGTCTTGATATTTGAAATGTAACGGGCCCACTATATAAAAAATTTGTGCTTAGCTTCAGAGCTCATAGGCAGCACTCGGGAATTGAAGGCTTGTTCCCTTTTATAGAAGCGTTTGCACTCAAGAATTAGCGGTGCGGTCACAGGCTTAGAGGAGGGTAAAAACACGAGCGCTTGTATGAAAAGTGACCGACTATCTGTCATACTTTTAATTCGTAACTTACATCGGACAAAGCAACAAAATACATTTGAAGGCATGTGTGCAGGTGTGGTACGGTCATGATAAGAAGAAAGGCATATCTGTCAGGAACGCTGGCGGGAGCGTGGGGTTCAGTTCGCTCTTAAAATAAGCATGACGCTCCTCAAAACTCAACGCTTCACTGTGTTTGCTTCAGTCAGTGCTACATCTTTCCTCTCCTGCGTTTCGCAAATCCATCATCGGCTTTTCCCACCACTCCATCCACTACTGCATTCTACCGGCATGGACACATCATATACCCATCTACACTGAATTTGATAAAGGTGCCAACTGAATAAAAAACATTCACTTCTGACAAGTAAATTCCACCCTTCAACCAAAGAGCATGCCGCGACTCGGCCGTTCTCCTCCACCATGGAACTATCAACTCCATCGCCACGAGACAACAGCGCGACAGCTCCGTCCTTTGTCATAGCCTGACAGCACCTAAATCTGGACGAGAAGCCGCCGAACCGTTCCCGTCGGGCTGACAATGACATATCGCCGCTGCGGTGGCGATCAGCGGTGCCCAGTGCCGGCCTTAGTTGTACCAGCTGAGCCACTGTATAGCGCAGTGCTCCGACTCAAAAATACCATAGTGACACGCGTCCAGGCTGGGACAGGCCGGCACGCGACACAGAGCGACGCGGGATTGCGAGCCTGCGCCTACCAGTCCGCCGCGCGCCAGACCATCGGGTCTTTCCAGCCGATCGGCCGGTGACGTCTTCCTACCTGCCAGCTAGCTCTGGGAGTAACATTGCTCAGCTTCTCAAGCTAGGCAGTGACTAGATTTTTGGTAGTTCCCTCATATCTGCTACAAAGCGAATGGAATGACCCGTATTCGCTGTGTAAAATTCTTAATAGATTACTTATACTCATAAGTACGGATAGATACTCACACCACATAAAAAGCAGCTAGAATAGAATAACATTGAATCCAATGCAAGGTAACACTGCACGTGTTAGTCACACGTAACATCTTCCAACTGGCATTGACATTGGTACCGACTTCACGTGCTGCTACCACCGTGACGATTGAGCTCCTGTCTTAGCACCAATTTTACCAGAAAAATGCTGCGATACTATACATTGCTGTAGCAGAATGCAGCAGAAGGCGCCCGACCTGCGCAGCCGTGGCCCCCCAGCAGCCACGTTCCTGGAGAGCCAATCATTGGGGGCGAGTGAGTGAGTGGCCTCTTTGCCAAACAGCACCGTCATCCGCCGCCGGCGCTGCCGGCCAGCCAGCCCGCACTCCGGTCTCCGGGCCGCAGCTGGTGGTGAGAGAAGTCACAGCACCCAATACCGGGCCTGCCCCAACTGCTCCGCAGTAGACCCTGTTTACAGACTGCCTGTTTCATGCTTCTCTCTTACTTTGGTGTAATATCAGCAGAGTCTGCCGTTGACCTGGTTCAAGAAGCCGTCTCAGCCCCGGCCGGTTTGGCCGACAGGGCTGGGGTGACCACTCGCTGAACTCCCCACACGTGCGCCTCATTAGGAGTTGCACGCCGCCGATTATGCCGTCATTGGATGGTAACGAGAACGGATGGCGGCGCGAAGGATGCCGCTCGGATGCTGCCGCCGGTGCCCGCTGCCGTTGCGACGAGAAGGGTGCCGCTCGGCGGCCGCCGCCGCTGCCCTCTGCCGTTGTGACGGGAAGGGTGCCGCCGGTGCCCGCTGCCGTTGCGGTGCAAAGGGCGCCGCTCGGGCGGCCGTTGCCGATACCCGCTGCCGGCGCGGCGCGGAGAACCGGCAGAAGTCCTCCACACAGCATTCGACGCCTAAAGTAGAGAGGGAGGGAGGGAAAGAGAGGAGATGGGGTAAGTGAGTGAGTGAGTGAGTGAGTAAGTGAGTGGCTGATCGGGTGAGTAAAATACGCGCTAGAAAAGGGTAATAAAGCTAAGCTAGGCATGCTTCTCTCCGCCTGGACATTATTACAAATACAGCAGACTACAGCGGACCATGTCTTTATGGCGCGCTACCTATACATGTTCAGCTTTCTCACTCGATAGTGAGGTTAAAGAACACATTATGATGGTATGCAAATCAAGAATTGCAATTGAAATAGTTTTTTTAAACCAAGTATCAGTCATATTTCAACCATATGCACCCACAGGATAAGGCGCGGCTGAAGGCTTGAGGGAGGAGATGAGGTTAAATCAGATATTTTGTTGCAGCAACTTCAAGTCAACTGGTCAGTTTTTGAGTGCAGTTTCAGGCTTCACTGGTGAAACCATGGGATAGGAAAGGCATCTTCCTCAATCCTCTATTATTGACCGATCGTCTTAAGAAAACACTATGTTTGCACGACTTTTAACCACCTCCCCTCCCCTCCGTCTAGTCGGTGTAGATACACTACTGGTGGGTGTCACTAGTTGGACCAGGCTGGATTACGTTGGAGCGCTGATTAAAACACATCGTTGAGTTGAAAAGAAGGTTATCGTCTTCTTACACAAAATGCAAGATATTGTATATTCCATCGAGGTATACCTGTCATGGATAACACAACTACTAGCAAGAACTTGATAAGTGTTCTTTAAGCTTAGATCGACTGAGTTCTGACATAAACCCATTTAGTTTAAAATCGCTACATCCATGAACCTAATCGTCATAATAATTTATTCACGTAAATGATATCCACGTTGCATGTACACGAAACCTCTAAATCACAATTGGTGCAGAGCTATAATACAAAGCCTTAGTACCTTTAAAATACCTGTTTCAAGCATTTCGAGGGTGATTGAATAAAGCTCCAGAAATGGGAGTTTGAAATTCTTAAATTGAATATGGATACAGCACTGTGCTTCCTTCTAAAAAATCTCCAGCTCTTCTCTCTAATCAATAGAGCCCTTTCCATTTTTTCACCAAATAATTATAATGTGACCCAAAAATTACCACATCTTAGGTAAAAATATACAAATTCTGAGATTACAGATGTTAGGCCCTAATTGTTTCATCATATTATGAAAGTTTGGAGCTTACCAATTAGCAGATGTTACTTTAGCACCCCTCAAACTCGTGATTTCGAGTTTGAAGGTCGGGTCGCTTGATCATTAACACGCGCACTGGAGGGGAGGGGGCCTCGGAGCCCCCCTCCACCTGTTTTTCCGAGGTGGCCGGAGAACCGCCCGTAGCTGAAAAACGATACGTAGTCACATTTAACAGAATTTAATGGCGCGTCGATTGGCGAAGACTTTTTGAAAATCAGTCGAAAACTTTTTGACTTATAGGCTTTTAAAGTCAGACCTGCATTTTGAGATCGCAGTAGTCGCGCGGTCGGACCAGTTAGCTTGCATTGGAGACCGAGTGGTGACGTCATAACGCCATATAACCTGGATTATATGTCAAGGTCACCTCACATGAAAGTCAAGGTCAAGGTCAAAGGTCACAGGTCAAGGTCATATCTGCACTTTCAAGGTCATTGACCACTGTGCTTCCGGCCAAATGACGGTACCGGTCTAACATATATTATGCTATGACGTCATTGAAAGGGTGCCCCAATACCAAGGTCAAGGACAAAGGTCAAGGTCAAAGGTCATTGGGAAAGGTCAATCCCCATTTCCCGCCAAACAGTGGCTACAGTGTTAGTCAAAGTGTACATTATAAGTAGTATACCATATGGGGACCTTAAAGGTCAATGACCTTGAATGACCTTGACCCAAAAATTGTGAGGGAGCCTCTTTGAGACATCTTTTCTATGAACCTGGTCCGCCTTTAGCTTATTCCCGCCATTTCCCGCATAATCACAGCATTTACCAATCGGTACCCAGCATGGCCAAGATTTGACCTTTACGACCTCGTTTGACCTTGAAGATATTGACCTAGATCAATGAAAATTAGTCATCATGTAGACCATTATAGCCCCCACCCACCTACCAAGTGGCGTTTTTCTACACCTCTTAGTTTCCGAGATCTTAGGGGGCCTACCAGGCCCCCTCAAGTGCGCGTTAGTGCCGTACCCCCTCCAGTGCGGGTGTTAAAGAGAGATACGCGAAAAAATTATTATTGTGGTTTCTTGCTATTTGAAAAATCCTGATAACGAAACTATCAATTATTTTTGTATCTTCGGCAAAATTTTGGGAGGCCACTCACTTATTATCGAAATCGGTTAACAGCTTCGATAAAATGCCCATCACCTTCCCATGCCCATACCCATCACTTACTTTTCGAAAACTATTTTAAGTTGAAAAGTAATGCTTTTTATAATACAAATATTTGCGCTCCTGCATTTGTATTTGAATTAATTTAAAAAGTTTATAAAAACTACAAAATGAATTAGTTTGCCCTAAAAACGGATAAAACATAATTACTTAATTCTTCAGCGGTTTCGAACCTCGGGTCTTGAGACATTTTCTGCTTCCACCCCAGGATCACAAAACTTTTGCGTCAGATAGGTCACGTGGCCCCGGTTTGAGAATTCCCAGGCTTCTGATTGGTTAATTGTGATTTCTTTTAAGCCCGATATTTCTGTTTCAAAAGAGTTTTTGTATGTTGTTTTTCTAAAGTAATTTTTTCTGCAGTAGTCAAAAGTTCTACATCACTGTTTAGGATAGATATTACCTAATTCTTAGAGAAATTGATAGCCTTAGCCGTGTGTACGTCATATACATTGATATGAGGTGTACCGGTAAAGTCGTCTAGAAATGTTGACTTTGAGAGCAATTTTAAGGCATTTGCAGGCCGAATTCGCAAAAATGAGAATAGAGCTTCTGAAACAACTTTTTGTAACCTTTTAATATAGCCAATAAAATTTTTTCGCGTATCTCCCTTTAAAGGGAATGTGGCACCTTGGTCGAATCCTGGAATTTAGTGTAATCAGGCGTACTTTTAGTCAAAAATAATGAAACCACTCATGATTTCTCTGAAAAATGTACAATAAGCTCAATATTTGGTTTTTAAAAATACTCCTCTAGAAAAAAATATCAGCCTGTGGATGATGTCACGATCTGGCAACCACTACCATACTTGAAACGCTTCGAGGGCTTCGATTGGCTGATGCCCATCGTGACGTCAGCATATGTCGTCACACCAGTAGCTCACAACAATGGCCGCCGGCGACGGGGGGCTGAGGGCGGCTGGTGTCAGGTAGGTTTTAGCTTTTTTCTACGGAAATATCGAGCTCCAAGACAAATGAAGTATGGAGTACCGGGTTTTCCGACCTGCTTTACAACTTGGCTATCTCAGTTAAAATCACGTTGTGAAGGTGCCACATTCCCTTTAATAACTCCTTGAACTAACATAACCTGAACAAAAAAAATTCTCAGACTCGTGACATTAATCAGGGATAAGGTACTGTAAGTTGTGTTACTCTGCGTCTCTTCGAGTTTTGCGTTGTTTTGGAGAAACTAGGAAGAGAGCAAATTCCCCCACCCCCTGAGCGGGGTGTATGGGGCTTAGTTTTTAAATAGAGTGGTGCAGCAACGGTGGAGCCGTCTAACTTTCTTCCTGTTGTCAACGAAGGTCTAGGATGCTCAGCTCAGGGGGCGGTGGGACGACCGATCACTGGGTAGGCTATCCTTCTGTCAACCAGCTCGTCAGGGATCGTTCAAAAGAAACATTCGGGGGAGCTTTTAAAGAAACAAAACAAGTTTTTTAGGAAATCGTGACAAAATCAATTACAATTGCCAATGTAAGGTCACTTTAAGAGCCATTGAAGGATTGCTCACACCTCTGAGACCCAACACTGTAGCTTAGTTCTGATAAACTTTCAAATCTACCGCAGATACATGAACAGTTTCAGTACTCTATATTTCAAGTCTTACAAGTCCTGTAGCCGGGAGTCTGACTCCGGGCTCACGGCTACATGAGTCGATAAGTCCGTTTTCGCAGTAGGCGCGTTAGCTAGACCTAGCTAGCTAGAATAGAGAGAGTGAGAGAGAGAGAGAGAGGGAGAGAGAGAGAGAGACAAACACATATGCACACACACACTTAATGAATCAAGCGGAGGCCCATCAGACCACGTCCTTACGCTGTGCCGCCTTTTATATTATTTAGTCGCTAGATATTGAGCCTAAGTGGCAGGCTATACTGATATGCAATTCAGGAAATGCAAGATAAAATATATTACCATCGATCGAATGCAATGTTGTGTTGGTCCATTTTTCTATGCTATTTGCAATGCAAGCATGATGCGGAAAACACAAGCCCAGTTTCCACCTGTTTAACCCGCGCTGCACCGGGGGTCCGGCGCCACCTTCGCCCCACCGGGGGCATCGATGGCCCCCCTCTAGCCCCGAAAATATGGGGGTTAGAGCAAATCTGCAAAGTACATTAGAAAGATCACGTGAATTGAGTAAGAAATTACTTCACATGTTTAAGCGCTCAGGTCAAAGGTTTGAGCTCCAGAGGTCAAGTTAGGTCACGATAGGCTATTTTCACTAAAATATGCAATGCTTAAGGAAACTGGGCATAACTCTTATGCTATAATAGCTATTGAGATCTGGTAAACATTGGATAGAAAAAAGCAATACCTTTATCCGCTATGTGAAATGTAATGACCTCCCGCCAGTGGTTTGACCTCCAGAGGTCACCTCGTGACCTCATATGACCTGAGGTCATCAAAGGTCAGAAAGTGACCTTGTTGTATATCAAATGAAAGCTAGTGATAAGACATATACGATGGTGTTTGATTCAACGCTCCAGCTTAATTACGTCAAAAGTTATTGCCAAAAAACTTTTTTTGACCCCTGGTGACCTTGGATTACCTTGGAGAGGTCAAAAGAAAATATGACCCCTGGGATCCGTAAAATGTTGTCCAAGAACGCTTTTCTGAGCAAGCGGAACATTTTCAATCGTTTTTGTGGCTTTTAGATCATAAGACAGCTTTTTCCCATGTTTTTCATTGGGAGAGGCTACCTCGTGACCTGACCTTAGGTCATGAAATCGAAAAATCCCGGATATAAACCTTGTAGACCATGGCGGGGCCATGAACTGTAGGAAGTTTCAAATTGATCGACTGAGAAACGTAGCTCTTATAGAGCTCAAAAGTTGAAGTGATGTAACCTTGGTTGACCTCGCCTAGTGACCTGACCTTGGGTGACCCGGGGTAAAAAATTTCAGGGATGATGCGAAAATGATGCAGTAAGAGGTAGAGCCCTCAACCGCGACCCTGCGTTTCGTCGTTTTTCTGCTATCCCGAAAAAACCTTAGAGGGGCCATCGATGGCCCCCGTTGGGCGAGGGTTAATACACACGGAGACAGCAATGGTACCGCCCGGTAACATATCAGGCCGACAGGCAAGGTGCTAGGGATGGGTTTTCTTTTTCGAGGGAGGAGGAGGGGGCAGTGTGCAAGATTGGGCCACTTTATGGCAGGTAGTTAATTTCTTCTGCAATCGACTGCCATTTCTTTTGTTGCCGACCACTTGAGCCTAAATATATCCCGGCAGAAAGCCGTGGCAAACCGAAAAAGTCCCATCTTTTTAGAGCACCAAGTTGAGCATTATCTAGCTATATCAGACAAGCGAGCGTTCAGCACTGCGATGAGTGGGGCTTGAAGATAACGCTCAGTTTTGTGTTCTTAAAAGTTGAAATTTAGTCCAGAAGAAAGCAACATCTATCAGTACTGCTGCCCAATCTTACTGCTCGCCCCCCAAAAAGTCAGCCTGGAACCGAGCATGTCGGCCAGCTGAGCTACCGGCCAGCACCATCGTCTCCCGTGCAAGCCGGGTTACAGCTTCGAAAACACAAGCCTGCATACTTGCTCAGCTTGTCCTGCCATGCCATGGGGTAAACTGAGTCATTTAAGTTGCACCTCCCAGTCACTTGATACATCATATTAAAAGAGACTAACCATAAACAAAAACAGTAACTGAACCATACACACTCAGAGGACTTTGACGGGGTTCAGCGCAGCGGGTAAAGCTTCAGCGTCTCAGAAGAAACGCATCAGGTTTGTTTTGCCGGAGGAGCCACTTTTTTCTTTATAGACCTCGGCACTGCTTTCAGTTATTTCAGAATGTTGTTTTTAAGCCATGAGGCATAATTGAGGAAAGCTGACAATGTTTCCGACATAATTTATAAATATAATTCCCCAGCCATTGCCTTGATGCACCATTCTTCTTATTCCACATCGATGAGCTATCCTATGGCTTACAAAAAGGAGAATATTGTGCCATCCTGACATCTGTGTGACAGTACGTTTGTGCTGCTTTTCTCCTCTGGGAGGAAATATGCGCGGTTTTATTTGCGGTGCTACCATTAACACGCGCATTGACGGGGGGTACCCGCCCCCCTCGGGTTTTTCAAAGATAGCAGAAAAACGGCGGCGTGTAGCGCCACGATACTTGGCATACCTTTTCCCTCATCATTTTTACAACTTCTGTGAAAATTCTAAGGTTAGGTCATCCAAGGTCAGGGCACCAGTACAGGTCAAGTGACCCGACCTTAAAAAAAGTTTGAGATAGCATAAGTCGGAGCAGGGTGAACTTATCCGATTGAAACTCATATCACATAATAGCCCCACCGAGTTCTCTAAAATATGTTCCGGTATTTTTTATATCGATGACCTAAGGTCAGGTACGAGGCATGACCTCTCCATTGGAAATACATGGGAAAAATGTTTTTTTACGGAATAACACAGTAACGGATGGATAGAGCATTTATTTTAGCTGCATTAGACTCGCCTGGGCTTTGCAGTTCTAATGATATGCATTTTATATAATTTGACCCTGACCTGACCTCAGGTCAGGTCAAATCCTTGATTTGACCTAGCAAGGTCAAATTATATATCATTCGATTTGGCTTGCTGAGAGGATTCATATGGTTTAAGTAGTTTTACTTTATCTTTACTTGTTCAGATGTAATGACCGAAAAACTGAATTTACATGTTATCCCTATGACGGCATGTTTTGACCTCTCGTGACCTTAAATGTGACCTGAAAAAAATGGTTTAAATGTTTTCGATGGAGAAGTGGATGGGCAGCCCAACACCGTTTACCGTTTTTCGCTACCTACCGGGGTTCTCGAGATCTTAGGGGGCGGGCGGGTGCCCCCTCCCCGTCAATGCGAAGGTGGCTCAGGCCCCCGTCAATGCGCGTGTTAAGGCCGCAGATATTCCCACCGCCACCCCGGTGCAGCTTGGCGGCGACACTGGGTGCAAATGCACGCCCCCGGCCACACCATGGGCTGGCAGGAGGCTGCCATCAGTTAGAATCACGTCATCCTCCTAACCCGCTGAGCTAGAGCACCTGTCTGCAACGCCGCGCCAGTAATTGCACAACACATTAGGAGGCGACATTGAACCATTGCACGACCTTAATGCATGGTAAGGGGTATTCTTAACGTTATCTCCCGGCAGAGAGCTCTCAGAACTATCCAAGCGTTGTAATGGCTCAGACCCTGGATGTGGGATATACTGCCGTTTGCACGCCTGTGTGGCTCAAGATAGAGCTCCTGTGGTTCCGTGTCTGATAGCGGCTGTTTTGCGTCCTCTTAACCAGAATTTCTTTCCAAATATCACTTATAAGCCCCCATAGCCCCATTATACCTTCAGTTCTTTGCTAGTGGCATGGAAGTAATCGCCTCGATTCAGATGGTGGCCATACGTATCGATGTATGACCACTATCTTTAAAGTTCTCTGTAAAGGTATAGCCATCTCTAACCAGAATTTCTTTCCAAATATCACTTATAAGCCCCCATAGCCCCATTATACCTTCAGTTCTTTGCTAGTGACATGGAAGTAATCGCCTCGATTCAGATGGTGGCCATACGCATCGATGTATGACCACTATCTTTAAAGTTCTCTATAAAGGTATGACCATCTCTATAAAGGTATGACTCCGAAACTTTCTTTCAGTCACCCTCTTATACGAAGACTTATACATATATCGTTTCAAAAGCCAGAAACTTCGAAGTCTTGCTTGATTGTCATCTACTGTTTGAACTACAGGTCAGTTTTTTGTGAAACACAATGTATAACGTGTAATTGCACCAAACCAGCCTCGCATGGTGGAGGCTCAATCATGCTCAAATTGCACAGCGTTAGCTCTGTTTTCATTTTTCTACCCCCTTGGCATTTTTTGCTCATGTGATGAGATTAATGCAGCTCAAAAGCTGTTACACTACTCCGTAGAGACTAATAGCAGAGACATTATCATCCCGGGGAAGGGGTCTGGAAGCTTTTCGACACAGGAGCTGGTGAGGCTATATGGCGACCGAAATGTATACCCTGTTGGAAGAGTATATTTGGGATCAGGAATTCTTTATCCAGCATTTCTGCAAGGGATTCGAACCCAGCCCAGATGTGCCACTACAGGGTCACTAAATCTCCAGAGTCTATTAGCAGGCCATATGTGACCATAAATATATGCGTGTGGCTATATTTCTGACGTTTTTTAGCTACCCAAGTGGTCGGACGGCAATAATTGTACATAATACCATATTGCATATATATTGCACAGCCCACCTCCCACCTCGCTCCGGAATACACATTTGGTTTCAAGTACGGCCCGCTGTGTAACAGCAGACACAGCCACGCGACAGGTCAGTCAGTGGGCCCGCTGTGTAACAGCAGACACAGCCACGCGACAGGTCAGTCAGTGGGCCCGCTGTGTAACAGCAGACACAGCCACGCGACAGGTCAGTCAGTGGGCCCGCTGTGTAACAGCAGACACAGCCACGCGACAGGTCAGTCAGTGGGCCCGCTGTGTAACGGCAGACACAGCCACGCGACAGCACCGAACAGCGGAGCAGCCCCCGCTGCCGAACAGCACGGAGGTCGGACGACATCGACCCGTCTGCGGCGACAGGGCCCGGCTGCAGCGGCCGGACAGTGATCAGTAGGTAGGCACTTAGGTATGTGTATTCCAAGGTTGCTGGAATATGAAAACAGGTACGGAAAGTATGGCTTTGGAAGGTGTTCTTCGTTGCACTTTGCGTGCTGTTTTCAAGTTTTATTATACTTTAATCAGTTGTTTTTGCGACTAATTTCAACCTTTCTGCTTTATTGTGACATAGAAACCTAACTAATCACCTGCATCAGCCCCTAAATATTCTTACCACAATAAGAATATTCTAACGATAATCCTGTAATATGTCTAGATGAACAGGTTTCGTTGTTACAACATTTAATTTCGTATTTAAGATAACCAAACACTGCAATCGTGAGATATCACTAGATACTCAGCTTTCCAGTGATTCTCAGTCTGCAATGATGTGATGCAGGGTCAGATATAAATTTAAGCCCTAGAGGCTGAGAACTGTGCTCCTCAAGCTGTCTGTCGATCGCCTGACTTTCCTCAGGGTGCCTATTGCCTGACGTTCATCAGGCTGCCTATCGCCTGTTGTTACTCAGACTGTTTATCGTCTGCTGCTCCTCCGACTGTCTATCGCCTGATGTTCCTCAGACTGTTTATCGTCTGCTGCTCATCCGACTGTCTATCGCCTGATGTTCCTCAGACTGTCTATCGCCTGACCTTCCTCAGTCTGTCTATCGCCTGACGCTCTTGAGGCTGTGGGTCGACTTGGACCAGCCCACCGTCGCCGTGACCGGCCGGAGAGATGCTCGCGGCCTGTGCGGCAGCCCAGTCACCGGGAAGGACACTGCAGTCTGCGCTGCTGCGCCAGAACGTCGCGCCGCTAAATCGTCACTTTATGGCACTGTCACGGCGGGCTGACATGGCTGACGGACGCACCGCTGACACACAAGGCTGGCACCGCCTGCCGTCCGTCAGGCTGACGTCTGTCTCGGGATTCCTTGTCAGCCGCAGTGGGCGGAAGGGCGCCAGGCGCAAGGACACTCAAGGAATGGGGCAGGCTGGAAACCTGTATGCGGTTGGGCGTTAAAGAGCGTTCAGTTTTTCCGTACTTAAAGTACCGAGAAGATGATACAAATTCAAGGGATGGGGCCAGGGAAAACAGTACAAAACACTTTGATCACAGACAAACATCACCACATAACACAGAGACCCGTTTTGTAATGCAAATGTTTGTTACTGCCTATCCTAACTTATATCTACCACCATAAGCCAAGCTTACAACTATTGCTGTCTAATCTGGGGTGTGAATTACTCATCTCAACTTTACAAAATTAACATACTCTAAAAAAAGCCGTTCGATTCATTGATAAATATACCTCCCTGGAAGCTCAGAACCAGTTTAAAGAAGTACTCGATCCTCACAGTGTCTGAACTCGCGAAAACGCAAATGTTAATTATAGTTCATAAATTCCTTTTTGCTCGGCTTCCTGAAGCCATACAATTTCTTTTGCCTCAGGGAACCGGGATATCGTGAGGTAAGAAGAACCCCCTACGGGATCAACCATTCTCAAATAGGAATTACCGCCTTTTCACGACCCCTTGTTTGGCCCCGAAGTTGTGGAATAGCATATTTTCCGATATATTCCAATCTATTGAGGAAATCCCAAGAAGTAAACTAATTATCAAGAAAATGTTGAAACAATATTTCATCGGTCAAAGTCAGTAAAATATTAAATTTAGTAAGCTTATAGTTCATTTGAATGAGTAGAACAATACTAAGTAAACAACGAGTACAAAAATAAATTTTATGGCTTCAGTGCTCTCTGAAATATATACTGTTCTTGCATGACTAGAACATATTTAGAAATATCAACCATGTATTCAGCCAGCGTATGCTTAAATTTAGTCATGTTCCCACTAAATCGTGCGGATGACATTATGTTTTCGCGGGGGTGCCGGGGCCTCCTTGGCTGTGATTTTGTTCGGCGGCAGCCTGGGGGGATGGGGGAGCTTTGAAGCATTTGTGCCATACCGATATTCATTAGGAACAACAGATGTTCCATCACCAACAGATTTGGCTCCCTTTGGGTCTGTCAGGTTTCGGTCGGGCGGGGTTGCACCGGGGAGGTCCTGGCGCCTTTGCATCTCTCCGGAAGCGTAACGCGTTATAATCAACGTATATTAAACATGTCTGTGGTTCAGCACCCAGTGTAGAGCCACATTGCGGTGCTCCCACGCCTGACACACAGATCAATTAATGCTTCACTTCATGCTCTCATCTTCAGCCACTCGCACCTCATCATCTTCTTTTCAGAAGAGAAACCGGGGGAGTCTAAAGGGGTGAGTATAGAGCTGACTTTTCCTTTTTCTGACATCGAAATCATTTGGATCGACAACCAGACGAGAAAATCACCATTTCCTTCGTTGCTCCCGGGGGCTGGTGAACAACAGGTTTTCACCTCGCTTGCTGGCCCGGGGGGGGGGCAACAGAGGGAGTTATATTAATTCATGCTCTCATCTTCAGTCGCTCTCACCTCACCATCATCCTAAATATACAAAACACGTCGTTGTAGTACGGGCAGTAAATATGTCTCTGGCTCAGCACCCAGTGTCAAGCTGCGCACTGGGTGTTTCCACGACAGACAAACATTATAAAAAAACTCCCGAAATTGGATTATTCCTATTCCTGCTAGGGCGGGGGTGCGGATTCTACTCATCCTGCATGTTTTTTTTTCTAGGATGTCTGCAAAAATATTCACGACAAGCCTTTCAAACCTTCTGATGTTTTCTAAACCTAAATTAAGCAGATTCCTTAACAATTGTCAAATAATACCTTTACCAGGAACGGAGCTTTAGCCCGGTATTTAGGGAGGGAGATGTTATGCGCAAACCCTGCATTACCAAGTACGGTGCGTTTTTCCTACCACAAAGCCGTCCGTAACAACATTAGCAGCAGTTGGCACGTTTAATGTTATGAACAAGATGCGAGTGATCATTCGTTTAAATTTTGTATAATTTCTGACAGAGGCGGTTGCAGCAACTCAAAATGGTGGGCTCAAATGTAATTGGATTGTACCCTTGTGGAGTGAATAGACTGCTTACAGGATAGCCGGGTAGAGAACGAAAGTAGCCACACCGTGTTCCCAATCATATATTATACGGCAATAAGATGCAGCTGGCGTACTCAGGTATCGCATGAGCATGTGCAAGCGTATTTTTAGCATACTAAGTGCCATGCATGTTACAAGGATCCAAGACCGAATGCAGAAAAAATCAACCATAGGTGGATCAAGGTGACAAGATCATTCAGAATCCCCCGGGTTTGACATGGGCAGGTAAAGGTTGGACAATATGAAAATCTTCGATAGCCGATGAACACATGTGCATGCCTTTTTCAAATTTGCAACATGCCTTTTCCTCCACTATTTCGCTTTCCTAAATCCGCCTCTGATTCTTGCTGATATACCAATTGTCTATATGCAAAAGATATCTGGCAGCGTCTAACGTTTGCTTATCTATGAAATAAAAAAAATTGTATATATATATATATATATATATATATATATATATATATATATATATATATATATATATATATATATTACGTAATATATATATATTACATTTTTATTTCATAGATAAGCAAACGTTAGACGCTGCCAGATATCTTTTGCATATAGACAATATATATATATATATATATATATATATATATATATATATATATATATATATATATTCCACCATAACATTTTAGTCCGTCCTGGGTCCGCCATTGAGTTTTTTTGTTTCAATGTAACTAAAATATATGAGAACTGCCCATCAATTCCCTATCAATACGTACTTGCTTTGTCTTTGTGAACATCAAACAAAAGGGTCAAGAGTTATGGAGAATCTAAACAACGGTTAAAAATGTGTGTTTTGTACACCCTGCCTCCTAAGTTAAGAATTTCCTCATTTCATTCCTTATAAAGTGGAGTTCAGCATGAGACGAGTCCATACCACTTTGATTTTTTATCGAAAGGGTAGATCTTGAGGTATTAAGGTCAGGGGCGAATCCCCCCTCCTTACAGGAATAGAGGTAGCCCGGAGCCTGACAGGAATGGGGCTAAGCATGCACTGTCCATCATGTTGCAACATCTGAAAGAGATTGGGTTGTCACTTCACTTCTTATAGGATATGTGAAACACCAGGTAAATAAGCAACACTTATTTTTGAGAGCAGACGCCCGCATTGCTCAGTAGCGGAACAAGGTGAGCGTAAAAGCTACCTTTCAGTGAATCATTCATGACATGGCTTCGGGGAGAAGACATGAAAACATCCACAATTGTTACCAATGTGAAATGTAGTAGTTATATTATATTGTCCCCTCTTCGGTAGGCCCGTAAGGAATATTTATCTGAGATTTGATCCAGATAGAGGATGTCAATATTCAACTTTGCACCAATTCAACTTTGTTCCGGTGATCAAACATTTCATTTACCACACACAAACAAAATCTAGTAGCGGTAGCAGTGGTGCCCTGCTACCCTCTGAGTCTGTCCAATAATGGTTCAAGGCATTCAGTGGGAGAGTATGGTGCCACCTGTGGCCCCTGGGAGAGACTGCGGCGGTGCCGATTCGGGTTTCTGATAGCCCACGCAAGTGTTACCGTACTTTGTGTTAAGCTCACAAACTGGCTTACGCAGCTTAATAAATCGGCCAATCAACGGTCTGCGCATTGCGCAGGTGCAGTGGTGCGAACCACCATTCAGCGTGCGAAGTGAATGAAAATAGTAAAGCTGAGCTGAAGGCCGGTAAAATACGCCCACTCGGTGCAAAACAAAGACATTTTGGAGCGGAAGGATATGTGTTCACAAAAAGGGGGTTTAGTTCTCGACATATTTGTTACTCTGGCAATTACGTATTGGCCACAGGATAAAAAATTTTACGAAATTATATTTTGGTCGGTAGATGATGTCCCTTATTTTGGCACTGGAGAGTATTTTTCAGGTGATTTGTTTTCCTCACCAATGGTTATGGGAAGAGGGCTGACCTGAGCTTTTCCAAAGCAGGCAAAATATATAAATTATCTCTAGTTGCGACAAAAAAACACTCATTTTGATAATATTCTTTGGTTTCTCACTCAGTCTGCATTCTGAAAACTATAAAAAGTAGCCTGCGCTGACATTGCATGGCCTAGCTTCCCGCAAGCGACAAAAACTGCCAGTATATACAGCGCCGACGGCGACCGGCTGCGGGGCAGACAATGACCCAGCTCCGGCCAGCTCTGGGGGGCAGACACCGGCCCAGCTGCGGGGCAGACACTGTCTCAGCTCCAGCCAGCTGCTAGACAAGCTCCCATCCTACACATTTTTTGGAGCTTTAGCAACAATCTCACAGGGACAATTTGCAGTGCACGGAGACATTTCAAACTGAACATTCTTATCACGAACAGATTAAAAACGCAGCTGTGATCTCGGTCCAAGTCACTTTAAGGTTTCTGATAGCCAATTTCCCCTGTTTTAATTACTAATTCCTTAGGCATCATGTCCCTCGATAGCCAAACTCATGTGCCGTAGAAGCCGAATGCGAAGCACGTTCTCTGAGATCATTTCATCTGATAAATATGATCAAGGCTAAGGTCTATCAATTTAGCAACTAAGCTGCTGAGAAAACTTTTGTCCTGAAACCGTACACCCCATTACCTTCACCGCTATTGTGCCGACTTTCAAGGTCATCGCTGACGTTATCAAATGACCACAAATGCATTCATACGAATGACTTATACAGACAACAATAAACTTCGAAGCCATTTTTGACAAGCCTTACCTTCTGCACGTATCTGCGTCGAGTATAATATATAGTTATTTATGCTGACATGCTCATTGTCATGATATGTCCATGCTTGCACACGTTGTCAGTAGTCTTTGACCAATAGATGCAATCCATTAGCGACGGCCTCAGTCCAGGGAAGCTGCATAGTGCGAGCAGCGCTGGTCAGGAAAGCCGTTCATCAAGTGCAGTCACAACTGGTGGCTCAGCAGCTAGGGTACATGGAATAGTTTATAACTTTCGTGACGTAGATGATAGCTCGAAGAAACATGAAAATACAGTCATATCTGTAAATATTTCCACAGAGTGTGCCTTTTTGTCTGTTGAGCCTCCGATTCCATACTCAATGACATACTGGATTTTATATTAGTGTTCGAGGGTAGAATTATTACGGGCCAGGGGCGCAGCATTAGGTTTTACATTGGTGGGGCGACAATATTCAAGAGGCCTCGCCCCACAAGGGGAACCATAATGACTGAAGGGGGCATTTTATAAAGCAGATTGACAGACACGATGTGAATATTGCAGAGAAAACAATGCACTCACATCCATATGTATGCATTTCATACCAGGATGCGGTAACGGAGGTCATTTTTATTTGTATATACTTAGGCATATCTTTGTGATCGCATTATGATGATGATGCCCTTAGTATTTTCTAGTTTTTTTTAAGAAGCAAGATATTTGTTACAGTAAGCAAGAAATATTGTACCCACCATCCCCGTGGCACAGCTGGCAAAGGCGTCACGCTTGGGTGGGGAAGGCCCCTGGATCAAGGCTGACCTATGGCAGCCTTTTCCGCGGCCGCCTCCTACCCAGGAGATAGCGGTACACTGGGGAGTGCGCGCCGCAGCACTGGAATCAACGCCGTGCCAGCCGGCGTCCCTGCTTGTGGGTGCACGGGCCTGATCGGCCTTTAAAGTGATCCACCGGTCTGGTCTCCCGCCCGCGGCCCTCATGTGAGGGCTCGGCCTGAGCCGGGCGCTGCGGCTTGGGGAGACTGGAGCAGCCTATGGCCCGCCGAGTGTGGTACCGCTGTCCCGTTAGGGTGCCGGCAAATGGAAACTTCCGCTCTGTACATAGTGTGAGTGCGTTGTATGAATGAGACTAGCCACTAACCCAAAATGCTCCCGGAGAAGGGAGCGCAAAAAAATATTTAAAAAAAAAGAAATATTGTAACCCTATGAAAACTTATTTCATCTTTGCCGACCTCAAAATCAACCTGACCTACAAATGACACCAGATTGCTTCGCCTGACACCAGATTGCTTCACCATGAGCCTCGAAATAGGGTCAAAAACGTCATTCTTCCTTTTCTGGTTGCAGCCACAGGTGACCCACAGTCATGGTAAGGAGCCGCCGGTAGTGACCTGCGGTTATGGCAGGAAACCCGGTAAGCCACGGGGCCCGCGGGTGTGCTATGGGATAGGGTTATTGCCGCAGGTGGCCCGGTTGTGGCCGTAGGAGTCCGCAGTTATCGTAGTGCTCCGATTGGGCCACAGAGGCCAGATATGGTAATGGAGGACCAAGCCGCAATACCTAAAGGGGGGCGACTTGTAAGTATGGGGGGTCCGGTTGCAGCCACGGGGGATGGCTATTATGGTACGGGACCCATTGTACTCATAGAAAGTCAGTAAACACGCGCATTGACGGGGGTCTAAGCCACCTTCGCTTTGACGGGGGGACGGGTACCTGCCCCCCATAAGATGTCGAGAACCACAGTAGTTAGCAAAAAACGGTAAACGGCGTTGGGTAGCCCATCCATTTCTTAATCGAAAATATTTGAACCATTTTTGTCAGGTCACATTTAAGGTCACGAGAGGTCAAGACATGCCGTCGTAGGGATAACATGTAAATTAAGTTTTTCGTCCATTTCATCTGAACAAGTAAAGATAGAGCAAAACGACGTGAACTCTATGAATCCTCACAGCAAGCCGAATCGAATAATATATAATTTGATCTTGCTAGGTCAAATCAAGGATTTGACCTGACCTGAGGTCAGGTCAGGGTCAAATTATATAAAATGCATATCATTAGAACCGCAAAGCCAAGGCGAGTCTAATGCAGCTACAATAAACGCTCTATCACCATCTGTTACTGAGTTATTCAGTAAAAAACATTTTTCCCATGTATTTCCAACAGAGAGGTCATGCCTCGTACCTGACCTTAGGTCATCGATGTAAGAAATATCGAAACATATTTTAGAGAACTCAGTAGGCCCATTATGTGATATGAGTTTCAATTGGATAAGTTCACCCTGCTCCGACTTATGCTATCTTAAACTTTTTTTGAGGTCAGATCACCTGACCTGTACTGGTGACCTGACCTGAGATGACCTAACCCTAAAATTTTCACAAAAGTTGTAAAAATGATGGGTTAAAGTTATGCCAAGTACGGCGAGGCTACGCGCCGCCGTTTTTCCGCTATCTCCGAAAAACCCGAGGGGGCGGGTACCCGCCTCCCCCGTCAATGCGCCTGTTAATATGGTAGGGGATCCAGTTGTGTCTGCAGGGACCCAGAACTACCAGGCATGGGGTCGTCTGCCATAGCAGGGAACTCGCGATTGTGGTAAGGGGGTCAGATGTACCACAATGGGCCATGGTTAATCCAGGCCTGGCAGGGTATATATTTTAAGGAATTGGGACTGGTGGGCATTCGGCTGAAAAAGGCACAAATTCCCACTAAAAGGGCACACTTAGAGCATCAGATGACTGGTGAGTGGTGGGCACTGGGCCGTCCAGGGCCGTTCACTGGTGGACATAGCATGGGGGACTGGTGGGCAAAATGCCCACCACTTTGTAGCTTAAAATATGCCCTGAGGCCTGGCAAAGGGGGCTTTTGATTTATTTTCTTTTTAATTCATCTCCTTGGTCTCTATAATTAGAAAAAAGGAAACTCTTAGTAACTGTCAAGAAGTGATTGTCCCGTGCTTTAAAAGCATCGTGAAAAATGTCTTATCTCATTATATCAATGTGACGTCCGGAATTTGAGGCTCTTGAAAAAACACTACACTTTTGCATGTTTGTCTTCAGTTTTGGGCACTAGAGAGCGCATTCTCGGAAATTGTATTATCAAGACTTATCGGCTGATCAATTTTCATTCATTATAAACTTTTTCATGACGTCATAAGCGATACGAGGTGTAAAATATGTCATTGATTTTTCATTTCATCTGAAGTACACTTTTCCCATAAATTCTACATTTCGAAAAACGTATTGACCAGCTGGCGTAAAGAAGTCATATGGTGGGTTCAGAAACCAAAAAAATATCTGTATATATGTTTTGTGCAAATCAGTAACCATATGAGTGTTATACGCACGTAGAGAGTGACGTCATATATATATATATATATATATATATATATATATATATATATATATATACATATATCTGCATAAAACCTCTGATGTACGAATTCCTAGTGCTGTTTTCGTCCTTTACTCATACGAGAGGGACATGAGCATTTTGGGCTACAAAGGTGTATCAAAACTTTCATTAAAATAAGCCTGTGACCATTATTGACCTTAACCTGTGACCTTTGACTTTTGCTTTGACCTTTATTAATAATGATCTTGACATATAACCTGATTATATGACGTTATGACGTCACCACTCGGGTTTCCAGTGCAGGCGAACTGGTGCGACCGCGCGATTGTGACGGTCTCAAAATGTAAGTCTGGCTTAGAAAGCCTATAAGTAAAAAAATAATCGAATGATTTTCAAAATACTCTGACCAATCAATATGTTCACCAGTTTTCTCAAAGTTTGCCAAGTAGCGTTTTCCAGGGTCAAAAAGTTATTCGGCCACCTCGAAAAAATAGGTGAAAGGCAGTTTAGGACCCCCTCAACCGTGTGTGTTAATAGGCCAATTTGAATTTTGGTTTCCAGCTACTTTAGTGTGAAATCAGGGAAAAGTGTATTGTACGAAAAATCAAACATTTATAGTTAAGATTGTTTAAAACAACGTCGAATTGTCGTAAATTTGGCATAATGAAGTCATCAGCTCTGCAAAATAGTCACTATTTTAGTTTATGTAGTTACATTGGCTCATATCATCCTCAAAAATAGGCACTTTCAGTCGTATTGGTTACCATTATTATTCAATTTTCCATGAAATCCGTATTTTCTCATCTTATGTCATTCATGACACTATTTAACAAAACCTATATGGATACATTTTCGGTCAATTGATTCTCCTTCCAGGTCATCAAAAGTGGATTCCAGCCTAAAGCATTTGAACAGGGTAGAAATATCCGAAGCTATGGAAATTTGCATACACTTACCTGGATTATGGTGTCGCTAATAATGTTAAATAGTAAAAATGTCATGTTTTGGATCGTTTTGAATAGGGTTGTCCATTGGACCAAGTCGTCAGAAAATAATTTCCGATTTCGGATTAAGAGTAGTGATTTTATCATGTCATGATATGTTGCAAACATGATGCAAGCAAAACAAATCCGGTGAATCTACGTTTAATGGGCGCAGAACGGCCTTTTCTGAAGGCATTTTTTCAGTAGGATGGCGTTGAAGTCTCCATTGAATTCACGATGCATTGTTGTCAGTATCCTTGCAGCACGGTAACTTGGCTACCAACATCAAGACGTCGAATATATTTGTAGCCAGGCGGATGCGCTGGATACCCGGGCAGCTGCTGAGAGGCCATGGCACCCTCTGGCCCTCTCCTGGACACCCCCTTGTTTTGAAGATAGGGGATTTCTCGAGTTTTGAACCTTAACAACTTTGGCAATTGTTGACGTTTAAAGTGAATGTGGCACCTTGGTCGAATCCTGGAATTTAGTGTAATTAGGGGTATTTCTAGACGAAAATCATGGAAACATCCCTGATTTCTCTGAAAAATGTACAATAAGTTCAATATTTTAATTTTTAAAATGCGCTTCTATGGGAGAATAAATATCTGCCTGTGGATGGTGTCATGATCTGGTAACCACTACCATATTCAATAGGCTTCAAGGGCTTCGATTAGCTGGTACTCACCGTGACGTCAGCATATGTCGTCACACCGACAACTGGCAACTGTGGCCTGCTGCTCAGGGTGCATGAGGGGTACACTTCAGGTAGGTTTTAGCTTTTATCTACGGAAGCTTCGAGTTCAAAGATATTGAGTACCGGGTTTTCCGGCACGCTTTACAACTTGGCTATCTCAGTCAAAATCACGTTATAAAGGTGCCACATTCCCTTTTACAACGCACCAACCTTTTGGATTATACGGTGTCGCCAACTCTCATCCTGTTGGAGTGATAGTCAGGTTGTTCTCATTCACTGTCCCTGACGGGGATTGGAACCCGGAACCTATGGTGCAGAACACAAATGTGCTGCCTACTGCAACACAGCACCCCCTCCCCTCCACCCTTAATAACTTTGGCTGGTCAGCTGGTTGAGCTTTTTCTCTAGTTGAGCACTTACTCAGATTTGGGTCTGGCTACAAGCGTGGTTTGTATGTGAGACCTTGGAGTAAGACAGCGTAGTAATGTAATAATCAAGTGATCAAACTGGAGGCTGTAGGTATGCTATCCTGTGCTTACTCTGAGCATTCCTGCTGAGGAGATCAAGATGTTGCAGACTACTTCCATGGAAGTTGTTGACTTACTCGTTCATGGTCAGGGTGTGGAACAGTGTGTGAAGGAGGTAATGGCCGACTCCGAGGCTGTGTTCGGATACGACAGGAGGGACGGGTTCATCAGGGCTAGGCTTACTCACAGGCAGATGACCGGCAAAGTTAGGCCCGAAAAAGACCACGCAATGATATGCCGCCTTATAGAAAAATGGATAACAAGTAAAGCTCATGTCTAATGTACTACGGAATCGATGTGTATTGTGTAATGTCTGTAGGATATTCGAGTGCCAGGTCATCTGCAAATATATGATTGTTATTAAGACATACTCACAGCATTAAGCTGGCATCAAACAAATAAATACGGCAAACAAATAGAATTAGTCGTCAATCCAGCTTCTTTCAGAACTGTGTGTCTCAAAATGCCCAAGACGCAGGATAGCATACCTACAGCCTCCAGTCTGGTCATGTGATTATTACATTACTACTACCTCGGCCTGCGGCCTGGGCTAACGCCCCACCGGCGCAGGAGAGCCGCATGACAATGTGCCGAAAGCAAACCATATTTCGTTCTTAATGTATCTCTTCATACGCCTGCAAGTCAGTTTTATCATTCTTTTCTTTGAAATAACCAATAAAGAGTACGTGGTCACCCCCGGATTCGAACCGGACCTACCTGATCAGAGCCAGGGCCTCTAACCACTAGACCACCGTGCCACACCACTCACCCTCCCACTAGCTGAACAGCTGTGACCCGTCAGGAGGTCACTGGCTGGTACAACTCCGCCGAATATGCCGGGCCGCTGGCGCCGGGTGCTGTGCTTGTCCCGAAAAGGCACGATATAAAGGTGCTTCTAGAAGACGAACCAAGCATTCTTTTGGGCTGAAATTACTTGTATCGTCGAGCTAGGATCTTAAGCTAGCTTCATGCCAAATTTCTTCCACTTCCATCCATTTTAAGGACTTGAAACCATGGTGAGAAGCAAAGGTGGTCCGAGAAATTTAGCATCTTGTAATACATTTTGGACTAATTACTCGAAAGCCATTAGAGATAGGTGGGTAGTATAAGTGAGCGAAATGACCGCAAGTAACTTTCCTATTCAGCCATGTCAGTTCTGAGTTTGTGAGTGACATGAGCTTGGAGCCAGGAAGATGCAAATAAAAAGTTTTTGACTCAATTTCTATTTATGCCTATAAAACAAAGAATTTCACATTCACAATTTCCATCTCCAAATATTATCAGGCGGAAGCAATGTTCTTTCATTATTTGAAATGGAAACTCAAATCGGTCAATTAGATTGTGAGATATTAACGTTGAAATGAAATGAACCAAAATTCAGTCTTCCGGAAGAACTGTAAAAAGTAGGTCAAAATTTTACGTTTTGCACTCAAAACTATGCCTAAGCACTACAAAATTTGCCTAGCTACCCCTAGGTAACTGCCTTTCAGCTAACTGAGGCCTGCCTTCTGACATTTCGAGCGCACAAGTCGGCCATCAACTTTTAGCAGGTTTTTGCGCGCGTGAGAAATGCCGCGTTTTCGCGCAATAAATATTGTTGGATCAGCTCAATTTTTCCCCTAGCTGGCCCTTGTTATCCATTGAAAAGGACATAAATTTCAAGTTCGTAACTTAAGAAGTAAAAATTAGAAAAATATAAAACAGAAAAATTTGAGCCAAAATTTCTCAAAAACTATTTTGGATTTCAACTCGGGGCTTCAGTTTGGGTGTCTGGAGCAGAAGGGCTATCACCCTACAAAATTCCAGAGCTCTGACATCAATTCTCAGGACTGACAGACGCCAACAACAACAACAACAGACCACGACGAGACCCGTCTGAGCGGCCAGAATAGAGCCGCTTGAGAAATCTCAATGCGCTTCGCTCCATGGATTTCGTCATGCGGCTCTGACACTGTCTTACTCCAAGGTCTCACATACACACCACGCTCGTAGCCAGACCCAAATCTGAGTAAGTGCTCAACTAGAGAAAAAGCTCAACCAGCTGACCAGTCAAAGTTATTAAGGGTGGAGGGGAAAGGGGTGCTGAGTTGCAGTATGCAGCACATGTGTGTCCTGCACCATAGGTTCGGTTTCAATCCCCGGCAAGGACAGTGATGAGAACAACCTGGCTATCCCTCCCAACAGGATGAGAGTTGGCTACACCGTATAATCCAAAAGGTTGGTGCGTTGTAAAAGGGAATGTGGCACCTTTATAACGTGATTTTGACTGAGATAGCCAAGTTGTAAAGCATGCCGGAAAACCCGGTACTCAATATCTTTGAAACTCGAAGCTTCCGTAGATAAAAGCTAAAACCTACCTGAAGTGTACCCCTCATGCACCCTGAGCAGCAGGCCACAGTTGCCAGTTGTCGGTGTGACGACATATGCTGACGTCACGGTGAGTACCAGCTAATCGAAGCCCTTGAAGCCTATTGAATATGGTAGTGGTTACCAGATCATGACACCATCCACAGGCAGATATTTATTCTCCCATAGAAGCGCATTTTAAAAATTAAAATATTGAACTTATTGTACTTTTTCAGAGAAATCGGATGTTTCCATGATTTTCGTCTAGAAATACCCCTAATTACACTAAATTCCAGGATTCGACCAAGGTGCCACATTCACTTTAAACGTCAACAATTGCCAAAGTTGTTAAGGTTCAAAACTCGAGAAATCCCCTATCTTCAAAACAAGGGGGTGTCCAGGAGAGGGCCAGAGGGTGCCATGGCCTCTCAGCAGCTGCCCGGGTATCCAGCGCATCCGCCTGGCTACAAATATATTCGACGTCTTGATGTTGGTAACCAAGTTACCGTGCTGCAAGGATACTGACAACAATGCATCGTGAATTCAATGGAGACTTCAACGCCGTCCTACTGAAAAATGCCTTCAGAAAAGGCCGTTCTGCGCCCATTAAACGTAGATTCACCGGATTTGTTTTGCTTGCATCATGTTTGCAACATATCATGACATAATAAAAATTACTACTCTTAATCCGAAATCAAATTTTTTCTGACGACTTGGTCTATTGTCCATTCCTCCTTGTATGGAGAAAAAACGTTTGGGTAGTTCTCGAATTGGGAGGAGGGGGCATAAAGACCTCCTCTGCCAAAGATTATGGTTGGGGGTCGGTTGGGTGGCAGAGTCCGAGATAGTGCTTGAAGACCCAATTTCTATATAGAAGGCCCGAAAGTACTAGTTTTGGGAACCTGTATTTTGCCCCAGCCACCTACAATAGCGGTTGAAGGCCTGTTGGGCCCTAGTTAAGTGGGTCTGCAAGTATGATGGGGGCCCCGAAGTAGCCAAAAGGGTTCACAATTATAGTAAGGGGCCCAGTTTGGCCATAGGGGGCCATAGCTATTGATAGGGGGCCAGTTTCTGAACAGGGGGCCAGCGACTACTGAGTATGGGGGTTTGGTTACGGTTTCATCGGGCCCGATATTCTAATGGGGGCCTCAGTTAAGCCACAGGTGCCCGCAGTTATGAAAAAGACCCAATAGCGGTAACAGGGGAGTCACAATTATGGTAGGGGCCCGGCTGCGGCCACAGGGGGCTGCGACTTCTAGGCATGGGGCCCGGCGGCTGTCACCTATCTGTCTACTGTAGCTGCCATGATTGCTTGGAATTCTAGTTCAATTGTTTCCCTTTTATGTAGAAACAAAGCTGTGCCGGACGCATTTTGAGACTAATATGTGTCTCATAATTAAGTGTGAATGCTTAACTCATCAATCACTATGTTTTTAATGAGCAATAGGGCCAACCCCACACCCAGTCAAAGACAAGATACCAAAAATATTGGAGGCAAACCACATCACAAAACTTCATTGCGTAAGGTAATATTCCCAGAAACATTTTCATAGCCTCGACTGAAACGACGAGAAGTGGGAGAATGCCCATGGAGCCTTCTCATTGACCGGAGTATATTTGGAATGGCTCCGAAGAGGGAGCGTTTCTACAGTGGTCACCTTGAAAGGAGCCTCTGCTCGATTCCAGTGCGTGTACGCCCCAGGTAAGGAGAGGTGTTCGAGGTGCGTTGGCAGGTGGGGCGGTGGGACACGGTCACGGGCAGAGTCAGCGCCGAGGTGGCGGGACGCCAGGGGACGGTGCATGTGCTGCTCTGTCCTTGCGGGGAGAGAGAGGGGGGAGGGAGAGAGGGGGAGAGGGAGAGAGAGGGAGAGAGAGAGAGGGAGAGAGAGGAGGATGGAGACAGAGTGAGAAAGAGAGAGGGAGATGAAGAGGGAGAGAGAGAAGCTACTAGTTGTAACGGTGGAACATAGCAGGAAAGAGTAAGTTAGTGCGCAGTACCTACCGCGTGCACACCTAGCGAGGCTGGGCAAGAAATGTCCCGATGCAAGATGCCGCGACAGAACAGGATGGGCTGGCGGAGGAAAAACAGGCCGATCGGGCGGAGCGCGGCTGATACGGTGCAGCCACGTCCCAGAACAGTGTTTGTGTGCGCGGCAGCGGCGCCGGCGGCCCGTGTCGCGCCCAGCATCTGAAGCGCGCTGCGAGTATCACCATTGTCCTGCCGCTGCTGTAGCGCCCAGCGCAGCCGCCAGCTCGGGGCAGAGCGGCGGAGCAGGCGGGCAGAGCGGCGCGCCGCCAGATGGGACGCCGCGATAGCGCGACTCTCAGTTGCCGCGCGGGCAGCCAGCGAGTGAAGAATGCGCGCGCGGTGCGGCCCACTAAACAAACAGTCCGCCGCGGCGGGCCCGGCTCGGAGAGGACGTCCAACGCCAGCTAACTGCAGGGCTGTATTTAGCTGTTATACTAGCGGGTCAGATTACTCAAAAGCACAACAAATCAGTGCTCGGAAAAACTGTGTGATATTTGGTTTGAGCATACATAACAAGCAGTACGTTGAAATATATGCAGATGGATTATACTTGCAATTGATGCTGCTGCTTGTTAGGTATGCGATGTTATTTGCTTGACTAGTCGAGCATGAATGCACATACTAGAAGAAGTGAACACGGAAATATAGACAATACACACCGTGATTGAAACCAAACGTTCAGATTATATTGACTCTCTATTTCAAATATGTGAAGTGTATATATTTTCTGAAATTTGGATTTCAACACACATGGCCATCAAGACTGAGAAAGTGGATATTCAAATCAGCGCAAGAATTGAACGAAAACTGTCAAGCTGAGGCTGGTAAAATAATCCAATGTGAAATTAAGACAAAATTGTAGTCCTAAGCGAGATCGATTACAGTAAAGACAAAATATATATTACCAGATAGGTTGGGGTTCTTAAACCATACTTAACAGGCGCATTGACGGGGGTCTGAGCCACCTTCGCATTGACGGGGGGGCGGGTACCCGCCCCCTAAGATCTCGAGAACCACGGTAGGTAGCGAAAAACAGTAAACGGCGTTGGGCTGCCCATCCACTTCTCCATCGAAAACATTTGAACCATTTTTTTGTCAGGTCACATTTAAGGCCACGAGAGAAGTCAAAACATGCCCGTCATAGGGATAAAATGTAAATTCAGTTTTTCGGCCATGAAATCTGAACAAGTAAAGATAGAGCAAAACGATTTGAATTATATGAATCCTCTTAGCAAGCCGAATCGAATGATATATAATTTGACCTTGCTAGGTCAAATCAAGGATTTGGCCTGACCTGAGGTCAGGTCAGGGTTAAATTATATAAAATGCATATCATTAGAGCCGCAAAGCCCAGGCAAGTCTAATGCAGCTAAAATAAATGCTCTATCACCATCCGTTACTGAGTTATTCCGTAAAAACATTTCCCGTAAAAAACATTTTTCCCATGTATTTCCAATGGAGAGGTCATGCCTCGTACCTGACCTTAGGTCATCGATATAAAAAATACCGGAACATATTTTAGAGAACTTGGTGGGGCCATTATGTCATGTGAGTTTCAATCGGATAAGTTCACCCTGCTCCGACTTATGCTATCTTAAACTTTTTTTGAGGTTGGGTCACTTGACCTGTACTGGTGACCTGACCTGAGATGACCTAACCCTAAAATTTTCATAGAAGTTGTAAAAATGATGAGGGAAAAGGTATACCAGGTACGGCGGCGCTACGCGCCGCCGTTTTTCTACTGTCTCCGAAAAACCCGAGGGGGGCGGGTACCCGCCCCCGTCAATGCGCGTGTTAAATCCGAAAAATTAGTACTAACATGTTGGTAAAAAAGGAAGCTAAACATCAATAAAAACGCGATAGTCTGATAACGGTACTATCATATAGTAAAAAGAAAGTCAGTGATTCGCCTGTCCCACAATAAAACGGAAACATGATAAGCCTAAATGTCTTCATAGCCTCAGAGCTTTCTTCCGGTGGTTGCTTTTCCATGCCTCTCCCCGGTGTAATTTAGGGGCCTCGCACCGGATCTCGGTGGTGTTTAATCATGGCCGGTGGCAAACTACGAGCCCTGGGACCTGTCAGGTTAGCTGGCGCATGCGTGCGGTGTGCAATTCTGAGATCATGCCCTTTCGTCATATCCTTCTGCTAAATACCGTGTATAATTCTAAATGTACAATTTTTTGCGAGTGGGAGATATACAAATCGGTATACATTCGATTTCCTAAGTCTATGCGTACGGTAAAAGCCTGGCCTGTTCTGACATTACATAGCCCTACATGTGTCACGCATGGTTTTCATGAACCGGCACAAGTACGCACCTTTTTTGTCGTTTTAATATGTTTTCTGGTCGTCAATACAACGTGCGGCTGCCAGGAAATCAGCTTTTCCGTCAAGCATGGTTCGATCTTCACCTCGGTGAGGCTTTACATAACCAAATAAAGAACGAGAAACTTGATGCCGAGGGACAAAAAGATAGAAAGTCAAGACTCTGAAATAATCCAAACATAGGTCAAACTCACAATTGAAAAAAGGATTATCTCAAACGATATGTAAAAGATGAAATGACATAAAAATACTTCACAAGTCAATTGTACAATAGATTAATCTGGTTTTGAGGAGACACGATGCATATGGAATTGATTATAACACGGAGACGTGCCTTCAGAAGCCGCAAAGTGTGTTGCTAGACCCAGAACCATAGCCATATTATATTTTCTGCGTGTTAGGAATCGTGGTTTCAAAAGCCTCCACTGAACAAAATCTTGCCCGTTAAATTGTTGGTCAAGCTCCAAATCGATTGAAAGAAAGAAGTCTGAGAGCTGAAATTTGGTGAAAACCCCGAATGTGTGTGATTTCCTGGAAGACCGTGGACATTACCTATGCAGGGCAGCCGTCGTCGGAGCCCAGCCGTGCCGGTGTCTACCCCGCAGCTGGCCGTCGTCGCCTCAGTATGTACTGGCCGTTTTTGTCACCGCCTCTGACCGGCTACACGCCGTCTGAAGTGTTCTAAACGACGAACCGTGTCGCTGCCCCGCCCCCACGCTGCACCCCGTGCAGCTCCAACGCCGCCCCGGGCCGTGTAAGCCGAGCGTCATAAGTAAAAGCCTGCCGCACAGAAGGGCCAGGCCACCCAAAGCACGTGCCGGTGATTCCACTTGGTGTTAAAGGCATGAATAAATACTTTTTACAAAACGAGACAAGGCGATGCCGCGCTAATTGAATAGCTAATTGCTTGCAATTCTGATGCCAAGCTTGGACAATTTCGGAAAGGACTGGTCATTTCTTTCACTCATTAATTTATGTCTCCCCAATGGGTGGAGCAAATTATAATGGACGGGGTATGGGTTTACGGTTTTTTTAAGTCACATCAGGTCAGCTAGGCACAAAAACTGGAAGAGTGTTGGGCCGCCAAAGGTGTTAGGTCACGCTGTGTGTGTATGCAAAAATCTAAAGCATGCTAGCCGGGACGCAAAACATATAAGGAATGAAAACGTTGCACGGACAATGGTAGTAACCCAGCCGTTGGGAGTCAAACACATTTGTACGGTGATCTTCTCATAGACAAATTGAATAAAAATAGGTTGTAAGTACACCTAAATATAGGCCTGATCTGCTTTACCAATCCTGTAACGCGAGAAAATAGGAGAAAGAGGGGAGTGCCCCTAAAAGCTGTTCTGAGTTATCAATTTAGCCATGCCATTGTGTGACAAGAATCACCTTACCATGACCTATTACCCTCTCTGCAATATTCTGGGAGTCCCTAGACGAATGTTTAATACCGCAGGGTAGATCATACGAAGTAGCTACCAGCAGAACACCCCGTCTTCACTGCCATAGAGTTGCATTCTCTTGGGAAACCAAACGATTTGCGACAGGGTAGTTTCTCATCGTAATCTTCACATTCTTCTTGCACCCGGATGCCCCGACAAACGACAACGCTGCAGCGCGGCAGATCCTTTGCTATAGCCTCCGTCTGGCAGTACATCAGGTTAGCGTCATAAGCAGATAGCCTGTGCAATGGCTCATCCCTTCGGTGGGTGCGCGGGCAGCTGGTGTGGTGGCTGCTCCGCGGCGTCCTGGCTCTCAGTTGGAGAGAGCCCCCGGCAGCGGCGGCAGACACCGACGCCCGCCAGTCTGGAGGCTTCGGCCTGGACGGAGGTATGTGTGGCTCCCCGCCGTCCGTGCGACGTGTCGGATTCCAGCGACACTTTCTCCCCGCCTCCCCAGCCGGAGACGGCCGACTCAGTCGTCCCTGGAACCTGGAACCTCTGGAAGGGTTGAGCGAGCCGTTGCAGAGGAGGCCATGGGAAGGGTTCTACCTCACACTTGAAGCTTAGAATATAGTTAGGTAAAGTGAAACCGTGCAGAAATAATCAAATAACTGAGACACGAAACTGGTCATTTACAACACACCTTTGCAAGGAAATTTTAAGAACTATACATACAGATTTGTATTGAAAACAAAGTGGAAACGCTCACCTGGCCCATTTAAGTATCAGAGTTCTATCTGGGTTCCGAATTTGGTATGAAAACGTCATTTTTGATTACCTACAGATTTATCTCTGTAGATATGCTTTGGCTATACACATAAGCCCCGCGCCGTGGTCCGAGACAGCTTGTAGATCTGGCTGATCTCGGCATTCCACGCGGACACTTCTCAGCAGCCCTCGGACCTGAGCTTCGACGAAGGATGACACATGAAGCGAGCCATTACCCAGCACACAGAACGGCTACTCGGCCAGTGTGGTTCCATGACAGTTCGCCAGTACCAGGGTCGTCACGGTGCACACGCAAGCTTGAGGTACTGTATACCACGCACTCACTTAGGCTCGGGTAAAATCAATTTCAGCAAGCCTCGCGGGAGTGACTCAAGACCTAAGAAAGACGATAAAACAGAAGACAACAAATTAAATTCCTAAAACTCTCTCGAAAAACTCACCCCTCTAAAATAAGCACCAGTCAAAAAAATCAAAAATTATAAGGGCTCCAAAAACGACTAAGGCCGGAAAAGACCAGCTAAAACTTTTCAAACGCTTTCTACGAATCTAAAACACCCGAAGCAGGAAAAGCAAGACAAGCCAAGAGAGCCAAAAGTGGGGGAAATGTAAGCTCAAAGTTTTGGTCATGGACTGTCGTCAGGCGAAGGGTCTTTTTAGTGTCTTAGGTCACTCCGATGAGACAACATTTTGTGGATGGCACCCTACCTTCAGCAGGCTTTCCAAGAACTTTTTGAAATCAATGTGATCAATTTTTCCTGTGCCACACTGGGGGCCCCTGTCATCACGTACGGCTCTGGGGGATGATGTATTTAGCCTTGACAATTTGATTTCCTAGAAAGGCTCATTCGAAGTCTTTGACCAGAAGAAGCAAAACTATCAAACACATGTATAGGTCAGGTCAATATTGAACTCACCAGAGGTAAAAAACGGGATGCCATAGGATTACTGCAATATATGGGAACATTTTCCCTGTGCATGTTCACTGAGCAATTCTCGGTACTCATATGCCAATTTAAGTAAATGACACCAGATACCAATACGAAAATAGACCACATAAAAGAAACTCAAGAGTCATATTTTGTTGTCTTTTATTGACTGAATTATAAACAGTTTTACTGACTTTGATGGGCTTAAGTCAGAGTTAGATCAGAGTCTATAAAATACTCTGTGTGGCGAGATGGCGAAAGCGTCCGAAAGTGTATCCCAGCAGCGGTAGATAAGACTGGGCTAAAAATTTGGCAGCTTAATTCAACCTCCCAGGTTGCATTGCATCTAAATTTACATCAACGTTGAGGATATTTGAGTTTCATGTTTAAAAAATGTTGGTTGATCTGCCGCGATATTCTGGCAAGTGCATCTTGTCGATCAAGTGAATAGTATCATTTTTTAGTTCTTAGTTCAAGTATCTAGAAGTGTGAAATAATCTGCAACAATGCTTGACTATGCCATATTAACACGCTCATTTTGTAAGGTCACATTTAAGGTCACTGGAAGTCAAAACATGCTTTCATAGGGATAACAAGATAGAGCAAAACAACTTAGGCCACATGAATCCTCGCAGCAAGCCGACTCGAATGATATACAAGTACATGATGTTTATGTTACCTGCTAAGTTAAATCAAGGATTTGACCTGACCTGAGGTCAGGCAAAGGTCACATTGCGCAAAATGCATATCATTAGAACCGCAATGACAAGGCAAATATAATGCAGTTAAGATAAATGCTCTATTGCTATCCATTACTAAGCTATTCAGTTTTTTTCCATTTTTACCATTTTCCCACGTATTTCCAATGGAGAGGTCATGGCTCGTACCTGCCCTTAGGTCATCGCTATGAAAAATACTGGAATAAATTTTGGAGAACTCGGTGGGCCCATTATGTAAGATGAGTTAAAATCGGATAAATTCACCCTGTTCCCACCTATGCTATCTTTAACTTGTTTGAGGTCAGGTCACTTGACCTGTACTGATGATCTGACCTGAGATAACCTAACCTTACAATTTTCAAAAACGTTGTAAAAATGATGAGAAAAAGGTATGCCAAGTACTGGGGCGCTACGCGCCGCCGTTTTTATGCTGTCTCCGAAAACCCGAGGGAGGCGGGTACCCGCCCCCGTCAATGCGCGTGTTAAGGTTCACAGGTGTTTCTGTGGGATATAAGTGGGGTATTCAGTGCGGAGGGTGAGCATCCGCTCTGGTGTTTTAATGTTACACTCAGGTACTCAGGTACAACCGATCACCCTCTGTGTGATTTGACGACGATCGCCTGAAAAGACAGGGAGCTACGATGAAAACGGACCTTACCCAGAAATCATTCTCATTCGATTTTCAGACAACATTAACAAGCCGTTTTCAGTGCCTTTTGATGATAGGTTTTGTTATACTTTGCTGTTGATTTTAAGCTGTATTGTAACGTGTCAGGTCACACTGCTTCAATGCAGTGCCTTCGCGGGGCAAAGCAAGCTGTTTCTGAGCTGGAGGTGACCCGAATTACCGGTGAGGAATAATAGTGTTCTGGTCCAAGGAAAGCAAGAAGCAATGTTCAATCCCGGCTGGCTAATAGATGGTGCTCTAGACAAACCAATTGAAATATAAATCACTGCAGTGCTTCAAAATACCATTAAATGTTTTTCCCCATAGATTGGGGAGCTCAGATTGAGACGTACTCGTCTTTCTGCGCTGCTCACGACTTTTTGTCAACTATTTAGTTTAAAAAATCTCCAGAACATGAAGAGCAGTCATCAAAAATAATGGAAAAGCTAATTTTATGTTGCAATGAATACTTTAAGCAGGCTTATCATTTCACCGTTTAGGGGGCCGATCGGACCCCCACTCAGTTTTTTAGTGTCAAATGATCCCATGCTGATTCGAATGAGACGCGTGTCGCTTTTCATGCCTTTAGGGCTATACATTTTACAACCTATGACCAAAAATTGGCATCAGGTCATGCCCAGTCAATGAGTTATGGTGTCATGGGTTGCCACTCCCTTTCTAGAAAAGCCACATCAAGTTTTTTACCCCTTTTTGAAAGCTCTTGAAACGAAAAATCAGCATTCCTCCATCCATTTTGAGGTCAGGTCTATGCCAAGGTCACCAAAGATCACCAAAGGTCATGGTTTTCAAAAGTGCTCGTCTCCATAAATTTTGAACGACACAAGATACATTCTTATATTTGGAATCATAGTTTTTTTTTTTTATATATATATAGTATCATATATCGGCATTATTGCATAAACCAAAGATTTGAATGATATTCACCCTGCACTAACAAGGACATGTTGTAGTTGTTGATGGTATAATAGTTTGTGAGTTACAATTGCTGTCAACAACCTCTCCATCGCACAGAGACGCATGCTGTCTAATTATTTGTATTGTCTGAATTTTTATTCTTATTGTCTGATTATTCTTATTGGTTTTGTGTACTGCAAGAAATGACTGCATATTTAGTGTAGCACAATAACTGTTAATTTAAATGCTGGAGTTTAAAAGATAGGACAATGAAATTGTCCTCATTTTGTATATTTTTTTCAATGATAATTACATTTATATTATTTGTTACGTTTCTGATGGCAATATAAAATCAAATTAAGTGGTAGAGGAAAAACGCCAAAACACCTAACTATGTGGAGGGAAAATTATCATTGCACCTTTGTGAGATCAGTCATGCATTTCACGCGTGATAGTATATGTATCGACAGCGTCAATAAGAAGGCAATAAAAATGAGTGACACGCAAGATCAAGTGAAGTCCAGCCTCGTTCAAATTCGGGTCAAATATATGACCGGCCTGGTTTCCCTTTTTCATTTGGTGCGACACTGATGCATGTGAATCGGTGATATAATTTCCGATGTATTTGGGCGCCGTTTTGCGGCAGCCAATCCTGAAATGAGATTTGGACGACAGTTTGACAATCGGTGGGTTTTCGGAGCCTGTGTCGGCTTTGATTCATCCTCCCAGTCAGTGGTGTGATATCGGTATTCAGTATTCCGCGCTGCCACCGCACCGCTGACAGCCTGAAGAGACAAAAACGCTTCACAATAGCAGCAGCCGGCAGGCCACACGGCCACGCCAGGCGCTGATTGTATGTATACCTGGAATCCCATTTCAGCTAATGGAATAGAACGATTTTATACGCCAATGAATCACATTACTGATCATGACTAAGGTGCTTGACATGCGCTCATCTTTTGTTTCAATGGCGATCGTAGCGCATCCAATTGACCCTCGCACCAGTGGCCATCCGCAGTTTCAAGTTTCACCGCTATAATACGGACTAACAGGTCTTGCCTTTTACTAGCAAATGTCTTTCTTGGCCAAACTGGCATTACTTGTTGAAGTTCCAGGCTACTGGCTGCCCCTGTGAGATTCAGTACATACAGTACCTTGCATTGGCCTGCGGGCCGCTGCAGCACGCTGCCACACACCGGACCTCGAGCAGTCGCTGTGGTGAGAACCTCCTGCTGCTCTGGGTGGCGGCGGCGCAGTCGCAGCACCTCACCATCAAAGGGGATTCTAATGGAAGAAGCTCCGCTTCAGATAGTATTGTTAAAGAAACAAGTTTCGAGAGTATAGACTACAGAGTACAGACTATAGCCGAACAGAGCAAGCAAAGTCCAGGCTCATGCAAAAAATCACGAAGAAACACATAGGCGAAGGCACCATGCCATCCCCTATCCTAATTTTGAAGATTCTCTACAATTAACCCTATGGCTTTGATTGAAAGGAAACAACTTGAAAGCCCACCACCCCCAAAACTCTGGACGTCCCTACGTGGAGAAACAACTGCCTGAGATCTTATATTTGGGAATACCCATTGACAGAAGATACTCGGTGTAGGTTCCAAAACAAGATGAAGCTGATATTTTCCGACGGCACCAAGTTTAAGTGATGGAAGGCAATATCAGGTAAGATTCCAATGGAATACAAAATTAGCAGTCATAACGTCGACTACTAACCAGTCAACTACCCTGGGTATATGATACACCAGAAGCTGTGCCAATTTGCAGCCAAGAAATGCTTGCAGATTTAATCCATTGCTATTGCTATTGCTGCTTTTTCTGACTGAAACTTCACCTAACTCAAATTTTAGATCACCTACGTAGCTCAACTACCAATACATGCTAAATAAGATTTATATTTTTCTATTGTGCCATGGTGAACACCAGCAAGCTGTCTTAAGCCAACGGAAGAAAAAAATAATGACCAGCCCTGATATTTACATTATATTTTTCTTGGGTATAAAACTGTTTCAATATCATTTCATGTTTTTTTTTAGCATAAATACCGTGAGAAAAAGGTTGGCCAGTGTTGGCCGCCGGCCAGTTAGGGCTCGGAGGCCACGGGCCGGGTCACCGGTTCCGGTGGGGTAGCACAGGGCCTGCAATGGCTTCTCCACCCGGAACAGCGCCTGCTGCAGCCCCGCTGCCGGAACCATGAATATTTATCGCTGTATTTACATGTGCCGCACCGGTCGGCACATGTTGCAACTACATGGTGTTGGGAAGAGTAGCGGGAAACACCGTTTCCCAGGGCCACATTTCAGGTGGATAATCCTAACGGAGGACTTGGCACGGCGTTGTGTCTTCCCTGGAGGCGGCAGAGGGGCAGGCAACAGCTCGCCACCTCAGTCTCAACTGGCCCTGCTTGTTTTGTACCTATACAGGGTAAAGCTAAAAATATATACGGTGAGAGATGGTTGATCAATGGAGCCAGCAGGATGGTATTCTACAAACGTTGTGATGTTGTCCTTAGTTCCTTGAAATGCATATACATATCAGGTCAACCTGGCTGTAGACATTTAACTTTATATCTTTATCAGGGATCATGAGAACCCTTGAACATTAAAGCTATGAAATGTGGTGGAAAAAAACCTATTCAAAAACTTAATAGATCAGGAAGGCCAAGCTAACTCGCAGGAAACCTTCAAAGAAAGATAAATTATCATTGCAGAGTGATTACTGATATCGATTAGAATAGACAACGTGATCTCGCCCCTTCAATTCGATTCAGGGCCGAGCTGCAAAAAAAGCACTACAAAATAGCTTCAGGAATTTTAGCCATTTTCGCTTACACTAATTATGCTGTAGAATACCACCATCTTCTTCGTTTTTGGCAACAAAATTTTCATTCGTGCGACTAGCCTGGAAATAAAATAAAGGTGAATTTTTTGCAAGAAAGGATCCGAATGGATGTCAATTGCATATACGGCAGTTAGGCTTGCTTCCGGCCAGTCAACCTAACAGTGCAGCGTGAGGCAGTCAGAAGCTTCAGCCAAAATGAGCGAACATTATTTGTATTTTGTAAAAAGACGGCACCAACTGCTGATCATTGGTTACTTCATTTCTCAGTTGAATGCGTTGGCTCACTCATTGATGATGAGTTGCTATGAATATATTCCTCAAGGTGCACGGGAATGCCCTGACTTTTCTAGCTTAGTAGGCAGAGCTTTCGGTTAGAAATAAAGGGGGGCTGGCTTCAAGCTCGGGTGGCTTCGATATTCATTTTTGGTCAGCGCTGTTTTTCAGTGTTTTTGCGCTGCGTTTAGGACGGTGGCAGAAGGACGCATAGTTTGATTGAGGATTCACGTATTTATGTATTCATGTTCCATTATTCGCATTCTGTGTGGGTTCAGAAGGTATGTAGATACCTTCAAAGATTTTACCCTTTTAAAGGCAACAGGTATTTGACACTTGGCAGGTGACAGGTTTGAGCTTTCTTTCCATCGGTGCGATTCCAGACTGCAGTGGCTGGTTTGTTATTGGAGGTGTTTTTTTGCTCAAAGAAGTAAGTATCCACATCGGTGTGACGTCATAATCTGCGGAAAGTTCCAAGCTACCATTTCACAATAAAACTTGATTGGAGGAGGTGGGGAATTCGTCAAATAAGAGTACGAGTACAAAGGAAGTGTTTTCAATTAAAAGAGGCTATCATACTCAGGGAAAGGTCAATTTCGCTAGATAGATATATCAAACATATTCCAACTTTGAAAATAGTCATTCAAGTAGATTATGTGTACTCTGAGGAGGTCAAGCGAATAAGATTGGTCCAGGCGGCGGTGCGTGAATATTTCGCGCACCATTTCGCTGGTTCCATTGGCTACTTGTGGCCACCTCATGCCACGTGACTTACCAGGGCTCTCAAGGTCCACAGGGGGTGAATTTCGACCTATCTTCTTCGCTAACTGGAAGCTCCGGGGAAAGCGATATATCGATAAATTTCTCTGCACTAATTGTCACTTGGCTATATTAATTCAATTAACAATATGAAGGTTCCATATTCTCTTTAAACTTATTTCTGTCAGGCTCCTGGCTACCCCAATTCCTGTCAGGGTGTGGCTGGATTCGCCCCCCCCTACTAATATCTCGAAATCTACAAGTCCGGTTTCAAAGATTCTAAATGATCTTGTCTTCTGAATGATTTTTTACCTTGATCCGCCTATGGATAAAATTTTTCTATTAGGTCTGGGATGCTTGACCTTTTCATTGTACTTAGTATACTAAAAAGTCACTTGCACCCGCATGAACCCCTCGAATTTCAACCCTCAAACCCATGAATTAACCGACCTCGTATATGGCATCTATCATCATATAATGCATAGTTAGGATTATGGTATGGTTATGCTTGTTCCTCCCGGGAGTTCTGCAAGCAGTCTATTTACTCTGCAAGATTACAACCCAGTTAAATTTGAAACGCCCCATTTTAGTTGCTGGAAATGTCTGTGGAAAAAATGTACAAAAATGCAAATTAAGTGAATGAACTATTACCTGACATCTTATTCACAGCATTCAAACATTCTAACTGCTCTCATTATCGTAACCTACGGCTTTTTGTGCGAAGAACGCACCACACACGATGGTGCTCGATTTGCGAACAGATCCTTCCTAAATACCGAGCCTTAGCTCGGTATTTAGGGAGCTAAATACTTTTTCGAAAAGGTAGCAGGCTTGTAAAGGTTTCTTGGCTCTAGCTTCGAGCTGAATAGCGTTACTTACAGTTACAGTAGGTATCGTTAGAATCGGTTTATTACGGCACATCAGAAGATACATATAATTCCTTTTTGGGCCACCATAAACAAATAACATTACGCAAGCCAGATCGAGGTCAACCTCTGATCTAATATGGTCATGATGCATATCAAGTAAGTATTGATGATGATGCAAACATAATGACATCAATATAGAATATATGTCACCATTCCTTGCAAAATAATTTACAAAGACATGAAACTTCTACGCTTCTACGGATGGCTTTCCAGGGGTCTTCGGTCAATATTTTTAATTTGAGCCGAGGGCAGAATCTAAGTTACCACGATTACAGGTTAGAAAAAATGGTTTCACAGCTAAAAAATGTACATATTAATTTGACCATGCCGCATAAGATTTACGTTTGAGGTATTCAAATTGCAGCATCTACAAATTAAAAAGATCGAGTCAAATATCCAAAAAATGTCCCGATATAGCAGCAGTACAATTTCTACCAGATACTGAAGACCAGCTATATTATTACGAATGGGCTTTTCCTTACACAAAATTACTGCGTGAATAGTTAAGCTGGCAGCAGAGTAGTTTTGACCTAACCTACCCACTATAAGTGCTTACATATTTACGTAAGAAAACTGATTTTAACTTTCTTTCAAAGGGTTTTCAAAATTCAAAACGAAATTTTCAAGCAGAAATCAGCCTCCCATTGAGAACTCTAACCCATATACAAAATCGGCGAAAACCTTGGAAACATAAAAATTCCAAGTAGGCTTTCATATCAGGCTCTCTCATCGTCAGACAAAGCACGTGAGTCGGGAGTCACCATACACTTCTACTTGGCGAGTTGCCGTATTTTCTGGCATTGGTAGCCAGCCAGCTCTGGTAAAACCATGTATAACATGTTTATAGTCCATCTCCAAGCATATGACGAAAATGCACCACAGCGTTTCCAATGCGGCGAGGCAGCGCGGGATGCCGGGAACGTCAGGAGCGTCGTCACTCCAGCAGGGCCAGCTCCGCAGACGCCGTGGGGGCAGAGCTGGCTGCCAGGAATGCCAACTGGGATGGGAGTGGCTGCCGGGCCATCACTTCCTCCGCGTCCCGCCGGGTGATGTATGACCCCGGGACGCGGCCCGGCGGCCCCGGCCGACCAGCCGCCGCAGCGCCCCACACTTCCCCTACCACCTAGCCGTGACGTCAGCACCTCAAACGGTGACGTCAGCTTCTGTAGAAGCTGCGGCTCGCTGGCGCTCTCCCCGATGTTTATCAACCTGTGATAGCAAGCTGTGAACAAAGATCGACGGAGCTCGAGGGGCCACACGCTGGTGTTGAAGCGAATATCAGGACATCGCGGCTGGGCAGCAGCATCTGCAGCGTGTACAACGTCACAGCTGACGCCGGTTATGGCCGTGACGTCACGCTGAGGCGCCGTGACGGAGAGCTGCCGGCGGCAGAAAGGTGGAGGCCGCCGTTTTGGGGCGCGGCCCAGCGACACACGGCCATCCATTTGCGGGATCGACACAAGCGTCGGCCGTCAGCGAGCAGAGCCGGCTTAATGACGCTCATGTGTCGGCTAAAAAGGTGTCTGACGGCGGCGCCGAGACTGGCAGCGCTCCTCCACCACCGGTGTAGTGTGGTGTCATCCTGGTCCCTGCAGAAACTGCTTAGCACCAGCGCCAGGTGCGGCGCGGGGGCAGCATGCCCGCCGGCTATCTGACAGCCCGTCCACAACGACTGTGGCACAGCTGGACGACGTGTGGGAACGGGTCGTCCTCACTCCCCAGGCCCGCTGCCCAGCGCCGCCACCTCCTCTTTGCTCCGCCCTCCAGCCCCCTTGCACCGCTTGTTGAGCTCATTTCATGAATATTATACTGGTAATTAACGATTTAGGTTTTAGCGTCCGCAGGTGAATCAGCGGCACTCCTCAGCGCGCGCCGGCCACGCGAACCCGCAATTACGGCCGCTCGATTAGCTGGCTGTTAAGAGCGGGCTTGCGGCGGCGTTAGTGTGGCGCTCGGCGGATCGGGACCAGCTGGAGGGCACGTCACTCAGGCTCGTCACCTGCTGGCCAGCCGCGCTGACCCATCTGGTGTCATTTTCCCACGCTGGAGCGCCGTGAGAACGCTGGCGCGGGCGGGGCGCGCGCCAACGCGCCACGATTTATCAAAGCGCGGTAATGACGCAGGCCGGGCGCGATTGGCCCGGTTTAATTTGACTGAGGGGCACGCGCCCGGCGGAAGAGCTGGCAATTAGGCGGCGGCTGCGGCGAGCCGGTTCTGTGCGGTAGCCACTCTGGCCAGGCACGAAGACCCGCTCAAGACAGGCGCAGGCGCACCCAGAACAGACGGTCCCTGTAGGATTAGGATAAACATGTGTTGTAAACTCTTTCCGGTGTGTTTCGTAGAAAAAAATATCTGCTCCGTTTTCCATTAGTGGACACGTTCGACGACAGAGGTGAAGAATCTCGCCAACTCGCCAATGCTCGTGGGTAGCCAAATGAGGTTCAGGGACCAGAACTTAGGTAGCCAATCACGAAGAATTGACAGAGATCAAGATTTGCACTTACCAGCACAAAAAAATTATTTCCACGATCTTACCGCCACGTAAAAAGAACGATCCATAACATGACAATGCTACCTTGACTGATTTTAGATACCATTATAACTATAGGTGACAGACGATAATGAGGTTCAGGGACCAGAACTTAGGTAGCCAATCACGGAGAATTGACAGAGATCAAGATTTGCACTTACCAGCACAAAACAAGTATTTCCGTGATCTTACCGCCACGTAAAAAGAACGATCCATAACATGACAATGCTACCTTGACTAATTTTAGGTACCATTATAACTATAGGTGACAGACGATACAAATTAGTGACAAATAATTTATCCTTACTCACTCGCGTTATATCACAGGTAAGGTAGATATGGGTAGGTAACCACATCGTCAACGAAATTGATCCATGTAAAGCCATGAGAAAAAGGTATTCTAAATTGCGAGGGTATGAGAACGGTAATATTCATTCTCCCTTATGAATTTGACCATTTATTTTCGAAAAAATAGAAAACTTCGAAATCTATATCAAGATTTCTAGTGAAATTACTCCGCATAAGATAGTAACTCTACTGATTACGTTGAACTTGAGGACTCGTTTCACGGAATTAGAGATGGTCCGGTAGCCGTGCCGGCAACGGAAATAACGATTTGCGACCACCAGGACAAGGTCGCCACTTGGGTAACCACAAAGTTTTGCGTTTCTGGCGCTTGAGTTACGGGAAGAAAACCGTCAGAAATACGCATGGGCTTGTGTTGAAGCAGCTGTCTGTGTGGGGGCTTGATGCTGGGAATTCGGTGATCAGGTCTAGATGATTGGTATCATATGAAGCTGTAAATTTTAATCGAAATCGGAATATGAGGTTTTGTTGCCAGTGGTAAGCCCACTACCAACTCCATTATGCTGTAATAATTATACCATATCATTCATTATGCCGCAGCCAGAAAAACGTAGGACAAAGTGAAGTCCGTCAGATCTCAGCAGCCCAAGAGAGTTGTGTGGTTTTGAGGGTGTCAATTGGAGCCCACATTTCATTCAAGTGCATGTGAGATATCAAAACCTTAGACCTGCGGAGGTGAGAGTTGCAAGTCCTGGCTTTGCACCCAGAAAAAGATATGCTGTTTGGTTCCCGTGAAGTCAGGCAAATTTCAGGTAGCTTTCTTTGGTACCTACCTTAGCCAATTCTATTAATACAAGCTTAACAAAATTGTGAGGATTCCACAAATGTTTCTATTGAGCAGGTGAATGTGGGGACGCTTATTGATATGCTTCAATCTATCTAGCATTTTCTGCATGTTGGTTGTGGTATTAGGAGGTACGTTTCCTCTGGCTGAGTACCTTTATTTGGTTGTGAGCTTTGGAGATATATTTGAATGAAATGTATTCTTAACATGTAACAAATTAAATATAGTCTTCAAGTAGCTGAAGTCTCAGCATGTTGTCTGCTGCAGTCCAATGGTGTTTGTCTGGTATCTCAGAAATGACTATCTCAGCAATGATGGGCCATAACAAGCAGTCACAGTAAGGGTACTAGGCTCTAACAGCACATATTATTGTTTCATGTAGTTTTGTATCAGGTATTTGATAATATTTTTCGCTGATTAATATGTGCAGCTAATGGGCATATGATTGCATTAGAATGTACGCAACTTATAATAACTTATAATACTTTCACCGTTCCAACGCAAGGAGGCATGCGACCGACTGGGTAAGGTGATGCGATGTAGCTGCCTTTGGGACGGTGTCCTGGAGGTGGAGCTCCGTAGTTCTGCAGACGCACAGCGTGCACTTGATACAACCGAACTCAGATACACAAAGCGAGAGGCTGGCCAGAGGAAGTAGTAACTGTGTATGCCACTATCGTACCACACAAGACTAAGAACTTTTCAAAGGGTGTCATTACATGTTTTGATCTGAAAGGAGTTTCTGAAGAGGAGATAGTAGATGGACTCACGGAAAGCGGGGTAGTGGAAGCGAGGAGAGTACGACGAAAAGTAGGAGGGATTCTTGAGGAGACAGATACTTTGATATTGACGTTCGATAGTGTGGACCTACCAACAGATGTGAATGTAGGTTATGTTAAAGTCCGAGTTAGACCCTATGTCCCCAACCCAATGCGATGCTTCTCCTGCCAGCGCTACGGACACACAGCCAAATTCTGCAAAGGAAAGAAAGTGTGTGAACGATGCGGAACAAGCGAGCACGATGGAAGGGGAATGCGATGCACGTGAACTGTTTTGCATAAACTGTGAGGGACCCCATTCAGCAGGCGACAAAAATTGTCCACGTATGAAGACAGAAAAAGAAATACTTTCCATTATGGTTACAAAGTGCATCCCATTGAGAGCTGCAAAGGATACCTACGAGGCCTCCCACCCTCGGAGTTCTTATGCAGAGGCAGTACGTAGTACAGCACCCACCGTAGCGGCGTCCTCAAGGACTCCAACGACACCGCGGATGACCCCGGAGGAGGTCATCCGTTCCCTGACCCTGGCGGACTTTATCCGCCTGGCAGGGAGGATGGGGCTGGTCATTTCTGGCCAGCCCGCCGCCCCCACATCGCAGCCGGAGGCGGCACCTCCTCCACCCATCCCTCCCGCCCTCCCCCGCCGCCCGTGGCCCCGGCTGGGGTGGGGGCGGGAGCAGGGGACCACTCCTGCCCCCAACACCCCGTTTGAGACTCCCGCCACCCTGAGGCAAAGGGTGCCCTTGGCGACACCGGAGCCTGACCCCCTCAAGCGACCGAGGGCTGGATGACGGTGGGCGGGGTGGAAGCGACGTCAACTGCCGTCCCCAGTCCAGCCCCCCGTTGAAATCTCTGTTGACAGTCAGCCCTCTACTCCTGCCTTTTCTCCTCTGTCCGATAATCAGCCGCCTCCGCCACCCCCACCGCCGCCGACGTCGGTTGCGGCTGTCAGGAGGCAGTTTGAGGGGTCACGGAGGGAGGATAGCACTAGGGGAAGATCTCCCACCAAACGTGTGGCATCCGGGACTCCTCCATGCCAGCCACAACCTTCTAAAGCCCGAGCAGCATCAATAGGGACATCTAGGCCTGGGGCATCGTCTCGACCCAGGCAAAGTGGGGTGCCCTCTGCGCCCCTAAAGAAAACCTATGGGCAAGGAGGCCCATACTGGAAATAGAAGTAGCTGCTCTGGTAGGCGCTCACCCTAACTTCCACCCCCATCATTAACACGTTTTTGCAGTGGAACTGTCGTGGAATTCGCACTAGCGCCGGGGATCTCCAGGCTTTTATAAGATCCAGGGGACTGGCAGCTATATGCCTGCAAGAAACTAAACTCTCAGCTGAGATCCCATTCTCCCTTACAGGTTTTTCAATATTTCGAAAGGATTTACAACGTAACCCAGTCGCCCACGGTGGTGTTCTCGCAATCAATAATGATATACCAGCAAAGCAAATATTACTCCAAACACGGCTGCAAGCCGTGGCAGCACGTATATATATATCGCTCGAAGGCAGATTTCGCTCTGCTCTATATACCTACCCCTGGGGTAGACGTGCCCACCCGTGAACTAAATTTGCTTATATCTGAGCTACCACCGCCCATCCTTTCTTGGGAGACTTTAATGCTCACCACACCGCTTGGGGGTGTGAAGACATTAACCTCGGGGTCGGCACCTCGATCATTTTATCCAGGGTGTGAGCCTTTGTATTTTAAACACCGGAGCACCAACACATCTTACTATTCCATCCGGTCGGGAATCGACATTGGATCTTAGCCTTTGCAGCCCAGAGCTATCTGCTCTGTTTAGATGGGCTGTGTGCGGTGACCCCATGGGAAGTGACCATTTCCTGTTTTAGTGACTTGTGACAACACATCTGTTTTAGGCACGAGACCGCAACGTTGGAAGATGAAAAATGCTGATATGTCCTTATTTAGCTCCCTTGTGGATGAATATTTGGAAACCTTTTCAACTCAAACACCGTTCACAGTCGACCAGTTTACAGCTATCCTCCGAGACGCTGCTTATGCTTCTATACCGCGCACATCAAAAACCCTCGGCGACCACCGGTACCGTGGTGGAGCATGCAATGTCGTGACGCTGTCCGAGAACGGCGGCGCGCTTACAGACAGTTTAAAGAAATTCCACTCAGCAAAACTTAAATATGTATCGGAAATCTCGAGCGCCTGCAGGCGCACAATAAAACAAGCAAAGAGAAAATGTTGGAGAGAATACGTAGGTAGACTGAATCGATTTACGCCATTATCCCAAGTGTTTGCTCAAATTCGCCGTATCGAGGGCAGGTCGGTCTCCACACCACTACCAACTTTGCAGATTGGTGGTAGGAATATATTCAATCCATCAGAAGTAGCCGACTGTACAGGAAATGCCATTGCACAGCGCTGTAGTTCAGTTAGGGAGGATGTCTCATTTATGCGATATAAAGCCCTGGCTGAACAGAAAAGTATACATTTTGGAACCACCAGCACACTGTCATACAATAAGCCCTTCACCTTGCATGAGCTAGCGGCAGCCATTCGTGGGCTCCACCCAGTGGCCGAGGGACCGGATTTAATTCACAATGATATGTTTAAAGCACTATCGCAGAGCGCACTTAGGGTGCTGCTGGCCTCATTCAATATGATGTGGGAGTCCGGCGAATTTATGCTGGCGTGGCGGGAGGCTATAGTGATACCAACCTTAAACCTGGTAAATCTGGATTGGACCCTTTGCACTTTAGGCCGATCTCGCTTACGTCGTGCATGTGTAGTTGTTCGAAAAATTGTGAATGTAAGACTCGTTTGGTATTTGGAAAGCCGGGGCATCATCAATAACAACCAGTGTGGGTTTCGTAGAGGCCGCAGTACGGTGGACCACTTGGTATCACTTGACACCTCAGTGCGAATTGCATTTAAAGAGAGGCGTCACCTGGGAGCCGTTCTTTGACGCCATTGCCGCTTATGATACAGCGTGGCGACATGGTATCCTTTTAAAGTTGCATAAGTGTGGTATCAGAGGTCAGATGGGGTTCTTTATGAAAAATTTTTGACTGATAGGACGTTCCGTGTCAGAGTAGGTGGTACATACTCAAACACATTTTATCAAGAAGAAGGCATTCCGCAGGGGGCGTCTCTAGTATCTACCTCTTCGCTCTGGCCATAAATGACGTCACACATTCACCCCACCTTCCATTCAGGCATCCATTTTCGTGGACGACATCGCAGTATGGGCAAAGGCTTCAACAACGCCGGCACTTTCCCGTCAGCTTCAGCTGGCCGTTAATTGTCTGGAACGCTGGAGTAGAAAAACGGGCTATACTTTTCGACTGAAAAACCGCGGGTGTCCATTTTTGTCGCAGGCGCAGGGCCTGTCCGGAACCAACGGTATCGTTGCGTGGCAAAACTATCCCTTTTCAACCGACGGCAAAACTTCTCGGGGTGACATTTGATAAACGGCTAACTTACAGACACACATTAGGAATGTCCGTGACAAGTGTTTCAAATCCTTAAATGTCCTAAAATGTGCACCTCGTCTATCGTACGGAGCTGACAGGAAAACACTTCTCACTTTATATCGGTCCCTTGTCCGTTCCAAGATGGACTACGCCTGTTTCGTCTACGACTCTGCATCGAAATCAGCCAAACGATGTCTGGATACGATCCATCATAGCGCACCAGAGTAGCTACAGGAGCATTTAGGACCACACCACGCGCCAGCCTGCTGGTGGAGGCTAACGGACCACCCCTCTCAATGAGACGACGCATGCTGGGACAGCGCTATGCGTACAAACTGGCCCAGTCTCCGCCCCATCCCACGTACAACGCCGTTTTCTCGCATGACATGCTGCGTTTGTTTGTGAACAGCGATAGGGGACTTCCCTAGGTGTGCGTGTGCATCGCCTCTCGGGCGAATGTGGTATCCAACGCCGTATCATAAGTCGCAGCGAGCTCTCGGATATCCCACCATGGGAACTAATACCACCAAAGGCTGACACGACTCTTGCTGGCAGGACCAAATCAGACACGGCTCCTCTGGAACTTAAATATTTAGCCCTCGAACACATCGCAAAATATGCAGATTATGTCCAGCTTTTCACAGATGGATCAAAAACTGAGTTCGGCGTGGGATGTGCTTTTGTGACTGACTCAGTGACTAGAAATTTTCACTGTCACCTTTTTCATCTGTCTTTACCTCGGAACTTACTGCATTAGACAAAGCTCTCTGTTTCATAGAAGCCAGTGACGACACCAGAAATGTAATTTTCACCGACAGTCTTAGTAGTGTCCAGGCTTTGAGTGCTTTTAATCCAAGCGACGTGCTCGTGTTAAAGATTGCTCTCCACCTAGCTCGACTCGCCGGACAGGGTAAGGATATAACCCTCTGTTGGGTGCCGAGTCATGTCGGTATCCGACTGAATGAAGCGGCTGATGCTGCAGCCCGGCGAGCTGCTCAGAGACCCTGTAGAAAAAGACAGTCGATTCCTGCTCGAGATCTTTTCCCACATATATCTGTCCACCTTCGCAATGTATGGCAATGGGAATGGCAGGAGCAGACAAATAACAAGCTCAGGGTAATAAAACCCAACATTGGTGAGTGGCTGTCCTCTATGCGCTCCCATCGCCGTGAGGAGGTGGCTCTCGCCGTTTGCGAACTGGCCATTGTCTGGCCACTCACCGATATCTGCTATGTGGCGAGCCCAGGCCTTATTGTCGGCGATGCGCGACCCCTTGTCGGTGCGGCACGTCCTGGTGTCTTGTCCGGAGTATGATAATCTGAGGCTTTCACATTTTGGGTCACGTCTTCTCACACTGTCTCATCTGATTGGCCCGGACTCGGACATGATTGAGAAAGTGCTAGATTATCTAAGAGCAGTCGATTTCGTGATTGTATTTGACCCGGGCTGAGGACTTGTGCTTTGATAGGGAGTGACAATGTGAATGTGAGTTTTTTCTACGAACTGTGTTGGTTGCTTTTTGAAATCCCCTTTGTTACCACTCTCTGAGGACCGATTGGACTGATGTGAACCTTCTTTTTACTATTTTGTTTACAGACACAACTAACTCAAAGGAATAAGGGTAAAAGGAGTGTTCAGCGGATGTATATTTTACGTTGTGTTTTACTGGCAGTGACATGGGCGCTATATGACCTTTAGGTTGCGCGCCCTTAAGCCCAAATCATCATCATCATCAACTTATAATTACTGCGAATATACTTAACCTTTACCCTGTTTGCACTAAGAGTATACTATATGTAATGCACTACACTCCAAATTTCTTTAAATTAAATCCTTGTATATTGTTACATATTCGGTGTAAATTTTTATTCATTACGACATATTTAAGGGAAGTAATTTAAAGCTTCAGTTCATGCAAAAGTTTTCTTTTTTCACTTCAGGTAGCCATGTTGGTCACATCAAGGATATGTGGGTAGCCAACCTGAAATGTTCTTGACCTCTGTTCGACAACTGTGTGGAATTTCACTGGAAAGCTCATGCGAATTCAGTATGGTTTTACGTACATGTTTCAGTGCTCAGGACAGTGGTTTGACCTCCAGAGGTCACGTTGGGTCACGATAAGCTATTTCCACTAAAATATGCAATGTTTAAGAAACCTGGGCATAGCTCTCATGCCATTAGAGCTATTCAGATTTGTTAAAGTAAATTTGATGGTAAAATGTCAGGGCTTTCTCTGCTATGAGAAACATAATGACCTTCCGCTAGTGGTTTGCCCTCCAGAGGGCACCTCTTGACTTAACATGACCTGAGATCCCGTAAGGTCAGAGAAAGGCCTTGTTGTATATCAAGTGAAAGCCAGTGACAGGACGTACACAATGGCGTTTAATTCAGCACTTTAGCTTTATTAGGTCAAAAGTTATCGTCAAAATACTGTTTTGGACCCATGGTGACCTGGGATGACCTCTGATAGATCAAAGGTAAAGTATCGCCCCGTAAATCTGTGAAAGGGTGGCAAAAGAATATTTTTCTGAGATTCCGACAAACCTGAGCATTTACAATCGTTTTTGTGACTTTTAGATCATCAGAAAGCTTTTCCCTATGCTTTTTCTGTGGGAGAAGTCACTGCGTGACCTGACCTCAGGTCACAAAATAAAAAATACATGATAAACATTTTGTATACCCTGGGGGGTTCATCAAGTGTAGAAGGTTTCAAATCGATCGGCTAAGAAATGTAGCTATGGTAGAGCTCAAAAGTTGAAGTGAGGTGACCTTTGTTGACCTCGCCTGGTGACCTGGCCTAGTGTGGTCCCGGGGTAAAAAATTTCAGAGATGGTGGGCAAATTATGGGGTGAGAGGTAAGTAGGCTCCTCAACCGCAGTGTTGCACCTCATCATTTTTCTGTCATTCTGAAATAAAACCCTAGGGGGGTATCGGTGGCCCCCAGTCGGGTGAGGGTTAAGATGATACAAGCTTTCACTCGAGGTGCCACTAAAGAAACAACTGACGGCCTGGTTGAGTGCGGCTGTGCTACCAATGACCTTGCCGAGCGGCACGTAGGGCAGTCATCTTCCGGGAACGAGTTCTGACAATGAGACAAGCACCCGCCTTTGGTGCAATATTTCAAGCGTGTACTGTATGCCTTGTGATGCACGAATCATATCAGCACAGCAATATCAGTCCCGATAACCCAGGAAGTAGCCAACACTCAAGGCTGGTCAGTCTTTTCTCTCGAATTGTTGAAAATGGGACAGAACGATAGCATCTATTCAAGAGGGTAGCTAGGGAACACAAGCTTGCAATGTGACTACATTGTTGCAAAACAGCCCCGCTCAGATAGGCTATTACGTCTAGCACATATTTGTTAATGAGCCGTTGTAGCACACCCATGAACCCTGAGCAAATATTCTCCAGCTCAGCCCATGTGTGGTTTTAGCTATCCTTTTCCGTAGTGAGGCCAAACCAGAGCCCGGTGACCAGGCGTCCTATACCTATCTCCTTTCACCCCATTTCCAGGCTCAGAGAGCAGAAGGCAGCAGCGTTCTTGCACGCGCCCTAGTCCCGCCGCCGGCGACATCGGTGATGAGTTCTGCAGACATCTCCCAACTTGGCGTAGCTTTAAGTTAGCGAAGGTAAAACCAACGGGCATGATTTCTCCAGTCGTCGACAGCTCAAGTGATGTACCAGTTGAACGGAAAACCAGTACGTGCGGACTGCGGATGCAGTATTCCAGTGGGGGAGAAACAGACGTATCAAGCCGGAGACGCGCATATTCCCACATCTCAGGAGCACCCACTAACCTGCTGAGCTGCAGGAAGCAGGAGGACTCCAAGAGGTCTGAACCCGGCGCCCAGTGGGGAAGGGCCGAGAAAACGACCCGCAGAGCAGAGTTTGCAGATCAGCCGGCTGTTTCAGGAGCTCAAGTGGAAAGAAATGGAACTGGTAGGAGGAGCGGCTTAACTCTGATGATGGTTGAAACGTGGAAACGCTGGAAAACGATAATTTATGAATTCTTGTTTACTGTTTTGCATTCAATAACCAAGTATGCATATACTTTTGCGCTACGAGCTGGTGTGCATGGAAATTGTGCTGGAAGTGATAGCTTTTGTAGGAATATCATGCGTAAATGATTCAATTATCTGGTATAATAGACTCTAGTGAGGGACCGATGAAAAGCTGAACTAAGCTGTTTTTAGCTGCGGACCAGAAATGTCATCAGACACTATTGTAACCCTCAATTGTATTGCATAACTATACATCCAGTCGAAGGCAGTACATGTTGTGGAAAGCACCCTTCGGCACAAACAAAAACATTTACCACCTGAATGAAAGCATCCCTCACACTGTACATTTCCGATGGGGCGCCATATAGCCTAGATGCTGAAAGCGCCCAATAAACCCCAATACACACACGTACATTTCCCATGTAAACACACCGGTAGCTCACCTGACGACGCGACGTCACGTGACCGCCTCAAGTCGCCGCCATTCATTATTGAAACAAACTTATGCAGATGAAGAGATGCAGCCGCGATAAGATGACTAGTGATCTGGTGGCGCGTGTGTCGGCCGGATGCCGCCAATGGGCCATTGCCGTCGTTATCACTCAAGCATCGTGGAGCGGTACTAAACAGTAGCCGGAGGTTACCATTATGTGCAAAAAAACTGAATTATGATAATCAACTAGGTGAGGCAGGGTGACGGAGGATGGGGTGAATGTCCCCTCGCGATTTCTCAGAATAAAGCTATGCTTTTACTTCTGCTGATGCAGTCACAGTCGATTTCCCTTCCCTCTCGCTTGCTAAAGTATCGCTAGGAATAGAGGTGGGACTCTTCGGTCCCGCATTCCAGGTTCCAGGGTCAACCCCGGTCCCTGCAGGACTGAGGCCGGAACTGGAGGCGGAAGGTGTCGGGCCATGCCGCGACAATTCATTGGTCCAACATGGGCAACGTCAAAAATAATTTCCAAAGCACATGCCGCGTGTCAGTTAATATCAATTCATTCTTAGCTATAATGAATCAATACCCTTCGGTGTGTTTTAGCTTAAAATCGGGTTTTCCCAAAATTGGGGGCATGTTGGTGCAGTGATTAGTTAGCTTGCTTTCTACGCGGCCGACCCGGGTTAAAAGCCCGGCCGATTCCCCCGAACAGGAAGCAATATGGCTCCCGAGAATCCCTTCCAACAGGGAACTAACTGGCGATGCCATATGTCCCCAGCAGTTGGTGCATCGATAAGCCACACAACTTATCATTATTAGATTTAACAAGAATGTCCACCTTCACTGGCGCACAGGCGGGCTCAGGATTACCGAGTGAGGGAATATGGTCAGAGGGAGGGTGCCATACGGACTAGGGAGGCGTCTATCTTAAACGGCTTAAAATATCAGGTGGGCGTCAAATCCTATCGCGGGGAACCGATACTCGCATCCTGGGGGCTTGGACACGGCAGTTCCGCGTGGAGGAAGGGCAGGCTACACTCGGATTTTTAGTTGGTGTTTTTTTGGGTCACACGGAAACCGGAGGCAAAAGGTTTTGAGCATTATTTGCAAGGCGGTGCCCTGGTTCCAAAGTCATTATAGAGGCTCCACATCCTGTTAGTTTCAAAAGATATTAGATTTTGCAGTATTGCACCAAAGAACATGATTATGGATAATAAGTTGATAAGTTATTGAATTTTCTTTCTCCTTGAATCTTGGATACAAGATGGAGCAGAATCAGTGTCATTACACATTCGGGTACAACCCTTTGTTAGAGCTTCGATGCGCAATTCTGCACCCTGGATTTGAGGAGAACGAATAAAAACCTATCGACTAATGTTCCACACTGCATTTAATATCTAAATGTGGTATCTCAAGTTTTCAAACGTTCGAAGAGCTCCAATCGACAATAATAATATACTAAACCTCCCTATAAGCCACCATCGAGATATGACAGGCAGAAAAGACAAACAGAATCAAACAACTGAGATATGGCCTACAGGAAAGGCAGAGTAAACAGCATCAACAGATCAAGCTCCAATTGTATAGTGGCATCTGGAAAACATTAAAAGCCTGATCGGGAGCGCATTAAATCAGCATTAAATTACATAAGATTTTATGGAATGCCGATGTCACCCCATACACAGAGCTGCAAATATCTCAATCTGTCGGGACTTTCGAAAAACCTCCAATCTGTCGGGTGGTTGGATAGGACTATTAAAATTGTCAAACCATTATTGGTAATGTTCTACATTTTATTCTTAAAGAAAATACTAAAATTAGATAAAAACTTTAGTTTGGCACCAATGGATATTTACTTTTTGTGCTGTTATATGTGTGATATCTTTTTTTGTGTCTGAGCCGCCTTGGCAAATCTAAGTGGAATGACACAGTCTATTAATTTTCAAACTCTAGAACTGAGACTGTTTTCGGGTTTTATTATCAGACTCGCTCGAAATTGGTTATCGGCGAACCTTAAATTGATCCACCCATTTTTTTGGTCTTGGTAGGAAATTTATTATTGGATATATTTGAGATTTGTGGCGTACAGCATACAATGTGTGTGTAAGTCGCTCGACTGGTTCTTGATAAGACTCGGTCTTGATTCGATGATTTAGGTCACGGTGGAATATACATCTAGCGCCCCCTTTTCGTCCTCTGCGCCGCCATTGACAAAATGCTGCACTGATGGAATAATGATATTTTGTTTTCGTTCATGTCGCCCGATACTTAAAAATATGTTTGTGGGAGCTGACCTGGTTCCCACCTGGTTCTTTGCGCTTTGGTTTTCTGATTTCTTTTTGGGGTGGGGGGTTTTGGAGGAACCCCAAATTTATATTGGTTTTGTCTGATGGCCGAAACGTTGGGGGTTTTTTGATATTCAGTGTTTTTAGGATCTGGCTCTGTGTTGTACAACATGTATGTTGTTTCCTGATTTTAAATGCTGTTTACTGAAACCATTTTGAGCTGTTGGTTTTAGTTTTCTGTTGCGTGCTCTTTCTGGGGTACTGGTTTGGATCTGAGTTCTGGGCTAATAAATAACCTTAAGTCGTTAGATGTAATGTAATATATCTGTTTCAGGGTTTGGTAAGGATGATAAGGTTGCACTGGCTGTTTTTTGTTATATCTTTGTCCCCTTGACTGTCTGGCTTTTGGTAGTGAATAAATGAAATGGGGAAATAGTTTGGTCTTAAACACAGTTATGTGGAGGTGGGTTTTTTTTTTGGCATCTAATCCACTGATGGGTATGTTTGTGGTTAATTCTGGACAACGGCATTGGTTTAAAAGAAGACGGAGGGAAATCAATGTTTTGTCTAATTTGGTCTGCTGGTAAATTTTTTTTTTAATATCATTTAAATTTTGTCACGTGGCTAACATACTGTGTGGAAATAAATGTGCTGCCGAATTCCACCCCTTGTTTTTTTTCCCTTTTTCTGCCGTTTTGTCCTGCTTCAACGACCTCCTTGACCAACTGTGTTCCTACTTGCGGGCGCGTGTGATTCGCTGATGCCCTTAAAAAACGTTTTTAATACCCCCCTCAATCATTTAGCTTGACGGGACGGTGGGGGGCTTCGCTTAATCGGTTTTGCCCTTCATATGGCGATGAATGGTACCGTTTACTCAGATGTATACCAAGTAATGCGGAACTAATCAAACACCCTTGCGTTTGCCTCCCCCGGTTCTAGGGCCTTGGCTCCGCCACCCAGCTGCTTTTCAACAAGTACCTTTGGCTTTGCGCAGGCCGCTGTTCAACGCGCCCTTGCGGGCGTTGCGTCTTCAACGAGGAAACGGGAAAACGGTTTTGTGTCTAAAGGCCTTTCGGGGCCTGTGGGCCAGCTGTGCGTGCTTGGTTCGGCCGGGCCGGTTTTTCCGGGTTTTCTGGGTGCTTCAGGCCCTTTGTGGTTTTTTAAGGTCCCTCGATTCTAGTCCCTGAAAGACCCTTGTGCATAAGGCCCTTATTAAGTTCCTGTTCTAGTCCTCTTTCTCGGTTCTGCGCTGGCTTGATATGGGTGCATCTGAACTTGTTGGAGGTGATTCTATATTGGTTTTAGACAAAATTTTTCTTTTTTTCTTTTTTTCGATTGTAGATCTGTCGGGCCACGTGCCTAAATCTCGGCTTTATTTTTCCCATACAAACCAACTTAGAAACACCAGCTGCAAGCAATAAAGATCGCCCTGAAGTATCACCTCCAACCAGGTATTACGTCAACAGGGAAACACCAGCCGGAAATCCCCCGCGTTTCTTGGCTGCATTCTGCACGTCTTAGTCATCTACAAAACACGGATTCCCCGCAGCTGGAGCTATCACGGCCCACAAAAGCAGGTTCTGTCCGATTCAAGTCCAAGTTTTCCGCCAAAATCACGACCAAGCCGTTTGCACACCATGGTCATCAATCTAAATTCCATTCATATCCAAAAAGTACTGAAACAGAAAAATTTAAACTAAGTTTAAATCTGAACCTAAGACTACTCTAATTCTCTGGTCAATCCAACTCAGCCTGCCAACGGCAGCGATGTGCACTCGGACATCCACTCTCGCTCCATTCATGGCTCCCACTCAAAAAGGCGGGTCCGAGTGCTTCCGTTCGCTTAGCGTGTGGATCCGATGACGTCACCAGGTTTCACACCCAAGCGTTAAGCCGCCGTGAAAAACAACCTATTTGACTAGTTTCTTTGGAAGTGACTTTGTTTTTTAAACTCGTGTCTTGTATAAAACCGCGACAGTTGTGCTGTCTTCCAAAACAGTGAAAACTTCAACCAACTTGAGCTTAACTAATTTATGGGACTTTGGGTTACCGCCGCTCAAATACTTCATTTCTCTCTCGCTCTCGCCCTCTCTCTCTCTCTCTCTCTCTCTCTCTCTCTCTCTCTCTCTCTCTCTCTCTCTCTCTCTCTCTCTCTCTCTCTCTCTCTCTCGCTCTCTCGCAGCACCTGTGTACAGCGCGGGAGAGCCCCGGGCGGAGCTCCGTAGCCGTTTTCTGTCGCCGCTGTTGTGCGGCGGCGCTGAGACGACAGCCACCCGGCGATGCCGCTGCAGATCCGGCAGACTGTCACCGCCGACACACCAGCAACACCACTGCTTCTGTGGAGGGCGCCGCTAGAACTCTCACTGTCGCTGGGTCTCCTACAACCATTTAAACTCCACTGATATATTTGCATACGTTACAAAAACATTAGGTGGCGGCCATATGGGTGTCCAATGAAAACAGGTGTCATGTGCTCCTTATTTCAGTACAAATCAGGATGAAAATTTTGTGGATTTTTCATCGTTATTCTCTTTCATAGATTAAAGAGCATGCAACTTTAACACGCGCATTGACGGGGGTCTGAGCCACCTTCGCTTTGACGAGGGGGCGGGTACCCGCCCCCCCCCCCTAAGATCTCGAGAACCACGGTAGGTAGCGAAAAACGGTAAACGGTGTTGGGTAGCCCATCCACTTCTCTATCGAAAATATTTTTTAACCATTTTTTGTCAGGTCACATTTGAGGTCACGAGAGGTCAAAACATGCCATCATAGGGATAACATGTAAATTAAGTTTTTCGGCCATTACATCTGAACAAGTAAAGATAGGGCAAAACGACTTGAACTATATGAATCCTCGCAGCAAGCCGAATCGAATGATATATAACCCTCGTCCCGCCGGAGGGAGGCCATCGATGACCCCTATAAGGTTTTTTCCGGGATAGCAGAAAAACGACGGGGCGCAGCACCGCGGTTGAGGATTCTACCTGTCATTGCATCATTTTCCCATCATCCCTGAAATTTTTTACCCCGGGTCACCCAAGGTCAGGTCACCAGACGAGGTCAACCAAGGTCACCTCACTTCAACTTTAGAGCTCTGTAAGAGCTACATTTCAAAGTCGATCGATTTGAAACTTCCTACACTTCATGACCCTGCTATGGTCTATAAGGTGTATATCCGGGATTTTTTAGATTTTGTGCCCTGAGGTCAGGTCACGAGGCGACATCTCCCTTTGGAAAAGCATGGGGAAAACCTGTTTCATGATATAAAAGCCACAAAAATGATTGCAAATACTCAGACTGCTCAGAGCTCAACAGCAAGGTTTTTGGATACCCTTTCACGGATCCCAGGGGTCATATTTACCCTTTAACTTTTCTAAGGTCATCCAAGGTCACCAGAGGTCAAAAACAGTATTTTGACAATAACTTTTGACCTAATTAAGCTAGAGCGGAGAAACAAACACCATCGTGTTTGTCTTGTCACTGGCTTTCATTTTCTATACGGTAAGGTTACTTTTTGACCTTTCGTGACCTCATGTCATATTAGGTCACGAGGTGACCTCTGGAGGTCAAACCACTTGCGGGAGGTCTTTACCTTCCACATAGCGGAAAAAGTACTGGCAATTTCCTATCAAATGTACTTTACCAGGCCTCAATAGCTCTAATGACATAAGATTTAGGACCAGTTTGCTTAATCATTGCATATTTGAGGGAAATAGCCGAGCTTGACCTAATTTGACCTCTGGAGGTCAAATCATTGACCTGAGCACTAAACCATGCAAATTAATTTCTTACTGAATACACGCGAGCTTTCTATTGCACTTTGCAGATTTGCGCTAACGCCCATGTTTTCGGAGTTAGAGGGGGCCATCGATGGCCCCCGGTGGGGTGAAGGTGGCGCCGGACCCCCGGTGGGGCGCAGGATAATTTGACCTTGCTAGGTCAAATCAAGGATTTGACCTGACATGAGGTCAGGTCAGGGTCATATTATATAAAATGCATATCATTAGAACTGCAAAGCCAAGGCGAGACTAATGCATCTAAAGTAAACGCTCTATCACCATCCGTTACTGAGTTATTCAGTAAAAACCATTTTTCCCATGTATTTCCAATGGAGAGGCCATGCCTCGTACGTGACCTTAGGTCATCGATATAACAAATACCGGAACATATTTTAGAGAACTCGGTAGGGCCATTATCTGATATGAATTTCAATCGGATAAGCTCACCCTGCTCCGACTTATGCTGTCTTAAACGTTTTTTTAGGTCGGGTCACTTGAACTGTACTGGTGACCTGACCTTGGATGACCTAACCATAAAATTTTCACAAAAGTTGTAAAAATGATGAAGAAAAATGTATGCCGAGTACGGCGGCGCTACGCGCCACCGTTTTTCTTTATCTCCGAAAAACCCGAGGGGGACGGGTACCCGCCCCCGTAAATGCGCGTGTTAAACTTTTTTGAGGTCAGGTCACTTGACCTGTACTGATGACCTGACCTGAGATGACCTAACCTTAAAATTATCAAAAAAGTTGTAAAAATGATGAGGGGAAAGGTGTGCCAAGTACAGCGGCGCTATGCGCCGCCCTTTTTCTACTATCTCCGAAAAACCCGAGGGGGGCGGGTACCCGCCCCCTCCGTCAATGCGCGTGTTAATACCGGGTCATCATAATGGTCTTGCCAGGTCAGGGAGGCGTGACATGAAAGACATTTCCGCTTTTTTCGAAGTTTTAACAAGTCAGTAATGTGAGGTAATGGTCAAAGAAGAATCTCACCTTCACACTGGGTCATATTTTTTCAACAAATCCGTGTCACTGTATGTTTTGCAGAACAACGTTAGAACATGAATAGGAATGCTAGCCTAACCGCAACTAAGAAGCTACCGGTTAAATGTTCTAAAAATTCATAATGTTGTCGGAAGGATTAAGAGGAGACCCTGCTTTACGTAACGGATTCTGCAGTCAGGCACGCAGCGGCAGTGACGTCTGCTGCTACTACAGTGTGACGGTACAGTGTGACGCTGCATTGTGACAGTGCTGTGCAGTGTGAAAGTGTAGTGCCATGGTGCAATAGGACGGTGCAGTGTGATGGTATAGTGTAGTATTATGCTGCAATGTGACGGTGCAGTGTGACGGTGTAGTGTGACGGTGCAAAGCAGTGTGACTGGTTGCCGTTGTGCAACAGTGTGGCAGTGAAGTGTGAGTGGCTGCTGCTGTGCAGTGTTGCGGTACAGTGTATTTGACTGTCGCTGCAGTGTGACGGTGCAATGTGGCGCTGTATTGTGACAGTGTGGTGTGACGGTGCAGTGTGACGGTGCAGTGAGGCGTAGCAGTGTGACTGGCTCCTGCTGTGCAGTGTGACGGTGCAGTGTGACGGAGCAGTGTGACGTAGCAGTGTGACTGGCTCCTGCTGTGCAGTGTGACGGTGCAGTGTGACGGTGCAGTGTGACGGGGCAGTGTGACAGTACAGTGCAGTATGACTGGCTCCTGCTGTGCAGTGTGACGGTGCAGTGCAGTGTGACTGGCTGTCGCTGCAGTGTGAACATGGTCCGATCGGGTGCGCTCGGGCGCGCTGGCTGCGCCGTTTTTGCTCAGGTAAGACAAAGGCAGCGAGCTTCGGGATGGTCGCCAGCGGTGCTATCTGAGCCGGGCATCTTAGCTTCAGCTGTCAGCAGGCACCCCGGCGAGGTGCTATCGCGGCGTACCGCGCCGGCCGCGCGGCGCGATGTATGCCCCTGTTCCTGAAAGTCACCCCGAGAGACTAAGCCGATGATGGAGGGCGGCTGGTAAACGCCACACATCAATTTGAAAACCAGCGGCGAGTGGATAAACAAAAGAAATAAAACAAATGTTGCTTCACAGGGTTAAGCTTTTCCTTCAATGGACAACCGTATGACATCTCGCTGAGTTAGTGAGCAACTAATTTTATTTTGGGTCACATCGGATAAACCTCTCTAACATAGCCTTATATATGGATTGTACCGCTGTTGTTCAAAAGCCGTTCGAAGGAAGATCATAGTAGCAACTGATGTTTACTATGAACTCCGACTTGAATACAGCGTATATAACCAATGATTTGGCAATATGATTGAAACAAATGAAGTATCGTTGGAAATCGTGTGCATTATGTTGCAGAGCAGCAGTAAAGGAGATAGAGATTAAAGGGAATGTAGCACCTTTATAGCGTGATTCTAACTGACATAGCCAAGTTGTAAAGCATGCCGGAGAACCCGGTACTCAATATATCATTTGACTTGAAACTCAAAATTTCCGTAGAGAAAAGCTAAAAACCTACCTGAAATGTACCCAGAATGTACCAAAAGCAGTCGGCCACAGCTGTCAGTTGTTGGTGTGACGACATATGCTGACGTCACGGTGAGTAATCAGCCAATTGAAGCTCTTGAAGCCATCGAATATGGAATTAGTTGCCAGACCATGACGTCATCTACAGGCAAAGGTTAATTTCTTACCCTAGAGAAACAATTACAAATCAAAATATTGATCTTATTGTACATTTTGTAGAGAAAGCACTGACGTTTTCATGACGTTCGGCTTAACATGCCCCTGATAACACAAATCTCCGGGATGTCTTTCTTGAAGTATATTCAAAAGAATAATATAAAACATTTTTGGGCACCACTTTAGGAGTAATTTCAGACAAACAAACAAACAAACAAACAAACAAAGTGTGGAAGTAGCGGGAGATTTACATAGTCAGTAGTGAAGTAGGGGAGCAGTTTCATAGTCGAAGTAGTGAGTCAGCATTTATTCGAAGTAGTGGAAGTAGCGGGAGCGGTTTCACATAGTCAAAGTAGTGGAAGTAGCGGGAGCGGTTTCAAGCTTGTGACAGCGGTGCCCACCTCTGATTCATTTTTGTCCCATTCCATCTTTCCTCTGAAAACTTTATAAGTAATGGTTTGTGTTCTGTTCCATCCTGAGTGGATATGATTAAGCTCAAGATTCAGTCACACTCTATCCCGCTTAATACCTAACTTCCGTCACGTGCCCCAAGTCGTTGAAAGCAATACCGTCTGGCACATTAATTTTGCAGTTTCATAATTTCCTTCCAATGCGTGAATTTCCCTCTGGGAAGGGATTTCCCTGACTGAGAACGACAGAATAGAGTAGTACTATACAGACAGTAATTTTTTGTGGACGCAATTTGAACATGAGCACCATTTGTTTGCTGCTTCTTTTTACAAGTCTTGTTTTGCCAATTTGGTATCATATCAGGTAAGTCTGTGTGGACTTCAGCACATTGTATCTTTCATTACATAAGCCCAGTTGGGTTCAGTATTCCTCAGGTCGTCTAAGAAATTATTCAACAATTCGGTCATGTTGGCTCAGTAGCGAGCACTCAACTACCATATATGTGTCGGCTTCAGTTCAAAGTTGTCACTGTGATCTGAAAAAAGCCACAGCGCGCGGATACAGGACCTGACGAAAGGTGGCCATTGACAGAGAGGAATCTATGTAGGATTTCGCTCAGAGCCCCAGGGTAGTGGCCCATGCCACAAGAGAGGCGCCTTTTGGGTGTTCTGAGGGGCAGCTTCTGATGCAACCGCTTGGCGTTTTGATCGATGGGTGTTTCAAGAATTTTACCGGGAAGAAGAACAAAAAATTTTGCCAAAACGGCGCCACCGTCTGAAGGTGGGCAGCCAAATAGCTTAACACGCGCCCCGCTGGGGTCCCTGGCATGACGCGCCCCGCTAAGGGGGGCGTTTTTCGCCCCCTCCGTATCTCATTTCCCACGAAAGCTAAAGGAAAATTACGGGAGGTGTTCGAAAGCTCTTGACAAGACGAAGAAATTTTATACGAATAATTTTTATGTCAGGTCAATATTGAGGTCAGCATAGGTCAAAGAAGGTTCCATAAGCTTACAACAGACCAGTGTACGTTTCTGTCTCTAGATCTGTCCTCAGGTGAGCTAGATAAAATGTTTATTGCATCATTGGATTACTCCCATCGCGGCGAATCTAATGATGTATAATATGACCTTGCTAGGTCAAATAGTCAAAATGACCTGACCTCGAACTACGTCAGGATCACAGAGCGACCTGGCATGGTCATGGTGGATATTAATCGACTCCCCGTGACAATATAGGCACAATGCAAGCAAAATGGAAGTTTTATCTCAATTCAGTGAGAAGTTATTGGCAAATCAATCACTCTATACTCCTGTGACCTGATATGACCTTTGAGAGGTCAGCTGCTCAAAAACCCAACTTTATGGTCAAGATCGTGGTAAGAATAGACGGTTTGAGGGTTTTCAGCTTTATCTATCCAGTATTTACTGAAAACAAGCCCATTCTATTTTTCACCATAGACTTATAATGGGTGATCAAAAAATTGACCCCACCTTAGGTCAACAATATCGAAATTCCGAGAAAACAGATTTGTAGACCCTAATGACCGTATAATATTGTGAAAGTTTCAAACTGATCGGTTCGCTGATGTTCCTTGGGCGGCGCTTCAAACTCGTGATTTTAGGTTTTGAGTTCGAGTCATTTGACCTTTAATAACTCCTTGACCTGACATGACCTTGCCTTAAAAATTTGATCAAATGTGTAAAATTAATCAGGCATAAGGTACTGTAAGTTTTGTTTTTCTGCGTTTCTTCGTTTTTACCTTATCTGGGGAAAACCAAGAGGAGGGCGAATTTCGCCCCCCCAGCGGGACGAGTGTTAACAGAACTTTGCGGCTGGCAGTGGACAGGTGACAGATGATAAAAGATATGGGAAAACAGGGCACCTCTGCCCTGGTCACCTTCCAAAGTCAACTCTAAAGCACCTGTGCCGCACAAGTTTCGCATTTCAAACACGTTCTGGGCGCCCAACATAGGCGCCCAGCGTCCACAGCAGGCCATTTTTTAACATGTTAACTGGGGGCCATTTGCCCCCAGTCAGCCGAAATGCCCCCAGTGCCCGGAAATCGGCCCCCAGTGAAATAGGCCGATGACTTAAAATTGACCAAATACAGACTCGCCGAACGAAAATAAGAAAGAACACCACTAGATAATTATAACTTTGTTCTATTTCTAGTCCCAAATTGGCAATCCACAACAATTGTGTTAAAACAATTTCCACCCGTGGCTGTCTACTCCATCGTGCGGAGACGAAACAAAGCGCGTAGTTACGGGAAATCCCGGCAAAGCAGCCTCGCATCAACTTATCACAACGCTGGCCTACAACCAATCAAACATCCTGTTCTATCCGACCGGAAGCCCACGTCCCAGCCAGTACCGTGACATTGCATGATGCTTTCATTTCACACGCAGTCAGTTGTTAGCGCTAAGAGCTTGTCCGTGGATTAGACGGGACACGGTGTAGTCAAAGTGCGTAAGACTGGTAGCTGTGTGGCAGTATGAGTCCTTAGCCTTTTTGTTTATTATTGTGGTGGTAGCATACATAAGCGTCGCCAACGGAAAAAGTGAGGGGGCCAGCCAACTTCAACCTGATGCAGACAGCGAACTTTCCACGTTAGTACCAAAACGTTTTCGAATTTGGGCTCCTCGTTGCCTTCCGCGCGGCTGGTTATGCAAATTTCGGTCTACTCCCATTTTGACTGAGATCAGGAAATTTTTCGTCAAAAGTTGGGGGGTAGCGGTAATTGATGATCTAAAAATGTTCTGGTTATATGGACAAAATAATTAGATGCCCACGCGCGGTTGGAGGGCACTCTGGCTTCCTATTAGATGGGCAGTGTGCCAAAAATATTGCGTCAAGCCAATATCAAACTGTCAACAATTAGTTTTAAACATTGATACGGTCACCTTTTCTTGATTTTATGACTACCGTAGGGGTCGTTTTAGCCTCAAATCTGGCTTTTGTGGTGTTTATTTGGCTATTTTAGTGGAAATAACATTTCGCCCCTCTTTGGCCCTTTTTCTATCTCGGTTTGACCTTTTCCGCTGAAAAAAACTGGCAGTCCTGGGCAGCATCTATAATCTCTAGACTTGGAATAACAAAAAATTGAGAAACATTTTAACACTAACACGTCTAAGTTTCATCAAACCCCTTCAAAATGGGGCCTTGACCCTTTGAAGACACTATAATGACCAGCACAAGAAATGCCCCCCCACTGACTTTTCCTTTAAAAATGCCCTGGTCCACAGGGGCGGTTCACCGATGGGGCAGGGCAAGGGAACGAATGCATCCTTAGTAACCTCTCCTTAGATCCGTCCCTGGTCATGGTTATGGATGCTTTTCAGGAACAGCTACGTTAGAAAATATGACCGAAAGCTCAAAGCATGTTAGCTTATTTCCAGCCCGGTGAAATCATGCAGTTGACTGACAGGCTTCTGGAATCATTTGTGAACAAATTGAGATTCGACCCATTTCGGCCAGACCACATTAAGCTCCAGTAAGACTGAAAATGTATACTTACCGAATGTGGAGAGGGTCTTCAATCACGGTATTACTAAGATATAACAATGCTGACCTACATTCGAGGATTAGACCTTCATTCAATCATAAATGTAACGTCACAAATGTATTGATAGTTGAAGGCCATTTACCTGCATGTTCTTATATCTGGAAAGCTAAGGACCTTATAGATAAAAAACAATAAAAGATGACAATATTCCAGATTTTACATGTAGAAAGCAGGGATTGGTCGAGGAAAATATAACAACTACAGTGAAATTATATATAAGAACTTCAACTGAAGCATTCTGATGCATTGTAAATTTGCGTTTGTCTGAGACACCGTTTCCTTTCCACAGGTGCATTCGGGTGGCTGCTTGCTTGCGAAATGCAAACTGTCTTATGTCAAATCCTGGGGAGCGTATTAGTGCAGCAAGCTGTATTCATAGCCACGCTTGGTTTTATGCTGAGAGTTAGTTTTGGACACATTAGATCGATGGGGACGCATTTCCAGGTCCCTGGAGCATACCACATACTATTGTAATCGTGACGACTGGCGAAGACAACGCCGAACGGTAGCGAGGCAGTAGTCCGGCGTTACCAGCCCTGCTGAGCGGCCGGACGCGTGACTGACCGGGTCACGGTGCCGACACCGCTCGGCAAGGGGAGCGGCAGAGGGCAGCACGGTGGCGGTCACCTGTTTTTGGCGGAGGCCGGCGCCGCTGGTCGGCCGGCCGACAGGACCATCAGATAGCCGCCGCGTGGCGCGTGACTCCACTACCGATCAGGGCTACAGGGTGGCGGGGGGCCCTGCTGCCACCAGGAAACGGCTGCCTGGCTCTGGTGGACCCCAGCCGACCCCTACACAGACCAGACGGCCTGATCAAAAGTGACTGAAGCCACCGCACCGACGCAGCACACCAAGACTTGATGGGGTTATGGAACTCGATTTTTCAGTGGGTTACAATGTGTCATGATCGTTTCAGGTTTGAAATAATCCAGATAAAAATTCATAATTATGTGCTTTTGGAGTTTAGCCTGATCTGGACGTGATGGGGACATTTTTTGCGCCATGTTTGCCCAATGTTTTCATACCAAGCCAATCATCACGTTCTCTGCTTCATTGGAGGTACCAGTTAAACTATTATCTAGGTAGCTAACGTTTTATCTGGGCGAAACAATGAGAACACTAGTTGGACAGTCTCGGTGTGGGCGCTGGTGTATTTCAAAGTCGTTTAAAAAAACGACGAATGGGAAATTGTAATTTGTCATATCATATCAGCCGACTCAGACAGTTGTACTGGGCTTCAAGACAGCTGCATCCTGGAACAAGAGACGTAAAAATATGGGTACTAAAACAAAGCATATTCAAGCTGAACATCACACAACGCCCCTGAATAAAGGCTCCGATACGCACCCCACTGTGGTCCCTGACGTGACACGCCCCGCTGAGTAGGCGTCAGATGTCCCCTACTCCCACTGAGGGGGTGTCAGGTATCCCCTACTCCACTGAGGGGGTGTCAGGTGTCCCCTACTTCCACTGAGGGGGTGTCAGGTGTCCCCTACTTCCACTGAGGGGGTGTCAGGTGTCCCCCTGCTCCCGCTGAAGGGGCGTAAAATGCCCAAATATATAAATTTGCTATAGAAGACCCTGCAAAAAATATCGGAGCGTGTACAGAATCTCTCGACGACACAAAGTAAGTTTGCGACCCTTTTTGGGTCAAGTCAATGCTAGGCTCACCACAGAACAAGGAAAGTTCCATGAGATTATATATCAGGACATTGCAGTAGTGGATACAAGGGGGCTAGGGGCTTAAGCCCCTCCCCCGAGATGTCAGAGTGCCTATAGTAACTGCATGGCCAGAGGCTGTTCCTAGGCAATAGTGAGGGGAGGCCTCGCGCCCCCCTACCGAAAATATGCCCTAGATTCGCCACTGGAGTGATGCAAATTTTCTCGCACTGATGCCTAGTGAGCGGTGCCAAAGACAGGTATGGGAACTTAGATATTTGAAATCCTCACATTATTCCGCGCCAAGTGATGAATAATATGGCAAATGGTGAAATCGGCCTGTCCTCAAGCCAGGTCATGGTCACATGCGACCTGACACGACCATAACTTATACCCATCCACTTCCAGTGACAGGGCAATACAATGATATCAACGTGAAAGGTCTATCTCAACTCAGTACGACGTTACTTAGAAGAGAATCACAGCCTGCTCAGTTATCCTCAGATGACCATCGAGAAGTCAGATGTGCAAATATTCCATTTTAGTATTGGGAGCGTCCTACGCATGCATGCTATAAGGACTAATGTACTGAGGCTGATGATCTTATTATATAGTAAGCTTCTGGAACTGATTGGCTTACAGATGTCCTTTGAGCAACGCTTCAAACTCGTGATTTGGGGTTTGGAAATCGGGTCACATAATCTTGAATGACTCCTTGCCCTGACATGATATGCCTACAAAACATTGTGTGATGAGTCAAACTGATATATAAGTAAAGCAAGTCACGCATTTTTTCATGGTTTTCGCGGTCATCAAGGCAAAAGATCTATCTGAACTCAGTAATTGTGGATGCGGTAAAATTTAACACAGCCCCAACGGTGTGTCAATTTTTGCTCCAGGTGATTTATGAAAAACCTCTCGGGTCAATAGATATACCTTGACATGAAGAAAATCGAATGCTACCGAAATGCAAAGAAGCAGCATTTCCCAGTATGACACTTGGCTCATTCAGGCATCAGCCGGACAGACCTCGTCGGCTCATTCAGGCATCAGCCGGACAGACCTCGTCGGCACGGACTTCTGGATGCACCAGTAAAGAAACAGCTCCTTACCTTCGTTCTTGCCAAAAAGGAAACTGTGGTCTCGGCACTGGCAGCAGCCATAACATTTCTGCATCACAAATTCTACTCTTGACATGTTTCCCTGGATTTATGTTACATTTATTCTCCGTTGTGCTACGTGTTGAAGAAAGTCACGCTGGTTGTCGAAACAAGATGCTGTAACAGGGCTGGAGGCAAACACTATTCCTTCTAGGAAAACTGGCTTGTATGCACCAGTAAATCTTAAACGCGATGACCGAACCTAACCATTTTTATTCAACAAACAGGCTGTTTCGTGCACGTGCAGGTGCATGATCACTTACTTTCCATGAAAAATGGCGGGGGTGCATGTAAAAAACCAGCCTCCGTATATTTGCTTTCTATCATCTGACGAATGCAGAGCCTGGTGAGACGGGTCGGGAAGATTTGTTGCTCTACTTGATTCATGGGATGCAATAATATCCGAAATGTATTGTTGATTCATTGTACACCTGTAACCTTCCCAGCAAAGGAAAACCTTGCAGCCGATCGGCGCGGCGGTGGGTATTCTACCAAAGCAGAACGCTTTGCAGGCCAGGCCAGGGGTAAAAACACAGCTTGTCGCACGCAAAAGATGTGCAGATATCGGACGGTGGCTGGCTGTTCAGTGGCAATCGGTGGACACGCGCCAGCCCAGTTTTTGTCAATTGGTGCCGGCTGCAGGGAACCTGTTTGGCAGTGATCTAGCGCCTCGTCACGTATGCCCATACCTTTCGTTGAATAGAGCTCATTCCGTTCCAGTTTTTCATTCAGTTTGCCTGGTGTCCTGTGCGGATCTGGTATGTCTCTCCGCGCCGAAAAACCCGCTTTGCCTCGTGTCCGAGCCCGTGTGGAGCGCCCGTACCTGCTGTGGGATGCCGCCTTGCCGTTCTTTATACGTTCGCAATGGAGGATGCCGTGCATAATCATTCTGACCGCGAATCATTGCTGGCTTCCGTATGCAAGACACATTCGTCATGAGTTCCTGAGACCGTTTGGAACGTTTTGTAACGTTGCATTGCATGTCTGATCACATGATTGGATTGCAGTGTCGTTAGAAGCAAATGGTTTGGCCTTTAAAATATGCCGGAAGTCGAGACTCGAAGTTTTTTTCTGGCAAAGGAGCAGAAGAGGGCATTGCGCCCTTTGAAACACGGTGGGATCTCCCCCTCAGCAGGCAGCTGGCCCTCTCTAGCTTTTTCACCAACCGTCGGCGTCTGCGACGGCGCCCCTGCTGAAAGGGTCCATCATGGGAACACAGTTCAATACAGTCGCTAATGCTGGTGTTCAAAGGGCTAAATGATGCCGCCGCTGGGGCTTTATATACAGCCGGGAGTGCGGTGGCGACTGCGCACGCGGGACTGCCGCCGATGGGGACGATCGCTTTGATACGTTTTAGCAGCGATCGCGTCGCACTGCTGGAACACAAAGCACTGGTGTCAGCCCCCAGGGAGATGAGCGTCGTCGTGGGACGAACCCCACCGGGGTGGGACGACCGCTGGGCTGGGACGAAACCAACTGGGGTGGGAAGAACCCCACCGGGGTGGGACCATCCACCGGAGTGGGACGAACCCCACCGGGGTGGGACGAACTCTACCGGGGTGGGACGATCCACCGGGGTGGGACGGACTCTGCCGGGGTGGGACGATCCACTGGGGTGGGACGGACTCTGTCGGGGTGGGACGGACCCGACTGGGGTGGGATGGTCCACTGGGGTGGGATGGTCCACTGGGGTGGGATGGTCCACTGGGGTGGGATGGTTCACTGCGGTGGGATGGTCCACTGGGGTGGGATGGTCCACTGGGGTGGGATGGTCCACTGGGGTAGGATGGTCCACTGGGGTGGGATGAACTCCACCGAGGTGGAATGAACTCGGTATTCTGATTATTCGTTATTCGATTGATTCTGAAGTTTTTACGAACGTTTTACGTTTGGGTCACCTCAGGTCAGGTCACCAGGCCAAATCCAGTGGCCTCACCTCCAAAAAACGTTCCAAGTGGCACAAGTGAACCCAGGTTTAATATACTGGTCTGATGTTCACATCACATACTAGGCGAAACGATTGTCTGACAAAAAATGTTGTGATGATATTTTTCGTATCGATGGTCTAGGGTCATGTACGAGCATTGACATCTGCATTGGAAATGCATGGGGAGAACGGTAATTGGCCGACAATGTATTCATTTCTGTAGATACGGCTTACAATACATTCCTATACTTCAAATCGTAGTATCTTAAGCCTCTCTCAAGGGTCATGTTGCAAGTTTGGGCAGATGACCTCTGTGAGTTGTCATCTCGGACCACTTAAGCAGGTTTTCAGACTGTGGCTTATGACTTCGCAGAAAATAATGACAGAGCTCTCATTTTGATACCACTAAGTTTGGATTAAGATCGCAAATCGATCGATATGCATATGCTAGATCAGATGGTGACTTTGTCGTGAAATAAGTTCAGGTCATTGGTATGTTTTGACCAAGTATGGTCACGTTATACATCATTCGATTCACCGTAACGATAGGAAGCGAATGGTGCCTAAAACTTGACTCAGCTCAGTTAGACGCTAGAGCCCAGATACCATTGTCTAGCCTGTCACCTTCTTTGACCTGTCATGACTTCAATATTGGCCTGAGCCGAAAAATTATTGATAAAGTTTCTTCATTATTTCTTATGAGCTATCCACCAGCTTTTGCGTTTTCTTGATATCCCACATAGGAGCTGAGATTGAGTGTTGTATGAACCTCCCCCCCTCACTGGGGTGAAGATGGCTCGTAGGCCCATTGGAGCAGGTGTTAAAGCCCGTAACATGGCTGCCTTATTCCAAAAAACCCAATCAAATAGCTACATTATGGACATAATATCGCCGCAGGGTAAAATTTCCAATTTTTTTTGCATCCTCACCAGTAAGTGCTAAGTACTCACGTCTCCGCATATGAGTGCAATGTTATCGCTAAATCAAAAGTTATGTGCAATTCATGGCATGTTGATGATAACAAAAATGGCAATAACTTCATGTTTAAAACACGTGAAATACAGACCCTGTTGGCAAAACAACAGCTGATCACATGGCGCCCCGCTCCATGAATAATGCGGCAGTCAGACGAGTGGCGGATTCAGCAGAGAATCACCCCGCTATGTGTCGCTGAGTACCCTGTCGAGCGGCGTGGAACGTGCTCGGAATGAATGAAATGTGCTCAAATGCCTCATTCACTCCATCGCGCCGCAAATGAATGAGTCCATAACAGTGCACGCCGGTGATGTCATCAACTTAGCAAGTCCAATGAGCTAGTCTGGTGGTAATTGCGACGCGTTCAGTGGTGTCGTCAAATGGTGCGATGATTCCTGTCTTCCGGCGTCTAATGCCGTGGGCCCGATAACGAGCGGATGGCCCAAGGACGCCGGCGCTTTAACAGGCACATCAAATTGGGACAATCACTTGTGGCAGGTAGCCCGCACATGAATAACCGAAACAGCAGAAACAAGAAAACAATCATGTTAGAACATGCAATAAGGTGACACTCACAAGCAAGAAAAAACCATTCGAGCTCTATTGACAATCTCTTCCAGCAACAGGAAAAGAAAGCAGACGACTGGAGAAACAAGCGACAAAAATCAGCGTGGCTTATCAGGCCAGTAGATAATGACAACAAATTTCGTGAATTAGATCCCACTGGTGGGAAAGACGGACGGTAAGATGGGTGGACCGTGAGGAAGTGGGAACGAAGGACGGGAGGGTGGGCGGAGCGCGAGGAGGTAGGAACGAAGGACGGGAGGTGGGAGGAACGCAAAATACCCCATTAGAACGCTTCATAGCTGAAGACTCTACAGAGACCATTAGTGGTCATTACCACAAAACGTTCATTCATCTATCGTTTGGGTTTTCGCGCATCATCAATAATGTGGGGACCCACATGGGTCGGGAGGCAGGCGCTTTACCACTGAGCGGCACATCCAACCATAGAAGACATGAAGAAATGAAGTATTGGGGCTTTACGGCGCACCAACTGTTGAGGTCATATGACATCACCAGCTCTCACCCTGCTGGAAGGGTAGACGGGGGATCAAGAAGACCCTATGCAGTGTTCCCGCTCTGGATATCCATCCGAGTCAGCGGCGGGGAAGACAACGCCACGATGACCATGATGACTCTCGCATATAGCAAGAAGTGAGAGCAAAACACCAAACACCAAGTACACCAATATAATATTCCTGTCATGGTACAGTTCGAATCTAAAAGCGTATACCAGTGACTAATCTGCATGATTTTAGCTAACCTGAGACTTCAAATAGCTGTGTACCAGCTCACCATAAGGTGACTAGCATTTCTGGTAGTGGCAGTCGAACATGATAGCCATGATACGTCTAATAGTAGTCCTGTTTACACGCAGTGCCAATGACCCGTTCCCACCCTCGGCAGAAGTCAGCCAACATGCACGACACGCTGGCAGGGCTGACATTTTTGGGGGCACGCTAGAAGATTGGGCCACAGCACGAATAGCTGCTGTTTTCTTTTGGACCCAACTTCCATCTTGTTAGAACACCAAACTCAGTGTTGCCTTTAAACATCACTTGTCTTGTTGCTTGATGCAGGTTTGACGCATTGGCAGACAACGCCAGCGCGCGCTCAGCACAGCGATGAGTGCAGGGTTTAAAGGCGACACTCGATCTAATGTTCTAAAAGGATGGAAGTTGAGTCCAAAAGAACACTATCATTCGTATAAGCCCGGCCAGTGTGTTGTTTGCCAGTCAAGTTCCTTTGGGGCGTTGCAGTCTCCGGGTTCTGCACAGATGGCTGAGATAATCGAGAACAGGAAATAAGAGCCTCAGCGTAATGCCTAACGCTAAGTATGGCCCTTGAATAAAACTATATTTGAGGACAATCACAACTCTGAAACATTCAAATCTGGCGATCTGCCAGGCCAGCAACATATGGCGGGTATGTGTCAAGGAAGGGATGTAAAAGACCTCGACTACAGGCTTTGCTTTGACAGGTGGTTCTGCTCACGTAAATCCTCATGCCAGAGTTCTGTGCTGGAGTCCCCTTTTAGCAGACGTCAGGTGAAAACCACAACACTGGCAGCGCCTTTTGGAGAGGAGGACCTCCCAGCGTTCCAAAGTCCACAGTTGACTCCACAGCCCTATTCTGATTAAAGCAAGCTCGGTCTCAGGAACGGGCGTTTGTCAGTGGTGCATTTATTTTGCATCACCTAAAAGAAAAGCTATGATTGATTGTATTTTCTTAACTTCATACTTCAATCTCTCTATATCAAATATCCGCTAAATAGACCTTCTTTGGTTAAATAATCGCGCTAAAAAGGAAAGATCAGGACGTTGCGCGCCGTACAGGCCAACCAAACGATTGCTGCTATAATAAGTCGACCCTTCCTGAAGAAGGCTGCTACCTTCATGGCGATAAGCCTGAGCGCTCTGGACAGCAGGACCAGCAGCGCCAACTCGGTGCTGGCGCTGTGCTTGCAGCGTGCAATAAGAGACTGTCCATTGATAAGTGAGAAGAGCGGCGGCCAATGCCGCGGGTGCCACCGCACGGGGTGGATTACAATCCGAATATGTGTGATTTATTGACGCTGCAGGAAGTGCCCTCGACTGTTCTGAATACCAATGAGACACCGAGTATGCAAAATGGAAGGAATAGGCAGATTTATTACTCACGATAGACACCAAAAATATCCGATTCCAACATTTCCATTGTGCATTTTGAGACCGTTATATGTGCATGTTGGATGACATGTGTCACACGGGCCTGCCAGTGCACGGCCGGGCCGGGACTGAAAAATGTCCTGGCTGCAGACACTGTTATGCACTTGCCCGGCGATGGTATCGGGAGAAGCTGATACTGGGGCTCGTGACAGGCTGAAATATACCTCTGTCCTACTAACTCCAGGTGTTTCATGCTCCTGGCCGTTATCGCTTAAGTCTCCGCTCTGAAGAACCTGTTGCATGAGATGACTGCGTTACTGATGCGTAGAAATACCTCCTCGTTCTTACCGACGACGGAGGTGCAATTAGGCGATAATCGTTGGGGTTCAACGGCGCACCAGCAGCAAACGTCGCATGGCCTTACCAGCTTCGAACATTTTCGAAGGACTTGTGGGATCAGGCGACATTCCGAGAATCGGCCGGGACCTGGGCCCGGGGCCTCTGACTCAGCAGACAGCTGCGTATTCCACTGAGCTACACAGGGTGTTCTTTGGCGTGCAAGCTGGGGATCAGCTTTGATCTCCAGCCATTCGAATGTTCACTACTGAAGACCAGCACCTTAGTCCTGAATAACTGAAGACTTTTTCCCCACCCGGCAAGGGGTATTGTGTATTTGGCTGAACGCCGTTATCTCCCCCAGCAAGATTGTGTTATGCAAAAACGAAACAAAAGGGACTGATAAATAAAATAAGGACGCCCCTCCGGCTATTGTACTCTGTCCAGCTGAGTCCTCATAATGTCATTTTCCCTTGGTCCCCAGTACAAACTTGAGCAGGGGCCAAAAAAGTGTTCAGGTTGTTACCATTGAAAATGCCAAACCATAAATGTGTCACCAGCACAGTCTGCAAAATGTGGCACGTTTTGAGTTAGTAGGATACCAAGGGATACTCCTAGACCATCTTAGGTGTTGAAAAACATTCCGAGCTTAGATTACATGGGAAAATTTTGGATATTTGTTCCGCTATTCGTCTGGAGGAAACATATCGCTAATTTGTGTCACTTTGTCCACCTTGGGCTGTCACCATTAAGAATGCCAGAATGGTAAGTTTTTCGACCCCTGAACTTGAGGAAAAATGCACCGGAGCCAAACCTTCCCCGCGGTATCGTTCGATGCAAAATCGGTATTTCTGCGAAAATGTATTCTGCAGAGATGTATTCGGAGTTTCGATCTCTGCTTCTATGACAGACAAAAAGTATCAACCCGTATAGGTAGGGTTATACTAAGGCAGGTATAGTAGCAGGAGCAATACTCCCAGCAAAAGACATTTAATTTTTGTTTTACCAGTGACTCGGCACACATATCATTGTATCATCATTATCATTGTATCATTGTATGTTTGGTGACAGCGAAAGGAGCAACAACAAGAGGTAGGCGCCACAGCAGCTCACCCTGGCTCCACGCGAGCGAGAACCATCGCAGAGGAAGGACTCGCGAGGAAATAATTATCTTAGTACATCTACAGCTCGGCGATGAAGACTGATGGCATTCAAAAGCCTCCATCACTTTGCACCCTTTGACGCTGGCACCATACGAGTGAGGAAACTCCTGTGGGGTCATGGCGATGAGGCAGTGGAGGTTTTGGGTGCGAGAGTTTGAGGTATTGCGAAAGGGGACAGGTCACAGAGGCGCCCCACAGGGCAAGAGTTAGCGACGCCATATGACCCTGACAGTTGGTGCATCGATAAGACACAAAAATTAATGAATCACCGAGACGCCCGCTGTCAGCGGTGAGAGCCTTGACTTCGGTGGGGTGAGAAATACTTGGCTCTGTTGCATCAATACAACAATGTTGTCACTTTTAATAAGAATATCAGTAAATCAAAAAAATGGCATACATACCTGATTGCTTGTCAGTATCTTGCTAGTGGAAAATGTTCACCGTAAACCTGGGTGGTAAAATGTTGTATCAGAATTGAAGAAGTTAAGTTAGGCATTACAGCATGCAGAGGCAGTAGCTATTTACTGGCACCGTTGCGACATCAGAGTACTGTTTTTACCGTTTCATATTTTTACTAGACCTAAGCTGTTTATCTGTTTTTTTCAGGGACGATAATGGTGACCAGCTTCTATTCCGACACAACAAATCGCAAATATATGCCTCCAAGGCCAAAGCAATGCGTTGTGATCTGCATGGAACGCGAAGCGGGGGGAACTAAGCAACGGGATAACATGAAGTGGGACGGGACGGATTGCTCAGTTGTTTTTTAATGGGAAATGATTACTTGTTGGATTAATTTCATTTTTAGAAACGGAATGGAGCAGGAAAAACTTATATGGGACGGAATGGCATGGATGATATGTTTTGACCGATACTAATTGCTATCGATAGCTATTATGGCGGAGGAGTGTCGTATCAGTAGGACAAAACTGCATGGTATATAAAATGGATATTCACAAATACTTTATTAGAAGATAATTTAATTTCTCGTTGAAAGAAATAAAATTCAAAAGGCATGCAAAATACTTATAAATTGACATCATCCTCAGGTCTAGATCAAACTAACCTTTCGCTAAGGTCATCTTCCGAAACATTATAAGGGCCACATGGGATCCAGCTGTCTTTTTGTTCGAGTTCTCCGTTTCATTATTCGGCTCACGACAGGCCAGGTTTTTACATTTTGAAGGGTGTTGCATGGAGTTGATGGTTACCCCAAAAATGCACTACTAACAGACCTGTAACAATGCACAAGGCTTTTACTTCTAAAAAAATTTACCGAGCCCCAGAATTGAACTATACTTGAGGTGCAACTACAGAGCCACAAGTTAATTCTGTTCAGAAAATATTAGCAAAATCGAAGGTGCAAAATGTGTAGACCGGCCTGCTGTACCTATCCTGGAATCACCTTGGTGCATTGTCGTTGGAGGGTACGAACAAGGACTGTGGCAGACGGCCGACGCCTGAGGTAAGCCTGTCCGTCCGCCCAGGCATGATCACAATTCTGTCAGCACCGCGCTGAAGGTGTTTTGGTCCAGCTGGCCTGCTGGGTGTCCCCATGCTGCCGCCGCCGACAGCGATGGGGTGGACAGAGCCGAGCTGCGGCATCCCACGGTCTGTCTGACTGCAGCCTCTCCATAAACATGAGCCCCGACCGCTGCATGCATATTCAGGAACCGGCACATTGAAAGTACCTGGTGGTGCGGCACTGCCACAGCACGCCGTGATGTATTGATGGCGCGCGCAGAACAGACACCATCCGCGAACACGGCCCAGCCGCCTACGGCCGTGGCCGGCCCACTGTTTCCGTGTACGGGAGGGACACTCTCAGTGGGGTCGAGGACGTCGGCAGAAGGAGAAATGGTGGGTCCTTTCATGAGGAGTCACACAGAAATCACGTCCTTTGAAGGTCAGCTTCTTTAAATGTAATATAAATGTAAATTTTACCGAGTGATAATTTATCGCCCGCTAAATTTTACATTTAACAATGGTCATGACCCCGGGTAAGGCTTAGAGATTTTGTGCAATGTATTTTTACCAATTCCTTTCCCCGTCTTGTGGTGATCTTCGGCACAAATTACATTTCCTTGTTTTGACTGGTATCATATTTTCATCTATATACTCGTATATGGTATGTACTACCTCAGGTGCCACAGTAGGCACGTAGGTACCAGTGGCGGCGGAACTGAACGGGTACCCGGGCACGGTGTCCCCCCTTAAATCATAAATTTGAACACTAACCGTATGGCGTTGACTGGAAAAATGGGTTGAAAAGCCCGTGGTGCCCCCCTTAAATTCGGACGTTCCGCCGTCACTGGTAGATATCCGGATTTGAAATCCGAATGGATCCCGCAACAGGCGCCGGATTAGATTGAATCGCATTAGATTGGCCAGAAAATTGAGCAAAATGCAGATTTGCATCTGGATATGGATTTGGACTACTATTTTTGAACCATGGGTCATAGTTTGCCAATATGCCTTTAGGCTTTGGATTGGTAACCATTGTTTGCAAACGTATCAGATTTGTCATAATCGAAACTTTAGATACAGACCGAGCGCGATCTGGATTTTCTTGGCTATGGCACATCCAACAACTTTAAATCTAAAAAATGATAGTGTTGGGAGATCCTCTGCTTGGAGTCTTCAGAGTGGGAGCGAGATCACAGTTAAGTCGTATTTATCTGGACCATCATTTCCAAGGTCAGACTAGGTCAAATACCTGTCCCCGTCAGCTCTGAGTCTTACTGAGAAGCCATGGGGAACACTGCGATTGTGTTGAAGGAGAGTTGGATGCAATAAAAAGGAAGTAAGACAATCAAGGGAGAGCCTGCTGCTACTGTTTCCAGAATTTGTGGTCAAGACCAGAGGTCGGGAAGTCTGCGAACTCGCCAACAAAGTTGCAGACAAAAATAGATCAAGTCGGTGATAAAAAAGGTAAGACTGTCCACACTTCAGAGTGGGAAGTTGACGCTCAGTCTGTCGATACATTTCTTAAGATTTTGAAAGACTCAGAGGGATTGGAAAATAATCCCATTTTGGTGCCAAGCCTCAACTTGTTTTGGTTCCACAAGTCTGGTTTTACCCGCGCCCCACCGGGGGTCCGGTGCCACCTTTGCCCCACCGGGGGCCATCGATGGCCCCCTCTAACTCCGAAGATATGGGGGCTAGCGCAAATCTGCAAAGTGCATTAGAAAGCTCGCGTAAATTCAGTACGAATTTAATTTGCATGTTTAAGCGCTCAGGTCAATGGTTTAACCTCCAGAGGTCAAGTTAGGTCAAGATCGGCTATTTGCACTCAAATATGCAATGCTAAAGCAAACTGGGCATAACTCTTATGCCATTAGTGCTATTGGGATCTGGTAAGTAAATTTGGTAGGAAATAGGCAGACCTTTTTTCGCTATGTGGAACGTAATAACCTCCCGCCAGTGATTTGACCTCCAGAGGTCACCTCATGACCTAATATGACCTTAGGCCAGGAAGGTCAGAAAGTGACTTTGCCGTAAATCAAATGAAAGCCAGTGACGAGACATACATGGTGGTGTTTGAATAAGCGCTCTAGCTTAATTAGGTCAAAATTATTGTCAAAATACTGTGTTTACTCTTGGTGACCTTGGATGACCTCGGGGAGGTCAAAAGGCGAATATGATCCCTGGGATCCGTGAAAGGGTGTCCAAAAACGTTTTTCTGAGCAAGCCGAGCATTTGCAATCGTTTTTGTGACTTTTACTTCATAAGACAGCTTTACCCCATGCTTTTTCAATGGGAGAGGTCACCTCGTGACCTGAACTCAGGTCACGAAATCGAAAAATCCCGGATATACACCTTGTAGACCCTGGAGGGGTCATAAAGTGTAGGAAGCTTCAAATTGATCAACTTCGAAATGTAGCTCTTACAGAGCTCAAAATTTGAAGTGAGGTGACCTTGGTTGACCTCGCCTGATGACCTGACCTTGGATGACTCGGGGTAAAATAATTTGAGGGATGGTGGGAAAATGATGGGGTGAGAGGTAGAGCCCTTAACCGCGGTGCCGCGCCTCGTCGTTTTTCTGCTATCTCGGAAAAACCTTAGGGGGGCTATCGATGGCCCCGGTGGGGCGAGAGCTAAATTCCGTTGGTGCCACTTTTCTGACAGTTTTCTGACCTCTGATTAAGGCCATTCGAGGTAACTGGTCCAAGACACAGAAAAAACATTAGCAGCGGCCTAACCTTCTAAATATGCTATATCTAACACTTTGTATACAAAATCGCTGAGCTGGAAATTAGGGTTTAACATGCGCATTGACGGGGGTCTGAGCCACCTTCGCTTTGACGGGGGGCGGTTACCCCCCCCCCCTTAAGATCTCGAGAACCATGGTAGGTTATCCTGAGCTAATATGGGCCCCCTGTGCTGCACGGTAGGCCCTAAACTAATCTAGGGCCCCTGCGCAGTAATAGGGCCCCTGAGCTGAGCTTTAGAGTCGTGAGCTTTAATACGACCCCTGAACTGATTCGAAACCCTCTTTAAGCCTACAAGGGCCCCTTAGCTAAGCCGGGATCTTAAGCTTACCTGATCATATTAGCTAACAAGGTCCCCTGCGTTTAACTGAAGGCCCCCTGAGATGATCTGGGACCCTTTATAATTTTTTTACAGCTACTGACCTGGGGGCCGTGAGCTTGAATGGCCCCCTGAGCTGTTTTGAGAACCTATATCAGCCGACCTGGGGGCCCCTGAGCTGAGCTGGGCCCCCAAAGCTAGTCTGGGCCCTAAGCTAATCTGGGGAACCGTGCTGAACTAGGCGGCTCCTAAAATGGTCTGGGCCCCTTGAACAGTTTTGGGGCTCCTCAGCTGAGCTGGGAGCCATGAGCTTGAATGGTTTCTTGAGCTGTTCTGAGACCCTACATAAGCCACCCTGGGCTCCCTAAGCTGAGCTGGGGCCGTAACCTAATCAGGTAACCCCATCCCCCGTGCTTAAGTGGGGCCTCTGAGCTGGCATAGGGCCCCTGAAATATTTTAAGGTCCCTTGGCTAAGCTGGGCACCGTTAGCTTAAATGGAGCCCCTTGAGCTTGATTGAGACGAGACCCTATATCAGCCAATCTGGGGGCCCCTGAGCTAAGCTGGGCCTTCAAATCTAATCTGGGGCCCCCTGTGCTGAACTGGGGCCCTGAGCTAGTCTGGGGCCCTTGAAATATTCTAGAGTCACTGAGCTGAGATGGGATCCGTGAGCTTGGACAGGCTTCTTGAGCTGTTTTGAGACCCTATAGAAGCCTTCCTGGGACCTCTGAGCTGAACCGGGCCCCTAAGCTAATCTGGCTCCCTGTGCGAATCTGGGGCTCCCTGTGCTGAGCTTCTAGGGGCCCTGTGCTTATGTGGGGTCCCTTAATAAGGTTGTATCGAGAACCATGAACTAGTCTGGGGCCCCCTGAGCTGACTGATTTGGGTTCCTGAGCCATGGTCTGGGTCTTGGGGGCCTCTAAGATGATTTGACGGCCTCTGAGTGACACAGGGGGCCAGGGGGCTACTGCCTCCCCCCACTTTCCTGTGGTCCCGCAATGAATATACAAGTACCAGCAACCGTAATATAAAAAAGAAACCCAAGCTAGCCCGATAGCTTGTCTGGGAAAGTTCCAATTCCGTAGTACGCCCCCTGCAAACCCGTGGATGGGGAGCGCTTCGTGGAAAAGGCCGAGGACACCTACTACCCGACTGTTTCCAAAAGAGCCCCGAGAATGGAACCCAATAAAATTCAATCCCATATCGCTCCCAACACAAATAATCAATTTGGACACGCACCCCGCACCAAATGCCGAGCAACAGCCGTCCCTCAGCCATCGAAAGGCGTGACGAGATCGGCCGTCTACTACTACGAAATCGAAAAAAACACACGGAACAATTTAATGAAAGCAAACGACAGAAAAGAACGTAAGAAGTCATGTATGAAAATATCTAGTGACTGTTTGTGCCAATGTATGAAAAATTTCACGATTTCCAGTTCTATTGTGGTATATTAAACAATAATCAAAAGCAAAACTGGTTTAAGCCTTTATACCTATCCCGTTTTCGACTGAAAAATGCATTTTTAGGCTTTTGGGGGCATTTAAACCATTTTCACCGAGTACATGTTTCCTTATATTTGCAGATGTTTCGGCGTTTTTAGCGCATTTACAAAACAGGAAACAATATTTAGAAAACCACAGAGAGTGCCTTAATATCAAACGACCACACTTCTCTATGCCTAATTAGCTCTGAATCACCTATTTCGTGACACAAACGAGAACCACAATTTAGGTAATTACAGGCTCCCTTAGAGCAGTAGGGATTGATTCAGGCAAAGGATGGTCAAAATAAGTCTAGCTGTATTTCGAGGTCTAAAATACAGAGTTTCCGATTAGTTGTAAGTTCCATCTATTTGATGGCGAACTTTGTGATGCCGAGGAGGTCCTGCTTGCTGTTGATCCTGGGCATCAGTTTCGCGAGCTGGGCCCATCGTCCGATAAAACCACCCCTCTTTCAGCACGAGAGACATTACTAGCATCTGTCATTTGCTTTACAGACGTGGCAGCTAGAGCCAGCTCCATGGACTGTGTGTGGCAGACGAAGTGCTCTACCTCCATGGGCTTCCCCATCAGCCCTGGGAACTGGGATTTGATCAAGCTACAGGTGACGATAGGCTCGGTGGCCGTCCCAGTCAACCATCTTCTTGAAGGTGGTCATCTGTGTGCTGACGTAGGGCAGGGTCCGCAGCCTGAGGAAGGTGTTCCCCACCTCCTGCTCCCCTCTCATAAAGCAGATCTTGTGGAAGGTGGTCCTCCTCTCCTCTTCGCTGCAGAGCATACCATGGTCATCAGGATCTCCTCAGAGTGAGCGAACCATTTCAGAGGAGCACACTGTCGGCATGGCACTCAATTGCACCATCTAAGGCTGGATCCTGAGGCAGGAGAGCTAGAATAGGACGTTTCTGGGACTGCCTACAAACTTGTTGCTAATCTTCATCTGGAGTCAGTAGGGAAATTGGAACTCGGTAATGAGGGTGACTAGCTCCTTGAGTCTTGCCAACAGCTTGCGCTGTAGTCCATGATATCAGCACAAAAACGGCGAAGGTTCTAGCACATCAAACTCGTGCCAAGGATCAACAGCAAGCTGGACCTCCTCGGCATAATAACAATATTTTTGAGACCTATGGACGCAACAACTACCAGTTATATGGTGTCACTAACTCTTTGCCTGTTGGAAGGGTTTGTTGGGAGTCAAACTGCTCCTTGCTCAAGGAATCTGCCGAGCCTTAAAGGGAATGTGGCACCTTGGTCGAATCCTAGAATTTAGTGTAATTAGGCGTACTTTTAGCCAAAAATAATGAAAGCAATAATGATTTCTCTGAAAAATGTACAATAAGCTCCATATTTTTATTTTTAAAATACTATTCTAGGAAAAGACATAAATATCTGTCTGTGGATGATGTCATGATCTGGCAACCACTACCATACTCGAAACGCTTCAAGGACTTTGATTGCTGATGCTTATCGTGACGTCACTACATTCGTCACAACAAAAGCCATGACAACCGTGGCCTGCTGCTAGGGGTACATGGGGGGTACATTGCAGGTAGGTTTTAGCTTTTTCTACGGAAATCTCGAGTTCGAAGACAAATGATATATTGAGTACCGGGTTTTCCGACTTCCTTTACAACTTGGCTATCTCAGTTCAAATCACGTTATGAAGGTGCCACATTCCCTTTAAACCTGAGTCGGCCGCGTGGAAAGCAAGGTTGCTAACTACTAAACAACCATGCCCCCCTCGGCATCACAAAGCTGGCCATCAAGTACGTTGCACTTGCAGTCGTACTGTAACTCTACATCTTAGGCATCGAAATTCAGCTAGATGGAATGATTGTGACCACCCTTTAGCTAAATCAATATATAATGTTGTAAAGAAGGGATACGTACTAAACTAAATAAATGCTCCCGTTTTTCGTCATTAAATAAGTAATTAAAAGTTGACTATGCATAGCGAAGTGAGGCCATTTGGTATCAAAGCATTTGTTTATAGTTTTCTAAACATTTTTTAATTTTCTTTTTAAATATGATGAAAAAGGCGTAAATATCTGCAAATATAAAAAACAACTCATAGTAGATCATAATACAAATCGAAATCATAGGGCAAATTCAATTTCTCAATTTAGCATATCTTAACAACCTAGTGTACATACATGCCTTATTGACACCAAACGAGCTATTCAAAACTGTTTTTAATAATGGGCCCCCGTGGGCTGGGCCCCTTGAGGTGGGCTCCCCTCTAAGGTTGGCCCGCAAACTTTTCGAACCGTTCCTACGCCCCTGCGTGCCATTTAACATAATAAACCACCATATTGGAATATGACATACAGGTTAAAGCACCAGGATTGATGACCTTGAACATATTATTATGACCTTATTCAATGACCTTAAACCTTAATCCTTAAAGGAGGCATATTTGTATTTTACGCACAATCATGATCACTGGTTGTTAAGACATCACTTGCCTTATTCAGCAAGCGAAATGTTTGTACAATATGCTTGTGGAGATACTAAAATATGGGGTGGGGGTTGGTTCAAGCCGGCCTGTATACGTTACAGGTGATTTGGATGGCATTGTTGAGGCGCTATTATTCACATTTAGGGCAGTGCATTTTCTCTCAGATTATGTCCGGGGGACTAAAAGAGAAAAGTGCACTGGGAGGGCTCAGAGGCGCACACTGAAATAGCCAAAAGGACACCATTGTTTTATTTGTCGAACACGTTTGCTTCTTTTTTTGCACAATATTCTTTGTTAGGGACCATAACAGCATTCAGCAAAAGGCACAATAGCCACTAGTGAACTGGGAACATGCATTCCTTCACTCAGGAATAAAATGGCACTGCTCACCAGCGAAGGAAATTCCCAGCGACCGGAGACCACTGGGAAGTACTGGGACTAAACAGGTCCTGGTTTGTATTGAAAGAAATCCCCTTGCTGGGAGAGCAGTGCCAGTGGTGACATAGTTTCTAAGAGTCGCCAGGCACGTTCCAGGGGCCGCAGAGCGGGAGTGTACGTTTTGGGGGGCGTCCAGTGCAGTGGTACCCAATTGGAGGGCGGAGCATGTGCATTTCCTTGTCTCTCTCTGGGTCCATCCATCTGTAGGAAGATCCTTTTAATGAGAGATGGAAGGATTTTTAAATGTGTGCGACATGCTCAGGCTGCTTAAAGTGCTACCTTTTTCCAATTTAAAGCGTCATCTGTGTTGGGTGTTGGAGCGAAGTACTCACGCGTCCGATCTCAGTGTCACCTATAACTGGTAAGCTGCAGCGCCGTCTATAATGAAACCGACAACTGGGCTGAAAGGCAAAAGTTCATATGGCAGGGTATTTAGGTATAACATAAGTATGTAGGCACGCAAAAGAGCGTGAACAAATGTATGCACACTATCAAGATCGTGCGGCAAAGGAACGAAGGAAAAAGTACATATGAAAATGTATTCACCTACGTAATCACAAGTGGGGTAGAGTGGGGTAACGCGCCCACCTGGATAAGACGCCTACTACCATGTCAAGGCTGATCGAAGAATTGTAGCCTCCTTCCAGTATTTTGTTCTGGTAGCGGCCTTTCTGAGTCCGTCCTGGGCATGATTGGACGCGCCCAGTAAACTCCGGTATTTTTCAGTAAACATTTGTTGTTTTTTTGCACCTCCGGTTATAAAAACAAGCTATCTTAAAGTTGCGATTGTACTCTATGCGATGTAAATGTGCTCAGCCTTCCAACTTTGTCACAACATTATCTTACCGCGTAATTTTAGTAATTTTCCTATTTGTTCGCGTGAAACAATAGGTACAATATACGCCGGGAGTTATATGACGGCCTTTAATCCGGGGCTGGGGCGTTTTACCCCGACATCGGGGTAAAACGCCTTTTATATGGTCTCAAGAAAAATAAATTTCGCACACTTTGCATCGTGTCAGAATCACACATTTATATCTGAGTGTAGACAAACAATGAACGAACATAACCAAGAAAAATTAAGTCATTCCGTCCACGTAGGATCGGTGTAGACGAATTCTCCCTTAACGTATGCGTCTTACCCCACTGTACCCTACGAAGGATGTAAGAAGTTCATAAGGTAAAAGTTAAGAAGAATAAAATTTTCACGTAGCTGTTCGTAAGAAAACAAATGTAGGGGATAATTTCATATGGTGAAATTACTTTCACTAATTTTTAAAAACAACTATTCGTGAGAAAAAAAACTAAGATTGATTTTCAAGCACGTTCAGAAGCTTATAAAGTTCCAGGAAAATATGTGCATGGATTTCGCAGCCGATTTACGGCACCTACTTCTGTCTTAGAACTACCGTACTTGTCCTTGCGTGCTGAGTCATCCAGGCTGGGAGAGTTTATAGCCAAACTTATACTCAGCATCGTCATACCTACAGGGTCATTAAATTCTCTTTAGAAGCTTTGTGATTATAACTTAACCCCAGAGTCATCACCAGGGGCGCCCCTGATTATGATAGGGCCAGTACTTATGAAATGAGGCGCACTTAAGCTTTCCCTCTAGAGGCTCGGCACCCAAGGCAGGAAACATACAAATCATGCAGACTCCTTGGTCAGGCAGCGGCAGATTCAGGCGGAGACAAAAGGTTTTTATTTTCCACTCGTACTGGAAACTTAACACGCATTATCATTTAGTTGGAATCGGAAAATTTTCCTGACGAAAAGACAGATGTATATCTCCCAGATTTCGATGCTCATCTATCTTTATATGCCTCCCCCACTCCGTTTACCATTCAATATGTGTGTTCTGGAAGCAGCCCAATCATTTCATGATTTTTCTGATTACTTCCTCTCTGCAACCATGCAAATTCACTTGGCCTTGATCCACCAATCGAGAATGAGAAGTAAAAAGTTTGCTCTTTTCTCTTCAGTTGCCTCATTTGGTTGTTGGTGACTTTAGTTTCACACCTATTTTGTTATACCGGTATGTTTTATATCGGTTGGCTTTCCCTATTGTTTCTAAACCATGTACGTTTCTCTCTTGCCTTCTCTGTCCTCTGCATAGTGAAAATCGATAAAAAGTAATGATGATGAAATAATATCAAATCAAAAGTTTGGATGGTCGGAGAGGCATATGAGAGGCAAGACAATGTTTAAGTAGCCAGACTGGATGCCAGTTTGGATCCCCGCCCACTGGCTCCCCTAACTTTTTGGATTCTCATCCACCGGGTATCAGTGCCCTCCTAGTGTTGTTTTCCGTAACGGTCATATTCTACTCCTTTCCTTTGCAACCCAGCTGGGCATCTGCCTCCTCCCTGCACCTCTCCATGTGCCACCCTCGACCCACCTGTGATTTAAACATTTTTTGTAGAAAAGTGCGTTAAAATGTCTCACTCTCCCCGACGTCATTTTGCAATAGGTACATTGCACTGTGCGTACTTTATATCCACCAGTGTTGTACTTTGCCTACATTTTGATCTATGTAATTTATACTGTAATATTTTTTATCTTAGTAGATTACGTACTTTAGGACTTACGTACCTATGTACATTTGCAGACGTAATTAAGCCCTAAGAGCTTTTCCTAAGGTACTTTTTCTGCAATCCAGATGACTGACATTACAGGGAGAGCCTTGAGATTTTAAGTTGGTTCCAAGTAGTGTATTTCGTTTCTCATTTTCATCGCGAATTAGCGAACGAAAAGGGAACTTTATGAACCAAATGGGCAGATTTCACCACCGCATGTTGAAGTGTGTGGAAGCCTCCTCTCGTACGTCAACAGACATTTGTTCAGTAGTCTGGAGTGTATCGCAGATTTGATACCTAAATGCACTGACGGATCCAGGAGGGGAGGGGGGGGCAAACCGGGAAATTGTCCCCAAAACACCCGTGTTTGCCAATTGTCTTAAAAAAATACGTTTTTCCACGATTGTTGTGTCTCCCCCCCCTCAACTGTCGGTCTGGATCCGACTCAGCCTCAATGGATCTAAAATCCAATCACTAGTGGCCCGGATTGTACTGGCCAGAGCGTTCCGGTAGCTTTGAAACTGGAGGTCAGTGTGGTATCCGCTGTTTTGTTTTTTTATTTATTTGTGTTTTTTTAAATGCGCCGGTCCCGGATTGCTAATCCTGGTGTGTGAGTGATCTTGCCGGGCTTTGTCAGAGAATTTCGGATGATAGCCGAATTAGATCTGAATAGGCTTTGCCGTAAAACTCCCCATCGTTGTCTAAATGGGCAGTAAAACCTAAAATATTAATTATCTCTAGCGTTATCTACGACTTATGAAAATATGTATTAGGCATTTATAAACAATATAGTTCAGGTACTCAGTCCTTCTACAAAGAGACGCTGAGTTGGAGACGGGTCATACGCGCCTGGTCACCACCTGATGCGCTATAACCCAGCTGGAAGACCACGCCTGACATTGGCCGCACCTGATAGCCGGAGGGGGTTGCCAGGCACAACGCTCGGTGTCTGGCACTCTTCGCTCAGCTGCTGCGGATATATGAGCAGTTTAAGTACGCTCCATCTACGCGCGCAGACCGCGGGAACCGGCTTATCGACTCGTGTGAAGGCCTGTTCTCCGCGTCTCCGCATGGTGGAAATTGCATGCGATGGCTATTCAAATACATGGTGAAATAATCGCATGGCTCGCATCCGAATGTCCGCAGGGGGTGACCGTTCAGATCATCGGAGGAACGTATCTGCTTTCTGCCATTCTGAACTGTCTGTGAGCGATTTGAGCGAGTTGTGTGTATTCAGCGGTCTAAAATATAATTCCACGCGTGCTAATTTTGTCATAAACTTACCACAATCATCATTTTATAGCTTAAGGTGGCATAAAGTAGATGTGCTAAGCTAGGTTTTCACAAACAAATCATTTCAAATGATTCTGATTAATTTTATTTGGCCATGCAAATTCCTATTTTGAACAGCGATTTTGCTGGTCAGCTGATAGTATCACCTGTCTCGCGAACGACCGGGCTGCACGATCCAAATTTTCTGCGGAAACACTGTAAACGGGCCTTAATCGGGAGTTGGTGGACTTTCATGTGACCAGGATTCAAGATGGTAGACTCCGGTAGACTCACAGTTGCATGAGTCGGTAAGTCCGTTCCTGCGGTCGGTGCGTGAAGTGAACTTATTGCCGACCTAGGGTAATTAGCTTGTCAGGGTCTTCGGGTGCAGCGTCTAGTCCTGTTCCTGACAGGACCTTTCCCTGCCTAGGGTCAAAAGCCAGCCTTGTATAACATGTATGTTATGAACAACAATTGCAAGTGTGTAACACATGCATGCGCTATTCCATCATAGAGAGCAAAGCAATCAATTCGTCCACAGGCTGGCATTTTTCATTCTATAAGTTTTCGTCCACAGGCTGGCATTTTTCATTCTATAAGTTTTCGTCCACAGGCTGGCATTTTTCATTCTATAAGTTTTCGTCCACAGAAGGCATTATTGACGAGAAGCAGTGTATCGCATGCAGCGTATGCACATTGTTTCCGGAGAAATAGCCATGACAAAAACCATAAGTGTCGCCACCGGCAAAAAGTGGGGGGGGCAGCCAAACTTCAACCTGATGCTGACAAAAAACTTTCAACATCAGGACCAAAAACTGTTCGAATTTGGGCTCCTCGCTGCATTCCGCAGCGGCTGGATATAAGGATGTCCGGTTGTCTCTCATTTTGACTGAGATCAGGAAATTTTTGGCCAAACATTGGGGGCCAGGCCCCCCTGGCCTCCCCTTTTCCGACGCGTATGACAAAAACATAGAACTTCTAGCCGCTAACGGAGAGATGTAACTTCTATAATTAGCTTTGAATTTATACAGCAGCCTTGCAGAGGTATCGGAGACCCCCTCCCCCTATCCCCTTTCTTCCTCCCGAGCGCGGCCGTGGCTCATTTTTTGCCATCAAGAGCGCGGACATTGCTCTAGCAAAATAACTAAATTTTCTACCTTGAACGGTTTTTGCGCTCCGGGCCCAATTCGAGATATATAAGAATTATTTTTATAAAAACAGACGGTAAAGGAGCTTGCATCATGGCGAACATTTTTTCCTAGCTCAGGAATTTCTGGATATTTATGTTGGGGGCTCGCCGTAACGGTCACCAGAACGGTCAGCGACAACAGAAAATATCGGGACGACAAAATAATTCAAACTTGTACACCAGCGAGCTAGTACCCATCAAGCTAGTACCCAGAGACTCTCACACAACGAAAACAAATTAAACTAAACTACAGAACAAGCTGATTTGAACTTTGGAGTCTCCAGAGAGACCAGCCACTTGTGCCCCACGGCGCTTCTCGGGTCGGGAAGACGGCAGTGCACGCGCCAAAGAGAAGGGAACCACCACTTCCAGAGCCTGGAATCTACTCCTTCGGTCCTCCCGGTGAACGGAGTCGTCTTTTGCTGCATGCAAAAGGAAAATTGTCTGTCAAGTAGGCCGCACCACGTCGATGTGTGTGACGAAGCATTGCAATGTGGAGATAGACATCCCTATCACAAGCAGCTCTGATTACTCTATGGGGCTGGTCCAGACCCTCTACTGAAAAACCGGTATGTTTTGCTGCCATATGTTTTGTCCGTAAATGCCGGCATGTCTCGGACTATACCCAAGAAAATGACCTAAGAATTGTAACAAATGTGCCATTATTTTCTGGTAACTAATTATGATAATTATGACTCACTTGTTACATTACTTTGCGCCATTTACCTAAGGTGTTTCTCGACAAAATACCTGGCACCATAAGCTCTCAGTTTTCTTTTTTAAGACAGGGTCTTGACCAGCCCCTATATGCATCACAGTCTAAACATTTTGTTCGTGGCGTAGTTTTCAGTCCTAGATTTCACTCAACATAGGTGGATGCCATATGAATTTCACATTTCAATCTTTTTTCCGCCACGAACATTTTACCCTAATCACTTTTTCTAACCATAACTACTTTTGTGCACACACTTAAACAACACCTTTTCAGTGTGTACTTTTTCCTGCATCCCGTTTCGTGCTTCCATGTCAGATGGACAACACAGACTGCTCTGTAATGGCCTCAATACAGCTGCTGCCCGGCGGCACCCACCTGGATCCGGCGCGTACATTGAACATGGACCAGCGCTGATGAGTTGGAGCTGAAGTCGCCAGCTGCGGACGACAGCGCGCCAGAGCCTGGCTGACGTCAGACGCCCACTCACCACCGGCAGTGAAGCCCACGCCGGGTGCACCACCCTGCCAGTCCAGCGGCAGGCCAGGGGAGTACCAGGGGGTGCTGAGAACCGAGCACACTGATGGGGACACCACAGCGGTCCGCTGGCGGCGGCGGCGCCGGAGAATGCTCGGCTGATCCGTCAGTATGGGTGCTCGCTGAATAGGCTGGGCCATTGCTAGCTGATGACAGGGTTTAGTGACTCCATAGCAGGATGCGGCTCCGGAGCTCCAAAGGCTATAATTTCCGAGTTGATCTTCCAGAATGCTGATTTAGCGGAACGGATATTAAGGATCCATGCATGGACTTTATTTGGTAAGCTTATAAATGGAATAGGTATAATGATTATCGTTTCAGCTTCCTCCACAGAGAAAATGCTTGTGATTTGGCGTTCCTGGGGTCCTGAAGGATTTCGTGTTTATCACAAAACAAGGCCGTTTACAACTGCATGAAACGCGCTTGACGAAAGGATGCATATATGTCCTGCCATATCATCAGGGGAGGAAAGAAGCTCAAACCTATCTCCAACCTATTTCGCGAACTCCTTAGGAATTTTGCGAAATCACTGACCAGCCAGGGAGTTCGCGAAATTCCTAGGGAGTTCGCGAAATCACTGGCCGACCAGCGATTTCGCGAACTCCCTAGGGATTTCGCGAACTCTTTGAAACTACAGTGATTTCGCGAACTACCTGAATGCTTTTCAGGGATTTTGCGAAATCCCTAACATGCCAATATCTCATACAGTTTAAATCCGAATAATTATCCTTCAGTGATCTGATTTTACACTCCCCGTCCATGTTTTCTCTTTCTATGATGGATTTTGCTTGATTTTATGTCGGCCTATTTTTTTAAATAATTTACACCCTCGGCTCTACCTCACACCGGGTCCTTGTGCCCGCTGACGAATTATTCGAGTCACTAGCCTTCCTCGAGGCGCATGGTTTATGCAAAATGAACCTTAGGTGGGGAGGGGGTCAAAACGAACTAGGGATGCGACTACTTTTTGTCATTATCATCTGTAATGAATGTATTGATTCCTTAACAGAGCAAACTCCTGATGGGAAGTATTGTACCGTAAGAAACGCACAAAGAACTGGTGTACTTTCCTAAAGGTCTATTTTAGCTACGTCTATGTTGGAATGTACTATGGATATCCACAATTTTCCAATAACAATATTTTGATACAGGAGGAAGTGCCGGCCTTGAAACCGCTCTCGGTGTAAGAGCCTGTCATCGTTTGACGTTTGCCAAGGCTTTCAGAAATTTTATTGTCGATTTCGGAGAGCGAGCAAAGGCACTTCACGCTTAAGTGCTCCAGCCACGGTCATGGCAATAGGCAATGCTAAAGCACATGGCAAATATACGTAACAATTGTATTATTCCGTATCCTGTTTATGCCGACAACTATAGTTGTCGGCCTATGTTTAGCTATAGCTGAAACTGTATAACGCTTCTGATATACTGATAAACTGAAAACAGAGATATGGTCTATGTTAATTTTCAGAATAATTATTTCGTTGTTGCAGCTCTGAAAATTTCTGTTAGTTTAGCCAAGCCGTACCTGTAAAGATTGGTCAAAATTTTGGAATACATTAATGAACTTAACACCAAAAATAATATAACATTATTGTATTTCCTTACCTAGCTATGTATTTCTTATATATATATATATATATATATATATATATATATATGTGTATATATATATATATATATATATATATATATATATATATATATAAGATGCAAATTCGACCTAAACGCCGCTGACCCAGATTAAAATTCTCGGATGGATATTCTGTATAAGTATTTCCGATCTCCATGACACTCCCTCGGTAGGGTGCGAGCTGGCGTGCAGCCGGTGTGTCGTAAAGCCCCAAAGTTACAATAGAAGGACTATTAGAGCTTAAAGGATTTATATATCGGGTCACGTTGTGGATGCTCAAATGGCTACCAAGACGTGAGGGGATAGAAGTGGATTTACCTGCAAAAAGTATAACTTGAGATTTTCCAACCGGGATGCAGAAGAGGATTTCCATTCCTGGCCAACAGGAAGGTATTCGTCGCTTTCGCCTCAACAGTTTTCTGAAAGTATTTTAAACAGAAATATCGGCAGCTATCTAATTTCCCAAATAGCTTATATTTAGTATGGGTGCCGGGTGACCTAGAGGCTCCATTGCCCGCTTTCAAATCGGGACAACATAGGTTAACGTGGGTTCAATTCTTCGCCACGGTGGTAAGCCGCCTTCCGCTTCCCACCTGGCCCCGTGAAGAGGATACTTGAAAACCCACGCCAATAATTCATGGAATTGGGCAAATGCGCCTGTTGGGAGTGGCCCAAATAAAATTAAGAAACGAAACAAAACCTGAATGATACAATTAATAAAATAATTGTGCTCATATGAACTTTCTGGTGCAATCTAGACCCGGGTTCACGATGCTGGCTTTTGAATTAATTGACGCGCCTTGCCCGAGGAGCCTTTGGTTCGCATCGGAGCAGATCTAACTTTGCAGTTCATGGCGGAATAACCAAGCTCCCCAAATGACTAGAGCAGAGTGCAACAGATGGTAAGATTGTACCAAACCTACGATGTAAGACCGGAAACAAGAAATTTGACAAGGAATCATATCCAAAGACGATACTATATATAAATAAGTTTCTTAGCTCTATAATCAACATGGATAAAGGAAAGCATCTGAATAATAATAATTGTTGGGGTTTAACAACGCACCAACTGCCAGGGTCATACGGCGTCGCCAAATCTCACCCTGTTGGAAGGGATTTTGGGATCAGATCGATTTATTCAGAGGCTCCGCCGGGACTTGAACCCGGGACCGATGGCTTAGAAGACAAGGGTGCTATCCACTAAGGCACCTCATCCCCAAGGAAAGCATTTGCGGAAATTTTCAGCATCCTACATACAGCTCGATAGCATCATACATACATCATACTTGCTTGCTTCGCTGAGTCCTGCTTAGGTTGTCGTTGGGGGGGGGGGGGGGGTGCCCTTTTAATTGCCAGGTGGTGTACCCTCTTTGGGCCGTGCCGCTCGAAATTTAGTGCCCTACGCCGTTGAGCCTAGATGGAACCAGACTGCATTTAGCGATTTAAACTATTGTTTGACAATTAAGTGCCTTTTGTCAGTTAGGACATTCTGTCGCCTTTCCAAGCACCCAGGAAGAGTATAGGCACTTAATCCGTTTCCAGATAATGCCTCATCGTCGCCAATAATCGTACGAGCGGAGCTCATCTGGTGCCTTCTGGAGCTGATCATGTGCCTTCTGAGCTGATCTAATGCCCTCGTAGTCAATATGGTGCCCCCCCTGAGAAAATAATTGTGCCTTCTGAACCTATATAATGCTGAGTTAGTCTGACGCCTCCGAGCTTGCCTGGTGCCCTATTAGCTGTTTTAGTGCCCCTTGAGCTGATCCGGGCCCCCTGAACTTATTTAATGCCTCCCGGAGTTGGATCTACTGTCCAGGGGTGCAGCCAGCGAGGCACAGGGGCACGTGCCCCCGTCACTGCCGGGGTGCCCTTTGATTGCCAGGTGGTGTACCCAATTTGGGCCGTGCCGGTCGGAATTTAGTGCCCTACGCCGTTGAACCTAAATGTAACTGGACCGCATGTAGTGATTGAAACTATTGTTGGACAACTTAATACCTTTTTCGGTCAGCTAGGGCATTCTGTCGCCTTTCCAAGCACCCAAGCCTTACCAGGGAAGAGTATGGGCACCTAGTATGTGTCCACCTGATGCCTCATCGTCGCCAATAATCGTACGGGTGAAGCTAACCTGGTGCTCCTTGAGCTCACCTCGTGGCCTTTCAGCTGGTGTTGGCCCCTGGAGCTGATTACTTGCCCTCTAAGCTGATCTGGTGCCCCTGAGTCAATCTAGTGCGCCACTGAGCAAATAATTGTACCTCCTGAACGTATATAATGCCCTCTGAGTTAGTAGAATGCCTCCGAGCTTGCTTGCTGCCCTAATAGCTGATTTGGTGTCACTTGAGCTGATTCGGGCTCCTGAGCTGATCTCATGCCTCCCCAATTCGATCTACTGTCTCCTAAGTCAATATGGTGCCTCTTCAGCTAATTAGGTGCCCCTCACCCGGTTATTGATGTCTCCTTAGATGGCCTCGTGCCCCCTGAGCTGGTTTGGTGGGCCCTGAGCCCACCTTGTGTCCCCTGAGCTGTTATGTTGCTCCCTGAGCTGATTTAGGCTTCTGCCATAGTCTGGGGGGCTGGGAGCTGAGCTGGCCCCCGAGCGGATCGATCTGGTGCCACCTGATCTGCACTAATGCCCCTGAGTTGGTCTGGTACCTACTGAGCCCATCTGATGCCCTCTGACCTAGTCTGGTGCCCCCTGAGCTGATCTGGGCCTCCTTACGTGATTTCATGAGCAGCTCTAAAGCCCTGAGCTGAGCTGGGCCTACAGAGGCTGATGAGGGCCCCTGAGATGGTATGGGGCTCCTGAGCTGATTAAGTGCCTCCTGACTTGATCTCGCATTCCTGAGCTGGTTAGGGACCACTGATCTGATTGTTTGTCCCGAAGCTAATCTGGTGCCCTATGGGCATCTGGTGTCCCCTGAGCAGCTCTGGGGCCTTTAAACTGCTTGGGCCCCGAGCTGGTGAGGGATTCCTGAGCTGATTTAGTGTCCTTGATTTGATCTTGCCCCCTGACCTGACTTGAGGCCCCTGAACTGATATGGGGCCCCAAGAGCTGATCTGGGGCCCAAGAGCGGATTTGAGTTCTGGGTGTACCCTGAGCTGGTCTGGGCGCTGAGCTTGTGAGAGCCCCTTCAGTTGGCCTGAGGCCCCTTGAGGTGATCTGGCGTCTTGACTGTTCTGTTCTGTTCTGGGGCTCCTTGAGCTGGTTCAAGGCCCTATGAGCCTATCTGTGGCCCATTGAGCTAGTCTGATGAGCTCATCTCTGGGACCAATGAGCTAGTCTAGTCCCTGGGTGAAGCATGAGCTGCTCTGTGGTCCTGATCTACATCAGGGGCCCCTGAGCTGGTCTTGAATAGACAGATAATAAGAACACAAGGCCAACTCCCATCATCTCGGGGCAGGGTCACTGAGCTAGTCTAGTCTCTGGAGGCACAACTGGGGGGGATGGGGCGAGCTGCTCTGGAGGCCTCTGATCCACACTTGGGGGCCCGGAGCTGGTCTTGAATAGATGGGGAATAAGAACACAATGGAAACTCCCCTTGTAAAACAGAGCTAACGAGGAATGAGGAATCTCTAAAACGGCTTGATACCTAGGCACCCCTGATTATATAAATTGCTTATTATACCGGTGGATTCTGGGAAGGGATGATAATAAGGCATGTGCCCCTGAGCTCAGAACACAGTCCCCTAAACCAAGATTTCTACTAACTAATTTAAATGAAGAACTATTTATTCACAATTTTCAGCCCTGTCACACCATCTCCATCCAAACCACCGGCCTGTTCAACTTTTATTTACTCTTAACTGGGACCGATCCTTGAGAATATTGAACTTAATAAACGCGTTCAAAAGGTATCTCCCAAATTATTCCGGCAGCAAAAATTGTGTTCTTTCAAAGGCACTATGCCACTCCTCGTCCCACGGCGATTGTGGGAGGCAAGGAACTTAATCCGCGTTCAGCCAGGGCTCACTCGTCACGACAAAATCAGTTGGCATAACAAATGATTTTTTTCGACTCCAATATGCCTTAACCTGCACATTGTAACAGATATCACATGCTCCGCTGATTTATCTGATGTTACATACTTGCATGAGTTGGCTGATTTGTCCTTAAATCTATCCAAAACAGTCGTGTTTTGGCTACTTCCATGACATTTTGGTGATAGATATATTTTTTTCGGTTTTAATCGAGTTTTTCTTCTCCGTCAATTATTTATTTTCATTTTTATTTAACCAAAGATGCCCAAAAATAATATAAACAAAGATATAGGAAGTTTTTAGATTACGTTAAAAACTGCCCTTTTTCCCCGGGGTGCCCCTCAAAGTTGGTGTGCCCCCATACCAAAGCTTTGGCTGCGCCCCTGTTCACCACTATTGTATTCGAAAATAGTTTTTATCTCAACACCATAATCATCAAAAGGATATTTCTTTGCGCATCTTTCAAGCGGTGGACCTTATGAAAACATCTGAATTTTGCGTTCATTTGCATTTCGTTAGTGTCCCCTCCGATCTTTGTACCAAAACTTGGTCAGTACGGGAATTATGGCCTGAAAAACCAACATCTTCCAAAAGTATGTTCTTCTATGATTCACCATTCCCAATATGTGATGCGACGTCAGTTATTTTCAATGTTTCATGCGACTTTTGACGTCACTTACTGCCTCAGTTCCACCAATTAGGTATAGTTCAAAAGCTAGGTGTTGAACGTCTAGATCTCATAATGGGAACGACTATTATTAGCTAATTATGATAATACACAATAACTAACAAGGAACACGACATCACCCAGGATATTTAATAGTGGAACACTGCAGCATACAAGCCAATTCTTAGACTTAAAGATAAAAACTCGGACAACTAAGGTTGGACGGCCGTGCTCAACGACTTCTGGATACCGGGAGGCTGGGTGGCGGCGGTATCCAAAGAAGGTGATGGGCGAATGGCCCTTGCTAGAGAAATAAAGTGATGCTCATGTCGTTAAATTATGCATACCTACACTGAAAGAAAAAATGACACCGAACTCTATGGTGACCCTAAAATATAGCGAATGTGACACCCTTTTTGGTGGACTGATGGCTATTTTTGAGTACAAGATCCCATCATTTGGCGCCAATAACCTTTAACCGGTTTCATTTCCAAAAGTAACGCGATCCTCATTCTGAACACCATTTCTGACATCACTTTCTGGAGTCAAAACAAAACACACATGGGGTGTTATTCCAACATTAAGGGTGTCAGGCATTTTAATGGAGGTATCCCGACCACCAAATGAGGAATTTGACTCTCTTCGTGAGGTGTCGGTAGGGTGTCTGACTCTTTCAAGAAAGGTGTCTGACTCCTTTCGTCGGGTGTATGAAGGGTGTCAGACTCTTCCAAGAAGGCGTCTGACCCTCTGCACTTAGCTTGCGAGTGGTCACGACACTTTTGTAGATAATTTTGAACCTCACTGGGGAGTCTGACCAGACCATTTTTAAACATGTTAACTGGGGGCAAATTGCCCCCACAGTTGGCCGAAATACCCCCCCCCAGTGCCCGGAAATTGACCACCCAGTGAAATAGATAGATGACTTAAAATTGCCCAAGTGCAGACTCACCTAACGAAAATAAGACAGAACACCACCCGATAATAATAAATTTCTTCTATTTATGGTCCCAAATTGGCAATCCACAAAAATTGTGTCAAACAATTCCCACCCGTGGCTGTCTACTCTATCGTGCAAAGACGAAACAAAGCGCGTAGTTACGTGAAATCCCGGCCAAGCAGCCTCAGCATTAACTAATCACAACGATGGAGATGAACCCTGGCCTACAACCAATTAAACATCCTGTTCTTTTCGACCGGAAACCCACATCCCAGCCAGTACCGTGACATTGCATGATGCTCTCATTTCACACGCAGTCAGTTGTCAACGCTTAGAGCTCGTTCGTGGATTAGACGGGATACGGTGTAGTCAAAGTGCTTAAGACTGGTTGCTGATGTGGCGGTATGAAGTGCTTCCCCTTTATTTATTATTGTGGTGGTAGCCTACATAAGCGTCGCAACCGGAAAAAAGTGAGGGGGCGAGCCAAACTTCAACCTGATGCTGACAGCAAACTTTCCGCGTTAGTTCCAAAACTTTTTGAATTAGGGCTCCTCGTTACCTTCCGCACCGGCCAGTTATACAAATTTCCGATTTGCTCCCATTTTGACTGAGATCAGGAAATTGATGGTCAAAAAAGTTGGAAGGGGTTGGAAGGGCACCCCTGGCTTCCTATTATATGCGTAGTGTGCTAAAAACATTGTGTCAAGTCAGTATCAAACTGCCAACAATTAGTTTTAAACAGTGATACAGGTCGCTTTTTGTGTGGGTTTATGACTACCGCTTTGGGTCGTTTTAGCCTCAAATATGACTTTTGTGCTGTTTTTTTTGCTATTTTAGTGGAAATGAAATTTTTCCCTCTTTGACCCCTCTTTTAACTCGGTTTGACCTTTTCCGCTGAACAAACCTGGCAGCCCTGGGTAGAGATGGCCTACGCTACGTTACGAAATTATTTTTCCATAGCCGTAGTTCTGGAAATGGAACATAGCGTAGCTGGGCAAATTCTGTAGCGTACTACGCCAAAATTTAGCGTATCGCAGCGTACAACGCAAAAAATCACGCCATATATGTTTATACCTTCTCGTGATCTCGATCGCGGTACTAAAGATTCCTGGTAACGATTTGCTTTAATTCGAAATTTGAAATAGAAGTGCTAATATTTAAAAAGTAACGACCAAACCATTGCTTTAAAATTACAAACTTAAAACAATTTCACGAGAAATGTATCAAATTCCTGTCAATTTAAATCGGAGCTTTTGGTGGACATCGTAAATCAACGACAAATTTTTGGGCCTGTAAAAATTAGAAGTGTGTTGGTTTCGATTTATAAATGTTTTTTTCAACTGGTGACAAAACTTCCCAACCATTGATCACACACATCAGGTCGCACACATCAGGTCATCAGGTCACATATCAGGTCAGGTCAAGGTCACTATCTAATCTAGCATAGCCAATATGCTCATCAATCGACTCGTCTTAGCAATCTCAACGAAATGGTATCAAAATAAAAATTGCATCGTCACTTTTTGCAAAGTTATTGACACAAGTCTAAAAATCTGCTTAAGTAGCCCAGATCAAGGCCCTAGAATCCCAGCTTGGTTAAAGTTTTGTACTAGTAAAATTTTGGTTGTTTTCTTGGTATCCACTAAGAAAGGAAATATCTCCTTATTTTGATGGTTAAAATTTAAGCTTTTTGGATAAATAAGTTTAGATATTTAAGAAAAAAGCCATGGAATACACTTTTTACACTTTAATGTCTGCGAAGTGAAATATATTGACAAATCTAGTAGCTTTGGTATGTTATACTAAAAAGTATACTAGTCTGGCAATCCTACTGCGCTTCTTAAGTACTGAGCCACAACACTGTAAAAGAGAAACATGACAGGACCGAGCGAAAATAAAAACCTAAAAATGAAAAGACATACGGGGTGAAGGGAGTGGGTTTGGGCAAATACGGAAACAATAACGATAGTAGGAAAGATCGCACCTCTGAGCCGGATTATAGCCGCTGCTCAAGGCCTAAATGCAACACGTGCCGATCGCTCTAACAATTGCACTCATGGGCGTCAAAAGCAGCATGGACGTGAGATGTGCTCCCCATTGGCTATTGGAGGACCAAGTGCCCCCTTTTCTCCTACATCCACCAAGTGCCAACTCTTCCCCCTCCCTTGTCATCATTTCCGGACCACTCCTGTCCCCCGTAAAAATTCCCTGGCTACGCATCTGGTTCACCCCATTGAAACCCGTAAATGTGATTAAATTTTACCCAAAGTTATTGTAATTGGGCTGTTTACATATACAGTGCACTAGTCATAGGCGGATCCAGGATTGCCATTCTGGGCGTAGGCATTCTTCCCGGGAGGGGGTGTCATCCAGACCAGGGAGCTTCCTTCGGACCAGGGGGCGCCATTTTCTACTGGCAAAACCCATCAGTTGGGCGCCAAATCCTATCGGCGGGCGCTGCTTTCCGCATCCTGTGGAGGGTGGGGGGGGCTGAGGGTGGGAAGCGACATTTCAGTTGGCACCATCAACCTTTCGGGAGGCGCTGTGACCATTTCAGGTGTGACCTCGAGGGCCCATCGGGGGACATCCGCCCGGGCTTCAGAGGTGCAGAAACTTGCCAACTCGGCTACTGGGGTTTGTGACACATTTATGAAAATTGAGGTGCATAAGTGTGACAAAATAGCGATCGTGACAGTATGGTTCAAAATCAAACCGCATATTTTCGAAATACAGAATGAAGCGTGTAGCGATACATTTAATTTAGCAACTCTGTTCTTCAATTGCACAGCGTACCATCAGTGATACAATATTGGTACTGTGTTCAGTTTTTACTAAAACGAGGGACCCCCGCTGCAGAAAACCCGGAAACCGCTGTCACAGTTGCCAGATTTTAACATGCAGCCCAATGGTGCCGATTGTTAGTAGTTGCCAGAAAGTTGCCGCCTAGATGCCCGAAATGTGACAGTCAATTTTTTCGAGAAATACATGATTGTGGGCATATTTAAGGCATTAAAGATAACGCAAATACGTTATCAAGTATTTCTCTGTCCATTTTTTCAGGTTAAATCATATTTAAAGTTTGAGTCTCTTCGATTTAGCGGTCCCTATTTCTTTGAATTTAGTATTAAGTACGCCTAAAAGCTACTAAGAAAAGTACTAAATGAGTGAAAGAAATAAACATAGCTGGGCAGCAATTCTACCTAAGCTACGCAACAGCGACAAAACAAGTTCGTAATGTTTATTTGATGTAGAGCCTGCTAAAAATGTACACAGGTGGGAAGCCACTTTTAGGGCATATTTTTGGGGTATATCTGAGATAAGTGCAGGCTAAAACTGGCTGAAATAAATAGTGCTGCCCATTGCTAATCTAAGATGAATGTAGGCTACTTTGAGACTGATGCACTTTAACATATCAAACTTGGTTTTTATTCCTTAGCTTGTTGTGCCTTACCTTATTTGTGCCTAGATCAAGATTGGTTAGGTAGATTTGGAGCTGGAGGAAGTTGGGAGAGTTGGCGCCAGCAACAGACTGGCAACAACAGTAATTCAGGTGAGATTTCATGATCAAATTATCATGTCAATATTGTACAGATGGCAAATGTGTGCCAATGCAGTCCTCCACAAAGTGTTAAGACACACACTAACATGCACTGGAGGGGGCCTAGTAGACCCCCTTCTCATCTCAGGAAATCGCAGAAAATCTCAGAAAGAAAGAGACTTTGAAAACGCTGGTTGGGGTGTGTTGCTTACTACCAGTGGTGGTAAGCAACACACAGGACCTGAACTGCATGGGTTAAGCAGGACTTTGACTACACTGGATCTTTCTTTGGTATGAGACTTCCAATACCTCTGTAGGTACCTATTAGGCCAATAGACATAATTTTACATCTGTGCAGGGTAGTTGCCTCAGAGTTTTTACTGCAAGAAGGAATGAACAGGCAGGTGATAATCAGGTGTTGGGGGAAAATTTTAAGCATTTGATCTGTCTATAAAGTGCTACCTAAGGTCCACTTTCCAACACATTTTAGGTAGATCCAAATCCTATGTTGACATTTACATTTTTGTCCCTTTTGTTGATATGTGAGATGAAGTTCAGTGGGGGGAAGCTGTGATCAGGGTTCCCAATTGTGTGTAGGTGCATGCTCCCATTCATAGATTAGTTCCCAATAATAATTATTTTCATGATAATTGCCACATTTAATCATGGGGAAATGTACCATAATTGGAAACACTCCTTCCAAAATGGAAACTTTTTCAAAAAGGGAAATGCATGTCATTGGGGGGAAACTGCAGTCAGAGTTGCCAATAAAAGTTATGATCCCAATACTGGAAACAATGATCCATAATTGAAATTTTCCTTCCAAAACATAAACATGATCTAAAAATGAAAAACAGTTTAATACTTTCATGCAGTAATGGCTTGGTGCTTGAACCTTGTCTGTTGCAAAAAGTAAGAGACAGGTAGATGATATTCAGCATATTGGAAATAGTATTCAAGTATACATTATAATTTCCGTTTTGTGACAGAGGAGGCATACGTCGCATTGAGTTTGTGCGCCAGCATACTTTCTCCTCTGCCGGGCTTTGTCCCCTGGATCCGCCTATGGTACCAGTGGCGGATATAAGGAGGTTATGGGGCTCACGAGCCTCCTAAATTTCGAGGGGACCCCTCCGAGATGTCTACTAATATCTGTATAAGCAAAGGCTGTTCGGAGGCTATAGCGGTGGACAGTGGCGGGTACAGGACTTTTTGGGGTATGAGCAAGGAGTTCGAGCCTCCTCGCCATTGCCTCACATTAGCATCAGCCTATGCATTTACTAGACAATAACATGGGGGAGGGGGGCTCGAGCCCTAGTCCCCTTGTATCCGCCACTGGCAGTGGGGGAGGTTTGAGTTTTCTAGTCTCCCCAAAATAAGCCCTGGTCCCGCAACCGCGTGGTACCTCAAACAATTTGTTCCGTCTCGCTAAGAAGCCTCCATTGGAAAGACCCGTACTTCGTATTTTCACCTAAGCAACGATGACGTGAAGGATGAAATTACTATGCTATTACACCGATAATGACTCTTAAGAGCAACGGAACATCACTGCGAGAAAAGCCCCTAAAATCCCTGCAGGCCGGTCTTAGGGCTGCAGAAACTCTGTACTGGCTAGAAATATGATCAAACTTGTCAACTAAGCCATTTCTGACGTTTTTCAGTCATTTGCAAGCTCTACTGACCATGTCAAATATACCCAGTTTGCCAATACTTCAAGCCGCAAAACGCCTGCGGCATCGTGGCGATGACGTCACCGCCTCAAAATGCCAGGCAACTTGAACGGGGGCTGGCCTAGATGACCTCTCTTAGGTCATCCATATGAAAATACCGGAATATATGCTGTAGTGCTGGGTATGCCCATTATGTGGTATCAGTTTCAATCCGATCTCTTCCTTACTTATGACACCTTAAACATTTTTGGAGGTGAATTTACTTAACCTGCACTGATGACCTGACCTGAGATGACCCAACCTTAAAATTTTGGAGAAAGCTTTCGGATGGATGGATAAGGTATGGCAAGTACGGCGGCGCTTCACGCCGCCGTTTTTTTCGTGCTAGCGGTAAAACCCGCGGGGGTGTTCAAACACCCCCACCGGGGCGAGGGTTAAAGTATGAATGTGTGAACAAAATGTTGAAATCGTAGTACGATATATTCTTAACACGCGCCCCGCTGGGAGGCGAAATTCGCCCCCTTCCTGGTGTTCCCCAGATAGCTAAAAAACGAAGAGACGCAGAACAACGAAACTTACAGTACCTTATCCCTGTTCAATTCTACACATCTGACCAATTTTTTTAGTTAAGGTCATGTAAGATCAAAAAGCTATTCAGGGTCAGGTGACCCGACCTCAAAACCTAAAATTACGAGTTTGAGGCAGCGCCCAGGGAACATTAGCAAACCGATCAGTTTGAAACTTCCACAATATGATAAGGTCATTAGGGTCTACAAATCTGTTTTCTCGGAATTTCGATATTGTTGTCCTAAGGTGGGGTCAATTTTTTGGTCACCCGATTATAAGTCTATGGTGAAAAATAGAATGGGCTCGTTTTCAGCACATACTGGATAGATAAAGCTGAAAGCCTCAAAATGTCTATTCTTACCACGATCTTAACCATAAATTTGAGTTCTTGAGAATCTGACCTCTCAAAGGTCATATCAGGTCACGGGAGCGGAGTGATTGTTTTGCCAATAACTTCTCACTGCATTGAGATAAGACTTCCATTTTGCCGCATTGTGTTCTATTGTCACGGGAGCCGATTAATATGCAATATGACCATACGGTCACTCTGTGACCCTGATCTAGCTCGAGGTCGGGTATTTTGACTATTTGACCTAGCAAGGCCATATTATATGTCATTAGATTTTCCGCAATGAGACGAATCCAATGATGCATTAAAATTTGCTCTAGCTTCCTGGGGAAGATCTGAGAGGGAAACGTACACTGCTCTGTTGTAAGCCTATGGATCCTTCTTTGAACTATACTGACCTCAATATTGAACTGACATAAAAATCCTTCTTATAAAATCTCTTCGTCTTGTCAGAGCTTTCGAACGCCGCCCGTAATTTTGTTTTAGCTTTCGTGGGGAACGAGATATGGAGGGGCGCAAACGCCAGCGGGGCGCGTCTGAGGGACCCCGCGGGCGCGTGTTACGTAGCCGTAGCTTAAGTATCGTAATTCCGTAGTCGATGAAATATAACGTAGCGTAATTCTGCAGCGTAGTTTTGGCCAAATAGCCGTAACGTAGCGTAATTCGGTAATGCAACGTAGCGTAGGACATCTCTGGCCCTGGACGCATCTATAATCTCTAGACATGGAATAACACAAAATTGAGAAACATTTTTATACTAACGGGTCAAAGTTTTATTGAACCCTCAAAATGGGGTCTTGATTCCCTGAAGACTATAATATCCAGCACAAGAAATGCCCCCCCCACTGACTTTTCCTTAAAAATGCCCTGAGTCTGACTCTTCTGTGACGTCACAGCACGTGCTATTTCCGTTGTTGTTGCTGTAAAACGGCGCAAACCCGCCTCATTCTGTGTGCAAAAGCGATGGGAGCAGGGTAAGGTAAGTGAAGATATAATTGTATGCAATGTATTATAGGATTGATAGGCTGATGCATCGGAGGATGCACATTGCACACTTATGTGCCTTCAATTTAAGAAATATCATCGAGAATATCTTACAAGTCTGTTTATTTGGTGGATAATCTTTATATCTGTTTGCTCTATCTCTACTGGTTTAGATTAAATGACGAAACACCTTCATTTCCATGTTATCCTTTTAGTGACATGCCTTGACCCTCTAGTAACTTTAAATTTGACCTGACCAAAATTGTTCAAATGCTTTAGATAAAGACTTGGAGGGGTTATCCAACACTTTTTACCGTTTTATCTATCTAACATAATTATCGATATTTCAGGGGGCGGGTACCCGCCGCCCCCGTCAAAGTGAAGGTGGCTCAGACCCCAGTCAATGTGCGTGTGAAGGCTGCAGCAATCGGCTGTTGGCTTTGGCTGCAGTCATATGTCGAAAACTCGCAGCTTCTATTGCCTGTAATTATTTACGTCCTGTGTCCTTTTACGGTGCATTTGACCTCCATTTCTCCTCAGAACCCTGTGCTATTATGTACCATGTGCTATACGGGCCCCACATGCGAACATTTACGATGCATTTCCAAAATTTGATCTAATCAATTCGAATCTTTCCAGGGCGTAAACTGATCCTGTTTGTAATATTTAACGTTGAACACTAGCATGATGTTTTTTCTTACATATCTGTGTAAACAACCTGAGCGTGCTGCCTCTGCAAAACATTTTTCAAATTATGAGCAAGATATTCCACTCAACATTGTGAGTACCTCCTATCGTAAGTGTTCAAAAGGCATCAGGGAATTCGGCGACTACGTGCGGGAGTGTTCTCAGTCACCAGTTCGAGTGACTTTGGTGCGGTCTCTCAACCTGATAGTGCCGAAAATGATGCAGAAGCTAGTAAGAGCGCTTTGTATTTTGTCATTACGTGTGTATGACGATAATGTGAAGGCTTTTTCAAGACAGAGCCCACGTGTTTATATCCGAATGTGGCGGCTGCATAATAACTCAGAAAAAAATTGATATGAGTGCAGCATAGAGATCTACTATAACTAGAGCGGACAGCACACCTGTGCGGACGTCAAAATTGAACGTTTTGTTAGTACAAATCTGGGCCTCTGTGGGGAAGCTCGTGACGTTTTACTGAAACACCTCTCTGCCAAGCGTCTGAAAACTTCTGGTTACCAAATAAGTTCTAAAGTTCGTTAAAAAGTTGCGGTTCTGTAGCATATAGGTGATGCTCCTGGAACAGGTCTGAAAATTGAAAATGTCAGTATTTATTTCATTTTCACTACATAGAACAATGAGGCCACTGAAAAACACGATGACTTTTTACATGTCGTCTTCCGGCAAGGTTGGATCTTGTAATAGTTAAGATAGGATCAGCCAATGGTAAAGATCAGGGACTGGTGTGCTTATCATAAATTTGGTGCTTTTGACGATGATCCTATTCTTAATACTTTAAAATTTCAATCATCTATTGAAGAACACTATGCGCTCAGACTTACTCATATAGGAATGCATAGGGTCTTCTAGGCTCCAACAGCGTTGAAATTCACAGTGACTTTTTAGCTAGGTCGGATGCCCAACTTAGATAAGTATCAAAATTAAACACTTCTAGCGGCGGCGGGCTTCGGCATCCATTTCATTCATCGTGCAAGCTTTCATACTTAATTACTTGAACTTATCGAGTCGGCTCCATCTAGTAGATGTGCAGCTATCTGCTGCCTTGGTTTTACATCGTTCCCATGCACCTCATGCTCCATGCACCACAAGCCACCCATTAATCAAGGAGGGAGTCAGGGTTGACAATGTCAGGGTTGACAACGTTGCACAATCAAATATTAGGTGCTCCAATGTTTCATCACCGCTTTGACAGAGGGGGCACACCTGGTTCTCCTGAGTGTGTCTCCTTATAATGCTAGTCGCAACCCAGGATTGTCCAGTCAGCAGATTTATCTTCGTGAGTGTTGCTGGTCTTCCAATGCTGCTGTATCGACTTGCAGGCCGGAAGAGTTCAGGAGCTGCATTTTGCATTCAGGAGTGCATTTTCTTCGGTTACTAGTCTGGGCAACCAGTGAAGACCCATGAGCTTGTTTCCGGCTTCCAGGGTTTCAGTCAGTGCATAGCTCGCTAATGCCTGCTGGGCCATCTTGCTCCAGCGTTCAATAATTACGCTTAGGTTCTGTTCCCCTAGCTCAGCAGTAATATTTGGAAGCTGCAGCCCTTCTAGTTTTCTGTTCCACTGTTGGACAAGGCTGGTTCTCCGATCATCATTAACGGCTCCATGTAGTATCACATAGTAGGTATGTGAGTTCATGTTCCTTTGCTGCATGGAGAAGGAATCCGATAAACTAAAATGTGATTTTCACAATGAAAACCCGGCATGATGGCGCCCCCAGCATGGTGTACACCACAGTCTTCTGTGTCCTTGATGGTAGTCCTTGCATTAGCGGATATATCCGTAATATCATGCCTTCTAGAAACAACATGTCCGTCATGCTCGTCTGATTAACTGCCAGGCTGTAGCTCAGTATTGGCTCCGCATATATTTTCCATGTGGTATAGAGAGTGAGGGGGCTCGTTCTTCTAATACTCAATCCATGGTCAAATCTTGCATACAATGCTCTCCTGGCTCGGTTCATGGAATTTTCGATCCGTTTTTTGGCTACCGCTCGAGGGGACATGGCGATGCCTAGATGGAGGTATTCGGCTGCTTTATCAATAACTTCTTCTCCCAGTCTCCACTCATTACGCGAGCCAGTTCCGTAATCGAGAATCCTGCTTTTTGCTTCATAGAATGTTTTTCATAGAATGCTTGGTAGAATGATTGTCACTTCTTTCACAGCTCAGGCCAAACTGAGAAATTTGACCAGCGCCTTAATACAGCTTAATTCAACAAACGGTTGCTATGACAACGATCTAATGTACCACTAATCCTCGCAATGAATTATGGCTTTCTCTGCCAAAATTATTTAGTGGTGGGCTAAATCCAGAGGCTCTCGTTGAAATTAGCACGTGATTCTCCAATTAACCTGGCCAAGATTTGTACTAACAAAACTTTCAATTTTGACGTCGGGGTATTGAGGTTTTGTATAGGATGTCCGCTCTAGTTATAGTAGATCTCTATGGAGTGCAGAATCTCGGCATCCATGTGTAAAATTATTGCTGATGAAATGCGTGCCGTGATTGAGAACATGTTCCCTGATTATGTGTTAAACTTGTGAACTAATATAAATACAGAAATGCTCATCCACCATTAGTTTTTGCGACCGCATGGGTGGAGAAACGGGCCGCAAGAAAAAGGACGCTAAGATACGCGGTCACAAGTGAGGATTCAACCTACACTAACACCATAAGACGGCATCAATACATATGTATTGCCACCCTGATTTAGAGTACTTCGCAAGAAATACACCGTAAATCAGTGTCAGGTACCCTTGAAATGGTGGTCAGGAAAGGAGTCAGATGGGTGTCGTGACTCCTTTTGATGAGGGTCGTGACTCCTTTCGATTGGAGTAATCTCTTCTCCCAGTCCTACCAAAACTCTTAAATACGGCGTCGAACCCTGTATTGACACCGGATTTGGGGGCAGTGACGCTGCTTGGCGGGGTTGGCCGAACTTCCCTCCAGTTGAGACTTTTGACGGTGTCACCAAATGGCAAAAAGGTGTCATTTTTTATCAGTGTACTCAGTTGACTGCCTCGTGCACTCTGAGATTTGCCTTGGATCCCCTTTGTTTACACGGTCAAAACTATTTATCCCTCCGCATGAAATTCCAGCTGGACGTCAATGTCACACGTATTGTTTGTGTTGTATTGCTAACGAGTGTGTGTCATTTGAAAAGTCTTGAAAGTTGCAACGTGTACCCTGATGCCGAAAAAAACTAATGACTTGAAATTGGTGCCTGCAATTTGTTCTCCAAGCATATTCACGCGCCATACTCATTTAACAAACTCATGTTTTCCAGTGCTATCGACAACGCACACTCCCATTCTCAACACCACGCATGCAGGTTTTGTAATGCGCCACGCGGCTCTTCCCCCAGCGAGGCATGAGCTCGACACCAGTGGTGCCCAGCGTGACCTCCCTAACCTTTGTGGCCTCAGGCAAGCGGCAGTCGGCAGATGACGACCGCTGATTGGTGTGGGGCGCGTTCACTTGTATTGCTAGAAATTTAGATGACATTTATGGATGAAAATGATAGAGCTTAAGCCACGGACCAGGAGATGTATCAATATCATATTTTCAAACATTCCTCGACATACTTTGCTCTATATTGGCTTGATTATCTGCTGCACCATCCGAGGCTGATCTTTGGTACAGGCGAGACGACGACATACTCAGCACGAGCTAGCCGGCGGCCGAGTTTGCTCAAGTCTGAGGTGTCCATTAAGTGTCTGCTATGTGTAGAGGAATGGACCCGGCCCCTAGGGTAACCGAGGGAAGAGGAGAGAGGCATGCAATTATACTTAAAGTTAACAATGGGACCAGTGATAGAGAGAGGTCACTAATAGAGTACGCTGCGAAAGTACAACCAGATGATAAGCCAGAAGAAGAAAGCACGTGCTGCTTTGATCCTTCATCATCATCATATTTGAGGGTTTCGGGTGCTGCGATATCTAGGTTCATATGGTGCCCAGTGCTTTGCCCCGTGTTGGATGGTGAAAAGGCACAAAACTTCATTCGGAACTCAAAACGTTTTCGATATTTTAGGGCTTTTTATCTTTCTTAAGTCATAACGCGAAAAACAAAACTCTATGGCGAGACGCAAAACTCATAGGCGACAGAACTTGTTTATCTCAGGAAGGCACTCTTAACCTTTGCCCCGATGGGGGGTGTTTGAACACCCTCTTGGGTTTTCCAGCAGTACGAAAAAACGGAGGCCTGAAGCAGCACCGTACTTGACACAACTTATCCTGAATCAATTCCGCAACTTTTGTCAAGATTTTAAGGGTAGGTCATCACAGGTCAGGTCACTAGCGCAGGTCAAATGACCTCACCTCCAAATTTGTTTTAAGGTTGCATAAGTAAGAAATGGGGGATTTTTTTGGACTGAAACTTATAGCACATAGTGGGCACACAGAGTGTTACAAAATACACTCCTGGATTTTCATATCAATGACCTAGGGTCGGGTACGGCTCGTGACCTCTTCATTGGAAATGCATATGGAAAGAGGAAATGGGCTGTATTTGAGTAGATACAGCTGATAATACCCTCATATTCTCCAAGTCGTAGTATATTGGGCCCTTTTTTAGTTTCAGGCTGCTATTTTTTACCTGTAACCTCTGAGAGGTCATCTGGAGCTACTTGAGCAGTTTTCAGATTTAAGGCAATAACTTTGCATGAAATGATGACACAGCTTTTATTTGGTAGCATTGCGTTTGGATTGCAATTGCGAGTCAAGTGATATGCATTTTGACTATGCTGGGTTAAAAAGTGACCCTGACCTAACCTGAGGTCCGGTCGTTTTTGTGTTTTGACCTAGTACAGTCATATCATACATCATTTGATTCGCCGTAACGAGAGGGAGTGGTTAGTGCCTAAAAAACAATTCTAACTCCATACTGTCAAACGCTAAAGCCCGGAAAGTCTTCTCTAACATGCAACCTTCTTTGACTTGTCATGACCTCAATATTGACCTGAGCCAAAAAGTGAAAAATGTAGTTTGTTCATGAATTTGTATGAGCTATCCATATTCATTTCGCTGGGCCCTGAGCAACTTATGAACAATACTCCTAAAGCTCTGGAAAAAGTAGAATAAGTGACAGCGGATAAATCATATACTTACCAGTCAATTAGAGCGTCCTGTTCATTGGGGAGGCTTGGGAAGGCCCAGAATAAGTCACTCGTGTTCAGGCGCACGAGAAATGGGATAATAAATTCACCCCCATACGCTGCAATTCCAAAACTATGAATTCGATCAAGCTGAAATTTTCGACAAACGTTCGGGCTGATCTAAAAGAAGATTACAATACTTACATTTGGGGCCGAATACTACGTTTGCAGGTGCTCACCCCTCATTGATATCTTAAAAGCATGCGGACTCGATTAGGCAAAAATTTTGTATATGCATTTGCGATACCAAAATGCGACAACAATGCATTAGGTGTATAGCATTGTTCCTGCGACAGAACTCACCTGGTGATGTGAAGATCGCGACGCTTGAAGGAGAGAAGAGGTGTGACCAGTGGAGGTGTGTCCCAGCATCACCTCTGAATGCCTGGTAAAATACAATATATAGGAGTTGTAGTTAATCGAAACACCTTCTGCTGCCGTGGTGTGCCAAGGTGGATGACGCCGCCTAAACGCACTCTGCAGACTTATTCAGAGGAACCACCGGGACTTCAACCCGGGACACTTCCCGCAACACACAGGCGCCTAGGTCTACTGATCATCCTGTCCGCCTGATAAAAGCAACCCTGAGCCTTTGCTGTTGGCTCCGATTGATGTTTTTTACTTTTTCGTTTTTCATTGGTTAGTGGCCTGCCAAAGCTTTCAAAACCTTGAAGCCCCTCCTAGTTTTGAAAGCAAGGAAGCTAGCTTTGAAAGAAAGGGAGCAAGAATAAACGTAAAAAGGAAAACTGTTATAGCATATCTACCTTCATCGAGAGTGATATTGGGTGTCAGCGCCTTAAAGTCAACTCCTCAGGCTCGGACGAGATTTGGGCCCGTAAAAGCAAAACACAAATACCTCCCATGCAACCGTTTCAGCAAATGAACAGCATCTAACGGCACAAGAATGAAAGAATGTTTGCTGACAATGCTGTTGCATTGATACTCTCCATCCTGTGTAACTTCAAGCTAAATTGCTTCAGCAGCGCCAATAGCACCGTTCAGAAAACCACTTGTATCGCACTACGCGCTGAGATTGGATGTTTCAAACATGCCAATGTCCATGTTTCCCACTGTACAAATACAAGACCGCACGGATTGCCCACTGCTCTGCAGCGCTATACAAAACCTTCCGGATCACACCACAGCTCAAGCTACGTTGGCAACCGGCAGGCAGTGGCCGCGCGAGGCGTCTACTGCGAGGCCGCTGATTGGTCGCCTGAGGGTTGGCAGGACGACCTTTCGCCCTGTCGCTGACTTTGCGGTCGAGGAGCTGAGGTTCCTAGTTCAGGCTGGTACCGTTCATGTTGGGGGGATTGAAACGGGCTTTTGCAGTAGCGTAGCAAAATTATGAACCCATCGAACATTGATAACGCGTATTGAGCCAACGCTTTATCCAGCGTTTCACGAAATGTTGACAATGGTTGTAATGACTAAGTGCATTGATCTGGGATCAGGGGCGCACCCAGGGGGAGGCACAGGGGCACGTGCCCTCCATCGGTGCCGGAGTGCCCTTTGATCGCTAGACGGTGTAGCCCGTTTGGGCCGTGCTGCTCGAAATTTATTGCCCTAAGCCGTTGAAGTTCAACGCATCGAATTTGCATCTATAGATTTGCACCTATCAATTTGCATCTATAGATGCAACTAGACAGCATTTAACGATTAAAACTATTGTTTGACAATTTAGTGCCTTTTTGGTCAGCTAAGGCATTCTTTCGCCTTTCCATGCACCCGGTAAGAGTACGTAAGTGCACGTGATCTGTAAGAACCAGGTGAGAGCACGTAATTTGTAAGAACCAGGTAAGAGCACGTAATCCGTTTCCAGCTAATGCCTCATCGTCGCGAACAATCGTACGGGCGGAGCTAATCTGGTGCCCCTTGAGCTCATCTGGTGCCCACTGAGCTGGTTTTGGCCCCTTGAGCTAGTCACGTGCCCTCGAAGCTAATATGGTGCCTCCTGAGTCAATCTGGTGCCCCTGAGCAAATTATTGTGCCTTTTGAATCTATATAATGCTCTATGAGTAGTATGATGCCTCCGAGCTTGCCTGGTGCCCTATTAGCTGTTTAAGTGCTCCTTGAGCTGATCTGGCCCCCCTGACCTGATATCATGCCTCCCGGAGTTGATCTACTGTCCCCTGAGCCAATATAGTGCCTCATGAGCTGATCAGGTGCCCCCTGAGCTGGATATTGATGCCTCCTTAGATGATCTGGTGCCCCTGAGCTGGTCTGGTGCACCCTGAGCTGATATATGCCCCTGCTCTGGTCTGGAGGCTAGGAGCTGATTTGGGCCCCCAGGCTGATAGATCTGGTGCCTCCGAAGCAGATATGTAGCCCCTGAGCTAAACTAATGCCCCCTGATACAATTTGGTGCCTCCTGAGCCCATCTGATCCCTCTGAGCTAGTCTGGTGCCCCATGAGCTAATATGGTGGCCTCTAAGCTGATCTGGGCCTCCTTGGTTGATTACGTGATTTCCTAAACAGCTCTAAGGCACTGAGCTGAGCTGGACCCACAGAGGTTGGTGAGGGCCCCTGTGATGGTATGGGCTACTGGTCTAAGTCAGGAGTCCTGAGTCAGGAGGCACTTACTTAGACTTACCTATGGGCTGATCTGGTGTCCCCTGAGCAGCTCTGGGGCTCCTGAACTGATTGGACCTCGAGCTGGTGAGGGATCCCTGTGCTAGTTGGTGCCCCTGACTTGATCTTGCCCCCTGACCTGACTTAAGGCCCCTGAACTGATCTGGGGCCCCAATAGCTGATCTGGGGTCCAAGAGCGGATCTGGGTTCTGGGGGTACCCTGAGCTGGTCTGGCGCTGAGCTTGTGAGAGCCCCTTAAGTTGGCCTGAGGCCCCTTGAGGTGATCTGGTGTCTTAAACTGTTTTGGGGCTCATTGAGCTGGTTCAAGGCCCTACGAGCCTATCTGGGGCCCATTGAGCTAGTCTGATGACCCTATATCTGGGGGCCACTGAGCTAGTCTAGTCCCTGGGTGAAGCATGAGCTGCTCTGGGGGCCCTGATCTATATCAGGGGCCCCCTGAACTGGTCTTGAATAGACAAAGAATAAGAACACAAGGCCAACTCCCATCATCACGGGGCGGGGTCACTGAGCTAGTCTAGTCCCTGGAGGCACAACTGGGGGATGAGGGAAGCTGCTCTGGAGAGCTCTGATCCACACTAGGGGGCCCCAGAGCTGTTCTTGAAAAGATTGGGAAAAGAGCACAATGGAAACTGTCCTTATAAAATGGAGCTATCGAGGAATAAGGCATCGCTAAAACGGCTTGTGATGCCTAGGCACTCCTGGTTATGTAAATTGCTAATTATAATGGTGGATTCTGGGGAGGGGTAATACAAAGGCATGTGCCCCCTGGGCTCAGAGCACAGTATCCCTAAACCAGGATTTCTACCAATTAATTTAAATGAAGAACTAATTTTCAAAATTTTCAGCCCTGTCAGATCATCCCCATCCAAACCACTGGCCTGTATACCTTTTCTTTACTCTTAACTGGAACCAATCCTCTGAAAATATGGAACTTTATAAACGCGTTCAAAAGGTACCTCCCTTATTATTCCGGCAAAACAAATTATTATTCCAAAGACTCTATGCCACTCCTCCTCCCACGGCCATTGTGGGAGGCGAGGAACTTAATCCGCGTTCAACCAGGGCTCACTCGTCACGAAAAACCAGTGGGCATAACAAATGAATTTTCGACTCCAATATGTCTTAGCTTGCACATGGTGACAGATTTCGTAGGCTCCGCCGATTTCTCTGATGCTAAGAACTTGCATGAGTAGGCTGTTTTGCCCTTAAATCTATCCATCCAAAATAGTCGAGTTTTGGCTACTTTCATGACATTTTGGTGACACTTGTTTTCTTTCTTTTTTCGGTTTTAATTGAGTTTTCCTTCTCCTCAATGCTTGATTTGTATTTTTCTTGAACCAAATGTGCCCAAAAATGGTAAAAACAAGGATATTGTAACTTTTTAGGTTACGTTAAAAAGTTCTCCTTTTCTCCTGGGGTGCCCCTCAAAGTTGGTGTGCCCCCCCATACCAAAACTCTGGCTGAGCCCCTGTCTGTGATGATATAGCATTCAGTACGTTATCTCGTGCACAATATAACTATAACTTCGCAAGCGGACAAGCTAGAAAAGGAGGCTGGACTTCAAACTTGGAGACAATTTGACACCACGATTGCCAATAAAATGAGCCAATGGTGTCAAGCAGTGCGGATCCAGAAGGGACACCAATCCGGACATGCCCCTCCCCCGAAGTGGTCAAATTTTACCTAGTTACTTTTAACCTATTTAAGCCAATTAAAAACACTTCTTTTCACAATTTTTCCCTAGTCACCCTCCCCAACGTTGCACCTAGATTCACCACTGGTGTTAGGTGTCGGCATTTCCAAGCCAACTGCCAATGCGACTGTGAATTGCGTGGTACATCAGGGCCCGAAAAATATTGGAGGGCGTATCTGTCCGATAAATTACAGATTGAAAACATCGACCTTGATAACTGTCGGTACGGTACCACTTGCGAGGAAAAGAAGAATGCTGCTGATAAACGAAAAAACAGGCATGTAAACATATTTTACCTGGCATTCAGAACCTGATAAGATCAGATTGGTGTGTGTGCGTTTGTGTGGTTTGGTGCCTGTCTTACTCCCTGTTATCTGGCAAGTATCCGACCGTAGATATATATAATCTGGGCTACAGTGGTACTACGGACAAAGGTTTCCAGGTGCTTCAACGCTGTATATAGGGCAATCATGAGCCCGAGAAAACTAGATACCTTAATTAGTTAGTTTGGTTTCTTAATAGGCCTTCCCAGCTTGGCTCATTTGTCCGCCTCCAAAGCATCGTGGTAGAATTTAAGTTGGAGAAAACTTAAGGGAGAAACAAAATGTAATTTGGAGCCTGATTATTTCTAATCTAAGGGAGAAATGTGTGAAGTGACTTTCAAATTTAGTATTGGGTGTCGGAGGGAACAGCACTCCAGTGTTAAATTTAAGTGGTTGCATCAGGTATGATACTACCAGTGCCTAAAAGTGAAGTGAAAACGCAGAACTAGTGCAATGTTCAAACAATATGTCCGAAAACTCAGGGCCTGTCTGAAAGATTTCTGAATCTGCCTCTATGATTTACAAGTTTTGAAGTGGTCTTAAAACTGACCATTATCTGCCACGTTTTTATTTATCTTAGTCCTGAATTATTATTGTGTGTATAAACACATCGACAAGAATAAACACATCTATCAATGTGTTTATTTTTGCAATATTAATTCAGCACTAAAATAAATAGAAGGACTTGGCAGATAATGGTAAATTTTAACACCACTTCAAGACTTGTAATTACAAAGCTGCTACCAACATTGTTCCGCTTACTTACTACCTATTATTTAGTTTGGTCTTTGACGGGACCGGTTACCGATTGGCACAATTACACTGGATAGATGAGGAACTTCTACTTGCTCTATTTACATACCGACCTCGGGAACGGACTTATCGACTCATGTAGCCGAGAGTCCACCCTCGGAACTCCCAATTGCATGAGTCGATAAGTCCGTTTGCATGGTCGCCAGTCGGTGCGTAAACAGAGTGTTCTGAGCGACTTTTGATATATCGCCGTACAGAATATCTATAAGTATGCAGTGACAGATCCAGGGGGAGGCAACGAAGGCATTCCCTAAAACCGAAAATCTTGGGGCAAAACTGTGTTTTTGCCCTTCCCACAAAGCTGTTGAGCTCCTTTTTGCCCCGACTACTTTTAACCCTCGTCCCACCGGGGAGGCCATCGATGGCCCCCTAAGGTTTTTCTTCGGGATAGCAGAAAAACGACGAGGCGCAGCACCACGGTTGAGGGCTCTACCTCTTACCCTATCAATTTTCCCACCATCTCTGAAATGTTTTACCCCAGGTCATCCAAGGTCAGGTCACCAGGCGAGGTCAAACAATGTCACCTCACTTCAACTTTTGAGCTCTATAAGAGCTACATTTCTTAGTCGATCGATTTCTAAATTCCTACACTGCATAACCCCTTCAGGGTCTACAAGTTGTATATCCGGGATTTTTTGATTTCCTGGTCTAAGGTCAGGTTACGAGATGACCTCTCCCATTACAAAAGCATGGGAAAAAGCTGTCTTATGATCTAAAAGTCACAAAAACGATTTAAAATGCTCGGTTTGCTCAGAAAAGCGTTCTTGAACAACTTTTCACGGATCCCAGGGGCTATATTTTCCCGTTGAGCTCTCCAAGGTCATCCAATGTCACCAGGGGTGAAAAACAGTATTTTGACAATAAATTTTGACTTAATCAAGCTAGAGCGCTGAATTAAACATCATCGTGTATGTCCCGTTACTGGCTTTCATGTGATATACGGCAAGGTCACTTCCTGACATTTTGTGACCCAGGTCATAGTAGGTCACGAGGTGACTTCTGGAGGTCAAACCACTGGCGGGAGGTCATGACGTTCCACATAGCGGATAAAGATATGGCATTTCTCTATCAAATTTACTCTACCAGATCTCAATAGCTCTAATGGCATAAGAGTTATGCCCAGTTTGCTTAATCATTGCATATTTGAGTGAAAACAGCCTATCTTGACCTAACGTAACCTCTGGAAGTAAAACCATTGACCTGAGCGCTTAAGCATGTAAAATAATTTCTTACTGAATTCATGCGAGCTTTCTAATGCACTGCAGATTTGCGCTAACCCCCATATTTTCGGAGTTAGGAGGGCATCGATGGCCCCCGGTTGGGGAGAATGTGGTGCCGGACCTCCGGTGGAGCGCGGGTTTATGTTTATAAGGGTTGGGTGCTTCAACTCCCAACATCAAACAGAACCAGTAACCTTCGGTGTAAACATTGAGTCTTGGGTAGCAAAACAATCATCTTGTAGCTACACGTTTGACCCGCGAGTTTTTTTTGTTTGTTTATCAACTATTGGGTTTCTTCTTCTTTGGCTTGCCTCCCCAAACCTGCCGGCTAAATCCGCCACTGTAAGTATGTACCTTTAAATCTACCATAGTCTTTCTCCAGTAACGAGTAGGGGTGGCGCAAGCACCCGATGCTATTACCCTGCGTTTGTTTTAAATTTCGACTGTGGCTTTAGCTAACCTGGTTGTTCAAAACGACAATTATTCAACGTTCAAACGACGTTTCTTTGATGCTTGATTCGCCCATGAAAAACGCTTCTGCTTTTTTTGTAATGCTTGTCTGATGGGTTTGTAGCTCACACTACGTTAATGTCCAGCGCATGTATTTTGACAAGAAGTTGACCCGCTCTGACTTTGAAGCTGAATATATTGAGCTCAAGTGTTAGAATTTTCCTAGTGTAAATGGCCAAGCCAGAACCTACCGCTCAACCTGGCCGTTACCAGCTCACCTCATGGCAGAGATAGTCAGGTGATAGTTCCAGTGTCCCTGTTCTATGAATATCCCTTCATTTTCAAAGTTTTCTCTTTGAGTGCAGTTCCGTGCGAGCCCACCTCCAGCGTGGGCGTTCGGCCTTGTGACGCTGTGCTTGCTGCGGCCCGCGCGCCGGCGACCGCCAGTGATAAGGAGACATGCGTCACTGATGTGGGCAGAACTCCCGTGACAAAGTTCGCCCAATCAGGCCCAGCTCTGGGAGGCAGAGCGCTGGAAAGCTATTCAGACGCCCTGCTAGCTCTGCTCTGTAACCCATAACGCCTGATTAGATGCTTACGGCGGATCAGACTGGCTGGCGAAATGAAAGGCCTTCAGCATACGGACGGTAGGCAATTATTTCATGGCAGTTGCTGAATGAAGCTGAAGATATCCTTGTAATGGCTTGCAGAGATAAATTCCTAAGTTCGTCTAGCAGTTCAAAGGAGATTATGTGGCTTATCTCACCAAGAACACCACCTCAAACAAACACGTCATGTTTTATCCACACTACGACCTCAACCAGAAGCCACCGTGCTGTGTTGAAACACTGACAAAAGACTAGTCACACACGTCAGTGTGTGACGGCATCAGCCGAGTCTCTCCCAGCCACTGCCGCGTGATTCCACTCACATCAGCAGAGACTCCTACACAACCGCTGCTCGGAACGGGCCCGGCCGAACCGTCTCAGTCCCATGGGAGCCTTCTCCCCTGAGCCGCATTTCAAATCCAGCTCTGTGTACACTGTACAGTAATAGCTCGAACTATAATAAACTTGAGTCACGCGCACAAGTTGTTCAGTTGTCGTCACATGCATGCGTCTAACAGAACACAACGGTGGATTCGTCACCCATCCGACCTTCTGCAATGTCAGCCGCCTTCATTTAATACATGTATGCTCTTCAACATACGGAGATCCATGGCTTCCTATCGGATGAAACAGCCGCCGCCTCGGTAGCTCAGTTGCTAGAGCGTTGGGCTCCGGCCCGCTGCTCGGGAACATGCAGTGACAGTACATGCACAGGCTTGGAATCGATTCCCCTGAGACGCTGCGGCGCTAAATATTTACCCTAAGTAGGTCTACTGCCAACAGTCTGGTGAGAGGTTGACCTGAGCAGGGCAGTTTTAACACCCGCACTGGAGGGGGTCTGACACTAACGCGCACTGGAGGGGGCCTGGTAGGCCCCCCTAGGATCTCGGAAACTAAGAGGCACAGAAAAACGAAATTTGAGAGGTGGGTGGGGGTTATAGTTATCTACATCATAGCTAATTTTTATTGACCTAGATCATTATCTTTAAGGTCAAACGAGGTCATAAAGGTCAAAACTTGGCCATGCTGGGGACCGACCGGTAAATGCCGTGATTATGTGGGAAAATGGCGGGAATAAGCTAAAGGCGGACCAGGGTCATATAGAGAAGGTCTCAAAGAGCCTTCCGTTCAATTTTGGGATCAAGTTCATTCAATGTCATTGACCTGTAAGGTCACAATACAGTATACTACTTATAATGAACACTTTGACTAACACTATAGTCACTGTTTGGCGGGAAATGAGGATTGACCTTTTCAAATGACCTTTGACCTTGCCCTTTGACCTTGACCTTGGTATTGGGTACCTTATTGATGACGTCATAGCATAATGTACATCAGACCGGGTAACGTCATTTGACCGGAAGCACTGTGGTCAGTGACCTTGAAATTGCAGATATGACCTTGAACTGTGACCTTTGACCTTGACCTTGACCTTCATGTGAGGTGACCTTGACATATAATTCCGGTTATATGGTGTTATGACTTCACCACTCGGTCTCCAATGCAAGCTAACTGGTCCGACCGCGCGATTACGGCGATCTCAAAATGCAGGTCTAACTTCAAAAGCCTATAAGTCAAAACATTTTTGACCGATTTTCAAACAAATCTTCACCAATCGACGCGCTATTAAATTCTATTTAATGTGGCAAAGTATCGTGTTTCGGCTACGAGCAGTTCTCCGGCCACCTTGGAAAAACAGGTGGGGGGAGGGGCGGGCCTCCGAGGCCCCCTCCAGTGCGCGTGTTAAGGGACATTTAACTTTGGCCTCTAAATTAAGCCTCCAGTGCGGAAGATGCTAGTTCGGGTGATAGGGTCGAGGTCTCTGTCACAAGTTCCTTGGTGACTTAAGTGAGGCTTCGACTCCAAAAACTGAACTTGTAACAACCTGGAGAAATGTTACAAAAAGGTGAGACATTTTTATCGCGCCACAAGTCTGGAGGCCTGCAATCCCAGAGTGTGGGCGGCGTTACCCGCACCTCCCCAGGGGCGGGAAACAAAGGTTCAGAGCACTCCGGCACAGTTCAGGGGGAATCGGGGCGCGGGTTGTGTACACAAAATACTCAATTGGGGAACACCAACGCCCTCTTTGCCTTTCGGATCAAACTATGCCTTCGATAAATTCATTCATGTTGACTACATTCTCCATAGAATAAAACAAACACATCCTTAGTCTAAAAGGCACTGGTAAAATCACATGATCTGCCGTGTACACAACAGAAATAGAGAGGAAACAATATTGCGAGGAAGAAAAAAAAACATCACCCAAAACCATACTTATCCAGAAATCTTGATCTCACTCCGTGACACAAACTGTCTAAATTAAAATCTGAGTTAAGAGCATTTTCAATTGTTGTTCTTTTTACATTTGAGAGAAAATGACATGCAGGTATCATTATAATTCGGGTATAAGCGGAGTTTAGGTTTCTAAGCCATCACGGTAGTCTTCTATTGAAGACAACGAACTCCAGCTGATAAAAGAGAGCCAACTCCCACTAAAAAATACATTAAAAACGATAATAAACATATACTTTTCCAGATTATCATTTCAAAACTTCCAAAACACGATTACACATTTTTCAGTGATAATTACTATTTCAAAAAACAACGCCGTTCGAAAATATACTTCCTAAAATGGGCAATGACATCGTACAATGCCATGTCTCTCTGACTCTACGACAAATTACATTTTCAAATATACCTCCCCGGCATGAACAGACAGAGCCACCGTCGGTCCTTTTCACATGCATGTGTTTCCAACGCATATTGGGGATAATGAAGTGATAATACGGGAACAAAAGTACACGATTTACTACGCACCAATAATGACTGGGCTCTCTCTCTCACTCACTCACTCACTCACTCACTCACTCACTCACTCACTCACTCACTCACTCACTCACCTACTCTTTATTCCCCTAGCACCGGAGGCCAGGTAGAGACGGCGGAAACCATGGTCGAATTCGAGTAAGCTCATTGGCCCGGCAGTTTTAAATACAAGTATTCTAAACCGCGGTATTAACAATGAAATAATTTACATGGTCGGATTCTTGCACACACAAGATCTCTCACAATACCAAAGACTCATTAAACGAACGCAAAACGTCAAGGTAGTTCACAAATTGTTTATACAAAATATGACTAGCCCCATGGAAACTGGCCTATGCACCATTGATGGGTATTTTGGTAAGATATTCTCAGTCAGACCCAGTACTGATTTTTCCTAAGAATAGGGTTCCGTGGCTGGCTTGCGCTGACTTCAGAGCCGTCATGACTCCAGCCGTCCTCTAAGAACTGTCTGTCTGTGTCGACATCGTAGGAGTACTTCTGATCTGGCGGCGGCGCGCCCGTGTATAAGGCAGTCACTGTGCACTGCGGCACGCTCGGAGACATATCCCGCTCCGGCCAGGAAGGCTCCAGAAGCCTCGGCTGCTCCAGGAACCTCGGTCTCGGAAGACTGCCGTTGGCGGAGGACACTCGTAAGCGCGGTGTGGAGAGCTCGTGGCGGGGCAGGGTGGAGATGGTGGAGGGCCGCGGTAGGGTGGAGTTGATGAAGTCGGGCGTGGAGGCGCGACTGACGGACCGAGGACTGCCGTTTAACTGGCGGTCGCCGGCAAAGTCGTCCAGCCGCGTCGGCGCGCAGTTGTCGGCTTTCTGCTGTCTGTGTCTGCGCCGATCAGTGGCGCACTTGATGACAATAAGAAGCAGGATGGAAGTGGCGACAACGCCGGCTACAACACCGCCCACCAGGATGTAGTCCCGGTGCAGGAATGGCTCGGGATCGGGCTGGCGACCCCGTCCCACCACCGAGTTCACTCCCGGAGTGGTCTTGTCTGCTTCCAGCACCTCTGCGCTCACCAGCCGCACGTCCAGCTGGCCCAGAGCCGGCTGAACCCTCTCGGCAGACAGCTCGAACCTCACTGCGTCCGACAATGTCTCATTGCCGTCCAGCGGCGTGTCGACCGGCACGAAGAATATAACATTCTGCGTGACGTCAGAGTGTCTGAATGACGTCACGTTCCACGCCCGAGCATTGCGCTGTGCTCTTCCGCGTCGATGAAGGATTCGTGTCACGTGACCAAATCTCGGAGACTGAACTAAGCTATAGCGAGGATCACTGCCCAAAAGTTCGGCCAGTTCCGATGCATTCAGTACGTCTATACTGATGAGGGCTGGAACACCGGGCGCACAACGTAGCACTGATGTCGCAACCAACGGCTTCGCCTTCAAAGCAAACGTCTCGTTTCGCACCACGTTGTACTCATTATACACCGTCGCCACGAACGAGTCGTTACCAACCAGCATGTTCATCTGGGTGTAGGACACGCGTCCCGAGTCGATGTCACCCTGGGTGAACTTGGTCACCACGCTGTCCTCCACGAACAGCCTGCCGTGGGACGGCTCCACCGTCACGTTGAAAATGACGTCAGAGCGTCGTCCGTTGGTGTCGGCTAGTATCTGGTCGGCCGTGAGGACCACGCGGCTCTGACCCTGCGTAATAAGAACCGGCTCGTTTCTCACTATGCTGAGCGATAGAGGCACAGTGGTGATGATGAAGCCGGTCACGAGCGGACTGTGCACGCCGTCCCACACACGGAAGAAGAACTGGTCGTTGCCGAGAGAGCCATCCTGCGAGAACATCAGCCGCTCGGAGTCGATGTCAGCCTGCGTGAAGTTCTGAACGCGTGTCCGAGGCGATCCTTTGATGAATACTCGACCGCGCGTCGGTCCGTTGATCACAGTGAACAGGATCTCCGACGGAGAGTTATCCGGATCGGTGACCTGGAGGTTTTCACGCTTAATCACAGCTGTTTGCTTCTGCACTACTGTTATTCCAGGCGACGCGGTCACTAGCTTGAACTTTTGGTCGTTAACAGGAACGACAGTGATGTTGACCGTGCCGTTGTAAAGAAGCACCGATGACGCAGCCGTGGACAGTAGCAGACTGTACCCGAAACTGTCGCTGACCGTGTCCGAGTGGTCGTGACGGTACGTCAGCCTCCTGCCAGAAATATCCTTCTGCGTCAGCAGCGTCTCCCTGATGTCGTCTCCCCCGCGCAGCTGCAGTTTACCGTGCTTGGGAGGCGTGGTCAGCCGCAGTCTGACGTCGGGCGACTCCCGGCCAGCCGAGTGACTCCTGAGGAACTGTACCACGCCTCTGACGTCCAGCACCGACCGGGAGACGACGGCCTTCCCGCCCTCGGGTACCCTTAGCGGCGCGCCGTCCACGTATCTCTGCAGGCCGCCTCCACTGGTGGTCGTCACCGATATCACGATACGGAGCACCACGCTGGGGAGAGGGGCCGCCAGCTCGGTCTGCACGCGCAGCTCCACGCTGTCCTCGGCGGAGAGAGCCGTCAGGGCGCTGCTGTGCTTGTACAGGATGATGCCGCGGTTGATGTCCTGCTGGGTGAACCAGCTGACGGTTTGTGTGCTCCCGTCCGGCTGTTTCCTGCAGACAGAGACAGTGCATTTACACCATCGACAGTTGAAATGCCGGTATCAGCCGGCGACGGGCTGTCTACAGTTACGTGACTGCCTGTTTTAGAGCTGATAGACAATGCCAATAAAACATAATGCTTTGAACGTGTCTGACACTCAGCCGACGTTTGCGAGATGAAAACGGATGCGACCTTATAAGTAATTTTTGGTGATTCTGAACAAGGCATGTTGTTATCAGTGAGGGATGTTTCATAGCTTAATATAAAGATACTGTAATCAAGTTTTGGGCTGACAAATAATTTATGTTCTGCCCTGGCTCAAATCTAGGCTACTCCCCTTTCCCTTTCGACGTCATGTGACCACAGCCGTGAGTGCGTTGATAAGCTCTAAAAATTTAGCTTCGCATTTGAACAGATCGTCATACACCACATAATTAGCCTGACTCTAGAAACAACTAAAGTTCGTTTTAGCCGTCCGCCAGGATCCGGACAGTACCGTGCGTCGCGAATAGATTAGCGGCGTACGACCCGTTCAATCACCGCCGCCCGGATATTGTACATCTCCCTCCGAACCGTTTTTGTCCCCGACATAAAAAACAGGGAATCTGGCAACGCTCTTAGTCTCAGAGGCCTGGGGTGTTCCGGTGCCAAGGTCGTTATCGGGGGACGACGTGAAATGGTTCCTCAAAATAGGGTGTCAGACTATTCACTCCCTCCGCGCCCGTCTAAGTCTTTGTGAGGATTTTGCTGCGAGGTTTATCGTAAGGCACCCAGGCCTCATTCAACCCTCGCCCCACCGGGGGGCCATCGATGCCCCCTCCTAAGGTTTTTCAGAGATAACAGAAAACGACGAGGCGCAGCACCGCAGTTGAGGGCTCTACTTCTTACCCCGTCATTTTCCCACCATCCCTGAAATTGTTTACCCCAGGTCACCCAAGGTCAGGTCACCAAGCGAGGTCAACCAAGGCCACCTCACTTCAACTTTTGAGCACTATAAGAGCTACATTTCGAAGTCGATCGATTTGAAACTTCCTACACTTCATGAACCCTCCAGGTTCTGCAAGGTGTATATCCGGGATTTTTCTATTTTTTTATCTGAGGTCAGGTCACGAGATGACCTCACCCATTGAAAAAAACATTGGGAAAAGCTGTCTTATGATGCAAGTCACAAAAACAATTTCAAATGCTCAGCCTGCTCAGAAAAGCGTCCATGGACACCCTTTCACGGATCCCAGGGGCCATATTTGCCCTTTGAGGTCTTCAAGGTCATCCAAGGTCACCAGGGGTCAAAACAGTATTTTGACAATAACTTTTGATCTAATTAAGCAAGAGCAATGAATTAAACACCATCTTCTACGTCTCGTCACTGGCTTTCATTTAATGCATATAGCAAGGTCACTTTCTGAACTTTCGTGACCTCAGGTCATACTAGGTCACGAGGAGACCTCAGGAGGTCAAACCACTGGCGGGAGGTCATTACGTTCCACACAGCGGAAAACGGTCTGGTATTTTTACATCAAATGTTTTTACCAGATCTCAATAGCTCTAATGGCATAAGAGTTACGCCCAGTTTGCTTCAGCATTGCATATTTGAGTGAAAATAGCCGATCTTGACCTAACTTGACCTCTGGAGGTTAAGCCATTAACCTGAGCGCTTAAACATGCAAAACAATTTCTTACTGAATTCACGCGGGCTTTCTAATGCACTTTGCAGATTTGCGCTAACCCCCATATTTTCGGAGTTAGAGGGGGCCATCGATGCCCCCCGGTGTGGCGAAGGTGGCGCCGGACCCCCGGTGGGGCGCGGGTTAATGAAGCTGTTGTAAATTGACAAGGTATATACTGGCCTGTCTCCTTGAATCCTGGACATAAAATGCACTTAGATGTATATCCAGGATTCGAGGAGACAGGCCAGTATATACCTTGTCAACTTACAATCACGCTCCTCACCTTATCAATATTTTTGCAACAACTTGACCTAGTCGCGCCTGTTCGTAGTTTGAAAAGTAGAGTCTGCACATGTATGACGGCACCACTAAGTGCTCAAACACATCAGCTGATACAGCGCCGTGGCATCGCATTAGTCTGTAACGACAGGGATAGATACAAGCAGATAAATAGAGAGTGCAGAGCAGCGATCCGTGCCGACACATACGCTTACTACCAACGTGAAATTAACGCAGGCGGGAAGCACCGACTTTGGCACATATTGAAACCTGTAATCGGACGTAAGAGGGCGCAAGGGGGGACACTGAACGTTACACCCGATGCGTTAAACGACTATTATGTGTCGATAGGCCCCATCACAGCAGCGAGTGTGCCAGCTCCTACTGCCGCTGTTCCGGTACGCTTACCGAGAGTATCCACCAGCTCATTCAAAGTGCATCCTATTGAATTTCAGACTTTGCAAGCGACTGTGCAGACGATGAAAGCTTCCACATCCATAGGAAATGACGGGCTGAGCATTGCAATGTTCCAAAAATTCTTTCCGGGTCTCGGCTATTCACTACTCGATTTAGTTAACACCAGTCTCACCACCGGCCAAATTCCTTCAGCATGGAAACATGCTTTGGTCACACCAATTCCCAAAGGCAAAGTTTCAGATGATCCGGCCCAAACTCGACCTATCTCCATTCTTCCGGCAATTATGAAATTAGTAGAACGTATTGTTCAGGTACAAACAATAGAATATCTGGAAACAAGTCATCTTTTGGCAAATTCTCAGGACGGTTATCGAAAACTACATTCAGCAGAGATGGCACTACATGTAGTGACCGACCAGGTTCTCAGGGGAATGGATAGGGGTGAAATTTCTATTTTGGTCTTGTTGGATCTCTCAAAATGCTTTGACGTTGTGCCCCATGACAAACTGCTAGAAAAGCTCACCCTTTACGGAATCGAAAATGAATGGTTCAAAAACTATCTCTCTGGTCACACTCAACAAGTTCAAATTCGCACCGAAAACGGAAACGGAACAGTTCTCAAGTCGTAATCCAAAAACAATCTGCTCGGAGTTTTCCAGGGGGGAAGTTTGTCCTGCATTCTATACATGCTCTTCGCCAACGACCTCGGCCTTTATGTGCAGGACAACGTAACTGTAGTGCAGTTTGCCGACGATACCCAGGTACTCGTCACAGGACACAAAAATTATATCCAGGGACTTATTGAGCGGATGGAGTGCGCGCTCTCATCAATTTTCCAGTGGTTTTGCCACAATGGCATGAAGGTAAATGCCAATAAGACAGAGATGGTCATCCTCGGAACTCCAGCAATGCTCAGAACGCTACCAATCATCAGCATTCAGTTTTGCGGAAAAACAATAAACGATTCCAAAGTCGTCAAAAATTTGGGCGTAATGATCGACAGACATCTTAGCTTTGAGGCACATATCAATTCGGTTTACAGTAGATGCACGGGTATATTAATTGCTTTGAGCCACTGGCGATCCGGGCCAGGGGCCTGCCCCCAAGCCCGAAATAGTATCTTTTGCCCCCAAACGACCGACTTTTGGCGTTTTTTTAAATCCTATGCTTTTGCGTTTTTTCGATTTGGCCCCAAAACGATGTTTGCCCCTCAAACTTTTTCTGATCCCAATGCTTTGAGCCACGCACAACATGTAATGCCGAGACGTGCTATGTCAAGCATTGTACAGGCTTTAGTGCTATCCATAGTACGATACTGTCTGTCCGTGTATGCTGCGTGTGGTGCTACCCAGACCCGCCGCATACAGCAGGTTATCAACTTCTGCGCGCGTGTGACGAGCGGCCGTAGACGCTGTGATCACGTGGCGGATGTTATTCGTGAGTTGCGCTGGATGCGAGCTGATCAGCTAATCGAGTACCACACAGTATGTGCGCTACACTCGGCTGTAGCCACTGGCACGGTGTACATGGCAGAAACCATCGGAGCAGCTGCCAATGTCCTTCATGAGCACGACACGCGCCGGTCGCAAAATCTCACCCTGCCGCGAATTAGAACTGAAGCAGGCCGGAGAAGACTCAACTACCGAGGAGTTCAGATGTATAACGAGCTGAACATCAATGGGACTCTGCCGTTTCGTGCCGCAGTGAGAGCTATTTTATTGTCACGGCGATAGCGATTCTTCTTAACACATGTCATTTCGTGGTTAGGTTTTTAAGTGTCTCGCTACTTCTAGGGCTTTTATTTTATTTTCCATGTATTTGTTTTAGGAAAATTTACTGTTTTTATGTCTCTGAGCTTGTTGATAGATTTCCTTACGAATGCGTGAATGACGGTGTGATGAGTCTTGTACCCACTTTTAGATTTCGTTTTAAACAACTTGACGTGTCGAGTGAAAAACCATGTTGAATGGATCTCAGACAAAATAAACTACTACTACGCGCCCCGCTGGGGGACGAAATTCGCCCCTCCTGGTTTTCCCCAGATAGCTCACAAAAGAAGAGACGCAGAACAACGAAACTTACAGTACCTTATTCTTGTTAACTTTAACACATCTGACCAAATGTTTTAGTTAAGGTCTTTTCAGGTCAACGAGCTATTCAAGGTCAAGTGACCCGACCTCAAAACCTAAAATCACGAGTTTGAAGCGGTGTCCAGGGAACATCAGCAAACCGATCAGTTTGAAGCTTCCACAATATGATAAGATCATTAGGGTCTAAACCTTGGGGTCTCAACATCTGCTATCTCGGAATTTTGACATTGTTGACCTAAGGTGGGGTCAATTTTTTGGTCACCCCATTTTAAGTCTATGGAGAAAAATAGAAAGGGCTCGTTTTCAGTAAATACTGGATAGATAAAGCTATAAATCCTCAAACCATCTATTCTTACCACGATCTTGACCATAAAGTTGAGGTTTTGAGCATCTGACCTCTCAAAGGTCATGTCAGGTCACGGGAGCATAAAGTGATTGTTTTTCCAATAACTTCTCACTGAGTTTGAGATAAAGCTCCCATTTTGCTTGCATTGTGTTTATATTGTCACGGGGAGTCGATTGATATGCCGCATGACCATACCAGCTCACTCTGTGACCCTGACCTTGCTCGAGGTCAGATCATTTTAACTATTTGACCTAGCAGGGTCATATTATACGTCATTCGATTTGCCGTGATGAAAGGAATCAAATGATGCATTAATATTTGCTCTAGCTTCCTGAGGGCAGATCTAGAGAGAGAAACGTACACTGCTCTGTTGTAAGCCTATGGAACCTTCTTTGACCTATGCTGACCTCAATATTGACCTGAAATAAAACAAATTCGTATAAAATCGTTTCGTTTTTTCAAGATTTTTCGAACGCCGTCCGTAGTTTTTCTTTAGCTTTCGTGGGGTATGAGATACGAAGAAGGGGGTGAAAAACATCCCCCCAGCGGGGTGCGTCATGCTAGGGAGCCCAGCGGGGCGCGTGTTATCACTCCAAAATCTATCAAAGTTGTTGTTAAGGTAAGCTCAAAGGAGTGTGTTTCTCTATTACAAAACTGCAGTCTAGCTTAGGCATTCCTCAGATTAAATTTGCAAGCACAAGTGCCTGCTGATTGGGTTTAAGTTTCAAAGTTCAGGAGCCTCATCTCCGTTAGTTGACGAGCTTATAAGATAATCACAAGTCCAGAGTTTGAACGTAGCTTGTTACAAAAGGGACGCACCAGATCCACGAAATATGCACTTTAGTTGGAAAAACGGCGATTCGAATCCTTCAGAAAAATGACAAATGAAAGATAGAAATTACCTACAAATCTGAATCAGTGATACAAAAACGAATTCATACATCTGCAGCGTATGGATACGTATAAGTCGTATAAATAAAAGTATAAATGAAGTAATATAGTACACATAAGTATGAATAAATAAACAAGTATAGACAAAAAATAAATAAAAGTATGAATTAAATTTAATAACTATTTCATCAGCCGTCCAAAACTATGAATACGCCATATCTGAGTGCCCAGAATCCCGTTAGAGAATGCTGCGGCTATAACTAATCCTATTCTCTTCCTATTCCAACCGCTCTTGTTACGAGGTAGACATGATGGTAGCCGGGCCAACAAAATATTGACCAAACACTTGCACCATAAGCGTATCCAATATTTCTTATTAGGGGCAGTGGGGCTCTCTATCAAGGGGTGACATTTGGTCAAAGGGGTGCCATTCCTTAGGGTATGACCTGTCAGGGGTCACCACTATTTGCCGTCTAATCATGGGATGAAAATCAAAATTCAAGGGGCGTGAGGGCTGCTTCAGGAGGCGTCAGGGCCCAAGGTAGGTGAGCTGAGTGCTCGTTTGGGGAGAGGCGACACCTTGCCCCCATGCCAAATTAGAACCTGACTCACGACTCCGCTGAAATTATTATTCGTCTTACTTGGAGCATGATGGTCTAAATTTCAACCTTGAAAACTCATATGGCTTGAACTGCAATACAACCAAAATATGTATGTTTCAAGTAGTCATGGTTTTCCACTGAATCGTCTGGGTACATAATTTTGACAGTTCTTCTCGAAGTGTAATTCCGAAGCACCTCGCCATTAAAAACTGTCTGAAATACAAACTAAGGTGAAAACTTAAAACGCATAAGGTACAGAGGAAGGAAAACAGGTCCCGCAAGTTTTCTCACAAAATATAAAAAAATTATCCAGCGACACGAAAGGAAAACCGATAAATCACTTTTAGAAATAGCCCCAATTCGCTTTGCCTTGGAAAAGCTCAGACCAGTTCAAACCATTCAAGACGCAAATGCTTTGGAGGATGAGGTGTTCCACCATAAGGTCTAATAAATTATGTCGAGTCCAAAGCATTTTCTCTCCTAAAATTGCGGCGCCTGTTTTTTCTTTGTCTTCATGAAATTATGCAAGTTTTTCCTCTATCAGGCAAAAACTGATGATATAAAGATTCACAGCTAGCTTGATTAAGTTTCGAACAAATATAAAACTTATTAAAGATCCTAAAAAGAAAATACCCGAAGCCTCGTATAACGTTGCACCACAGCTACTGGTGTTAATATGGCGCGCACGGCTTGCTGTCCAGAAACCTCACACGTCAACAGAATATGTTTCACAAAATGATTTTCTACACTCTTCCTAGAAAATCTCTTTGATGCAGAATTTGAATAAACGCCATAATCAAACCCTAGATCCGCTGTTGTACCCAAGCTTTGCTGCCCCACCTGGTGACTTTCCCAAGCCGAGGCTTGCGGATGACGGAGTAGGTGATGGTTCTGGCCGAGCTGGGGTCGTTGGTGCGCACCAGCAGGTGGCCTTTGGTGATAGCCTGCTGCATCATGGGGAAGACGTGCAGCTGCGTGCTGGCTACTTGCCGCAGACGGATTCGTTCCACCCGCACTCGGAAACTCTCGGAGGGAGTGCGGTGCAGGCCGTCGCTGACAGCCACTCGCAGTCGACAGGGCCTGACATCTGGGGAGACAGGGAGACTGTCGGACTCCAGATGGACACGTCCCTGGCATGGTACATATTCATAATACATATGAAACATATGAACCGAGCATTCACAACTGTTACCTCAGGTAGGTATTCTTTTTTTCAGAAAACACTATAGGCTTCGAAAAATTGATAATTCAATACGCACCCTTCCGTACCAAGAGCGACATGTTGTTTTCATCCAAACAATAGGTTTCTGGTGATGTTGGGGATGACAAGAAGCTGTGCTCAGTGTGCAGTATACAACTGCGTCAGCAATGCACGATCTCGACCAAAATACGAACTGAGCCTCAGCGCATGTGCTGCTATCTATACTCAAAATCCGCGTCTGGTGCTGCCACGGGGCGGCGCTATCTCTACTTTAACGAACCTGATCCCACCTCGATGTGAATTATGGATTTTGGCATCCCAGTCAGAGATGCATCCAGGGTTCAAATGGGGCGCCCCTATTCCCCCTTAGGTCTGTGGAATCGTCCGCTGTAAATGCCGGCTGTCCGTGTCGGGCGCCGAAGGCGCTCTGAACGCTCTCAAAATGTGAGAACTGTGCTGGACAGGCGTCTTAAAACTGGCTCTAGAAGACCACTCTGCCCGAGAAGCCTGTTTTCTGTCGTCTTCTATTGTTTTCCACCCATCCCCCGTCAGCTGCAGACTTCCACTTCAATCTCTGCTGTCCCTCTCGCGAGAATGGCGCCCCGTTGGCCAAATTTGCTCCGCTTCTTTACAGTAAGATGTTTGGAGCACCCCCTCCTTACGAAACGACACAAATTTGCATTGCGATGACACCTCGTTTACTTTACAAAGTGTATAAGCCCCACCCTCGCCCACCTGGTGGAACAAACCACACCTGAGACTCCAGTTCCTCGCATTACTAAAATCCTAGATCCATCATTGATCGAGGCAGCAGTAAAGTGTTATATTTTACTTGTTACATAGGCGCAGGAACATGGGGCCAGTTGCCCCATGTTCTATTGCTTACCAACCATGGACATAATGGCGTTGACTGGAAATACGCGACTCTAAAATAAGCCCCCTCCCTCACATTCTAGACGTTTCTACACATATGACTACTTTTATCACAGTGGAGAAACTCCGTTAGAAATACTTGTTTTTTCTCTTAATTGACTTCACATAAATTGCATGCCCAAAGCTGGTCGTCTTAATTATATGCTTATGAATTTCGAGGCTGCTTGAGAAATGGATATGTCCGGGCACAAGCCCGCCTCGGCTGTAAAACCTTGCCGCGGCGCTGGCCGGCCGGCAGCGGCGGGGGGGCGGCGGCTGAGCTGAGACGTCGGCGTCGATGCGGCCGGGCGCTTCTGCCGTCGTTCCGGCGCGGATGGCACCGGTGGGAGGACGGCGGCCAATCGAGTCGGTACACCGCCGCCCCCGTTGCTTGGGCGGCTCGGCAGCTGGCGCAGCGATAACGACCCGACACCGGCGCCGTAGGCACAATCACCGTATCAACCCCGAGCGGGTCCGCCGCACTGACGCAAACCGTCGACGGGTCCGCCGCGCACGTCTGCCCCAGCCAACTGTCTCGTTTATTTAGCAAGGTGCCGACAACGAGGCTCTCGTCCGAAGCGGAGAACGTGAAACGAGATTGCACTGCGTTAGTTGGCTTCTTATGACCTGTTTGTGGCGCGATGGGCAATATGTCTGGGCAAGATGGCGTCGCAGTGTATTGGCTTTCTCAATGCGCCTTCGGCAATTGCCCACTTACCCGAGTGAGAAGTATTGACCGTCTGATCCAAAGCTTTACAACCGGGCAAAGGCTAAATAATAACGGCACTTGGGGTTCCCAAAATTGTCTTCTCGTGGGTTCCTCCGGATTTGTATGCTTTATTGAAACTTTCTATTTGGTTTACATGGAATTCGAACATGCTGTTTGTAACCTCCCGCTGGCAAGGCAGACCTCCCTCTCGCAAGAATATCGATACAACGGCCCCAAAACTCGGGTTTTGGATCCGGTAATGGCCTTGAGGCATTGTTCCCCGGATTATTTTATTTTCTAGAGCTCTCATTAAGGTCTAGCTGTTTTCACAGGCTTCAAGGGCTTGTTTTATTAGATTGGATGGGACATTCTAAAAAGCACCTGTGTAGTGGGAAGCTAGCCGGTAGGTTTGGGGGAGGGGCAAATAAAAGTCGGAAAGCAAAAAACGTGACGGGATGAAAGATGTGGCCACAAGATGTTTGTTTTTGCAATCCAGGGAGAGTTCATTCAAGGTGGTTTTAAATATCAAGAGGACTAACGTCCTATGTTAACACTGAAATTGACTGGTTCTGTTTGAAGTTGACTGGTTCGTTTGAAGGACCGAAACCATACTTATACAGTAAAAAGGAGCCGGGGAAAATGGCGACAGCTTCGGGAGGCAAAGACATAGTTTGCCCCAAGCATTTTCGTTGTGGGGGAGGAGGTAATTTAAATGCGCTCCCCCCTCCCTGGATCTGCTACTGCACCTGTGGAGAGACATGTGCTGAACATAGCGGCGTCTTCAAAACTTGAATTTTGAGTGTTATGATGGAGGGAAGTGTTTCGAAAACCTTATCGAAAAGTAAGACTCAACTTTTTTGCGGGGCAACACCGTTTGAAGAGGGCGCCCGAACATTCGAACGAATTGTAGCAGGCCATTTTTAACATGTTAACTGGGGGCATTTGCCCCCCCTCCCAGTCGGCCGAAATGCCCCTCCACCCCCTCCCTCCAGTGCCCGGAAAATGGCCCCCCAGTGAAATAGATAAATGACTTAAAATTTACCAAATGCAGACTCGCCTAACGAATCTCAAAAATTGTGTTCACCTGTGGCTGTATACTTCATCCTGCAAAGACGAAACAAAGCGCGTAGTTACAGGAAATCCCGGCAAAGCAGCCTCAGCATCAACTAATAACAACACTAGAGATGAGCGCTGGCCTACAACCAATCAAACATCCTGTTCTATCCGATCGGAAGCCCACATCCGAGCCAGTACCGTGACATAGCATGATGCTCTCATTTCACACGCAGTCAGTTGTCAGCGCTAAGAGCTCGTTCGTGGATTAGATGGGACACGGTGTTGTCAAAGTGCGTAAGACTGGTTGCTGGTGTGGTGGTATGAAGTTATTTATTATTGTGGTGCATAAATAAGGGTCGCCACCGACAAAAAAGTGAGTGGGCCAGCCAAACTTCAAGCTGATGCTGACAGAAAACTTTCCACGTTAGTACCAAACACTTTTCGAATTTGGGCTCCTTGTTGCCTTCCGCAGCGGGTGGCTATACAAATTTCCCGTTTACTCCCATTTTGACTGAGATCAGGAAAATGTTGGTCAAAAAATTGGAAGGGAGGGGGGTGATTATTGATGCTAAGAAATCTTCTGGTTATGTGGATATAATCATTCAATGGCCACGCAGGGTTGGAGTGGCACCCTAGCTTCCTATTAGATGGGTAGTGTGCTAAAGATATTGCGTCAAGTCGATATCAAACTGTCAACAATTAGTTTTAACATGCGCATTGACGGAGGTCTGAGCCACCTTCACTTCGACGAGGGGAGGGGTGTGTAACCGCCCCCCGAAGATCTCGAGAACCACGCTAGATAGGGAAAAACAATAAACGGCGTTGGGTAGCCCATATGCTTCTCTATCGAAAATATTTGAACCATTTTTGTCAGGCCACATTAAAGGTCACCAGACGTCAAAACATGCCATCATAGGGATAACATGGAAATGAACGTTTTCGGTCATTACATCTGAACAAGTAATGATGAAGCAAAGCATTCTGAACTATATGAAACCTCGCAGCAAGTGGAATCGAATGACATATAATATGGCCTAGCTATGTCAAAACAGGGATTCGACCTGACCTGAGGTTAAGTCAAGATCGAATTAGGCAAAATTCATATCACTAGAACCACAATGACAAGGCACATCTAATGAAATCAAAATAAACGCTCTATCTTTAACGATTGCTAAGTTATTCACTTAAAACTATTTTTCCCATGCATTTCCAATGGAGAGGTCATGGCTCGTACCTAGCCCTAGGTCATCGATATCAAAAATACCGGAACGCATTTTACAGAACTCGGAGGGCTCATTATGTGATATATGAGTTTTAATAGGATAAGTTCACCCTGTTCTGACGTATGCTATCTTAAACTTTTTTTGAGATCAGGTCACTTGACCTGTAATGGTAACCTGACCTGACATGACCTAACCTTAAAATTTTGACAAAAGTTGTAAAAATGATCAGGGGAAAGGTATGCCTGTAATGGTAACCTGACCTGACATGACCTAACCTTAAAATTTTGACAAAAGTTGTAAAAATGATCAGGGGAAAGGTATGACAGCAGCGCTACGCGCCGACATTTTTACATATATAAAAACATGGGGTGGTTACCTGCCCCCGTCAAAGGCGTATTAGAAATTGATAGTCGCTTTTCCTGTAGGTTTATGACTTCTGCTAGGGTCTTTTTGCCTCAAACCTGGCTTAACCTAACCGCCATGACCTAACCTTAAAATTTTGACAAAAGTTGTAAAAATGATCAGGGGAAAGGTATGCCAAGTACAGCGGCGCTACGCGCCGACATTTTTAACATTTGTAAAAAACATGGGGGTGGTTACCTGCCCCCGTCAAAGCGCGTATTAGAAATTGATCCAAGTCGCTTTTCCTGTAGGTTTATGACTTCCGCTAGGGGTCTTTTTGCCTCAAACCTGGCTTTTGTGGTGTTTATTTGGCTATTTTAGAAAAAAATAAACTTTTGCCCCCTTTTGGCCCTTTTTCTAATTCCATTTGACCTTTTCCACCGAAAAAAACCTGGCAGCCCTGGGCAGCATATATAATCTCTAGACATGGAATAACACAAAAATTGAGAAACAATTTTTTAACACTAACGCCTCTAAGTTTTGTTAAACCCCCAAAATGGGGTATTGATCCCCTAAAGGCACTATAATGGCCAGCACACGAAATGCCCCCCCACTGACGTTTCCTTAAAACAGGCCCTGAATTGTAGCCAGTGATTACCTCCCCCAGGAACACCAAAGGGTGGGAAGCGACGTCCTGGGGGGGCGCCGAGGCCGTTTCAGGGGGCACTAATGCTTGATCTGGGGGCAAATGGATCCTGGATACCTAACGTCCACAGGGTGGGCCTTCAAGGACCGAAGGGTGGGGGATGGCCTTTTTACCTGACTTTGGATCCGTCCCTTCTGCTAACACATCGATTGACTTTTGAGCTCACCATCAGTCAAAATGGGGTATAGGTGAAGTGAGTGAACCGCGGAGCCGGTTCTCGAGCCGACAGGAGTAACGAAAGCCATGACGGAAGATGAATTATGCATGTTACGCTAACACACCTTCGCCGCAGCCCCCATTGATTAAGGCTGACTGAGCGATGGAGCCTAAATTTAGCAGGCTTTCGGAGAACTGCAGACATTTGGAATGATTAAAACATAACTGTGAAATCAGAATTGATTAACTCGGTTGATGATGTAGCGCTCAGCATGACATTTTTTTCCGGGAACAGAGCGTTGATATTTTGAAGTAGAACTTTGAGAGATTTTCCAATCCCTTCCTGTTCACTCATACAAAGTTTCTGCCATTCCCGACGAAATATCTAAGGAAAACCGATTTTTCGAATCATGGGAGGACATACAAAGTTACAAAAAGACTTGTGAGAGTGTATGACCATAATAAAAATTTTCCGTAGATGTGTGCAGTGAACCCCGAAACCAATGTATGGGCAAGGAAAAGGCAATATATACATGTGCATTACCAATCTTTAAACCCTTCCCCACCGGGGGTCTTCGATGGCCCCCATGAGGCTTTTTTCAAAATAGCAGAACAACGACGAAGCGCAGCACCACAGTTAAGAGCTCTACATCTCGACCCATAATTTTCCCACCATCCCTGAAATTTTTACCCGGGTCACACAAGGCCAGGTCACCAGGCGAGGTCAACCAAGGTCACCTCACTTCAATTTCTAAGCTCTACCAAAGTTGCATTTCGGAGCCGATCGATTTGAAACTTCCTTCACTTTATGAACTCTTCAGGGTTTACAAAATGTAAAACCGGGATTTTTCGACTTCGTGGCCTAAGGTAAGGTCACGAGGTGACATCTCCCATTTGCAAAAGCATTGGGAAAAGCTGTCTTGTGATCTAAAAGTCACAACAATGGTTGCAAATGTTCAGATTGCTCAGAAAGGCATTCTTGGACATCCCTTTCACGGATCCCAGTGGCGATGCTTGCCCTTTGACCCACCTGAGGTCATCACAGGTCACCAGGGGTCAAAAACAGTATTTGGCGATAATTGTTTACCTAATCAAGTTAGAGCGGTGAATCAAACGTCATCGTGTATGTCTCGTCATCGGCTTTCATGTGATATACGGCAAAATCACTTTCTGACCTTCCGTGACCTCAGGTCATATTAGGTCACGAAGTGACCTCTGGAGGTCAAACCACTAGCGGGAGGTCATTATGTTTCACATAGCGGAAAAAAGTCTGGAATTTTCCCATCAAATGTACTTTACCAGGTTGCAATAGGTCTAACAGCATCAGAGCTATGCCCAGTTGTCTTAAGCATTGCATATTTTAGTGGCAATAACCTTCCGTGACCTACCTTGACCTCTGGAGATCAAACCATTGATCTGAGCGTTTAAAGACATAAAATAATTTCATATTGAATTCACACGAGCGTCCTAATGCACTTCGAAGATTAACGCTAACCCCCATATTTTCGGAATTAGAGGGGGCCATCGATGACCCCCGGTGTGGCGAAGGTGGCGCCGGACCCACGGTGGGGCGCGGGTTAATTAGGAACCTACGAAAGAGATCACATTATTTTTTTACTATTGATCTAGCATCACGAGCCTCTTGGATAATTGTGCTTCCACGCCCTGCGTCGTTCAGCCAGAGTCTGCTCAAATCGTCGCAAAAGCTCTTCCTAACTCGTCTGGCTGAAACAGTCACACACCCGTCTGCAGTGCAACGAAACCATCATCGCGGTTGCTAGCACTCTTTATTCCGTGAATAAAGCCGGAAGTTATGGGGCGCCTCAGCGCGGCTGGCATTTTGGTCCTGCCGGCGCGACGACGTGCCATCCATTTCGATATCTCATTAGGGCTGTGTCGGCTCAGAAGGAGCCAATTAGGCAGCGTGCTAGAAAATGAGCTCCGTCCGTACACTCCTGACTCCTCACCCCGACAGCGGCGGCCACAGAGGCGGCTCCAGGGGGTGGGGAGCAGGAACACTGGGTGGAGCACCACCCACACAGATGCGCTCCCTGAAACTAACTACATGCATTGCATAATAAACTGGCATAATTTGGTTGCTTGATATGTTTACGAGTATCCTAGTTCCACCGCTTCATTAATACCGCGGGACCAAGCAAAAGGGTAATCGACAAGGCTTCTGGTACCTCATTTGTGCTGTCAGAGCATCAGGGGCGGACGCAGACCCTAGTTTTGGGGGCCAAACCCATGTCTGCCTCTCCTCCTTGGGGGGGGGGTGGGACGTGCAATTTGGGTGCTCGACAGACCTAGTATAAGCTACCTCTCCAAGTGCATAATCACTCCCCTGGGGGAGGGGGAAATTTTTGCTCTACAGTCCTAGTGTAAACGCCTTTTTCAACAAAAAAATCCGGCGTTTGGGGCGGACCAAAATATATTTTGCCCCCCTCCAGGGCTTGGGGGTCCATGGCCGGAATGCCCCCCCCCTGCGTCCGCCAATGCAGAGCATGACATTCTATGAACCGCTCCCAGTGTAAGAAATCAGCACAACTGAGTAAGTGCTGGCCCTGCGCACTGTTTTCAGTCTATGTACGTATGTGATGAGACAGCCAAAGGTTGTCGTGGTTATCCCAGTCCAGGTTCATGCGTAGGTTCCGATGCTTAGAAAACCCTAGTTTCAAGATAATTTTTATACAAAGCAGTTTCCAAAAACACATTTATGGAGCGATTCGGGGACCTAGTGCAAATACCCGTGCTATCCCGATTTTACAATTTTGCAAACTGCAGGTTTCCTCCGTTGATTTCACATGACCTGCAACAAGATGCCCTGCAAACATGAAACATGCCTCGATAAAAGTTCAGTACCAGTCAAGAAGTTTATTTAGAGCCGAGAACATTTGAACCCCTGCTCAAGGATTACTGCAAGACTGGTGCAAGAACTTTTGTCAATAAGTTTTGCGTTAGGATTTGTACCCAGAAACTGCTCACAGTAACTCCCAACATAAAAATTGTCCTTCAGTATAGCGTGCCAGAAATGTAATTGCATGCATATTTTCGTTTAGGTATATAGGGTAAGGGCAGGTAAGAGTACGCAGGAGCTAAGAGTACGCAGCAGCTGTTTTGGTTACTTAGCAACCACTGAGGTGGTAGATACCCTGGTATAAAAAAGCAATGTCAGTGCCTAGGCTGCACACCAAAATTCAACGTGCCCCTGTTCTTTACGCGGGAGTACAGAGCAAAATAAGATTCTGGGCACCCTTGAAGTCAGGCCATTTTTTAACATGTTAACTGGGGGCCATTTCCCCCCCGCAGTCAGCCGAAATGCCCCCCAGTGCCCGGAAAATTGGCCCCCCAGTGACAAAATTGACCAAATACAGACTCGCCTAACGAAAATAAGATAGAACACCACCCCGATAATTATGACTTTGTTCTATTTCTGGACCCTAATTTGCAATCCACAACAATTGTGTTGAAAAAAATTCACCCGTGGCTGCCTACTCTATCGTGCGAAGACGAAACAAAGCGCGTAGTTACGGGAAATCCCGGCAAAGCAGCCTCAGCATCAACTAATCACAACGCTGGAGAAGAACGCTGGCCTACAACCAATCAAACATCCTGTGCCATCCGACCGGAAGCCCACGTCCCAGCCAGTACCGTGACATTGCATGATGCTCTCATTTCACACGCAGTCAGTTGTCAGCGCTAAGAGCTCGTTCGTGGGTTAGATGGGACACGGTGTTGTCAAAGTGCGTAAGACTGGTTGCTGGTGTGGTGGTATGAAGTCCTTAGCCTTTTTTTATTATTGTGGTGTAGCATAAATAAGGGTCGCCACCGACAAAAAAGTGAGTGGGCCAGCCAAACTTCAACCTGATGCTGACAGCAAACTTTCCACGTTAGTACCAAAAACTTTTCGAATTTGGGCTCCTTGTTGCCTTCCGCAGCGGGTGGCTATACAAATTTCCGGTTTACTCCCATTTTGACTGAGATCAGGGAAATTGTTGGTCAAAAAATTGGGGGGAGGGGGGGGTGATTAATGATGGTAAGAAATCTTCTGGTTATGTGGATAACACCATTCGATGCCCACGCGGGATTGGAAGGGCACCCCTGGCTTCCTATTAGATGGGGAGTGAGCTAAAAATATTGCGTCAAGTCAATATCAAACTGTCAACAATTAGTTTTAAACATTGATACAAGTCACTTTTTCTGTGATTTTATGACTACCGCTAGGGGTCGTTTTAGCCTCAAATCTGGCTTTTGTGGTGTTTATTTGGCTATTTTGGTGGAAATAACATTTTGCCCCTCTTTGGCCCTTTTTCTAACTCGGCTTGACCTTTTCCGCTGAAAAGGCCTGGTAGCCCTGGGCAGCATCTATAATCTCTAGACTTGGAACAACTAAAGAATTGAGAAACATTGAACACTTACATGTCTAAGTCTTATCAAACCCCCTCAAAATGGGGTCTTGACCCGTTGAAGACACTATAATGGCCAGCACAAGAAATGCCCCCCCCACTGACTTTTCCTTAAAAATGCCCTGCTTGAAGTAGCATTTATTAACTGGGTAAACTTGTAAACCATGCTTCTATCATCAAAAGTATTGTATTACTGTCTGTCATGAGTAAAAAAGCTGTGCTAGGAGTGTGTTACAGGACCGGAGCTCACGCTAAAACGCCTGCCAACATGTTTATGAAGACTTTCTTCCCAAGGGAGCATGTCTGGCAAGAGTACGCAGTAGACCATTGGGCAAGAGTGCGTATGCTTAAGATATAGAAAAATTTAATTTTCGCTCGGGACAGAGTCCGTAATTCATATTTGGAAAACCAAATGTTGCAACATACTTCTTGTATATTCAGAGCGATATAAAATCATACAATCACCTAGTTTAGCGACAAAAAAACTTCGCGACATGGCCTATGCACCTAAAGCACAGCGGGGCATCGATGCGTACTCCAGCCTCCTCTCTTGCGTACTCTTACCGACCCACTCCGGCAAGAGTACGCACGTGACTTTTTATTTTTGATGGGCTCGTGGCGGGTTCCTTTCAGAGACATCGAGTTAAAACATGGGCCATACATAGACAATTCTTCAGGCTAAGCAACCACATAAAAATTATAGCTGTTGGACTTATAGGAGAAAAGTGAAAGCCTTTAGAAAGTTAAGTGCGTACTCTTGCACGGACTTCCCCTACATTATATAAGAGGTAGCTCTGAAGCTCTGGAATGTGTGTTACAGCCATAGATGCGTGCAAATTATAGCATAGCCCGACCGACCAATCGTAATAATGGCTTTAATATCTTTTGAAGGCGTATGTTCTTTCTGTGAGGCGTCTTTTAGTACCTAAAAGTGCTATGGGGCTTGGGGCACCACTAAATACATTATTAAAACAACTTTGCTCTCCCCATATATCTATATTCCAACTAATTTGTTTTGATATTTGCTTTCGATTGCACAAATAGTGTTTTATTATTGTATTGATATTTCATCCCTATTTTCTGCGAGACACCAACAGCAATTTTCACGTCATGTCTGATTTGCTATAACAGCTCGCTCTTCTCTGTACGGGAGATTCCGTCCGTCAGATTACAGTCAGGATCCTGACTTTACTTCTCAGATTTTCGGTATCCACACTCTGTGTGAACTGCCAAAATGTCTACCTCCATCACTGATGTGGTTTGCTGCATGCCCTTCTGCCTCCCCGCTTCTCTCAGTTGCCAGACGTCCCAGACTGGAGACTTTCCTGACCTTTGTGCCCGGAGCACGCGTGTTTCTTGGATGAGGTGGGTTAAATTTGATTCCTAGTGCCAGCGGATTAGACGGCATATCTCGCCGAAGACTCATATACTAGCATTCTGGGCATCGAGTCGGGTGATAAAATGCACACGAACGAAATACGGGCTGATTTCAATGTCATAAAGAAAACGTAGGCGGCAATAAGGCCTGCGGTAAAAATATAAAAGGGCAAGCATAAAAGTTGTTTATTCAAAGCGTGCACCGCCAAAATAAAAGGCGGAGCATCGTGCCGTGCCAATATCACTCTACAATCTACATGCAGTTGGCCCATTAGGGGAATATCGTAGCCAAGTGGGTGTCACACCATTTGGAAGCCATATGGCTGCAATAACTAATGCATACTATTTATCAAGTTTGCAGATATAACTTTAGACGCACGTGTTTCTCATCAACTGGGACGATATCATCTCAAGATTATATATTTTGGAAACAAATCAAATACAAGGTTATGACGAAAGCACTCGAACCCTCTAAGGCATACTGCACCCGTTGAAGTCGATTGAATTTAATAAAATTTACATGGGACATTATGGGAAAAGAAAAATTCAGGCGCCAGCGTGACGTCACCGTAAAGGCAACTCTGGATTTGTGGTTGCGGGCTGGTAGGTACTCTGCTCCATCGGTACCGTTACTGAGGCCACCTCTAGGCTGTGCTTTATGCCTCCTGTTCAAAATGAGACGTTAATGCCTTAAATATAAATTTAATGGCCAGGCTTTAACCAGAAGCCTCTGTGCATTGAAAGACCTACTCTATGTAGAGTCGGGACCAGCTTCAGCCTCTCGGGGGAATCCCTGCACGACGACAGGATCCCCAGCGCCGGAAGTGGTTCCGGACACAAAAACTTGAATGCGTGCAACTTCTGGCAATCAAATTTTCGTGCCTTAAAAGTTGAATAACTGCAACTTCCTAAGCGGGATAGCGATAAAACGTGAAGGCTGGTGGATGGCTCATATAAATTCATTACGAGATTCCACCAGTCACTTTTTGGCTCAGGTAAATGTTGTGGTCATGACAGGTCAAATGAGGTGAGGGGTTAGAAAGAACTGTCTGGGCCCTAGCGTCGGACGGAATTGGGTTAGAAGGAATTTTTAGGCACCATTGACTTCTCTCGTTACGACGAATCATACTAGGTCAAAACATAAAATGACCTGACTTAAGGTCAAGTCAAGGCCACCATCTGACCTAACATTGCCAATATTCATTTCAATCGACTCGTAATAATAATAAAACGTAACAGTATCAAAATAAGAGCTTTTATCATAATTTTCTCCAAAGTTATTGACCTAAGTCTGAAAACCTGCTGAAGTAGTCCCAGATGACCTCTCAGACGTCACCGAACCACACTCGCAGTATGAACCAGAAAACCGGCCTAGGATATTACTATTTGCATAATAGGAAGGTATTCTAAACCTTATCTACACAAATGGAGTCATCTTCGCCCAATTCCCGTTTTCCCCATGCATTTCCAATCGAGAGGTCATGATCCGTACCTGAACCTATGTCATCGATATGAAAATTCCCGGAATATGTTTGGCAGCGCTCGGTGGACCCATTATGTGATATGAGTTTCAATTGGATATATTAACACGCGCATTGACGGGGGTTGGGTACCCGCCCCTCGGTTTTTTCGGAGGCAACATAAAACGGCAGCGCGTAGCGCCGCCGTACTTGACATACCTTTTCCCTCATCATTTTATACCTTTTGTCACAATTTTAATGTTAGGTAATCTCAGGTCAGGTCACCAGTACAGGTCAAGTGACCTGACCTCAAAAAAGTTTAAGATAGCATAAGTCGGAACAGGGTAAATTTATCCGATTGAAACTCATATCACATAATGGCCCCACCGAGTTCTCTAAAATCTGTTCCGGCATTTTTGATATCGATGATCTAAGGTCAGGTACGAGCTATGACCTCTCCATTGGAAATACATGGAAAAATTGTTTAACTGAATAACTTAGTAATGAATAGAGATAAAGCGTTTATTTTAACTGCATTAGATTTGCCTTGTCATTGCGGTTCTAATAATTTGCATTTTGCCCAATTTGACTTTGACCTGACCTCATGTCAGGTCAAATCCTTGATTTAACCTAGCAAGGTCACATTATATATCATTCGATTTGGCTTGCTGCGAGAATTCATATAGTTTAAATCGTTTTTCCCTATCTTTTCTTGTTCAGATGTAATGACCGAAAAACTTCATTTACATGTTATCCCTATTACGGCATGTTTTGACCTTTAGTGACCTTAAATGTGACCTGACAAAAAATGGTTCAAATATTTTCGATGGAGAAGTGGATGGGCTATCCAACACCGTTTGCCGTTTTTCGCTACCTAGCGCGGTTCTGATGATCTTAGGGGGGGGTACGCGCCCCCGTTAAGGCGAAGGTGGCTCAGACCCCTATCAATGCGCGTGTTAATATTGTTTTTACTAATGTTGTCCTAAAAATTTTTGAGGTCAGGTCACTTGACCTGCACTGGTGACTTGACCTGAGATGAATTAGCATAACATTTTTGGGAAAAGCTGCAAAATTGATCAATGATAATGCGTGCCAAGTAGGGCGGCACTTCGCGCTGGCGTACCGCCAATATTTGATGACTACGGCCTCGCAAAAGTACAGCGGCGCTTCGCGCCGCCATACTTGGTGCCCCCGGGAAATTCCGAGGGGTTTTCAAACGCCCCCCTCCCACCGGCACGAAGGTTAATGAAAAAGAACATGAATGGAACAATGAAAACACGTGAGATGAGAATATATACCACGTCCGCTATTTTCAGTGCTTATTGAGATATTTGCTTTCTGTTTCCAATGCGTGTTTTACTAACTTGTTCCAAACTGAATAAGGAATTCATTACGCCAGTTAAGCTATACTGTACAGTTACATAGAGGATGACGCCACCAGGAGCGGCCTTATCTCAGACTTCGTATTCAGCTTCACGACACGTGAACTTAAAACTGTTTGATTATTTAGAGTAGGTAATTTATGGTGCCATTTTCCATTAGATCGAGCAGTCCCAATGAGAGTAGCCAGAAAAATTACTCGTTGCAACTTATCTCAACTGTTTGCATATCTTAAACATGACCGAGAACGTATATAAACTGAAACTTTTGATTTTTTGCATTTTTTTATTTCTGAAAATCTATAAGTCGGTACCGAAATACTAAAAATAGATTCAGCAATGAGGAAAATGATGATCTCTGCGCGCGAGCATAGGCTCATGTCTGGACCAGATGGGCTAGTACAAAGGCACTACAGGCACGATGTCATGCATGCTTTAGACAGGGCGAACATGCTGAATCTGACGGTGACTGAGTGCTCAAGGCAGTCCAAGGGCACCACTTGCCGCATAATTAGATTCTACGAAAGCTTTATTATCTTCAGAACAGTCAAAGGTAATTGGACTCGGAATAAACTCGAATTAACAGCTTTTCTAAACCAGACTGTACCCATTCGGAGAATTGGCGGGCGGCTAATTCCCCAAACATCGGCCGAGCACGGCCGCTGTTTGTGCGGCACCACCGTCACACGCACCAGACTGAGGGCTGGGAAGCCACCCCTTCGTCATCGTAAGTGGGCGAAATCTGAAGAACCGCAGGCTGTTGGGACCCCGCCCAACGTTCGCGACGGCACCTGCATGCTGTTCTAAACGAGTGTACAATCCTTGTGACATCTAGCGTCAGTAGGCATAACTAATCTGGTTTGGCTCTTTCCTTTGGTTAGTCCGCGTGAAGAAAGTGTAATTTCAACAGATTAAGGTTAACTCTCTGCGACAAATAAACATTTTGTGCCCACGTACCTTGCCGTGTGTGGTTGAAAACAACCTGGCCGCCGATCAACTGACTCCGGCTGAAGTTGGAGACCGGTGAGCTGGGGTCCTCCCGCAGGGTAAGGTTACCACACTCGGAGCGGGTCAGAGAGAACACCAGGTCCTCGGCAGGCAGGTCCGCGTCCACCGCGTCTGCCAGAACCACGAGCTGGAATGTCGACCTCTGTTTGAGGATTTTCACATCTCACAGCTAATTGGGACAAGTGGGTGATAAAATTGAAAAAAGCTGAAAGCCTCCGTCGTGTGATATCTGAGCTTCCTTTCATTTATTCAGGCTTATTAGGAGCATACATGTACAAAACCAGCTACAGCTGAACTCAAGTGATGAAATGAGGTTTTTTACTTATCACCCGTCAGACAAGAACTCTGGGATTTTGTTCTGCCATAACTACCAGGGTGGATATATTCAGACATATCAGCAATGTACTAAACAAATATTTTAGCACATGAAAACAATTTTCAATACAGGATAAAACATGTTTAACAAATATATGATCAATGTCTGTATGTACCTGCTACGTAGTTCGTCGGCCTATCCCGCCCATCCCTCCCCCTTCCCCGCCCCCCGCCCCGCCACGGAAGATATCTGACCATCATCCTTTCCGTTTTTTCCAAACAACTTCTTTTCTCAGAGTATAGAGACAAGATTATGGGAACAGAACTTGCTCACTATATCAGATATGAATGACCCTTAGCGCATGTTTTCTGACTGAAAGTCAGCTATTTTTGTTGTTATTTTTATAATCACGTGTAAAAGTACATACATTCACATAGATGATTTAGTTGTATTGCTTGCCCTCAACTCTAAGAAGTTTTTTTTTTAACCGAACCTTGATGAAACGCAAAAGTCGAGGAACAAGGAGCCGATGGTAGAGAGTATCAAAACAAGGGGAAAAAGATAATACACCTCGAACTCGGCGCCAACATCACGTCCGTCCCAACAGAGGCCCCGTACGTCCGTCCCAACAGAGGCCCCGTCAGTTACAAGGCCTGCACGCTGTAATCCAGCTGACGATGATGGCCCAATCTCTTCAATTACCGAAATACTCTGAAACTCATCCAATCAAGCTGCTTCCGTCGACTAAGGGCATCGGCGCAATTATATGCAGCGAGGCACTGGATGTATTAGCGTTGTCAATATATGGCTGAAAAGTCAAAGCCCCGATGTATCAGACATTAACAATCTATATATATATATATATATATATATATATATATATATATATATATATATATATATATATATATATACCGTATCGATTGCTTTGTAAAACACCTGGTTGCAACTTTTACCGGAAACTAGGACACCTTTCTAAATTATCTGCTCCGTTTGAATTTAGGTTGCTGAAGTTCTCTGAACCAATTTCGGCGTGCTCCACCGTTCGCGTGCCGCATGCAGACTTCATTAGCCTCGACAACTTCGCTTCGAGCGTCTCCAAGGACACATTTCGATCAGTCCAACGCTGATGTCTACTCTAATTGCAATTCCAACTTTACTTTACACACGTATTTCAGAAAAGCATGCATCAGCTCAGAAGTGGCGACGGCAATGCATCATTTGCCGTTCGCTCGTTTTGTTTCATTGTTTTTTATTTAAAGCTCTTCAATTCTTTGGACAGTGCATGTATTCAGGGGACAGAGTCCACGCCATCAGCCCGCCGAGGTGCCACGGAATCCTGCTATTGTATACAAGTGACTGCCCGATTCACAACTCAGAGTAAGGACTGACGCTACTTATCCATAAATGGCTCACTCAACATCTATTCGGCACGTATACAATGCACAGCTAAAACGAACCCTGCCTGCTTTCAGTGGCATTTGTGAAACACCGAATATATGCCAGAAACTAATGCGTTACTTTACGCAGCCTAATGCCCTGAAGAGTATTACTTACAACATCTCGAAAGTATCGATTTATGTACAAAGCTACTGATACACCATAAGCGGACATCTAACTAAAGGTAGACAGAGGGGATGCGTGCCTTAGTGGATAAAGCCGGCATCTCTAGAGCCTCAGGTCCCTGGTTCAAATCCCAGCGCGCCTGTTTCCAGCAAAAGTGTAGGACAAGTGTAATCGGATCCCTATCCCTCCTAACAGGGTGGAGTTGAGGGAACAGGGTGGAGTCAGGGAATGTGACACCTTTATAATGGGACCCGGACTGATACAGCCAGGTGATAAAGCACACCAATAATCACCGGTGTAGCATTTCAATCGCCCTACACCTCACAATCTGCAGAGATAGGATGTGTTCAGAGTGGATCCCGTCACCACCGGCATCGCGGCGGGCAGATTACCGACCAATAACTGCGCACAGCCGCTAACACCTCGCAGAAGGTGGGGAGGGGAGGAGTGAGGGCACTGCACTCAGAAAAGAAGCAGGCTAATGAATATTATATATTAGGGTGTGTCGCATATCGCAGTCACACGTGCTCTTATGATTTTCTTTTGCCCTGACCGTGTAGAAACACGATGGCAACACTCATTTTCTCAGAATTTTTAACCCCAGCCAGCGCAGAGGGAGATAAGTTTCCCCATCTTAATGGCTTGGCGACGCTAGCGAACCTGGTGGCGGGATCAGGTACTTATGTGTATCTTTTAGCTAAGCTGGTCAGGAGCTGTCCTCAGAGCTCCGAAACAACTTTAAAAGAATATAATAAAGTTTGGGTTATTATTTTTGGGCTGAATTGTTCTACACTGACCATTAAATAGCCTTCCTGCGACCCTGCGCGGTGCCGCCGGAACCAGGGTGACGCAACTGTTTTGAGTTTGACTATGAAACTGATGGAAGGAATGCGTGTTTTGACCATGAAACTGATGTAAAGAATGCGTGATGTCACCAGCCATCGATTCCAACAGACTGGAGTCTAATATCAGGTGTTATATTTGGTGTTAGCATGGTTCTAATATCAACATCGCCCTCACCTAATGTCACCAGCACGCAAACAAGATACTGCAGTTGGGCTTGTACGAGGCGATGCACGACTAAGAATAACCACACAGTGGTTATTCTAAATCGTGATCTATTCTGAATTTTAAATGTTCTAACCAGTGACGGATCCAGGACTTCATGGGGGGGGCTCGGGGGCTCCAACCTCCCCTACCATTACCTCGGAACAGCCTCCGGCTATGCATTTACTATAGCCAATCTGACATTTCGGGGAAGGGGCTTGAGCCCCTTAGCGCCCCTTGTATCCGCCACTGGTTCCAACACACCTGGCCGAATCTTATCCCGCTATCGCAAAACACGCAGGCAAAAGTCGCACTTGAGCGTTGCATCCCCTGCGCTCCGCTATTATTGTGTTCAATAACGGGCCCACGACTGTTTGCTAGAAGCGAACACCAGCTGCTGACGGTGGCGGAGTCAGGTGCAGATGAAGCCGTGCCACTACTGCCTGGCGGCCTCTGTTACCAACTTCACCGCGCGCTCCACCGCTACTGAATGAAGCGGGTAGGCTTCCACTTCAGCGGCTGGCTGCAGATCTCTTCAAACTCCTCGACGCTGAGGCCAGTTGTAACAGGCGGCTCAGTGATGGGGTCATGATCCCAGTCAAACAGTTCCATGATGCTGTCGGCTGCGAGGTTTTTGACTGGCAGAATGCAAGGCCGGAACTTTGCATTCAGTTTTCGGCAACACTCTTGTATGATCAGCCCGGCCCGACTGCGCACCGTCTCCTCCCGGTCAGCAGTCATCGCCAACAGCACCGCCTCCGGGTGTGCCCGAAAGACGTTGCGCTGTACTGCTGACCTGATGATATCCTGCAGCTGGCGCGGCAGGGCTCGGATCAGCTATAGGCTGTATGCGAAGTTCGTGGGTCCTTCAACACAGCAGCTGCGGCTCCGGATCCGAAACCACATCGGGACATAGTGCCCCATCAAGAACTTCATGATCTAGCTCAGTGAAGCAGCTGTGGCCATGAACAAGTGCAGCAGTCTTAACGCAAACGCCAGCTACCGACGTAAAAAGCGTAGCGATGGAAGATGAAGGAAAAGTGTTTATGTTGCATAATGTACTACATTTCTATTTGTAGGAAGCTGTCTAACGGATAGAGGCCGGAAACCCAGGGTAAATGTCTAGTTTTGCTTCTCAAGGGCATATTAAACGGTAACAGGAACTGGAAAAATAAGGGAACAATGGTTAAGCATATGGAATAGAATAGGAATAATGTTTCCGCCAGATAATACGAAAGGGGACAAGGAGAGAATGGTTTTGAGGAGAGTTGGATAGCGGCAATGCCTGAATAGGTTCAAATGATCATTGTATGAAACAATCAAATCAAAGTAACGAAAATCACATCGTTGATAAGTTTTGAAGTGCTGCGGCGAGGAGCATGATGATGAGTTGCTATGATGTTCCCTGGCCTCTCCCCTCGAATCCGGACATGTAAAAAACACTGAAGATTATATATTCGGGCACAGCCCTTCATCAAAATCGTGGAGTAAATATCAATAATTCTCAGTCCTAGTATAGCCAGACCTCGAATTGAGCTTCACACAAATGCCTTTTAGAATGAATCGTTAAAAATAAGATTGAATGTCGTGACAACAACAATATTGGTACCTCTAACCTAAAAGCAATTCCGACGATACAACAAACCTAGACCAGTATTTGTGACAGACTTTTCTATTATTTCAGCCCAACACTAGCTTTTGATTAACAATGAAAAACTCGCTGAAGTATCTTAAATGGTTATTTCAATATTTCTGTTCTTATTATTTACTTTTTCCGTCGACTGCAGCTAAAATGCTAACCTAAAATTACCTATTTAGCACTAGTAGATGTGATACTAGATCGGTGTAAAGACTGCATGCTTTCCCCTTTAACATGATGCTATATTTTTACAATAAAAGCCTCCCTCGAATTATTTAGTTAAGATTGTAGGTAGTTGTCAAGGCCAACTTTTTGTAATTGATAAACCTATTTTCCACAGCCTGCTTGAATAAGTATAATATAAAATTGATAATGCTTTTTTGCAGCCACACGTATACTCTTTCGACGCTTAACGTTGGGCCAGAGGAGCAGGCTGTGGAAAATAAGTTTATCAATTACAAAAGTTGGCCTTGACCACTAGGTACAATCTTAACTAAGTAATTCGAGGGAGGCTTTTATTGTACAAATATAGCATCATATTAAAGGGGAAAACATGCAGTCTTTACACCGATCCAGTATCACGTCTACTAGTGCTAAATAGGTAGTTTTTGGATAGCATTTTAGCTGCAGTCGGCGGAAAAAGTAAATAATAAGAACATAGAAATATTGAAATAACCGTTTAAGATACTTCAGCGAGTTTTTCATTGTTAATCAAAAGCTAGTGTTGGGCTGAAATAATAGAAAAGTCTGTCACAAATACTGGTCTAGGTTTGTTGTATTGTCGGAATTGCTTTTAGGTTAGAGGTACCAATATCGTTGTTGTCACGACATCCAATCTTATTTTTAACGATTCATTCTAAAAGGCATTTGTGTGAAGCTCAATTCGAGGTCTGGCTATACTAGGACTGAGAATTATTGATATTTACTCCACGATTCTGATGAAGGGCTGTGCCCGAATATATAATCTTCAGTGTTTTTTACATGTCCAGATTCGAGGGGAGAGGCCAGGGAACATCATAGCAAAATCACATCGTGTTCGATTCCAAAATTCCAAGCACAGCGTTGCAATGGCTGTAACATCAATAACCTGAGCGGCACTGGGTCTGGTCTCCGCCAGTTTCACTGGACAATGTTTCAATGTGCATCCTCATTGAGGCATATAGTTTAAAAGTAGGCAAAGTCATTCCATTTTCAACAGTAGAAATTCCGAAACCATGTTTCAATGACAGTCACAAATAAATATCTGAACCAAGCGCGCCAGGTTCAGACCCCAGTAATTTCCCTGAGTAGGATACAGCTTGCTCTATCACCGCACATGCCTACCTGGATGAGAGTTGGTGGCACATTTCGACCTGTGCAATTGGTGTGCCATTTGCCCAAATAATGACGTGATTTGCCATTTGCCCAAGCAATGAAAGTGAAATGCAGCGTAGCGCCACATTTTCTGCCACTCAGTCAGAAGGATGCTTGACGGAAAATATGCCGATACAGGTCTACCTTCGTTTGCATTGGGCTTGGCCTGGTCGTCTTTTAGTGCGTCCGTAGGAATCTAAAACGTGTGCAGTGCATGAATATGAAAAATAGATATTTATCCTTTAAAAAATTCAACATCGCTCCAACCACTCCCATATGCTGTCCCTGTTTCAATGCAAACGCGAGACAATCGGTCCTCCGTCTCCCGACAGAAATTTGAGAGGGCCGTGGCGCATAGGCAAACGAAATAATTGGCTAAAATTTGACTTCAACTGAATTTTAAATAACGTAGACTCGCTTAATCATACATTTATAATGTTCTCCGGACCAATATAAGACCAGTGACGATGAAAATAGAGCGTAACGTCGCTAGTTCCTCTGGCTACCACCAGATGCGCTGGTATCGCCCGTTGTTAAGAGATAGGCAGACCTTCTTCGGCTCTGCGCTGCCTGGGTTTTACAATTTCATGGAAATATAGGTTATCATCGGGTTTCTTTGTGTTGAGGGCAAAAGAAAATCATAGGAGCAGCTTGATCTGAAACAATTACGGGATATGACACAGCCATATATATATATATATATATATATATATATATATATATATATATATATATATATATATATATATATATATATATATATCATCACCATCATCATTATCATCATCACATCATCATCATCATCATCAAGGTATATATTACCATTACCGTTAACAGTTGCTTGTTGTTCATGTGCAAAACTAGCTATAGCGTGCATGACATGAGACAGAATATATAATAAAATTTTTGAGGATTATCGACGCACCAACTGCCAGAGTCATTTGAGTCGCAAACTCTTTCCCTGTTGAAAGGGTTTCCGGGAGCCAGATCGCTCCTTGTTCAGGAAGCCGCCGGGCCTTGAACCCGGGCCGGCTGCGTGGCAGACAGCCTCGCTGATCAGGCATGAGACAGACTGAGGTTGGTATACTACAGCTATGTCTGCCGTTACTAAGAAAACATATATTTCTGCACAAAAAACATTTGTAAAATCTACTGCACAAATTTCTAATTTTTCACCCTAGTCCACTTGTTAAAATCAGAGACCTCAGCATTGGAGCACAAGCTCAACTAGATCACTGTTTTCGTTCTATAGATCGAGCCAGGTTAGCCAAGGGAAGGGGGCGGCAGGGTCAGCCGCCTCCTCCTGGGCCCCGGGTCCCCTGAGGACGTGGACTGCGCAGCGCGGCTCGCCCGCACGATGCTATGTGACCAAATTTAAAATTTCATACCAGACAGGGCCCTCTTAAACCCTCTACAGCGCTCTATTCTGTAATAAGCAGGGCCCTTCTTACCCGTCAGGGCCCTTTGCGCTGCTGGGCCTTGGCGCCGCCCTTCCTGAGCGAAATCCTGGATACGCTCCTGGACCGAGCTAACAAAATGTGAGGTTACATGGTTTCCATTTGTCGTGATGAATCCAAATAGTTTACTTTCAACCCTTAACTTTAATAACATTTAATATATTTTTAAATTCAAATACATTCTAATAAACGTGTCGCATAACCCATTCGTAGGTATATAAAATGTCAAGATGGAGATGTAGCCGTCTTGATAAGTTTAGTTTCAGTTTCGTTTGCTGCGCATATTGTCGACGGGTGACCCCAATTACACGTGACAGCTATGCCGAAACCAAGTGTGTTGCATTCACCATGAGTCTCAAGACCTTACCTATTCAGCATTCGTATACTATTGATCAAACATACTTGGAGCGTGTTTCTGAAGTATGTGATTTAAGCATATTATTGAACTCAAAATAAAATTTGTCTTCGTACATAAATAAGGTTGTTTGTAAGCTTACAGAACACTGGGCATAATGATTCGTTCATTTAGAAACGAATTCTCGGAAGAAAATTCAGCCACAAAACATGACTTGTAATGTACATCGCAAAAGTACAGTCCATAATGGAACATGGCAGCGTGGTCTGAATGGCGTTGCCAAAACCCACATAAACGGAATTGAACGGGCCCACCATAAATTTTTGACTTGGCTTGCGTCGAAATCGGTATCTATCACCACATAACAATCGTTTTCGTATCCAAATCTTCTTGAAAAATGTAAGCTACAATGCATGCGAGATAGGTATAACCAACACGACATCATGTTCCTCAAAAATATGTACAATAGTCGAATTGATTCTTCATTTTTACTGGCATGTTTTCCTTTACGAGTTCCCAATCGGACCACAAAAGAGCAAAGGGCAAAGGGCAAAGGGCGTTGTTTTATGAAAAGTTCGCTCGCGTTGAAACCGTGAGGAACATAATTTTTAGAAGAGTTGTTCGCCAAGTTAATAACTTGATCCCCGGGCGACCAGAAGTTGGCTTCTTAAATTCACCAGTACCATCTCTTAAACACGCACCCCGCTGGGGTTCCTGGCATGACCCGCGCCGCTGGGGGGCGTTTTTCACACCCCCTCCGTGTCTCGTTTCCCAGGAAAGCTAAATAAAAATTACGGAGAGCGTTTGGAAGCTCTCGACGAGACAAAGAGAAATTATAAGAAGTATTTTATGTCAGGTCGATATTGAGGTCAGTATAGGTCAAAGAAGGTTCCATAGGCTTACAATAGGGTAGTGCACGTTTCCCCTCTATATTTTTACTCAGTGAAGCCAGAGCAAATATTCATGCATCATTGGATTCCTCTCATCATGGCAAATCGAATTATGTATAATATGACCTTGCTAGGTCAAGTTGTAAAAATGGCCTGACCTTGAGATAGGTCAAGGTCACAGGGTGACTTGGTGTGTTCATGCTGAATATCAATCGACTCCCCATGACAATATAAGCACAACACAAGCAAAATAGGAGCTCTATCTCAATTCAATGGGAAGTTATTGGCAAAACAATCGCTACATGCTACTGTGACCTAACATGACCTTTGAGAGGTCAGATGGTCAGAAACTCAACTTAATGGTCATGATCGTGGTAAGAATACACTGTTTGGGGATTTGAAGATTCATCTATCCAGTATTTAATGAAAACGAGCCCTTTCTATTTTTCACCATAGACTGATAATGGGGTGACCAAAAATTTTGCCCCACCTTAGGTCAACAATATCAAAATTCTGAGATAAAAGATTTGTAGCCTTTAATGACTCCATCATATTGTGAAAGTTTCAAATTAATCGGTTGGCTGATGTTCCTTAGGCGCCGCTTCAAACTCGTGATTTCAGGTTTTGAGGTGGGGTCCCTTGACTTTGGATAAGTCCTTGAACTTAATCGACCTGACCTAAAAAATTGATTGAATGCGTAAAATTGATCAGGAATAAGATACTGTAAGTTTCGTTGTTCTGCGTCTCTTAGTTTTTGCGTTATCTGGGGAAAACCAGGAGGGGGCGAATTTCACCCCTCAGCGGAGCCCTTGTTAAATTCATCTTATTGAAAAATGATAAGCATTTGTGCAGCCGAGTGGATAATTAGATTAGCGAACACCATTTTTATCGTTTTGATGTCATTTTGTGATGATTGTACCTACAGCTAGTCCTTTTGCTTGATTTCCAATGCTTTTGTGTTCTCACTGGTATTATTATTTATGTTCGCTCATTGTAAATAACCATGTGCTTTGACTGCTAGACTTCACCTGTCAGTGGGCACTGCCTGTTGGTGATATATATATATATATATATATATATATATATATATATATATATATATATATATTTATATATATATATGATAAATAAATAAATTATGGACAAAGTCATACAAAAAGACCAGGACTGTAACCAACTATGACATCCGCGGAGCGACGTACATACCTAAAACTACCACCACATGGACGCAAAATGGCCGTCGCAGACCACGCGCCCTAAAACTCCAACGATGATGATGAACTACCGCCCCATGTTAATCACGCACCACGCTCTCGTTAGGAATCGCACTCCGCTGATGGCATGCCGAAGTAATGCATTAGCCATGATGATACTGCATGGTATTACTTTGGTCTCGCTAAGTGCTTCGGACTACGATATATCCTAAAATACATACACACAAATTAGCACATAAACACACGTTGTCTAATTTTTGGTTCCTACTGCTTCATGCCTTCGGCCCTCGGGCTCCGTCTTGACTAATGATACATATATAACCTTCTTACACGATTTTCATCTGCGCTATGATTCTCATTTCCACAAAAATGAAATGACTGAACTAGAATGAGCTATTTAGGTTCACCGCATAAAACAGGAGGAACATACAAAGACAATAGCCTGACAGCCTGCTCTGGGGAGGCACTATTATTTGTTGCGCCCATTTCTTTTATACGTTTTTCCCGTATATCCGGCAGTGCACTGCCTTGCGTGACACAATTTGCTGCTGAGATCGTTTTTATAGCGACTGTTGCTGAGTGCTGACAACTGCCCGCGGTTGGGGCTTCCCAAGAGGCATTGTTAGGCACGATTTTTACCGGGAGGCCTGGCATTAATGGAGAAGAACAGCACCGCTCATCGTGGGACGGGCAGTGCAAGCCCACGCTCACTTCATGGTGGCATTAAAAAGGCCAGATTGTTGTTACCAGCCTCAGATTTTCCAGCGCTTGAATATTACATCCTATGTATCCGCCTACTTGCACCAAAGGGTTTCGGCGGCCGTGGCCCAGCACTGCCCCGCAAGAAGTGGTAGACATGAACCACGCCGACCAAACAGCCGCAGCAGTCACAAAATGAAGCTGCGTGTTCCAGGGCCTGCTTGCTATCCCCACGACGAGGGAAGGCTTGGCGTCGGCCTCAGCAGCTGTTCGGAAGGGAGGATGGCAGGACTGTTCCCGACAAACTGCTGGTGAGGAATCGTTGAGGCCTATCGACCTGCCCCAAAGTCAACTTAATTCATAATTTTAAAGCAAATTTGGGCTGCATCTTGAACTACAAGCTATGTGTTATAGGCCTGTGTCGTGATCGCTATGTTTAGATTTAGACATGTTTGAGACAGGAAAAAAAGCTGAGAAGCGGTGCCAACAGCACTGATCAGAGCCCAAGAACGCCAGAGCCCGGCACCTTGGCGCCATTTCCGATGCAGACTTGTTGGTGACTCCACTGGGTCGATCTGAATACAAGCAAGCTCTGACTCCCTCACTCAATTGGATTAACCAAACATACGTGACTCGATTTCAATATTCATTTGTTATTATTTGTCTCCATGATATCCCAATTTCTTTGAATTTGATTTTTGTGACCTATCCCATAGGAATAGAGCCCAACATATGCATGAATAGGAGTCTGTTTAGACCGATGTCACTCTGACTCTGCCTTAACTCTAATTTAAACATATTCTCGGCTCTAGGAGATAATCATTGTGATTTGACTCCACAAAGTTGCGGGATTTTTGGACAAACAGCCTGCCATAAATATGCAAACTGAGTCATTTGTTTTTACTCATCTAATTGAGTCAGGAATAGAAGGATTAACTTTATGCAGATTGAGTTAGCTTTGAGTGACTACCGAGTCTCGACAGATGGCTGATCGTCCGAACCGTTAGCGAAGGTAATGCTCAAGGTGAGAAGACTGGGGCTTGAGTGAGCGAGTCACCCCAGATTGGCTGATTAGGTCGACCTTGCAATGCTGAGGCGGCCAATTCAAGGCCGGCCTGTTTGCTGCATATTTCCTCCGTTTAGCCCGTGTTCGATAGTCTGAGAGAGGGCGGCACGGCTTAAATGTTCTAGCTCGGCTGGTGAGCTATACATATCACATGTGTTCTTGAAAATGTTGTCTTGCAGGAAATTTGTGCGAATAATTAATTTCAAAGCTTCTGCGGTGGGAATATTGAAATATTGCAGGAGGGCTAATTTTAGAGAACAACAACAAAACAAGTTTTGTGAAAGAGAACATCAGCAACGGAGATTAATGAAAATAAAAAATATGCAGCAATTAAACATCAGTGAAGCAAGATCAACGATGTCACAGACAAGATGGAGCACAAACAACGAAATTTATCAGACCGAAGACGAAATGAAAACGAAGCCGAAGAATCGAACATTTTCATCCTCATATTACCTTAGTTTAAATTTTCGAAGTGTGCGTGCTATTGTGTGTGTGTTTTTTTACCGGTACCTAATCCTTATCCTTATCCTTACTCTTCCTGGAGCTGTGAGCCCATGCACCTGTGGCTGTAGCGACCCTTCCAGGTAGAATCCCATCCTCTTGATCCTCACCCTTACCATCTCCTTCCATAGTTTATAATCACTTCATACTCATTGCAACGACACTTTAAAAGCCACCTCATTTGTGTGGAAGTGTGAGAAATATATACATGATACATGATACAAAACCAAGTTGACCACACACAAATACTAGAGCTTATGCTACTATATTCCCTAGAGACAAAAAGCTGATAAATAGCACATGAGTTCCCTCTCCTAAGGCATGTGTGTTGAAGCAATTTATGGAATCTAGCTATGGCCGTTAAGCATGAATTTCTAAACCGAAGATTTATTGTTCACCATAAAATGTAATTGCAAAAGAGTTATCCGCTTGAAATATTGAAAATTCCCTTCAAAGCAAGCATATATTTTATGGTGAAGCACACATATAGTTTGTGGGCATGCATGCATACATGTTGTCAATAATTTGATATTATTGTATTTCATATGCCACAGTAACAGACTATGTTTTATTTTCATTTTTACTCACGCAGTCCCAGCGAATGTTTGAATTCTGATTCGACTTTGTCCCATCTTTTTCAGCAGCATCCTCTCTAGGCCAACGATTGTGGGTCCTTTTAAAAAGCCTACACAATGGTCTGGCGAGGCAGCCGAGCGGCAGGCCCCGGCCGCACGCGCACACACAAAAGCAGCCCAATGGTTTCTCTAAAATGTCCTAAAGCGCAGAGAAGTTTCCCCTTCCAGACAATGTGAGTGTGGAAAAGACTTTATTTTTATCGCTGCGTGGCACTAGACAAGGAATGGCTGGTAGAACGTTCCGCTGTTTTGTTCGAGTCTAAGTTTTTGACAAAAAATGTGCTATTGTGCTTTGGTAATCGGAAAAATTATTTGTTAGGTACGTTTTTAATCTTATCTTGCTCGAGTTAATAATTTTTCTTCTTTCACAAATCACAAGAACATCCTCATAGAGAACACCAAAATCATCCACCGTAACAACAACCCCACTAGAATTGAAATAGCAGAAGCACTACTCATTCAAAAACATGCACCGCCCCTCAACGCCCAGAAAAAACAAACGTCTAACCAAACTTTCACTATGGGGGTCCAAATTTTTAAGTCGATGTTTAATACATATCGATATGTGTAAATTATATGTAAGCTATATGCAATTTTGTTGAGACGTGGGCAATGTGATGAATTCATAACTGTCTCGGTGATGATTTTTGTTATGTACAGTTGATTTTTATATACAGTTAATTTTTTACAGTACAGTGATGTTGTTTAGGCAGTGCTTACCGAGCTGGGAGGCGGTGAGCACGGCGGTGCTTACTGAGCTGGGAGGCGGTGAACACGGCAGTGCTTACCAAGGTGGGAGGCAGTGAGCACGGCGGTGCTTACCGAGGTGGGAGGCGGTGAGCACGTCGGTGCTTACCGAGCTGGGAGGCGGTGAGCACGGCGGTGCTTACCGAGGTGGGAGGCGGTGAGCACGTCGGTGCTTACCGAGCTGGGAGGCGGTGAAAACGGCGGTGCTTACTGAGCTGGGAGGCGGTGAGCACGGCGGTGCTTACCGAGCTGGGAGGTGGTGAGCACGGCGGTGTTTACCGAGCTGGGAGGCAGTGAGCACGGTGGTTTTACCGAGCCTGAGGCAGTGAGCACAGCGGTGCTTACCAAGTGGGAGGCGTGAGCACGGCGGTGCTTACAAGGTGGGAGGTGGTGAGCACGGCGGTGTTTACCAAGGTGGGAGGCAGTGAGCACGGCGGTGCTTACCAAGGTGGGAGGGAGTGAGCACGGCGGTGCTTACCAGGTGGGAGGTGGTGAACACGGCGGTGTTTACCGAGGTGGGAGGCGGTGAGCACGACGGTGCTTACCGAGCTGGGAGGCAATGAACACGGCGGTGCTTACCGAGGTGGGAGGCAGTGAGCACGGCGGTGCTTACCAAGGTGGGAGGCAGTGAGCACGGCGGTGCTTACCAAGGTGGGAGGTGGTGAGCACGGCGGTGTTTCCAGTTGGGTGGCAGTGAGCACGGCGGTGCTTACCGAGCTGGGAACGCTTCGCTGGCACGGCGGCTCGCTGCGAGCACGGGGTTTCGCTGGGCGTGCAGCTGTTACCAGCTGAGAGCGGTGCTCAGTGAGTTAGCACGGCGGTTACAGTGAGGCGTAGCGTTACAGAGGTGCGGCGGTACCGTGGGGAGTACGTTGAGCGAGTAGGCGGTGCACGCGGTGCTTCCAAGGTGGGAGGTGGTGAGCACGGCGGTGCTTACCAAGGTGGGAGTGGGTGAGCACGGCGGTGCTTCCAAGGTGGGAGGGAGTGAGCACGGCGGTGCTTACCAAGGTGGGAGGCAGTGAGCACGGCGGCGCCGCCCTGCACCACGCTGATGCCGCTGTTGTTGACGATGGAGGGCGGGTGGTCATTGACGGCGGCCACGCGGAAGCAGAGCCGACCCGGCGCCGACGCCTTCGACTGGGTGCGCGCCAGCATGGTGAGGCAGTCGCCGCGGGACTCGTCTCCACTGTGGACGTACTGGAGACCACGCAGGGCGGGCCGTCAGGACAAAACTCGAGCGCGAGAACAAACAGAACTGACAGCAGCCTACCCAAAGTACACGCTGTGGACTCTGGGCGAATTGGATCCGAAAAGGAAAGCTCACTCAATTTTCAGTTTAAGCCCTTTACTTTTGTTGTGCCGAATTTTTCAGCAGATATCGACCTGAATGTTATTTTTTTAGGTAAAGACACTATTGAATTGTCAAGTCTCTAGAGGCGTGGACTTCAACAATCCATTGGGTGTACTCGCATTCGAAACAATGTCAATAATCACATAAAAATAAGTAATATGATATAATGCTCGTTTTGGCCCTGATTGATGGATGATTAAAACGAGAAAACTAATGTAAAGCTTTAAAAATCAAAAACACTTAAATCTAAGGGACTGCTTAACAATGAATCAACATTCATTAAGCGTACTTGGGCACCCACAAAGAGACATAAATTCACATGTCAGGGCATGAATGCCATATTAGTTCATCGTAAACCATCTCCTTGAAATTTTAAACAGCTTGGTTGAAGTCTTAACCTCCTTCCTAGGGATTGTTTACGGTGACTTAAGACGGCTATCGCGAGAGCTATTCACGCATGGAAACTATCTTAGCAGTTGAGTGCCGGAATAGGATTCTCTCCCACGTGGGCGGAGTGGTAGCGCGCATTACAGCACAGAGAATTAGTAACACTGGTGGGCCCAGCGGCGGGGTCGCGATTACTCCCCCGGGCTCCGGGCTCCGGTTTACGAGCACCAAGCAGAGCCAGACTACGCCCTGGAAACCACGGAATTAGATCTAGAATCACAGGATTATTGCCACCAGGTGTTGCCCCCACTGCTAAACAGAAAGTATGTCTGCACTTAGATAAGTAGACGCTGCTGAGGGGAAAGTGAACTAAAACCACGCACTACTGAGCCTTTTAGTTTTAAAATAATCCATAAATAATCATATTCTAATCTGCATGGCATTTTTGTATACAGCCTAAGGATCATTTTCGTCCTCAGTATTGCTCTGGCTCTGGCTCTGGCTCGGGTTCTGGCTTTGGCTCTGGCTCTCTCTCTGGCTCTCTCTCTCTCTCTCTCTCTCTCTCTCTCTCTCTTCCATTAGCTCCTAGGATTTGTATTTACTGGAGACGTTGGCGGACCCAAAATTTCCCATTCTGGGGCGGGGGAGCACTCGGGCAGAAGGTGCTAATAATCACATTTTCGGGGAAATATGGGAGGCAACTCTCCAGGGAGGGAAGGTTCCAATAACCAGGGGGCACGGAGGCTCCATCCTGGGGACCTGGATCTGAGACGTCATGATGTTAGCTTTCGGAAAATGATCCAAATTTGCTGAACAATCATGAGTCAAATATAACTTAAAATATGACCCTGCTACACTTTGTATGTTGGATGTATATATATATATATATATATATATATATATATATATATATATATATATGTATATATATATATATATATATATATATATATATATTGATAATGCAGTGAATAACTAGTTATAACGTACGGAATATCAAAATATATAATACCCCTAAACATCTGATTTTCAAATAACAAAATCATTTTAAATCACAACCCCATGACTAAATAATCTATACCAGGCGATAATTTTACCAGAATCATGTACAATTCACATCGTTAGCTTCGCGACCAGGCAACATCGAAGGCCGTGGTCATTCAACACCAATACCAGAGCGGTGGACACTACACTGACATTTAGCCCCCCGGATCTTTAAGAAAGACGACCGTTGTCGTATTTCCCATCCTAATTAAACGTGAAGTACTTTTAGGTTAGTATAAGGATGATTAACTCACTTCTCGGTATGTATTATTTTGGTGGACAAGTAGTATATAAAAGACAAATGATGAAATACGACTGTAAAATTAACCTTATCGGTTATATTGTGTAGATAAAAAGTAAAAAACACTAATGTGGGGAAAAAGTTGACTGCTTCATTTTAATAACTTACAAAAAGTGAGAGCTGTATAAATGTTAGTGTTAGAGGGGAATTGATAGGAAAATAGCCGATAAGAACCAACTGAAAAATGAGAAAAGACGAATAGCTATCCGGGGGTAAGCAGACAGGTGGCCAGCCTTTCCAGTTAAAATTACAGCAGAGTTAAGACTTGGTCGAATATGATCTGTATTCTGTATTATAATAAAATTTGAGACATTGCAGATTTGAAACCGGTATTTATGACACATTTTGTGTAAAATACTTCTTCCAAAAGGGATCCACTTGTAGGAAATCATGAGGTCAATTTTCATATCCTTATTTTAGGGCTAGAACATCCAAAATTGCATGATCAGTGTGGTTGTCTACATCACAGGGTGCCTCAAAATTAATTTCTACTCCTGCATAAAAATTCAATTCTTCAAAGACATTTACATTTTAAAAAAAAATCATATCTACCCCTAAAGGCTAAATATTCAATCGATCAATAACTTCTTCATATAAGTTCTTCATCACCGTTCGTCAAGCCCACAGACTGGTGACGAGACCTCACACTAGGACATCCCAGGGTATTGGTTCATCGCGTGACCGGGTCAGGTAACCTGTCTCCACCCACAATGATACATTACAGGCTAATTTCCGAGTGGCACCCTCAACGCCCATAATCAGTGTTAGTCATGGCAGAGGAGCACTATAAGGGAAACACAGAGCAAAGCTTTAGGTGTCCACAGAGTCATCAAAGTATTAATTACTTCCAGTCGTAATGTGGTATCTTCGAAAGCTACTCAAGCTGGGTGAGGAGCACCGGTCTGAGACGGATGGCTAAAAGTGCCTCTGAAGAGGGTTGGTGTAGCACCATTCAAGGCGAGAACTGGCTCCAAACTAAAGGGAAATTGACAGAGGTGGGCGCCGCTATCATTCTACCTCAAAATTGCGAAACCGCCACCCTCTACTCCGCCATCGCCACGGTCTGCTAATAGCCTGAACGGCTACCTTTGAGACGCCCTCTATTTTTCTCGAACGGTGCCGTTTCTTTTCCTCTTGTAACTACTTTGCAAGGAAACCAATTTGAGTCGTTTTGTGTCTTACTTGGATAACGCAATCTTCGTAAAATGTGCTTTGTACTTAGCTGGCGAGCATACTATGTGATTTGGAAGGGCTGAACTGCAAGTTATTTCATTTTGAAGCTTATGCTGCTATATCTAGTAAATGAAATCCATGAGACCTAGATTCCCTGCAAATCGGTACAAACATAAGAACTGTGTTACATCCGTTATATAGTTCAAGTGTTGCTGCACCATGCTGCCAAAAATAATGAGCACAAATATAGAAAACGATCCTCTATTTCTAAAACGATCCAGTAAATTCTATCATTGACGGTCTGCCAGTCACTGATTCATTTCCAATTTAACTACGATTAACAAGGTGTGGACTGCCTCTCATATTGTGCGAAATCACGACTCGCACTCAGAGCGGAAACCTTTGATTTCCCATATTTTTGGCTGAACATGCCCGTCCATCCATAATGCACAAGTTCCCATCCCCAGCCGATTGCTTACTCCCCCAATAATCCCCCGCAGCCCCTGAAATATCCCAAGCGCCTTCTGAAACATCAGTTCTTATCTCCCCCTCCCTGATGAGAGTGGGGTAGTACAGGAACCCCCGGGATGTGACCTTGGCCTCTTAACTCACCATAATTTGGCCCAAATTTTGCATCCCCAATAATATTTACATAGTTCCTCCACAGATGGCAAGACGGACGCTCACCTTGACCTGGCCGCCAATCAGCTGTTGGCGAGTGAACGTCGACAGGCCGCGTCCTCTACGACCCTCCAGCTCCAGATGACCGGATCTCGGCAGCTCGAGCACCTCGAACGTGCTGACTCGTTTGTGGTAGTACTTGCTGGCCACCGAAAGTGCCCGGGGCGTCAGGGTGACCGATGCACCCTCACTCAACGTCACATTGTGAGTCAGGAGGCGGATTTGTAGCGGGATGATGACAAAATCGAATCTCAAGTTGTCGCGGCTGACAATGCCGTTTGTTACACTAAACGTGAAGTAGTCTTCTGTTGCATTTGCAACTGACTGTACATAGGTGAGATTGCCGTCGTTTACCAACGTTTGGTTGAACGACATTACCTTGGGTCGGACATTGGGGCCACGCAGCATTAAGAAGCCGAACGTGGGACCGTGGGTGACAGTGAACCGGATATCGCCTGGAGCCACGTTGGGATGCATGACGTGAAGGAGGGATTGCGAAACTGTGACCATGTCTCCCTCAGCCACCAGTGCCGAATGGTTGTTGATAACGCGGAGGGGTTCCCAGTAGCTTTCGGGGTAAATGTGAAAGTGCAAGGTGCCATTGGAGGAGAGCTGGCCCACGCTGACCTCCAGCTGGACATGATCGCGAGAGACGGATCCCTCGTCATTTTCATAGACAACCACTCCACGATGCAGGTCCTGAAGAGAGAAACTGTCGAATGGATCACCTCTCACACGTACCTGGCCGTGCTCGGGTGGCGCCACCACGTGGAACTTGACATTTTCGTCTGCAACTTCGACGTTGGTTTCGGGTTGGAAGTGTTTTGCGGCAATGGTTACGGTTTCACCTCGTGGCACCGTTACTGCTTCAGATGTGTTTAGTCTTACGAATGGCTCAGATGCTACAATCTCCAATACTCCTGTTGTGTAGTGAGCACCATCTGTCACCCACAGAACCACACGGGCCTGATCCTCCCCTGAATGCTGAAACACAAGTCTGTCCGCATTGATATCTGCCTGGGTGAACTGGAACACCTCCGTGTTATAGTCAGGGTGCAAATACAGTGCACCATTGGGAATTTCACGACGAGTATACTCTATATCCGTTGGCTCAGTGTAGAGATCCGGATCCGAAAAGGTCAACTGGGCAGGTCGAACGGCTCGTCGTTTGTTGCGGACGACGTATAGCGGTTCGGTCGCTGCTCGCTCCGGAGCGTTGTCGTTGCGCATGACTACTGAGATATCCAGCGAGCCCACGTACTGGAAGTCATCCTCCGGATCCAATGAGGTCGCCACGAAAGAAATGCGGTCGGAAGGGCTCTCAGTGTCGTCATGGATGTATACCACCTGGCTTAATGAGATGTCTTGCGAGGTGAAGTATCTCAGTCTGGCGTTATCTTCGTCTGTTGAGAACAGTCTTCCATGAGCAGGGCTCTCTGTGACATTATAGAATACTGTGGGTATACCGTCGATCGCGATCAGTAGGAAATCTTGTGTGATGACAGCCGTGTCACCTTCGCCAACTTCGATCCTCTTTATTGATATCATTCCTTTGGGTTCTGGCGGGATATGGCGAATGTTGAACTCATGCGCTGACGACTCAAATCCCGGTATGCGAGCTCGAAATCGAAACTGGTCTGTAAAAGCGGAGTAAGACTTCCTGTGCAGTCGATACACCACCCTGCCGGCATCAATGTCTCCTTGCGAGAACGCATCTCCAACTGACAGGGTCTTCCTCTGTGCAGGGCTTCCCTCCAGACGAAACAAGTCACCAAAGCGTGCGACGGTGATGATGATGAACGTAAGGTTAGCACCAGGCTGAGCGTAAGGCCGCGGCTCTGCGTACAAGAACGTGCGCGTCAGAACAGCTTCCTGAGTACGATTCAACACCAGCTCCTCATTTGCCACGATCTCAACCGAAATGAGCAAGAATTGAATCCGGAAGTCGTGAACAGTGGGCTGAGTGTTGTCTTTGAGCGACACCTGGAATTTGAAGCCGTCGTGTTCAGGTTTGCCGCTGGTATGGCGGTACCGCACTTTATGACGCTGCAGATGTCGCATGGTGAAGTGACTGCTTGGCTGCCAACGTCCATTTCCACGCAGTTTTTGCACTTTTCCTGCCTGCGTCTGTTTCACGATCAGAAACTTGATATCGATGTCATCACTTTGAGCGTTGGTGGTGAAAGCGAGGTTAGATGTGGTGATAAGAGAGCTGGCGCCATGGGTCAGACGGAGACCCGTGTTGTTGACCGATATCGCCTCGAGTCGAAACGTTGCGACTCTGAGTACCACTGTATCACTCGTAGCCATCCCGTCCGATACGCTTAGAGCCAGACGCGTGTCGCCCCCGTCATCATGCACGAACTGTACCAGGCCGTCATCGACTTGTTCTTGCGTGAACGTCTCCACAACAACGCCTGGTCTACGGGAGAGCTCCATGTGACCCCCGACTTCTGCCGGGCTCAGTATGGAGATGACCAGCTCCCGAGGACGGCTGTCGGGATCCTGAGCGTGAATGACGTCTGCTCCCAGGGTGCGCCTGGTTCCGGCAGCCAGCCGAACCGTTCCGCCAGGCGGCAGGGCCAGCACTGGAGCGTCATTGACCGGAGTCACCGATACGTGCAGCACAAACTTGTGACGAGTCTGAAGATACACCGGCAGGGTGAAACCCGCCCGGGCGAAGAGCTCCATCTCCAGCACGATCACGTCCTGGCTGCTCTCAGATCCTCCGTGGAGGTACCGCACTCGTTCCGACATCAGGTCCAAAAGGGTGAACACGGATTCGTCGGGTCTTCGCCATACATCTACGCTAATGACTCCCTGTTTCGGTGGTTCACGTATATGGAAAAATACGCCCGAGTCGCGTACGCCGTACTTTTCGTAGTCCAGCATCACATGAATGTTTGAAACTGTTAGCAGAGCTTCGCCAGCTTCCGGCACAGTCAATGGAGCAAGGGACAGAAGCTGAAGACCGTCAGGCAGGTGAGTGTCACCGTCCGTGTACACCCCATACTTGCTGCCGAGGTCAGACCGCACACACACGGCCTGGTCACACTCGCACTTGAACTCGGAAGTCCCCTGCGGTACGCACACTGCGCTAGGTATGCAAGGCTGGCGCAGGCACGGATACTCCCATACACACTCCGCGCGTGCTCCCTTACTCTCGATGACACTTGGCATGCCCGTCAGCGTGTCGTCAATAAATAGGTTCTGTACACAACCCTGCAGGTCAACAGGGATGTTTGATATCCCCTGTTTGGCAGCACGAATGCGATTTTTCTCACTCAGTCCACCGAGAAACAAGTTGGAAGAAAATGCTGGAAAGGCAGTATGGTTACCAGAAGGCTTCAGGCTGGTCAGCGTCTGATCGACACTCAGCTCGACGTAGACAGCATTCACCGTCACTTTTGCCTTGTGCCAAACACCATCGTTTATGGCAATTTTGCTGTCCAGATTGATCTCTTCTTTGTCCACTGTCAGTTTCATTCTTAGTCGTCCTGCCTTCAACATGACCATCAGGTGATCTTTACCCCGCCTGCCCGCATCGCTGTAGAGAACCAGGGCCTCCGGAGATGATGTCTTTAAGTCTAGTTTTATGCTCCCTCCAAGCTTTGACAGTAATGGGGGAAACATCACGTATGACTGAGTTTCCACGAAACTCATACTAACATCGTCGTCGGCGTCGAACTGCTTGTCACATCCCCAGGACAGCCCGTGGGCGGTGCCGGCCTTTCTCGCTGCTGGGAACAGCAGGGCGTCGTTGAAGCGCACCTCATGAAGACAGCCTCGAAAGTTGTCCAGCAGCCCCAGAAAGATCTCCGAGAAGTCGCCCATGCCTCCAACGAACACGCCGTAGTGGATGTTCAGCTCATAAAATCGCCCCGGAAGCTTGATTCTGCAACAAAGAAGGGCCTTCAGTTAAGAATTGCGTCCGACTTGGCTCTAAGCATGATAAACCCGCCGTTGCACAGTGTTCTAACCCGCGCCCTGCCGGCGGTGCTGTTTTTTCCTCCTCTCGCCGTTTCAATGCGAATATCTACATCAACTAACCGTCCCGATGATAATGCTCGGGGTAGCTGTTCCTATGTCAATTTTGCATCATTCCCGACAAACAGGAAGTAGATACTTTTTCAACTTTTTGCGTAAAGCGAAAGTTATTGAGATGATGTTCGCGTTTTCTTACTCGCCGGGCAGTGGCGGCCCGTGCCACGGCCCGCTGGGGCCGCGACAGCCTCTGACACAGACCGAGCTCGTCAGCGCAGGCGGCAGGTAGAAGGGTGACAAATTTCGTGGTTTGGTCAGCTGATAGCGATCGAGGGGACGATAAGGACACACGTGAAAATACGGAACAATGGCCCAGCCAGCATCTCTAACGCTTGCTTCCTGGAAAACGTCCCCAGACGGCATGGCGACAGCGCCAGGGGCTCGACAACATCACCAGGGGCTAATGGGGTGAGAGGGGTGGTCTCAGGCCACCCTCCTTGTATCATGGTGTTACCCAGGGGAGATTTCCACGCCAAACTTGACATCGTACCAGGTTCACAGCTGGATGGCAAAGGGACTATTTGCCGTGTAATAGGGTAGTTAACGGATGGGGATGTAAAAGATCCATTGGTAGTAATGGTGCAATTATCCCTAGCCTTTTAGTTCCTTGAATTTTCCTGTACATCTAATTGAATACTCATGTGATTAAAAAAATTGAATGACGTAAAACATACACACCCTCTCTCCATGCATGCCTAGATTATGACATTTCCTTTTTATTTAGCTATTTCTGACACCACGTCACTCTGTGAAAACTCTGTGTCCGAATTCCCCGAAAACATCCCTTTCCTATGGATGTCATTTTCTTTCATCTATAGCCAGGTAGAGCGCATGTCAGTACGGCTAGGTTTAGCGAACCGAGGTGCGATCTTTCCGTCAGTATCCAAGACAAGACTATGCACGAAAAATCTAAATATGTCAAATTAATTCCCGAAAATCCATATGGTCACAATGTGTATAAGTACAATGTAGAGGGGACTGCGACAGTTGTTTGCTAGGATATATCCGACAGGTCACTAGTGGTTTATGCAGATGGCATATCAAACGTCAAAAAGTGTCTTTTCCGCTTTTGAAATGGTCCCATATAATTGTTTCGCCGTTGGGGCGTCATCACACAGCGAATGCGCATGCTCGTCGGCCCGGCCGCCACACTCAGCGCCACGCACTGCACCGGCGCCAGGTGCCGGCACCGCTTGTCTGAGGCTGTACCCGGGACACGGGGGTAAGCGGCACGCGCCGCGCGTGGCGGCCGCTGTGGTCGGAATGAAACTGCAAGGTTTGGTTAAAAGGACTAATTTAGGCACATTTGATAGGAATTCACGTGTGAAACATATACGAACAAGGTGAAAAATGATTGAGGTTTCTTTTGAGTCCCTGTAAGGCACATTCAACCGCCTACAATTCAAGTTCTCTTTCAGTAAACCAGAGGAGGTTTTTCAGCCATGCCGGCAGGGCGTGTTACTCCGGGGTGCCGGCAGGCGAGGCTAACGGAGCCGAAAGTGGGGACATAATTCAATAACTCAGGAAGTATGAATACCAGATCAATAATTATGGTATCAATCGAAAGCTCTTTTCCCATAAACTATGTGGACAACATATGAATGTCAAGACCTGACCACAGCGGGCATGATTGTCCGGTATTTGACCCTAGGTCAGCAACAAAAATAACTGTATGTATATATGATAGTAAGGGGGCTTTGCACGGACGTTCTATTTAGTTTCCAGTCACTTTAAGTGTATACGCGCGATATGCTTGGCATTGAAGACGTTATTTAACCCTCGCTTAACACTTGCAGTGGAGGAAGGCCCTAAAGTGCCCCCACCTATTTTTCAAAGTAGCCAGAGAACTGTTCGCCGCCGGAAAACGATATTCGGCCACATTTGAGAGCATTTATGAGCGCGTCGATTTATTAAAAAAATTTGAAAATCGGTCAGTATTTTTTTTACTTATAGCCCTTCACAGTCAGACCTATATTTTGAGACCGTCGCACTCGGGCGGTCGCACCAGTTCACTTGCACTGTCGACTGAGTGGTGACGTCATAACGCCATATAGTCAGGTCATGTATCAGTTTTAACCCACATGAAAGTCAATGTCAAGGTCAAAGGTCTCATGTCCAGGTCATTGACTGCAGTATTCTGGTCAGGCATTACTCAGTGGCATTACTCAGTATGACGTATGTTATGTTATGGCTTTATAGTTAAGGATACTTAGGGTCAAGGTCAAGATCAAATGTTTTTCTAGCTCAAACGCTCATTTCCCGCCCAAAGGCTGCTATAGTTCCGGTTATATTCTATATAACCACCACCTGCCCTTGGGTGCGCTACTCCATGTAACCATGAACACGAAATTGATCACATTCAACTGTGATGTGTTTGTTCATACACCAGCACAATGGCATCAGATTCCTGCCGAATAAATAAGAAACCTTGGCTTGGTCCATGACCGGACGGAATTTTTACGGAATTGGCGTTACGTCGATCGCACAGAACTACTTTTCCAATGAGCCTGCCTCACGTTTTATGTCACTCTGTGTGTACTTACTTACTTGGTAAAGATCAGTGAGCTACTCATTCTCTTTTTCAATGAATTTTCCAAGTCCAAATGCCGTATCAGCTATAAGCAGGTTTACCCGCGTTTCTACACTAATTCGCAACTCCATGTTTACACCATCCACGTCGAAACTCAAGTGACAATAAAAAGAATATTCAACAAGTGCGTGTGGGTGCTGTGACTCTTTTCCCTGTTGGTATTTGAAGTGAACTTTACAAACGAGGAAGGTTTAATTTGTGTATCTCGATTTTCACCCCATCGTGAGGTCGGACAATGGCCTGTGCAAATACTAGCTGCGATTCTACGAATGATTACTGGGCATGCTAGTGTACTGAGACATCAATTGAAAGCTCGATTTCCCATGCTGTAACCCTTTCATTTTTTCACAATTATTGAGTGGAAAGTCTAGTCGACAAGCAATGTCAACAAGTGCTCATTTAACCCATTGTAACCAATGCACTGAACTTTCGCCGTGCCCCGGCCCACCTCCCTTTAAGCCTCCAGGCACATCTCGCCGACAGCTGCCGCCCCCGACTGGCAGCGCGCGAGACATGCCCTTGTATAATATGTCGCCACCACCACTGCCGCAGCGTGACGCAGCTGAAACTTGCAGGGCAGGTAGACGAAACATCTTGCCATAGTTTAGAAGTGATCTCAGGGTGGGGCAGGCGACGCAATTTTTTGTATGCTTATCGACAATTGGCATGGTCTCAAAATGTAAGTGAAATGTATATGGCATATATTTTGTTCTCCCAATTTAATTGTATCGTTTGCTGAAAAAAACGGTTTGCAAAATCGCATTTTAAACTTTCTAATGAACCCTGGATTGTCTCTTCTTCTACGTTTTCTTAGCCTACAAAAAAGCACCTAAAATGAGCATTGCTCTTGGCCTTTGTCGTGTTGTGTGGCGAGAGATTCAAAGGCAGCAGTTTGATGCCTTGTTGTGTCGACTTCAAGGGCCTCACATTTTTTGTTTGACATTTTTGGACACTCTGATAATATTGCTACCAGTTGCAAACATCGAAATCACTTTTAGGAATAGTCAGAAATTCGAATAATGTCCCCATTTTGGCCTCCCTTAGAACACTGTGCGTTGCCAGGACTAGATTCATGCCAGCCACCGGTGTCTGGGTGATGCAGTCGGTTTGAGTTCGTGTTCGGCTCAAACATGTGACCCTTTGCGCGGTGATTCAACGATTGGTAACAATTTTCCGCCTGGTTTAGATAACGGAGGTGAATTGGACACTATAACTGATTTTGGAATTAGCTGTGACACTGGAAGAATTGTAATTTTGGGAAAATGTTGTTCTTTTTGTTTACTGCTATCTTTCAACTACCTTTGACCATTCCCTAAAAATTGACCATGTATGCGTAACATAACAGTGAGACTCCAGTTTGAGCATTGGTACCCGGATTCTCGACTGCTCATTTCGGGTAAAAGGGACACTTGTCGGAACTCGTTGAGGAAGTATAACAGGTTCTCTGTTAGTGAATTCACGATAATGATGCACGCCATCCGTTGGTTGGAGCTCTTATTTCAGCGCGCTAAATGGCCCTGGCAGCTGAAGCGCCCTTAACCCGCGCCCCACCGGGGTCCGGCGCCACCTTCGCCCCACCGGGGGCCATCGATGGCCCCTCTCTAACTCCGAAAATATGGGCGTTAGCGCAAATCTGCAAAGTGCAATAGAAAGCTCGCGTGAATTCAGTAGAAATTACTTCGCATGTTTTAGTGCTCAGGTCAATGGTTTGACCTCCAGAGGCCAAATTAGGTCAAGATCGGCTATTTTCACTCAAATATGCAATGATTAAGCAAACTGGGCATACCTCTTATGTCATTAGAGCTATTGAGGCCTGGTAAGTACATTTGATAGCAAATTGCCAGTACTTTTTCCGCTATGTGGAACGTAAAGACCTCCCGCCAGTGGTTTGACCGCCAGAGGTCACCTCGTGACCTAATATGACCTGAGGTCACGAAAGGTCAAAAAGTGACCTTGCCGTATATCAAATGAAAGCCAGTGACAAGACAAACACGATGGTGTTTGTTTCACCACTCTAGCTCAATTAGGTCAAAGTTATTATCAAAATACTGTTTTTGACCTCTGGTGACCTTGGATGACCTTGGAAAAGTCAAAGGGCAAATATGACCCCTGGGATCCGTGAAAGGGTGTCCCAAAACGTTGTTCTGAGCAGTCTGAGTATTTGCAATCACTTTTGTGGCTTTTATATCATGAAATAGCTTTTCCCCATGCTTTTCCAATGGGAGAGGTCGCCTCGTGACCTGACCTCAGGGCACGAAATCGAAAATCCCGGATATACACCTTGTAGACCCTGGAGGGGTCATGAAGTGTGGAAGTTTCAAATCGATCGACTTTGAAATGTAGCTCTTACAGAGCTCTAAAGTGAAGTGAGGTGACCTTGGTTGACCTCGTCTGGTGACCTGACCTTGGGTGACCCGGGGTAAAAATTTCAGGGATGATGGGAAAATGATGCAGTGAGAGGTAGAGCCCTCAACCGCGGTGCTGCGCCTCGTGTTTTCTGCTATCCCGGAAAACCTTAGGGGGCCATCGATGCCCCCGGTGGGGCGAGGGTTAAACTCCAACACACACGAGCTCTTATTTCAACTGTCTAAATGCACATGAAATGCAACAGTGATAACGCACCAAATAACCGGATTCAGATTATGGCACTTCAAATGCATGGTTGAATCACAAATATCCAAAGAAATTATAAACAGTTTGCTATATCAACAATAACTCTCGGCAGCATAGCAGAGCATTTGCACCGAAGCCTCCTTCACTTTTGCGGCCGGCATTGCTTTAACATATGTATCACCGATGTGATACCAGCGAGCCCTCAGTTGATGGCAGCAATAGACAGTGTAGTGGCCAATTTGGGCGCTGCCATTGTGTTGTACCACTGCGTATAGATCATACACAAGGCTGCCCGGAAACCATCTCACTGAGGTCGAGGTCGTTAAGCGGAAAAGATACGTGAGCGTGTACCTTGCACAATGTGCTGCCGCTCTTAATAGGTTCAAACCTCACCCAGGAGGCAAGGTTTCGTGCAACATGCAAACCAGGTGGAATCTATCCCACCTAGATTCAAGAAGCATCACCCAGGTCCGCAGAAAACCTCAGTACTGCTAATCAAATAGAAATAATCCTTGTGGACTCATCTTTATCTTTAAGAAGACCAATGTCCTCGTTGTCTCTAAACCTCTCTTGCCATGCCATACGCAGATCCAGGATTGCCGATCGGAGGGGGCACCTCCCGGGGGGCGCCACCCGGACGAGGGGGCGCCGCTTATGACCAGCAAAACCTATCAGATGGGCGCCAAATCCTATCGGTGGGCGCCGACTTTCGTATCCTGGGGAGGGGGTGGGAAGTGACATTTCAGGGGGGGCGCCATCGACCTTTCAGGGGGGCGTCGAGGGTCGATCTGGGGGCACGTGCCCCCCTTGCCCCCTGGATCCGCCTATGTGTCATGCCGCTTGACTTGCGCTTGTCGCGCTCTGCGAACAAAGTAAGCGCGCATCCAGCACCGTGATGAGGGGGTGTAAGAAGAAAACTTAATTTGGTATTCTAAAAAGATTGAAGTTGAGTCCAGAAGAAAGCAGCAGATATTTGTGCTGAGGCCCAGTCTAACTGCATGCCTCTCAAAATGTCACACCTGGCACCGTGCATCCACGCTACTTCTGCTGGGTGTGGGAATCGGCCAGTAGTTCTTCAATACCATCGTGTGTAAACACGACTTGTGCTGCGTGTTTTGCTTTTTCTGGAACAGTGCATTAAACAGTCTAAAGGAAATAGGGTTTGAGAGAAAGTCCCACCTAAACGGTAACTTCTTACACGAGGTCCTGCGATGAAGTATATCCGAATATATTGTTTGATTTTCCACGAAATAAATCAGCAACACCCACAATACTTAAGGATTGGCAGGTGGCAACAGTTCTCTTTTAAACGGAACTAGATTAAATTAATCCCAAAAACCATTTGTGTGTGTGTGTGTGTGTGTATGTGTGTTGGGTTTTTTGGGCGTTTTTAGCAGCTTGGCCATATCACGCCCTCCACAAACCATTTTACGACATCCAGTAACTCCCTCGCTTTGAGTACGGTTTTCAACCGCATCACCTCCATCACACTGACCGTGTCACGTGTACGCCGTCAATGGTAAGGGTGACATCAGCGTCCTTCCGCTTGAAGTCGACGTCGTGCCAGAGGAGGTCGTCCAGCCGCCGGTCTGGGGGCGACGACACCTCTCCTTCGCCAGCACCCAGGTTAACCCGCACCTGAACACAGAGGGAACCATTGCATCTTCACTTCACTATGCATGGGCCAACAGATAAGGCGAGGCTGCGTACAGAAATAGTAGTGAGATGAGCTCACGAGTCACACGCTGTTAAGGAATATTATTCTCTATGGTTTCTAACGCCATACGAGCATGACTAAGTTTCAAACTTTCCATGCATTGAAAAGTTAGACAAGAGGAACTTGCTGATTTGATAAGCAAATTTATTTATGACCAACAAATATTGCGAATTAGAACAACCCAGTCGCTTTGCCCTACAGTAACGTAGATGGCTCGATATTTTCCCGCCTCATATTTTCTATTGGCAAGAAGGAGGTTCAGCTGCAGCATCCATTGTCAATTTCTGTTCGCGCCAGCTGACGGCAGCACCATAAAACACGAGTTCTGTCCACCTCTCAGCCCGGCGACATCCGGCCCGCTCAGCCCCAGCACAGTCATGCCTGATTGAGCCATTAACGCTTGGCGTCATCCATTTCGCTGTCCTATTGCTTCTGTCAAGTCCACAGTCAATGATACTGCAACGCAATGGTACGTGGACCGGAACTTCAAGCCATTTAATCATTCATTGATTCAAGCACATTAAACAATATTGTTTGAACTTAACCCTGTGAAGTGCACCGTGGTCTTGAGCTACTGGCGAAGTCATGTATCTCTCCACTGATATGGAAATGATCCAATCTAAAATGCACTGGTTATGACAATCTCTTGATTATTTCATGTAACTTCGATGGTCCAATCACACCCAGACGTGACAGGGTCGTTTATGCTCTGGCATATCTCAGCGAGTGAAGGAATTCCAGAGAAATGCGTTCATCCACGGTTGAAAGAGGTCCTAAAGAGTTTGAGCTATAGGTAACATTTTTTTCAGCAGAACGGACGAGGGGGTTGAAGTTAGAGGGGATTTGTATTGTGCTCTCATCGCCACAATACAAAGGACATATCGACATGCACTTCCATACTGTCAGACTTAATGAGTCGCGACTCAGAGTCGGAGTCGACTCTGAGTCGGTTCAAGTTTTCCTTGAGTCAGAGTTGAGTCGACTCACATCCAGATTTGGGTTGAGTCTGAGTCGTCTCAAGTGCTCGACCAGTTGAGTCGAGTCAGAATCAGAGTCAACCTCTACGCTATGGGTCAGGAGTTGAGTCGACTCAACACTCCATTTTCTTAACATATGTGATCACATGGCTGACACTTTAGAAATTGTCATGACATTTTGAAAGATTTCATATTGCAATTTGCTAATGGAAGGTATTTTATTATTTTCATATCCCCATTACACTCATCCCGGGATCAGCCATTAACAACAATAAGTTGTGTAAAATATACAGTTTCAAAACCACACACAATTGCTAGTTGTTTTCCATTTAATCTTACCAACAGCATGCAAAATCATGCAGAAAAATTCAATTTGGCACACATTCAGACTTTTTACTTTGAGGTTGGACACCAGACAAATTCCTAAGCTGATAAGCATGCAATAATTCACTCTTAGGAAGCCACATCTTTATTTTCTATTGTCTTGCTTCAGTTGACTGAAATCAACACAAAAACCAAGTAATATAAGCGCCAGATAGAGGATACAAAAAAATCTTGTTTTGCACATAAGCCTTGCAATGGGTCAAAACGGAAACTGAAAGCCTCAATTAGCTGTTTTTTCAAAGTACTTTCATGATTGGTCATGGTTTGAGGACATCACCTGGTAGATAATATCAACACTGACGACACAGCACTGTACCTACTGTCCTCTGTATACGGAAAGTAAAACTTAGTCCTATCCCGTGATATTCCCTACACATTGTCTCTCATTGGCCTCGGTCATCGAAAGTGTTGGCACCTGGCGAATTTTTTTGGGAAACGCCAGGAGAGGGACTGACGTCTGGCGCCGCTGCTTCATATCCAGCGCATTTTTGAACGCCATACTTTTTCAATGTATTTTCGGTCGTGGTGAACTCGTTGCTGTGAAAGTGTGGTTATACGTGACGTTGGGTGGACGTGAATATTGAAGACTTTCGTTATTTTCTTGTTTGTTATAATCTTGGACAGTTCAAAGGAATTGGAGGAGAGACGGATAAACATTACATCCAATCAGAACTGCTGCGTTCCTCAGTATGTATCCTTCCGAAGAAAGTGTCCAGTCTCAGCTTTCACAAGTTTCCTCAGGATAAGGTGGTGTCCAAGCAGTAGAAGTTGAAACTGAGAATTGGGAAGAAGATAGGCTCAAATGCTGCTGTCTGTTGCAGACATTTTCAGCCATCTGACTTCCATTCACATCCACCTGGTAAGCGGCTGTGAGGCAATCTCCAGTTCTGCCTATGCCTGCTTCCACTCCCTTGAGCCTGCTTCTTGCTGGAGTTGGCCTTTATCCTTGGGCCGTCATCATATGCGGATCCAGGATTGCCGATTTGGGGGCACCTTCACGGGGGAAGCGCCATTCTTGACCGGGAAACCCTATCGGATGGGAGCAAAATTCCATCGGTGGGAGCCGACTTTCGCATCCTGGGGAGGAGGGGCGGGGGTGGGAAGCGAAATTTCAGAGGGCGTGGCCATTTCAGGGGGCGCCGAGGGTCGATGGCGGGGGGCACGCACTCCCTTTACCCCCTGGATCTGCCTGTGGGGCACATGCTCACTTTGCCGTCCCCCTGGGTCCGCCTATGGCCGCATTCCTTTTAGCCCGGGAAACTGACATATTGAAATAATTCAGTAGATATACGCCTTTATTCGTTTCAAGCTGTCTGAAATTCCAGTTTGAATGTACGATGGAAAATGCGTTTCCATACATAAGCGTCAACATCGGCAAAAAAGTGGGGGGGGGGCAGCAAACATCAACCTGATACTGACTACAAACTTTGCTCTTTGGGACCAAAACCTCTTCGAATTTGGGCTCCTCTCTGCCTTCCGCAGCGGCTGGTTATAAGCCGCTGCCACATACCAAACATAAAACACGAATAATTCATTCGTAAATAATTAATGAAGAAACTGCGTCGGTCACTTCTTGACTCAGGTCAATATTGAGGTCATGCCAGCTTAAAGAAGGTGGCATGTTAGAGATGAGTTTCTGGACTCTAGCGTCTGACAGAATTGAGATAGATTCATTTTAGGTTCCATACGCTTCCTCTCGTTACGGCAAATCGAATGACGTATATTATGATTAAAATGGGTCAAAAAATAAAAAAACTATATGAAGTAAGGTCAGGTCAAGGTCAACATCTAACTTAGTATAGTCAATCTGCATATCAATTGATTTGCAATAACAAACCAGACGTAATGGTGTCAAAAAAGCAGCTTTATCATTATTTGCTGCAAAGTTATTGACCCAAGTATAAAAACCTGCTTAAGTAGCTCCATGGGGCTACTTAAGCAGGCTACATCTGCAGTTGACCTCTCAGGGCACAGGTCCAAGCATGAAACATGAACAAATAAAGGGCTTGGATACTATGATTTTGAGAATACGAGGGTATTCCAGGCGTTATCTACAGAAAAAGCACTTTTCGGTCAATTTCCTTTTCCCCCATGTATTTCCAACAGAGAGACATTGTCTGTACCTGACCCTAGGTCATCGATATGAAAAATCCCGGAAATTAGTTTGTAGTGCTCGATGGGCCCCATTACATGGCATAAGTTTCAATTCGATAGATTCACAATTTTTTACTTATGACACCTTAAACATTTTTTAACGTGAGGTCACTTGACCTGCAATGGTGACTTGACATGAGATGACCCAACTTTAAAATTTGGGACAAGGATCGCATTAAATTTGATCGCAAGGATCGCATAAAATTCGTAGGATCGATTAAGGATAAGGCGTGCCAAATACAGAGGCGCTTTGCGTCGCCATTTTTCGAACCACCTGAAAAACCTGAGGGGTGCTAAAACACCCCCTTCCCCACCGGAGGAGAGTTAGAAGCCATTAATTCATTTTTTCTGGGCGTAAACATAAAAAGCTTCCACTCCTTCGCTAAAATACAGTGGATAATATTCCAGCCACCTGCTGCTCTTTTCATAAACTCGAATGCGTGCTCCATCTCGAGGCATCGCAGCCCCTAACGTGCTGCTCTTTACGCAGAGTATTCCCCAGCGCAGACCGTGCCCCAGAGCGCATATATGCCGTCTATAACTGGCAGGAGATGAACGTCCAACTGATGTCCGCGCCCGAGCCCGGCGGGTATAATCGAGCAATGGCATACGCCAAGCGGTGGTCGTTTCTCCGGTGCGGTGCCCGATTACAGCTCTCAAGAATTTCATTCTTGCCGTGTTTGTGCAATTCGGATGAGTTTCCGAGAAACGGAAATGAGAACGCCTCCAGCTGAGTATTTGTACTGCGGATTCATTTCAAGACACACTTGGCGTGATGGAGGTAGTTAGTTTCCGAGCTGCTCAAGCATCGTAATGCCGAGGCCCTGAACCAGAAAGGGTAGCGCCATTTCGAAGTGACGCTGATTGGGCAATCAGTGTCGAATGACCAAATCTGTACCTCCTTATTAACCCTCGTTTCGGTACAGGAGATCTTCCGTAAGTCCTCCAAAAGCAGTATGTATTTGTACCCAAGTATTGTCATGTCTTTTAACTTTAGTTCCTTAGATGTTTCAAATTAGTAATATTAGCAGAAGGAGAAATACCATCCGAAGAATTATCCAAAGGGGAATGATCTCATGAAATTTTGAAGATCACCTTTTTAGTACTAATTTTTCAGTTTATAAGTCTTCCATTGACCTGATCTTTGAGAACCTTTATCTTAAATAGCCACTCAAGATGTGATTTTTTACCCCTAAATCAGTTGAACATAACCTTAATATTCACAAACACATATTTGGGTGTTTTTGCATCACACTTTTTCACCCAAATATTGGTTTCATTCAGTTTTCAAGGGCAAAGTTTGACTTTCGAACACCTTCGAGCCCCGGGGGCAGCTTTCGTGGTAATTGCACCAATCCAGCCGTTTCGCGAAGAAAGTGAAAGTGAGCAAGGGCGTAGGTAGAAAGTAATCATAAGGGCCGCCAAAGCACAGGCTACTCGTTAAGTGCGTAGCTGGAGACCCATGTATTATTATTTTTTATGTATGTATGTATGTATGTATGTATGTATGTATGTGCATACCTAGGCAAGGGAAAAGCCGACCACATGGAGCGACGCGACTGCTTCACTAACTGCATCGGTCACACGAAAAGAATTGGAAGAATACGTCAAAGCTTGGCATGCTGTAAATGGATATACATCTGTTGGCGATATAAATAAATAAATAAATAAATAAATAAATAAATGCGCACTTGGAAACATATCTGTATTCTCCGCATTTGGATGTCATTTGCCTCCACAACTTAGATACCAAAGTTAACAGCAATTTCATGTTTCCCTAATTTTGTCTCACTTTTAAATATTTTAAAACATAGGATATTTCATAAAATAGCAAGCAAGTAATCATTATTCACTGCAGCGTACTGTTCCTCATTTGTGTCATTCCAGTTTCAACACATTTCTTGTGCCCTACTGCATGCCCGTTTTTAATTAAATACTGATGCAAAAGAGTTTTGTTGAAATAAAATGGTAACTCTATCATTTTGTTTCAACGAAACTCTTTTGCTCTGCTAGACACCATGGAACCCATGGGAAAGCTTGTCCATAAAATTTGAGCGAATTCGAAAGGGGGAGGTGAAAATTTCTGTAAAAAGTGATCGATCAGTCTGGAAATCGCCCAAAAATCATACGATGCCAAGACAAAATTAGCTGCATTATGTATGCATACTATTAATAAGTTTCTTCCTGCCCGAGGCATGCTAATTTGCCACAATAACTTGTATGACCTTGAAAGCTTCGTCAGTGTGGCGATTCCGCAGCAAACTGAGGCATTTTCCTCTGTTATCCATCAGCGCCGCACCGGTGCGTCGTTTTGTGCATGACCGCCGTAGTCAGGATGCCCTTGGGGGAGAGAGAGAGAGAGAGAGAGAGAGAGAGAGAGAGTGAACCAGCGTTTAGGCTGATGTCGTGAACTCATTTGCATTTTCGATGCATAAACATCACCAGAATATGATCCTGGCAAGACTTGGACGTTTTTCAATCCCGAGTTATAACCACTTGATGACTTGTTTTTTTTTCGCCAAAGTCGCGGGAAGTTCGACTTTTAGGATAGAAGTATCACAAAAGTCACAATGGGACTTCTCTCGAATACATCGACCCCTAATTCTGGATTCAGTAGTTGTCATAAATCATCATCTAAATCTCCCTTTTCCCTTTCCATGAATTTGCTCCATAGTCACTGATCTATCCCCGTTGAGTAATACAAACATAAGCGGTTACTGAAAATTACCCTGTAACAGCGGTGGGGTAAATGCAGACATGTCCTGCTGATGCATTTCCATCGTTTATCAGAACTGGTAATGGCTATCTCATGCAGTACCTAATCATATTCCCGTCGCTTTTGATGGCCTCCCTTATTTGTTGATCGAAGGAACGTGATCCGGGGGAGCGCGCCGCTGGCCGCACGTGCTCACGCCGTCGTTTTCGACGTCGACAAAGGCGCCGACACCGGCGGCGACGGCGGACGCGTAATGCGAGCGGGGATGCCGACGGCAGTGAGACGGATTCCGCGCGAATGATGACTCGGACGGCGACAGCAAACTCCACTCAGTCGGGCGGCGCCGCAGCCGTCGGCGGTGGGGGGGCGGGGGGAGGCGGGCGGCCAAGGGTGCGCGGGCGGAGCGAGGACGGCACAGACGCATGCGGTACGTACAGTCGGTCTAATAATTATCGCTCTGGTCTCTGGGTACTGAGTCAAACAGCCCGGACGGCTTATAATTATCCTCATCATCATCACGGGGGTGCTTTTCTGCCCAGTGATGATGATCAGAAATGGGACTCCATGCAGTGAATGAACAATACAAATGAACATCAGCTACGATAAAGCACCGTATATTACAGGTTACACCAAGGATTTTCTCGACTTTCAGATCAAAGATTCTCTTGAAATTCATTTTGACCTGACCTGTGCTGTTTGGTGTTTGATTTTCTTTACGTGAATTATTAAATATACTTAAGTACATTGGAGAAATTAATTTACATAAAAGGGGTTTGTAAAATAAATATCCACTAAAACTTCATATCTGTCTTTTGATCTATATATTCTCATCCAATCTACCCTTGATGTTCTTTTACTGTGTTCACTCTTACGATATATACGCCCACGATAATCTCGGAAAACTATATAGATATGGTTTGCATGAAGAATTTGCGCTGCACCCATTGGCGTTTAACACGCACATTGACGGGGGCGGGTACCCACCCCCTCGGGTTTTCGGAGACAGCATAAAAACGGCGGCGCGCAGCGCCGCCGTACTTGGCATACATCCTCTCTCATCATTTTTACAACTTTTGTGAAAATTAAGGTTAGGTCATCTCAGGTCAGGTCACCAGTACAGGTCAAGTGACCTGACCTCAAAAGAAGTTTAAGATAGCATAAGTTGGAACAGGGCGAACTTGTCCCATTGGAACTTATATCACATAAAAGGCCCACTCAGTTCTCTAAAATATGTTCCAGTATTTTTGCTATCGATGGCCTAAGGTCAGGAACGAGCCGTAACCTCTCCATTGGAAGTACATGGGAAAAATGATGTTAATTGAATAACTTAGTAATGATGGAGATAGAACATTAATTTTAACTGCATTAGATTTGCCTTGTCTTTGCAGTTCTAATGACATACATTTTATCTAATTTGACCTTGACCTGACCTCAGGTCAGGTCAAATCCTTAATTTGACCTAACAAGGTCATATTATACATCATTCGACTTGGTTTGCTGTGAGGATTCATATAGTTTACATTGTTTTTCTCTATCTTTACTTGTTCAGACGTAATCACCGCAAACCTTTATTTACATGTTAGGTATCCCTATAACGGTATGTTTTGACCTCTAGTGACCTTAAATCTGACCTGACAAAAGTGGTCAAATATTTTCGATGGAGAAGTTGCTGGGCTACCCAACACCGTTTACCGTTTTTCGCTACCTATCGTGGTTCTCGAAGTCTTAGGGGGAGGGGGCGGGTACCCGCCCGCCCCTGTCAAACGAAGGTGGCTCAGACCCCCGTCAATGCCCTTGTTAAACCTGGAGGGGAACTATCCCCTCACTTTTCTTCACACATTTTTGAAATTTAAAACAAAGCTGGAAACATTTTAAACTTTTGTCGCGAACATCAGTAACATTTGGCATGGACACTGGATCCGAGACTTTTTGCATTTAAGAGAAACTATTTTCTATCAGCAAGGAGTTACATTGACGGCCTCTTGACCCCTACCCACGTTTTGACACATGCTGACGCTCATGCCATTATCTACACATCTCATTGCCTATTTTCCTTTCAGTGAGCCGCATGTGAATGCTATATTTAACCACCGCCGCCGCGCAGCTGGATAATGCAACACCCTTGTATGTGGCAGGTCCCTGGATAACAAAGTGAATACTATATTCGTCTTGCGCCATTGCAGCGTTGTTGCCGAGCAGCCTGCGCAACACGAACGGTGGACACACTTCACTGCCCCGCAACTAACTAGGGGTGACAGCTGTCAAGTGGAAGCTACGCAGATGGGCCCTGCACTTCCCTGTGACTGATGGAATCCGATTTCGCCTGAATGTCTGTGCAAGAAGTAAGTGCGTGCCGCAAGGAAATGAGTGCAAGCCAGCAGTCAGAAGTGTGAGCAAGAGCTTTTATGTACCGGTCAAAGGCATTGGATGTGTTGAAACGTGTTCGTCTATGTGTGTTGGGCTTTATGGGCACTTCAGCTTCTAGAGGCTATTTAGTGTCCATCGCTACCGAATTAAATCAGATTCTTGCTATGTTGTTCTCTTTTCAACATGCGTTATGTTCAGTCAGGTTTAAAAGCCAAGCTTCCGTGCCGGATAGGCTAAGACCGAATAACCCCGGCACCGCCTGGTCACTCCATTATTCTTGAACATCCATTGGATCAAATCACAAACGGACATGCATATTTTTACCACAACTGAAAATGCAGGACAAACGATATGAGGTAGATTAACCACATTTGTCATGTCTTCCTGATTGGGCGCAAATACAGCGAAACTGTGTCATCGATGACGCGGAGCGAGCCCACAATCACCCTTGTGGAAACACGCACGTGGAGTAATAGGCGCACTTAACCCCATTGTCCACTTCTGCTGGTAGTTCTGACCCAGAACTGCTCTGCTCACAGTCCCCATGAGCCAAAAACTTAGTACAACTATGCCCATTAGAACTTCCATGCTAAACGATATTCAGGAGCGTGATTCCAGATGGCACTAGACGTCGTTTGGACTTGCTGACAATGGACTTCTATCTTCTGTCTTCTCTCTTCAATGGACTTTATGATATTGTCCATATGATATATTGCCCTATATGATATATAAAAATGGTTTACCATAGCTTTTTCACATTCAGCTTGGTTAATGGAATTGATTGTGTAAATTTGGGTATGTATGATATGTGTTTTACTATCACCAAACATGTTTTCATTAAGGAGTATGGACCCATTAAGAAAATCCGCCATCGAATAATCTAAGAGAAGATGGAGCAAGACGTTACATATAATAGCACAGGCTAAAAATAATGAGGAACCATGAAAGGGGAGCTGAAATAGTCAAGCTTGAAATGGTAGTTAGGTTTAAGACGAGAGCTTAGGGACAGGAGTAACAAGGGGCGGGTACGAACCGCTAACCAAGTTGCAAGCCGTGGTGGTTCAATTTTGCCAGGCAAGGCTCACAAAAGCCATGCCATGTGAGATAAGGAGAAGAGCTTGACCCTCTTAAATCATTATTTCATATTCCTCGTACGTCCAACGAACATACATACCCACCCATGAAATATCATACGCACCCTTAAATCAATCAATCAATGGCTTTTTATTAGGCGTTCTGTGCATAGCACCTTTGCCCGCCTCTAAAGGAGTGTGTGGGAGAATTTTAGAATTTTGTGTGAGGGCAAGCTACGTTAGTCTGTTAAAGCAATGGAAGTTATTTCAAGTAATGGGTTGCAAGATGTTTTAGCTTGCAAATGGACGGTCGTGGCAATGGCATAGCCATGCCAAGGGAGGTCTTTTAATAAGTTTAGACCCGCAGAGTGCGAAGGTTGTTTCTGTGGTTGAAGGCCTTAAATTTAGAATTTGGAATTTAGAATTTAGAATTTTGTGTGTCAGCTACTGATGTCCGCTTGTCTACGTTACTCGAAATCCTCCGTTAACTCAATAATTTCGTATTTTAGAAAGTGCGCTAAACACCTGGCCAGGGTGCCGCGAATTTACCCTGCAATCCGGAGGTGAAGTTGCAGCTCCCCCTCTCCGGCTGGGCAGCCGCCGCGCAGAGGAAAAGAAGTGTGAGAGGATAGTTAGATTGTTAGTAAGAGTATAGTTGTGGTTAGCATAGACCCGCAGTGAAAGGTATTACTGCGGTGAAGAAATCTAACCTATTTAACCTAACCTGATTTCAAAGCTAGCCTAACATAACCTATCCTTAGCCTACGATAAACCATTTAAAGGTTAAACAACTATTGCTTAAATTTTGAGGTGGAACATCTATGATTGGAAAATAGGCAAGTCCTACTTTGGGGGTGCACCATGCACCCTCCATCATATACACTGGGAGGGGTGATTTATAGAATCTTCTCTAGCCCAGAGTCCTTTAGAAATGTAAAGACTTTTTCGAGTAGCTCAGGATGGTCGTTACCGAGCAGAGTTTTTAGGTCTACAGGGATGTTTTGGATTCGGCAGTAATCTAGCATGGGTTGCCGATGGGTATTGTGCTGGGGACAATCGATGAGAATGCGATAGGGATTCTCCATTGCGTCGCAGGTACCACAGGTACCCGCGTTCCAATAGGCATTTAATTTTGTGTGTCCATTTCTGAGTCTGGTTAGAATAACCTCGCGCCGGCGACTCTTTTGGTTGGAACTGGGCCAGTAGCCGATGTTAGGCTTGATATAGAATAGGTGGGCGCTGTGGTTTGTGGTCCAGTTATTTTGAATTTGCTTCCGGATGCTGTCCTGGAGGAGAGCTTTGCTATCATCTCCAGACCACATTAAGGGTGCGATCTCTCTAAGTTCTAGGGACTTTTTTGCCTGCTCATCGGCCTTTTCATTTCCTTGAATTTTGCAGTGGCCCGGGATCCAGAGAAAAGAAACATCAGGGGTATCATCCACCCTTAAAGGAAATGCGTCACCTTTATAACGTGATTTTAACTGAGAGAGCCACGTTGTAAAGCATGCCGGAAAACCAGGTATACATCATTTGTCTTGAAACTCAAAATTTCAGTAGAGAAAAGCTAAAAACCTACCTGAAATGTACACCAAACCTACACTAGCTAGGTGACCACAATTTGCAGCTGTTGGTGTGACGACAGCGCTGACGTCACGGTGAGTAATAAGCCAATTGAAGCCCTTGAAGCCTATTGAACATGGTAGTAGTTGCCAGATCATGACATCATCACAGGCAGAGGTTAATTTTAACCCGTAAGGAGCATTTTAAAAATCAAAATATTGAGCTCATTGTACATTTTTCAGAGAAATCATGGACGTTTTCATGATTTTCGGCTAACAATACCCCTAATTACACTAAATTCCTGGATTCAACCAAGGTGCGACATTCCCTTTAAAATAGCATACGCACCATTTAAATAAAATACGTGCCATAGAAATAGCAACCGCAACCTTCAAATAAAATACGCAACCTTGAAATAGCATAAGCATCCTCAAAATAGAGGTGTGCAGATATGCGTGCAATTTGAGATAAAACCGCAGTATCTACATTGAGCGTTCTTGGTTTGTGTGATAATATTTAAAGATCAATCCACAGCTATCTTGCAGACTGGGTGGCCCACAAGATACGTTTTCAAACACCGGATACTGATGACTTGGGCGAACGTGGGGGTCAACCCCCCCCGGCGGCGCACCCCTCCTGAGCCCCCTCTGACGGGCGGAGAAGCTGGGCAGCCCTGGTCGTGGAGTGGAAAACATACTTCTACACCATGCCGGCTTGAGAACCCAGGTCCAAACTGTAGGTAACGGCGCCAGCGTGTCTGTTACGGCGAGCTTCATGGAAAAAATGAATGCACCCTCGTTGAGATACCACGGACTCAGATGGCCAGCACAGCTTTTTTTCTTTCTGGCGAAATAATTATGAATTGTGGGTTCGATTTTTAATCATGTTCCTGTCTTACCTATCCTGCAAGTCATTCCAGCAGTAACCAAAATACAGAAAGCAGAAGCCCTGGAGTATAGCCATGCTATTTCCCACCTGATGCAAACATGCACAAAACATATAGTTGACTTGCTTGGGCAATCGGCTTGTAATGAGCACAAATGACACGCAATGAAGTATTTAACACTTTGGTTCATTTGGGTCGCAACCGTTCTATGGTTTCAGGCATTAAGGTACTTCCCGGATTACTGGGCTTCCTCGAGAGCTGGAAAACTGCTCATTTATTGAGCTTCACTTAGGGTTCCAGCGCCGTCAATCAGGCTCATTTAGGTATACTTCAGCCTCCAAAAGAAACCCATGCGTCTGGAGCAAATACATGAACTTATCATAAGTTCTGGAAATAGTTGATAGTCGAGTGGAAACTGGAGCTTCAACCGCTATGTTCAGGTGGAGTAATATGGAGCATTTGACAGCGGCATTTCTGGCACTGTACACTATATCCTCGCCGCATCCATTGTTGCCCCTTGCTGTTGTTGTCACGAGCAAATCCGACAATTTGTCACATCCGCGCCCGGGGCGGCCTTATTGCGCGCGGCCGGCATGCCATTTGGCGGCATAGATCAGGGTCGCGGCTGCAGCGCGACGCTGAGGGTGTCTGTTAGGCCGTTGACACCAGCTGGCCGGACCGCAGCCGGACCACTACCTCGGTGGCTGCTTAGCTAGAGACGCGTCCTCGGCGCCCGGATTCAGCAGTTGTCATGAGGTAGAGGCCATGTAGGATAGCTGAAAAAAGATGGCACACCTGCCCCGCCACAAAAGCTGTGTCGATTTGTTGTCACCCTGATTTCATGATCGTTTAACATATATTTCGATTGGCCAGATCACCACATATGCCTCAACTGGGGCGGCGAATGCGCAACAAAATACTACAAGGGAGCCTGTGCCATTAGGAGCCGACTCGTTCCAACAATACAGTCGAATTCATGAATACTCGCCAATAAGTCTCATAGGACCCAATGGTCCGTTCTAATGACATGTATGTGCCATACCATTGACAAAATTGACTGTATTAAACATGAGCGACAGAGGCTAATACTTTGAGCACGATAATACCAAATCTCCAATACACCAAACCAGACACTAACACGGATTTTAAACTTTCAACAGTGTGGACTCCAGAGGTCGAGACCCTTATGCTTACAGTCGAGAATAGAAGTGAGTAGAATATCGAGGTTGATAGCCGTTTGGAGGCCCGGCGGTGGCTCGTATACCGACGAAAGGGCGGTTTTCTCGGCCTGAAGACTGCTACGGCCAACGTAAGAGCGGCAGACGGGCGGGGCGCGATGAAAGCCCCAGGATATATGGGCCCGGGCACAAAGGTCAGACGTGCATCAATAACGAAATCTACATTTTTGCTCCACCTATGCGATGCCAAGGATGTTAGGGCGAACAAAGAAAGTTAATAAAAAGCAGTCTGGAGCAGTTTTGGTTGAGATAATAAGATTTAAAATGTAATCGGATATGAAAGTAGGCATGTGATGCGGATTCTTCTGGCGCTGGGGCGAGTAAGTCCAACACTCGTAAAAGGGTTGATGGTGTGGGGCATTTAAAGCTCGCCCCCAGCACTCAATGGATTCGGTAAATACGGCAGGGAACTTTTCCACTCTTTTATGAAGCATTCCAGAAGGAAATGGCGGGCAGATAATGACCTACCAGTAAGGATGACACTTCTGACGCATGGTTTATGACAGCTTTTAACTTTTAACCAATAAGTCATAACTTTTGAGAACCATTCATTCTCTCTCTCTCTTCCTCTCTCTCTCTCTCTCTCTCTCTCTCTCTCTCTCTCTCTCTCTCTCTCTCTCTCTCTCTCTCTCTCTCTCTCTCTAATTGGGTAGAAGAAGTCCCGTAAACAATTCGACAGAAATGTTTGGTACATACCCAAAATTTAAAAGACGTACGATCCAGACTGTTTTGTGAGCCAACCGTCCCGGTAAAAGTTTACCATTTTTAACATGGGGACTAGAGAGGGATAGCATAGACCCCACCTCCTTTTCCGATGTGACCAGAGTCCCATCCAGAGCTGGGAAACGCTACTCGTTGACATTGGAGAGAATTGGATGAGCAAGTCGGTTGGAAATGGTCAAAACTGGGTCAAAATATACTCTTTTGATTTCAAAACCATGCCTAAGCACAAAACAAATTATCAGGCTTTCTTACTGTCACCTTCCTTTGACTAACTGTGTCATGTTATTGAATATTACGAGAATGCAAATTAACCAACCATTTCTGGGACTTCTTCGCATCGCGTTAAACAATCGCATTTTGGGTGTTTCAACTCCAAAATTGTTCAAGGAGATCTCTAAATGGTTTTAAAACCCTCCGAGGTAAAAATTTTCAACTGCAGCACCAAAGATTACAAAAATCGACAATAACTTTCCCAACACTTTTTGGAACCGGTTGCGATATCTGACTCGGCGACTCCGGTTCAGACAGATAGGAATTAGAGACAACCACCCCACAAAGTTTTAAGGCGTTGGCAGCAATTCTCATGCCGGATAAACCACAGACCACAACACACCAAGATCGACAAAACAACCAGATTTTAGAACCGCCCCGAGACATCTCGTTACGCTGCGCTCCACGCATTGTGCCATGTGGTGTTGACCAAGCTCCAGCTACCTTCTCGTTCCATTGCAGAGTGTCAGCACGGTCAGTCAGTGGTGGGGTGAGCTCACCTTCAACAGGCCCTCCTCCAGCAGCATCAGCAGGTAGTCGGTCCTGCCGGCGGCCACCAGCAGTAGGGCGTCGCCTCGACCGGTTCTGAAGCGCAGGCTGACAGCGGTGGTGCTGCGCGCCTCCTGCAGCGCCGCCGTCACGTGACTCGTGCCATAAAACGAGCCTGCCGGAGGCCGGTACCGCCAGTCAGTGATCACATTCTCCTCCTGTTGTCGACGAAAATTTCCAAGCAGAGGCTCTACAATATTTGTTCACAGGTTTTAACATTTAGTCCCTGAAATCAATACAAAGGAGCTTTCCCCGGAGATGATCGGCCCAGGCCCTGTGCTCAGCCTGAGGAGAGAGGGGTGAGAATGGATGAATGAGAGGTGGTTCGCTCGCAGGAATATTGGAATATTTAAAACAATCAATGAAACAGAGAACGAAAAATTGTCAAAATAGAAGCGGTTTCTCACTTCGTTCGTCATCGGATTCTGACAATAATCAAAACAAGGACTAATAATGATGATGTAGATTTCTGTCGCTCGTTGCTCGGTTCTCGATTTTGGCCTTTTATTTGGTCTGCAATTATCAAGTGAAAGCGATGAATCTGTTTTGGGTTAGTTCTATTTCAATCATTCTTTGGCTTCATTTCTATCACGTTGCTTCATGTTAATCCTAATACACATTTATCATCTATCAGCCCGTACTACCAGTTTAAAAGTTTCAGAATGTATCATCTTCGAAAAATATCATCAGATAATGGTATTGGTCTAATAAGCAAATTTCATACACATTTTCCTAATTAGCCACACAGAAGCGATTGCTAGGAAATGATGCGAAAAACGTCGAAGGAAGGCGCGAAAATGAAGGAAACTTGCCAAGTGCACTAACAGTGTGTTTGATGGATTGAAAGTGGAGGCAAGCGGCCAGCTATTTTGAATAAATCCATTTTAGAGCAGCTCTCCAGCCGGCGCCAAGTGCTCCCCTCCGACTGAACGGGCCGCCGACACTCTTTTGCTTTCCTGGGGGTCTGGTGGAAACGTACGACCAGCCGCCAGGGAGAGAGGTTGGCGAGGCGCACGAATTATGCATGAGATAGACACCGTCATATCTCGCTCACACCACATTGACCATAAACTCGGTGCGACATTAAAGTGTCGTAACTCCGAGTGCAGGCGAGGAGCAGAGACGGAGGCAACATTAACGGAACATGTCTCATTTTCTGTCTGCGTTCCGATGTGGAGTAGACAAGCCATACGCTATAAGCACACTAATACACTTATACACACTAATACACCTATCCTTCCTCAAGCTGAAACTCGTCTGATAGAATATCTCTCATTTCAAAAAGGTAGTTTGTTTGCGGATTTTCGGGCCTCACGTCCTATTGATGCCCCGAGAAACACTTACGACTCAAATCTACCTTACCCGAGGAAATGCTCCAAGCCCGTTTTCATCCAAAGCATGATACAATTCAAAATTCATATGAAGCTGTGTGCACCCTAGATTTGGACTGCCCCTGAAATTGAACATCAAGATTTGTATCTAGATTACAAGAGCATGGCCCATAATCATTGGCGGACGCAGGGGGGCCATTCCGGTCATGCCCCCCAAAGCGCTGGAGGGGGCCAAACTATCTTTTGGCCTCCCAAACGCCGGAGAAATTTTTGAAAAAGGTGTTTGCACTAGGTCTGTAGAGCAAAAAAATCTTTGCTCCCCCCTCCCAGGAGGAGAGGCAGACATGGGTTTGGCCCCCAAAACTCGGGTCTGCGTCCGCCCCTGCCCATAATATTACAGCCTTAGCCTCACTACCTTGAAGCTCTTCTCGCGGTGCGCAGGGAGTTATTGGATGAATGAAATACGCGTTCATTTTTCAGTAACGTATAGCACGTGCAACATACCCGTATGTGAATAAATGAGATACGACAGAAAATGGACACCAACGGTCCGGGTTTCGAAACCGGAAATTCGCAGGTAGCTGCGTAGTTTGTAGCCACGCGTGATTGCAGTAGACATGGCGCGTCCAACTCATCGCTTCCGCGAAATATTGGCTGGTTGGCTGATTGGCATCCCCAGCCTTCCCCAGATGGACCGCACTCGAAAATTTCCCCGGCTTCTGATTCTTTTAAAATGGCTGAAAGCAGTTTTTTGCAAGTGCTAGCGGCAGTGAAAATAATGAAGCAGAAGGATTACAGATATGTGAATTCACGCGATGTTCAAATAGTCAACTGCTCTAATAGTCCACATTTTAATTCGACCTCAAAAACAAAGAGTCAAAGCTAGAACGTCCCCATTATTAACTATCTAAACGTCCAATAGTCAAATAGTCCGTAATATCGGAAAATCCAGAGCTGAAAAGTACCACATAAGTAAAACTAAGACATAATGTTCACATGTCAGAAGACCAGAAATACTGCAGTAGAGGAAGAAAGAAAATGCTTAGACTCCCCGGCAGCTGAAGATCTTCTCCAACTATGTTGGCACGTTCGGACTTTTTCCGACCTCTGCACGTTCTCATCCTCGTCATTTCTCGCTTTATCTAACCATATCATTGATTCCCACCCGAAGGTGAGCTAAGCTTCCGAGGAGGATCCGTTCTAACTTGTGAGATGCCCGATAAGTCTGATGCCCAATTGTGGTGCTGGCTGAGGCTATTCTTGTTGTACTTTCTGACTAGACACAAGGCAATCAAGAGTGGGCAGTTGTGTCTGCCTTAATCTGGGTACCGCGGCGGCCATGCTACTTCCGCCACAACCTGCCGCTGAGGCTCTGTCTCTCCGCGACTTCAATGTCGATACATGGTGTGGTAGAGTTCGAATGTGGCTGTGTTGTTACTGGGAACGACCCGGTGACCAAGTATCTGTCTTAGGCATGCGATGAGCGTGCATTGGCCGATACCACGTAAGGTTTTTTCGACTCCGATGTGTTCAGCTGCTGTATGGCAGAGTGCGCCCAATTCCACCCTTCGCGTGCTTCTGCCGCACCGTGGCAGAGTGCGCCCTACTCCACCCTTCGCGTGCTTCTGCCGCACCGTGGCAGAGTGCGCCCTATTCCACCCTTCGCGTGCTTATGCTGCCCCATGACGGAGTATGCCCTACCTCACCCTTCGCGTGCGCGCTCAGCATAATTTAGGGACCTCGCAAGGGCAATGGTCGCGACCGCGTGACGTGTCCACGTAGTGATTTTTTTGCCTTGTTTGTGTCTTGCTCCACATGGAAATGGTAGGGCTAGGTTTGGTCAGGAGTGCAATTCGTGTATTTTTGAACATCACGCATATTCTGCCGTGATTCAGGTGAACACAGAAAAAATCATTGCTTTGCAGAATTGACGTTTGTTTTATAAACTAACCTTTCGCTGTCTTATAGCTTCTTCAGCCTTTGTACATGAATATAAGAAAGGATATATAACATTTTGAAAATAACAGCCCATCAAAGGTAAAACCATTTTTGAAGATGTGTGATGTTGTGACAAAACAATAAAAGACTGGAACGTGAAGATTGTTTTTAGTGAGCGTTTTATGTTTATTTTCCTACTAGTGCTTCCATCTGACTGACTGCCCTTGGACACCATTAAAGCGTTTCGAGCTTGTTTATCGTATTGCGTGGTGTCTAAGGAGATACTTGATTTGGTGTTGAAGGCAAGACGATGTCCCCTTTCTATTCGCGTACAAAAATTGCCTAAACATTTAGTGAAATGAACAAATATTGAAATTTGTAGAGGGAACTGGTACAACCCATAGATTATAGTAAGCGTCTGTGCATATTTCCTTCTTTTTTCGGTGATTTGTAAATGGCCAAAGGAGAGATTAATCCTCCTACCTATTAATGGGTAGAGGAACTAAAATCAAAAGAAATTGGTATCGTTGCTACCAGATAAAGAAATTACCCATGAAATGCAGTTTCAATGGCACCTTTCCAAAATATTTTCAGACAACGAATGCTCATTCTAAAGACTGATCAAGACAATGACGCTGGGCGTTATTTTAGACGCCATTTCAGACGCCCAACATTTTTCAACTAATCCAATTACAAAATGAAACCAGCTCTCATCCTAGATCTCTGGTCTTTAATCATACATCAGGCCATGCTAACATGGATCTATCAATACTCGTATTGATGCGGCACTCATGCCCTGATGCCAATGCAATCCTTAATACTTAGTCCTTGAGCCGTTCGCTGAGTACAGCGCTCGCTGGTCGTCTGCCGAGGCAGTTGGGCCGCGGTAAACTTCCAGCTAAAACGGCACGTCAGAGGCCATTGCAGCGCTCCCGCAGCCGCCGTGCTGAGGTGCCGGTGCTTTTGGTGCTCATTTCCTTCGCCATATGTGAAAATGGCCAATAAAATCGCTAGTAAAATACGTCGTACTGCAAAGCTTTTGCATATGGTAAGGTCATCGTATCTGAGCCTATATAGATGAGCTGTAGCAAGGTTCAAAAGCATAAACTTAAATACTGATGCGGAAAGAATCGTCAGCAATATAGCGTAGTGTTTCACTGAAGGAAATGAGATGCTTAGGTTGCCCCATAGAAGACATTTGTAAGACCCAGAAAATGCCCAGAATGTATAATTATCTTATCCTGAAATAATGGTAATGTAAGCTACAGGTGCAGTTATCCTGAAATAATGGTAATGTAAGCTACAGGTGCAGTTGTCATCTTTTAATCCCAAAATCACCATTTGCATGGACTAAACAACCACTTCCAGAGTTATATTGCCCTAATACGCGCACTGGAAGGGGACAACAGAGCTCCCCTTACGCAACTACCTATTTTTCCGAAGTGGCCGGAGGACCACTCGTAGCCGAAAAAATGATGCTTGGCCATATTTAACAGAGTTTAATGGCGTGTCGATTAGTGAAGACATTTTGAAAATAGGTTGACACATTTTTTACCTATAGGCTCTCACAGCCAGACCTACATTTTGAGATCACCACAGCCGTGCGGTCAAACCAGTTCACCTGTATTGGAGACCGAGTCTTGACGTCATAACACCATATAAGCGGGATGATATGTCAGGGTAACCTCAGATGAAGGTAAAGTTCAAGGTCAAAGGTCATAGTTCAAAGTCATAGGTCATAGTTCAAGGTCAAAGGTCATAGTTCAAAGTCATATCAGTATGTTCAAGATCATTGGAACCAGCGCTTCCGGTCAAATGGCGTTACCCAGTCTGACGTACACCTACCATGCTATGAAGTCGTTGTTAATGTATCCCAAGGTCAAGGTCAAATGTCAATTTGATAGGCCATGGGTAAAGGTCAATCCTTATTTCTCGCCCAACGATTGCTATAGTGCTAGTTATAGTATACATTATAGGGTGCATACCATATTATGACGTCACAAGTCAATGACCTTTGACTTTCACCTTGAATGACTTTGACCCAAAAACTGTAGGAAATATTATTTGCGGCCTTTTCTCTACGATTCTGGTCCACCTCCAGCGTATTCCCGACGTTTTCTCGCATAATTATGGCAGTTCCCAACAGGTCCCAAGCACGGGCAATATTTTTTATAAATTTTGTCAATTGTTTAGTCAGAGTCTCACTTAAGTCTTCAAGGGACTTGTCACGGAGACCCCGACCCCACCACCCGAACGAGCAGCTCCCACAATGAAGGGTTAATTTAGAAGCCAAAGTCTAACGTCCCACAAAGCACAGGGACGGCCGCCCCGCTCAGGTCATCCTCTCACCAGTCAGTTACCAGACGTCGGGGTAACTATTGAGCGCCGGAGCGTCTCAGGGGAACCGATCCCAAGCCTGGACATGCACTGCCACTGCATGCTTCTGAGCAGCGGGCCGGAGCCCAACGCTCTACCAGCTGAGCTACTGGGGCGGCTCATTTATGACCTCATTTATTTGGCATTTATGACCTCGTTTGACCTTGAAAATATTGACTTACGTCAATGAAAATCGGCCCTGATTGATGAAGCGAACTATCGACCCCACCCGCTCCCAAATGGCGTTTTTCTACGTCTCTTAGTTTCTGAGATCTCAGGAGGCCAAACAGCCCCCCCGTTCAGTGTGCGTTAGTGCCAGACCCCTCTCCAGTGCGGGTGTTAAAGCTTAGAAAATCCTTTTATCCACAATTTGTGAATCCAAGAGTATTTAAAAGAAGAAGCTGATTTGATTTGCTTTAACATGGGCATTGGAGGGTCTCTAAAGTGCCCCCCCCACCCGCAACCTGGTTTTCTGAGGTGGCCGGAGAACCGTCCGTCGCCGGAAAACGCTACTTGACCACGTTTGAGCGAATTTTTGAGCACGTCGATTCATTATTTTTTTGTTTTTGAAAATCGGTCAATAAATTTTCTACTTACAGGCCTTCAAAGTTAGACCTATATTTTTCAGACCGTCGCAATCGCGCGGCCGCATCAGTTTGCCTGCGCTGTAGACCAAGTGGTGACGTTATAACGACATATAATCAAGTCAAGATCAACCCACATGAATATCACCTTTAAGGTTAAAGGTCACAGGTCAAGGTCTTTGATTCCAGTTTTCTTGTCAGATGACATTATTCAGTATGACATATATTATCCTATGGCTTCATAGTTATGGCTACTCCATGTCAAGATCAAGTTCACAGGTCATGGTCGAAGGTTTTTTCAAGGTCAAACCCTCATTTCCTGCCCAAAGACTGCTATTGTGCCAGCTGTTTTGTACATTATTTGGAGTATGTAATATTATTTCGTCATAGGTCATTGACCTTGAATGACCTTGACCTCACAATTTTTAAGGACATTGTGTGGGACCTCTTCTCTATGACCTTAGTCCACTTTTGGTGTATTCCCGGTTTTTTTCCGCATAATCACGGCACTTCCCAACAGGTCTCCAGCACGGCCCAGATTTGACCTTTATGACTTCATTTGACCTTGAAGATATCGATATAGGTCAAGTAAAGTTTGGTGCAATGTATATCACCATCGCCCCTCACTCAACCCTTAACGGGCGTTTTTCTAACGCTCTTTGTTTCCGAGGTCTCGGGGAGGGGCACTTTAGGACCCCCTCCACTGCAAGTTGGCGCCAGACCCCTCTCCACTGCGCGTGTTAAATAGCTGGTGCCCCAGTTTAAATGTCATGACGGTAACGCATTACGTCTGACTCGACTGATATCTAATGCCTCATTCACACAACAAAACTGATCTTTCCACCAAGACAGAACCAATCATGGCTTTATATTGTTGGTTAGTTGGTTTTAGCAGTATAAAGTATATTGGAAACGAAAGTCACCCATACGATTATATTTGCTTGGCATCTTCATACATCAAACCAAGGCACGCACAAACCCAGGGACATTTGACTAATTATCTTCTTACTATTCTACAATAATTTCCTGACGAAAACACGACGCTTTTTACCACATTCGTTGAAAGCATGAGCAATGCTTGGCATCCGTGAGGAGAGCCGATTAATCACGGCGGCGGGCATCAGTATAAACCACGAGGCCAAAGCACACTGGTATGGCCAGGTCCCGAAACAGCAGCAGCTCATCCATCCTCAGTCGGTGCCTCGCCTCTCTGAGTCTTCCCGCCATGGCCGCCGCTGCCAGATTTCGCCGTCATTCATCGCCGCCGCGTGCCTCACACTCGTCTCGTCGTGGTCCGCGCTGGCGGATGCATCATTGCCAGAAGCACGACACGCCTGCACCGTCGGTCGTCGTTGTCGTCGCTGCGTCGGCAGCGACGGTGTCAGTGCCGAGCGACACAGGCGGCCGTCTCCCGCCTCTTACCCCTCCCCGTCCCCCTGTCTGTGAACGACGGGGCTGTGGCTGGCGGTGTAAGAATGTCGACGGCAGAACCGTGAGGAATAGTGCGGCAGTACGGCTTGGGGGGTGGGGGAGGGGAGGAGCGGCCCCACACACAGAGGTACGGAGGAAGGCATACCGCACACACAGAGGTAAGGAGGAAGACACAAACTCACTCATAGAGGTACGGAGGAATACACATATCCTACTCACAGAGGTACGGAGGAAGACACATACCACGCTCACAGAGGTACGGAGGAAGACACATACCATATTCACAGAGGTATGAAGGAAGACACATACCACGCTCACAGAGGTACGGAGGAAAACACATACCGCGCTCATAGAATTACGGGGGAAGACACATACCGCGCTGACAGAGGTACGGAGGAAGACACATATCACACTCACAGAGGTACAGCGGAAAAGACGTACCGCGTAAACAGAGGTACGGAGGAAGATACGTACTGCACACACAGAGGTATGGAGGAAGAGACGTACTGCACACACAGAGGTATGGAGGAAGAGCCGTACTGCACACACAGAGGTACGGAGGAAGAGCCGTACTGCACACACAGAGGTATGGAGGAAGAGCCGTACTGCACACACAGAGGTATGGAGTAAGAGCCGTACTGCACACACAAAGGTACGGAGGAAGACGTACCGCGAACGGCGGTGCACGCTTTGACATTGCGAGGAGGTGTTTGTTTCCTGGAGCAGACGCAGTCGTCCGGTGCGCGGGGTTGACGTGGATAAATGTGCCAGAAAACCTACAAACTACGAACGATTTATCCACTACCCATAAGACCAGGACTGATAAACGATGCATAAGTTGAATCTAATGTTTGCGAAATGATAAACGCAAAGCAGTTGCAAAATTATACGATTGTTTTCAACAGACAGCACCAAAGTCAGATCATTACGGTTCAGGCATTTTGGCGGCGCGATAAAACTTTTATGGTGCATTCTATGAGCTCGTTATTCATTCTAACAGCATTCCATTAACCTGAAATGAGACGAATGAATAATGCTGGTTTTGGCAGACGCTAACACTTAAACAGAGAGTTTCTCCAAGACTGTTAGAAAAGCTGCAGTACGTTTCTAGTTCACGTTGGTGTGCCTTTTGTGTGTAATGCCTTTTATAACTCCTATACAAAGATCAATTTTTAATGATACAGCTCACTCTTAAAAAGTAAATGTCATCGAATACTCGTCACACCGGCTCATTTATATTGAATGCAGTCCAGTTGTTTTCAGAGATGTATTTGACCTAAGACTGCAGACCTAAAGAAGCCTACAATTACTCTGTCACAGTCATATATCTGGATTTTGTTAGTGGAAACGTTTGAAAATCTTTACAACTTAATTGCATTATTTTTTACTGCGCCTTCTGTTGGGCCAACTGGCCTGTGAGTGCTATATATATAACAACATCTACTGCGCGATCTATTGCCAATAGGATCAGAGTGCCTCAATGGTTCTGTTGCATAAATTCCAGCCTGATACATAAATTGATGTATATATGTATTCATGTACATAATCCACATCACTTGCAATTTACAAGGCTACTAACAACGATAGGCAGTTCCCCCAGACATATTTTAGACTTCCTGTCGATTTCTAAAAACTGAAGTTATGAAAACTGAAAACATGTAACACAGCAACGTTCATTGACCTGCTTCTAATTCTACACTGGTTTTATGCCTCTTTGTTCCCACCCCACCGGTCTGTCTAAGCGGAGCGCCCAACTGAGGTTATGGCGCAGGTTTGGAACCTAAAGCTCGTTCCGTGCTAGTACGTCGATTTTAAAGCTTTTAAACTCAATGTGGTGAACAAATTCAGAAAACAAAAGAGAGGCAAGTATATATCAAAAATTTACGGAAGAAGTTACAGGAGCAAGGAGACTGGCAACCAAACATAATTATTTTGTGACGAGAAGCTGCAGCCAAAAAGAACCAGGGAAAAATAATGAACAGAGAAAAACAGTAACAACAAAAAAGAAGCAGCTATGACAAAATAAATCCAGGCGCGATAAATTGTGCTTACAAACACATCTTACATGTAAAAAAGAGCCGCTGGTAGTGTCAGAAGTTGGAAACAAGTTTCGGTTAACGTTTCCAGCCAACGGTTGGACCGCAATCATATCACCAACGTCAAACGCGAAAGCTATTAGCATAAATGAGTTTAGGGCGAGAGCTGAGTTTCAACAACGGTGTACGAGAATAGGACGGCGATTTTCCAAGCACCTGAATAGAGGGAAAATTATTGCGCGTGTGGTAAATGTTGAAACATTAAAGGGAAGGTGGCACCTTGGTTGAATCCCGGAATTTCATGCACTTAGGGGTATTTTTGCCTAAAATCATGAAAATGTCCATTTTTTGAAAATTTACAATAAGCTTAGCGTTTTGATATTTCAAATGCTCCTCTATGGTAAGAAATAAACCTCTGCCCGTGCATGACGTCATGATATGGCAAATACTACCATGTTCAATGGGCTCCAATAAGCTGACTACCCACCTCGATGTTAGTATAACGTCACGCCAACAGCTGACAGCTGCGGCCGGCTCCTTGGGTATATTTTGGGTACATTTCAGGTAGATTTTTTAGCTTTTCTCTACGGAACTTTCGAGTTCAAAGACAAATGATAGTTGAGCACCGGGTTTTCTGGCATGCTTTACAACTTGGTTATCTAAATTATAATCACGTTATAAAGGTGTCACATTCCCTTTAACACTAAAGGTGAGTGTAAAATCACGACCTTTCTACCTACCCCTAATTGTAATGTGTGTAGCTACACGATCACGTTGCTTGGTCTGTTGGCTGTTTTTCACTTGATGCATTAACATTCAGAAAACCTGATGAAACACATATCAGCCGCGATTGAATAAATCAGCCAATTCATTAAGATGCCCTGAAGGAAATTCCAGCCGATACTGTTTGCCGAGGTTACAACTTCCAGGTGACTGTGGTCCAGAGTGCACCTCAGTTTCCAGTAATGTGCCCTCATTACTTGAACGGAAAAATTCCGCTTAAGTAATGAAACATTCTCTTCTCCAGTTATCCGTAATTCTTATGGAAAATGCCCTAGATACTGGGAATGCCTAGCCATGGTTGGTTTTTACTGATTTCCCTCTCAATACTGTCATTATTAATGGCGATTCCCCGACAAGGTCAGGTTCAGCCCAGACAAAAAAGAATATATTGTGGGTATGGGAGGTATAAACTGTTCCATGAACGGCGAGCAATAAGGCAAGGAAGCCCGCCAAAGTTCAGCAGGCAGAGGGTAATCTTAGCTGAGGAGCCCGCTGCTCTCTCCTACCCCATTGTGAGCTGCTACTATCGAGACTGTTTTTTTGCGTGTTCGGCTTGATCACGTGGCCTATTTCAGTGATGTAGAGGACCACGGGATCGAGCCCACTCAGGGGCAAGATTTGGCACCCATCCCTAACCCAATCTTAGATTACACCCCTTACCCTTCGGCGCCATAAAACGTCGCACTTGGAGTGCTGTAAAAAGCCCACCAAAAACAGAGTAAGGTTTTAATAGATGGTCCTTTACCTGTGACAGCCGGTTATATTGCTCTTTCCCCGATGAAAGCATTCTTCTGTATTCACCACACCTAATTTTCACTGAAATAACTAACATGTTGGAATGGGTTACGCTTATTAGCTTACACGGTCATTAATTCTCAAATTACTCGATTAGTTACTTTTGAAACTATATTTTGTTATTGGTTGGATTTTTCCTTTTCCAGGCTTACGACATCCTTCAACCTCTATTGAATGGAGGCCTTCACACTTTTCAAAGCACGAGCCAAAAATGTGGCAACTTCTGTGCGATCATGAATTTTTATCAGTTGCTGGCCACTGCCATGAAAGGTATCTTGTCTGCCATGGTTAAGCCCACGGCTGTAGCCAGCCCCCTCCAACAGCAAGCGCAGACCACCGGATGTGACGTCACACCTCGTAGCATATAACATGGGAAAACTAAATGATTAAATATCCAAGTTTTTGCAAAAAGAGGCCCAGAATCGAAAATAAAATGTTTATCTATTGCATTTGGGATAAACTTGATTACCGTGTACTCTCACAAGTTCGTAGGCGGGAAGTGACATTAGCAGCAGTTTAATACACGGCTCAATGGTGAAGAAATTCCTCCACGCCCAAGTGAAGTCACACGGGCGTGGAGGAACTCCTCTTGAACGTACCTTTAAGTAAACAAGAGCATCTTCTTCGGCAGAGCGGCGCCCGTCGCCACATGAGTAGCAGTAACAAGATGACGACCTAATTGCCTTAGCCCCCTCAGTCCTGTTCTCAATCCATCGACAACTGCAAAATCTGGATAAGGTATCGTCTGTCCAGGGCAAACAATATGGATAAGACGAAACAACGAATTTTCATCCTCCAGAGCAAGAATATGACTGATGCTTCTGATCTCCGAGACCTTGCTATTATCATGTAAGAGAGACAAAAATTCACAGAGCAGACGGAGGTGCCACAAAGTACCTACCAGGAAAAGGAACAGTTCTGTCAATCAAAAACCCATCAAAGGCCAAATATTTCTTTTCAGCGTCACAAACAGCCATTTTCTATATATATCTTCTATATATATAGGTATATTAATACAGTGCTGGTTGAACGTCACCGCAGTTTTGGCTTTGTGTAGTTTTCTTTCTAGGGTTTCAATGTTCCTGATAGGTTTTCGGTTTTCTATGCTATGTTCGTGTAAAATTGTTCCGATATTCATGTCATATTAAAGAAAATTGAAGTAAAAACGCACCTAAAGTCGACCGGTTTCATTTATCTCACATAAACATTTTCAAGATTGAGGTACGTTGAATAGTAGATACAAAATTTAAGGTTTGAATTTTTTATGTCTCGCACAAGATCTTATGCATATGAGCACTAATCACTTCACATTGCGGCAAATAAACATGCAACACGATTAACACCACAGAGATTGATTAGATTGTCAAGATGAATAAATTGTCTAAAAGGAAAGCTTTACATTACGAGACAGGGACAAAATTCATAATACACTCTAAGCTTTACAATGAAAGTACACGTGAGGGGGAGGGGCTACTCTATGATAGCCGAGGCCCCTCAAAAAGTAGGAGAGTTCCCCTGGCGTTCTGTTGTTTATTGATCAGTGGGTCGCGCTCCCTGATGCACACGGCTTCTAGTGCCGCCAGGCGTCGGACGTCCCGAGCTCATTATGTGCCATGACACACTACCAGGACTTGACATCCCCGAGCACATTATGTGTGCCATGCTCAGGCTGTGCACCACCAAGTCTCCATTTCGATGCCCGCAAGGGAATATGTATTACCAAACTGACGGTGTTGCCATGGGCTCGCCACTGGGTGTGCTCTTCACCCACGCCTTTATGGCGGCAGACGAAGACGAAGTGTTAGAACACACGCCTGAAAAACCAGCCCTCTATTGCAGGTATGTTGATGACATACTTCTGGAAGTTAGAAATCAAGATGACTTGCAACACCTCAAGTCGAGACTAGAAGCTGTGTCGGGGCTTACCTTCACGGTAGAAGAAAGTGTTGAAGAAAATATTAATTTCTTAGACATTTCTATCGACGCAGCTGACGGACCATTCGTCACCAGCGTTCATCGCAAGACGACAGACGCCGGAAGGTGCCTAAATTACAAGAGCCAGTGCCCTCAACGCTACAAAAGCAGTGTGGTGAGAGCATACGTTCACCGGGCGCTCACCCACTGTTCTTCATGGCCTCTCGTGCACAAAGAATTAAGACGAATAAAACAAACGCTAGCGGACAACAGCTACGACATCGCATTTATAGACCAACAAATCAACAACACTCTGAACAAATACTTAACAGCAACAGCAGCAAAAGACCAAACAAACACCATCAACATCTTCTATAGAAGCCAAATGACAGCAGGCTACGAGACCGAAGAAAAGGTGTTAAAAAGGATAATCGCAAAGAACTGCAAGCCAACCGATCCCGAGGCAAACATCAAGCTGCAAGTTTATTACCAGAGCCCGTCAACTTCATCCCTGGTAATGAAGAACAGCATGGCGGAGGACAAATCGGCACTGAAACAAACAAACGTCGTGTACCAATATAATTGTCAGATAGGAGACTGTGCACTCCTCCCAAACAGTAATTATATTGGGTACACGACAACAACGCTATCAAGAAGACTCACAATGCACCTGCAGAGTGGAGCACCATCCTCCCACACCCTGGAAGAACATCACAGGCGACTGACCAGGCAGCAATTGGTAGAGAACACCACCATCATTGGACGAGCTCGGGACGTCCGACGCCTGGCGGCACTAGAAGCCGTGTGCATCAGGGAGCGCGACCCACTGATCAATAAACAACAGAACGCCAGGGGAACTCTCCTACTTTTTGAGGGGCCTCGGCTATCATAGAGTAGCCCCTCCCCCTCACGTGTACTTTCATTGTAACGCTTAGAGTGTATTATGAATTTTATCCTTGTCTCGTAATGTAAAGCTTTCCTTTTAGACAATTTATTCATCTTGACAATCTAATCAATCTCTGTGGTGTTAATCGTGTTGCATGTTTATTTGCCGCAATGTGAAGTGATTAGTGCTCATATGCATGGGATCTTGTGCGAGACATAAAAAATTCAAACCTTAAATTTTGTAACTACTATTCAACGCAGCCCCCTCCAACAGCAAGCGCAGACCACTGGATTTGACGTCACACCTCATAGCATATAACATGGGAAAATTAAATGATTAAATAACCCAATTTTTGTAAAAAGAGGCCCACAATCGAAAACAAAATGCTTATTAATTCCATTTAAGATAAATTTTATCACCGTGTATTCTCACAACTTCGCAAGCGGGAAGTGCCATTAGCAGCAATTTAACATACGGCTCAATGGTAAAGGAATTCCTCCACGCCCGTGTGACGTCACACGGGTGTGGAGGAATCCCTCTTGAGTGTACCTTTAAGTAAAGGTATCTTGTATTCAACGTACCTCAGTCTTGAAAATGTTTATGTGAGATAAATGAAACCGGTCGACTTTAGGTGCGTTTTTACTTAATTTTCTTTAATATGACATGAATATCGGAACAATTTTACACGAACATAGCATAGAAAACCGAAAACTTATCAGGAACATTGAAACCCTAGAAAAAAAACTACACAAAGCCAAAGCTGCGGTGACGTTCAACCAGCACTGTATTAATAATAACTTGCTTCCGTCTTATACTATATATATATATATATATATATATATATATATATATATATATATGTATTCATAGATATATATATCGCATCTCTCGACGTTGAGAGTTTATTCACGAACGTTCCCGTGAAAGAGACAACCAACATCATCGAAGACGCTGTGTACAATCACCCGACTCTACCACCTTTGAAGATACCGAAGAAGATCCTCGAAAAGATGTTACTGTGTACCACAGAAGTGCCATTCCATAGCCCAGATGGCAAGCTTTACAGACAAATAGAAGGCATCGCCATGGGCTCCCCTCTAGGGTGCCTGTTTGCGGATATGTACATGTGCCATGTGGAAAACAAGGTGCTATCGAACCCTGACTGAGACCCTACACCTTCTGCCGCTACGAAGATGACTGCTATCTAGATGTCCGTGGTGAAATCCACCTTAAAAGCCTAGTAGAGGCATTCAAAGATCATTCCGTACTGAACTTCACAACCGAGATCAGCAACGTGAACCGGATTCACTTCCTGGATGTAGGCATCGACTGTTCCAATGGAGTCCTAAAAACTAATGTCTTCTGAAAACCAACGGACAGTGGACACTACATGAACGCGGTAAGTGTTTGTCCGGATCGCTATAAACTAGGTGGGATCCGGGCATCATACGAAGGGCCATCCAGCACTGTTCTGACTGGAACAGCATACACGCCGAGCTATAACGCACGAAACAAGTATTCATCAACATCGGGTATTCGAACCGTATCATCGACGACGAAATCCGAAAGCAAATAGGTCGACGCCAAAACAACGATTCTCTGGAAAACAACTATCATCCGAAACCGACTAAGTCAACACTCAAGCTGTTCTACAAGAACCAAATGGCGTCATCATACCGAGTAGATGAACGAGTTTTTAAGCAAATTGTGCACAACAACGTCGCCTGCACTGACAAGGACAACAACCTGAACCTCATCGTGTACTACAAAAGTCGAAAAACACGGGAGTTAGTCATGCGCCACAACCCGACCACCATCACAAAGAACACCAAGCAGACCAACGTAGTCTATCAATATTTCTGTCCTGAAGAAGACTGCAAGCCTCTTAAGATAAGCTACGTTGGAATGACGACCACCACTCTCTCCCGGAGAATGTCGTACCAACTGAGTGACGGAATACCGCATCGACACATGCGACAAGAACACAACCGCCGACTACTCCGAAATGACCATGAGACCAACGCTAGAATATTGCTACGAAACAACGACCCGAAGTGACTAGAGATTTCCGAAGCGCTGCTCATCAAAAAAATAAGCCCGGAAATAAACAAGTCAAGCTCTACACAAGATTAGAAATATTCAACAACTAAGATCTAAGCAGCCAGCCTAGATGGAGGATGCGAACACAAACCAACATGCGACCTCCTGATTGACGTCAAAATTCAAAGAAAAAGAATTTGTTTAACCTAACCTTCCCAACTCGAATCAAAAAATGTCATTATGTTATATGTATTCTGTTTGTGTATAATATTGTACATTATGTAATATTTTGAAGATGGTGAGTGTACACCGAAACGTAAAAATGCATTAAATGGATACCTTTGCTAACCAAATATTTAAACTAACTCAAGAACAGCGAAAAACATGGAGAGAATTGGAGCGGGAGACGAAAAAGCTAATCAACACTAAATATTCCTTGGTTTTCAACAAAACATGTAAAAATGAAAATATCCTGCTAAAATACTCCACAATATATATATATATATATATATATATATATATATATATATATATATATATATATATATATATATATATATGTTCCTCTGTCTGATTCAGTAATAACGGTTATGTCCACGAGGCACTTATATTTATACTCATAGCCCTTTGTAGATCTGATATTAAGTCAGTCTCTTTACGTGAACCAGACGTGATTGAACTTATGATCATCGGCTATTATGTATCGACTTAATATATCGACTTTATGTGGATGCAACTAATGCAATAAAGGGAATACGGCACGATGCCATTCTTGAGCTTAAGTTACCTACCATGAGGCTAGCCTTTTCCTCACACCTGCTGTCTTCCACCCTCAAGGGTTGTGAACCATTTCTACCCCTTGAGTGCTCAATAATCAAAGTCCGTTCAGCTCAGTGTGAAATTTTGGTAAGCGACTTTCAAGTTAATGTACACGGTGATTGCAATGCACTCTTAGTGAAAACTTTATCGGAAGCAGCAGCGTAGCCGTTAGGGACGTGACGTTGCCCTCTACCTTGGGCCAAAATATATGTCCTATGCAATATGCAAAGCTTCTCTTGCTGCATAGCTAAGCATAGCTACCTAGTAGTCTGCTTTGGCTGCCACGCCCACTGAACAAACGCGAGGACGCGCCGCTGATGGGAAGCACAAACGACCGTTGCACTTGAAGGAGAAGCAGATGGATTGCCTGGCAACAAAAAAACGGACTAATGTGAGCGGCGGAGTCGACTTAGAAGAGCCAGCCTTGGAGATAGACTCGGCGCCGCGCTTATATTTGGCGGCCCCGCGGAACTGAGCGGCCGGGGCAGCCGAGTTTTTGCGTCGCGGTCACATGCTAGTTTCCCGCCACAGATTAAGTTTACCGCGGACGTGAAAACTGAAATGCTTGTTGCGGTATTCAGCTGAAAAATGCCGTAAGAAATTTCAAATTCAAAACACAACTTTGCCCCTGTGTGTGTATTGACAAAAAACAAAAAGTGCGGACACAAAGCATTGATAATAAAACTATGTCATGAGCGGAGCGCCGGAACGTGGATCCCGGAAACCGGCACCAGCAGACCCACATCAGCGTCTCCACACCCAACCAAAGGTGGGTCCTGGATTCCAAATGAGAGGGGGTCAATTTTAAAGCTAGGTCTACCTTGAAGTTAACCGAGATCGAAGGCGATGTGTTATCGTTGTTGTGAGCTGTTTACTTGTTTTCTAATAATCTTCAAAACCAGGAGAGCAAAAAAGGCCAAACCTGTCACCAACCAAAACTTCAATGGCCAACACTGTCGCAACTAGGCCATGTTGCAAGACGGCACGATACGATATACAAAGCTCAGAAAATCAGTCATAGATACAGGGACGGAGCCTAGATTTTAGGATTTCAGGTAAAGCTTTCCAGAACTTTATAAAGAGTGCATATGAACCATGCAAAACAAACCTTGTTTCATTTTCACGACACCGTTTTTAAAGCCACCTTAATAGTGTGGAAGTGTGCGTAATACATGAATACATCAAATGAATGAACGAATAATTTCTGATGGTCAGTTGGGTCTTTTATGTACAAAAATGGTGCTGAACGTTCCTATTGTTTGGAACAAACATGAGTATTAGTACTTATTATTGGGCACATTGCTATTTCTGGGAATGCTGATCACAGTTAAGTCAATATTCATCGAACTAAGCAGCATCTTCAAAGTCAAGCCTAGTCATAAGTATCAAATACGGTCTATGCTGATAGCCTTTCGTAAAATGCGGAGATTAAGCGGAAATATGTCACGAATACACTCCAAATGAACTAAGAGCATTCAAGTAATATACCCTGCAATGCTCTATGAAATTCTGGGGATCAAAGTTCATTAAAGGCCATTGACCCAGGCTGAAAATGAGAGTCTAACTTTATCCGACGATTTTTTGCCTTAACTTGTGATTTTGACCTACATGATTAGAAAATAACAATAACGTCATAACATAAAATACGTCATACTGGGTGACTTCATCCGTCTGACTGTAACTACTGGCGTAAATAACCTTGAAAATGCATGAATGACCTTGACCTATGAGTTTGACCTCAAGCTTCATGTGAATTGACCTTCGCATATCATCCAGATTATATAGCACTCTGATGTCACTACTTGGTCTAATATATAGTCTCCATGCCCTACAAAATATGCCCCTGGAGCCACTCATGTGCCAGCTAGAATTTGTGTTTTGACAACATTATATGCAGGATCAATTGCTATGAACGTTCAAAAAGCACAAAAGCGCTTTATTTTTTCTTGAACTACAGTATGAGAAAAGCTGTCAGGGGGCCCGATGTGTTCCTCTTCTCTGATAAGGTTAGCACGGTACTCCCGTTAGGTTGGGGCGGCCTGGCGCAGGGTGGGGGGGCCTCCAGCGCGCTTAGACCCCATTAACCGACCTTGACTACGCCATTGGCCGCCGGATGGACTTTTCGATTACTTTCCAAACTTAAAGAAATACGGATTTATGGACGTGGGGGACCAGGATTTTGCTTTCACGTAGCTGAATGTGTTTATTTGAATTCATGTGGAAATAAAAAAATATACAAAGTCATTAAGCGTATAAAGGAGTGGGCTTAAGGGGAGATACGCGAAAAAATTTGTTGGCTAGATCAAAAGGTCACAAAAAGTTGTTTCAGAAGTCTTATTCTCATTTTTGCGAATTCGGCCTGCAAATGCCTTAAAATTGCTCTCAAAATCAACATTTCTAGACGACTTTACCGGTACACCTCTTATCGATGTAAGTGACGTACCCCCGGTTAAGGCTATCAAATTCTCTAAAAAAACGGTCCCATTTTTCCTAAGCAGTGACTTTAAAGTTTTAGACTATTAAATATAAAGTTATTTTTAAAAAGCTACAGCCAAAAATAATATTAAAACAAAAATATAGGACTTTTAAGAAATCACAATTGACCAATCAGAACGTACAGCCACCTCATAGGGGGTCACGTGACCTTTCTGACGCAAAAGTTTTGTCATCCTGGGGCTGAAGCAGAAAGCGACTCAAAACCCGAGGTATAAAACGGCTGAAGACTTGAGTAATTATGTGTATTTCCGTTTCTAGGGTAACTAATTCATGCTGTATTTTTTAAAGGTTTTATAAACTTAATTCAAATACAAATACAGGACAACAGACATTTTTATTACAAAAAACAATACTTTTCAACTTTAAATAGTTTTTGAGAAGTAAGTGATTAGTGAAGGTTTCAGCATTTTATCGAAACTGTTAACCTATTTCGATAATAAGTAAGTGGCCTCCCAAAATTTTGCCGAAGATACAAAAATAATTCACAGTTCGTAATCAGGATTTTTCAAATAGCAAGAAACCACAATAATAATTTTTTTCGCGTATCTCCCTTTAATGAAACTGCTCGCGCAATCAGGTGATATCCTCTTGAACAGGGAAAATTAAACGAATATGTGTTCATATCTTGGTTCAATGACCCATCCGGAAACTGAGGTCACCAAGGTCTCTAACCTCTCTCAGAGCATTCATGGTGTGTCTTTTAACCCTAATATGAACTTAGATAATTCCCGAGACGATTTCTGTCTTTCAACGGAATGAAACATTTTCTGAAGTCTTTTTTAAGAGAAGCCGACTAGTTAACAAAATGTCCAAACGTTAAACATGACCTTTGGAGATGACGCTGCTGGTCCAGAAGCTGAAAAGCGTCAGCCGGCAGCTGGTTACGTGGGCTGAGAACTAACTGAATCAAATGTCAACATCTGTGACACCATCAGTGACATCTGCAGCTTCAATTGGCCGTTCCGGCCGATAGAGGCAGATTGGCGGGCCGGAAATATAGTTTGGTAGAACTGTGAGCGCCACTGCCGCTGCACGTCGCTAGAAGCTGTTTAAAAGCCAGTGTCGACAGGGAAGGGGCCCAGCGCGCTTGATTAAAATGCATCAATTTTGGAAGACTCGACGTCATAACACAGCCTTATGTTGAGAGTGGAGTCAACTGACAGCATTCAGTAAATATATCATGGAACTTATGGACCTTGCTACACACAAAAACTCTGGTTTTATAGTGCTGTCACCTTTGCTCCAGCAACCTTCAAATGACAGCTTACACCATCCTTTGATGGTGTCGTACACTTAAACACATCCAGCTAATGAGCCGATGCGCCCCAAATTTTTACGGTTGCAAAATGGACCCAGGTGCGCTATCGACGATGGTCCTGTGTCCACCAAGTGGCATTGACGGTGATTCCCACGCTCAGACAAAGCCGTGCAACATGCACAATGCCAGAACTGGCTTTTTGGGAGGGGGGCAAGCTGGAAGATTGGGCGACAACACGAATAGCTCTATTCGTGCTGCAGCCCAATCTTCCATATTGGCGCCGCGCATGTTGACCTGCCCTAGGGCGGGCAATATTTCCGCTTGTGCTAACGCAGTTAACGCGCGCAGTGGATGGGGTTCATAAAGTGATCCCCCTCCCCACCTATTTTCGAGGTGGCCGTCCACAGGCGGAAAACGCTACTTGGTTAGGTTTGAAAGAATTTATTGGCGCATCGATTGGTAAAAGAGATTTAAAAATCGATCATAGTTGTTTTTTCCTACAGGCTTTCAAAATCAGACCTATATTTTGAGACTGTCGCAATCGCGCAATCGGACCAGTTTGCCTACACTGTAGACCCACTGGTGGCGTAATAAAGACATATAACCGGGACTATATGTCACGATCACCCCATTTAAAGGTCCAGGTCAAATTCAAAGGTCACAGGTGAAGGTCATTGAACCCAGTATTTTGGTCAAATGACATTATTCAGTACGACGCATGTTATGCTATGACTTTATAGCTAAGGCTACTCAACGTCAACTTCGAAGTCACAGATCAAGGTCAAATGTATTTTTTTAAGCCATCCACTCATTTTCCGCCCAGGGGCTGCTATAGTTCTAGTTATATTGTACATTGTTGGGAGATGTAATATTGTTACGTCATAGGTCAGTGACTTTGAATCATATTGACCTCAAACGTTTAGAGAACATTGTGTAAGACTGTTTCTCTGCTATCTTAGTCCGCTTTTTGTGTATTTCCGACCTTTTTACGCGTAATCACGGCATTTCCTAATATCTCTCCAGCACAGCCCAGACATGATATTTACGACCTCGTTTGACCTTGAAGATATCGACCTAGGTCAATTAAACATGCGCTATAATGTAGACCACCATCATACCCACGCACCCCGCCCCCCAAAACCGGTGTTTTCTAACAATACGCATCTCGGCCATACGCTAGACCCCTCTCCACTGCGTTTGTTAATTTTCGACTGGGTGACATGGATGTTTTTCTCCTTTTAAAGTTTGTGAGATCTAACCATGTTTAATCCCTCCGCGCCTATAACTTACAGAATGCTTCATAAGACACAGGTCTCCAATTCCATAGGTTCTAGCTCACAAGAGTCTGGAATGTCTCACCATCGATTCCTGATCATCTGGTGCGCTAGCCGTCGATGGATCTCTGCCATTCCAATGTTCCGGCGGCGGCAGCGCGGCCTGACGGGCTAATCTCGACATCCCCTGAACGGCCAGAGGCACCAGACTAATCAAGCCCGGATTACGTGCTTGTGAGGTGGTGAGTCCCGTCATCTGAACCATAAATCCACCCCGATCCCTCGCCACGCACCACCGCCGTCCGGGCGGCTCCGGTTCACCGCAGACAGATCAGCAGCTGTGTCACGGCCGTCACGGCGTGACGCTACTCTCGGGCTCTGGGACTGGTGTCAATCGCTTTCATCCATGGCACTGTAAACCCTGTGCGGCCGAATGCGGGTGTGGTGTCGAACCACATGAACATCCACCAAGCACAACATTGTTGTGTTTTCTAAAAATGCCCGGCGAGTTTACCTTATTTGTCCTATGTATATTCTTTGGTCAGAAGTTTTAATGCCTGTTCGCATGATACTTAACCCGCGCCCCACCGGGGGTCCGGCGCCACCTTCGCCCCACCGGGGCCATCGATGCGCCCCCTCTAACTCCGCAAATATTGGGGTTAGCGCAAATCTGCAAAATGCATTAGAAAGCTCGCGTGAATTCACTAAGAAATTAATTCACATGTTTAAGCAATCAGGTCAATGGTTTGACCTCCAGAGGTCAAGTTAGGTCACGATAGGCTATTTTCACTCAAATATGCAATGCTTAAGAAAACTGGGCATAACTCTTATGCCATTAGAGCTATTGAGGTCTGGTAAACTACATTGGATAGGAACATGCCAGACCCTTCTCCGTTATGTGGAACGTAATGACCTTCTGCCATTGGTTTGACCTCCAGAGGCCACCTCGTGACCTCATATGACCTGAGGTCATCAAAGGTCAGAAAGTATCCTTGTTGTATATCGAATGAAAGCTAGTGATGAGACATACATGTTGGTGTTTGATTCATTGCTCTAGCTTAATTAGGTCAAAAGTTATTGCCAAAATACTGTTTTTGATATCTGGTGACCTTGGATGACCTTGGAGAGGTCAAAGGGCAAATATGGCCCCTGGGATCCGTAAAAGGGTGTCCATGAACGCTTTTCTGAGCAAGCTAAGCATTTGCAATCGTTTTTGTGGCTTTTACATCATAAGACAGCTTTTTCCAGTGCTTTTTCAATGGTAGATGTCACCTCGTGACCTGATCTTAGGTCAGGAAACCAAAAATCCCGGATATACACCTTGTAGACCCTGGCTGGGCCATAAACTGTAGGAACTTTCAAATCGATCGACTGAGAAACGTAGCTCTTATAGAGCCCAAAAGTTAAAGTGAGGTGACCTTGGTTGACCTCGCCTGGTGACCTGACCTTAGGTGACCCGGGGTAAATTTTTTTAGGGATGGTGTGAAAATGATGGGGTAAGAGATAGATTCCTCAACCGCGATCCTGCGTTTCGTCATTTTTCTGCTATCCCGAAAAAAACCTTAGGGGGCCATCGATGCCCCCGGTGGGGTGAGGGTTAATTACCTGCCTCCTCGAATCATGGATGAAAAATGGATAGAATACACTGGATGGGGAACTCTTGGATATTCGAGGCCTTGCTACACTATGACCAAGAATTTGTTATTTGACCTATTGTACTATACCGATTCCGATGCAGGGCTGTGCCCGAATGTATAATCCCATGGTATTAGATCCACTTTGTATCCAGGATTCGAGGAGCCAGGCTATTAAATACCATGTCAACTCAGAAGAAGAAACCCTGGGGATTTGCGAATCACCAACTGCTGAGGTCATACGGCATAGCCAATTCCGCCATATTATAAGAGTATTATGGGGATCACCACAAAGCCATTATCCCGTTTTCTCGCCTGAGATTCGAACCCGAGTCAACGGCGTGGAAACCCAAGGTGCTCCCGCTGCGTCACTACATCCCGACATGAATTCTACCGAGGTGAAGATAGATGAATCTGACATCAAGCAAGCTTGATCTGAGAATTAGCATAATTATGTGCAATGCTTCATCAAAGTATGAATTATTTATCAGTGCCTCTATTAACAGGGAATGTCAAAGAAGGATATTTGCTCATGCCTACGATAAACTATGGCGACTGGGTGATCGTAACACAGAATAACTACACATTTAAATTAAGCTAGCTTAGGTGGAGAATGTGCCTAGTTACACTGGCCTGACGCAAAAAAATTAAGGAAAGGCCAGAAAATATTAACTATAATAACTTAAAGTAATATTTCATTTCAGTTTGTATTCTATTTAACCTTGGCTTACGAAAAACAGCGACGAGGCCTGTCAAGGGCTGACAAAGAAATAATAAGCAGCTACAATGCCACACAGAAATATGACACCACAACTGAACGACGTTTTTTTGTTATTTCTGATGCCATTTCTTTTTCTAGCATCAGGTGAGCAACAGCTGACAAAACGGAAGAATCCAACAGCTATGTACAAGTGTCATGAGTCCCATGCAATCTTGAGGACAGTGCTGTGGCATACTTTCACCTCTGATTCAGAGGAGGCCAATTCCTCGACCACATTTGGACGCTGCGACTGGCGATAATCAGGAGGACTATCTGTCACAGAGGCGGCGCTAGCCACGACGTCGACACAGACAATCATTCTGGCTGGGTAGAGCCACACGCGCGCCGAGAATAACCTTTTCACTGTGTGGTACCACTGGCGGATCCAACGGCGGACCAAAGGGGCCGTGGCCCCTACCAAAGCCCGAGATAATATATCCGCCCCCCCACTATAGATCAAATTTTGACCGTTATTTTAAACACGATTGTTCGCGAAATTTATCTTGATTTAGCCCCCCCCACCAAAACGTTGGTTTAGCCCCTCCAAAAGCTGCTCCTGTATCCTCAAATATATGAGGCGATGAAAAAGCGGGCATGCACATTTAGACATACACGTTGATTTTCCAAAAGCAGAGTGGCAGGAGCGCCGTGGCAGCGCCGCGTCAGTGAGACGTTTTCGTTATTCCGGAGCTGTGCGAGTGGCGCTGATGTTTCTGCAGCGCTTTTGTGCCGGCCGCGCCAGCTCTCAGGATGGCGCCGATAGAATGGCGACGCTCAGGGAATGAACACCCTGCCCAATCGAGACCACTCGTAAGCAGGCTCCGCTCCCGGCTTAGGATCTGATGGTTTAGGCTTTTACAGTCAGCATTTGGCGGAGTGGAAAACTAATATCACGATGGTTTATGCAAATGTATTCGCCCCCATCCCAGCGACTGTTTGAATTTGATGAATGATTCATGTATTCACTGAAGTCAAAGTTAATATGGCTGCAATTGGCTGAGATCGCAGCACTCACGTTTGGGTGAATTAGCTGGGTGTTTCACAGTCACCACCCAGCTCTGGACCAGTGCTGTGGTTATTGACAATCGCGACACGATTGATCCCAACTATTCGAAATTTACAGCGAATAAAATGGAAACGTTAATTTCTTGAAGCACATTTTCTGGTCGCATGTTTTAAACAGTTTAGAGCGTCAAAGCTGGGATGGATGGGTGTTACTGGGACGGAGCGTGCAGTATTCCATGCTGCATGCTGGGGGCCACCTGTCGCCAGTTAGGGGTCCATCAGCTTACTGGCTCGGGAGGCCATCAAATACAAAGTTAAGAGTCCACAATTATTACTTAATTATTGCTTTTTACCTTTGAAATATGAAAAAACTTTCACAAAAACTAATGGATAACAGAAAAAAATCGAAACATAGAAATATCCGGAAGAGAAATCATAAGCCCCAAGGCTGCCGTAAAATGTAACTAAATAGGCATGTATATATATATATATATATATATATATATATATATATATATATATATATATATATATATAGGGGGCGCGGTAGTGGAGTGGTCAGCATAGCTGTCTGCCACGCAGCCGACCCGGGTTCAAGGCCCGGCGGCTTCCCTGAACAAGGAGCAAGCTGGCTCCCGAGAAACCCTTCCAACAGGGAAAGAGTTGGCGACGCCATATGACCCTGGCAGTTGGTGCGTCGATAAGCCCCAAAAATTATTATATATATATATATATATATATATATATATGTAAATATATATATATATATACATATCTATATATATATATATATTATAGAGTACGTAATAACAATAAAAAAGTAATAATTAACACGCGCATTGACGGGAGCGTGTACCCACACCCCTCGGGTTTTACGGAGATAACGTAAGAACGGCGGCGCCTAGCTTCGCCGTACTTGGCATACCTTTTCCCTCATCATTTTACAACTTTTGTCAAAATTCTAAGGTTAGGTGATCTCAGGTCAGATCACCAGTACAGGTCAAGTGACCTGACCTCAAAAAAGTTTAGGATAGCATAATTCGAAACAGGGTAAACTTATCCGATTGAAACTCATATCACACAATGGCCCCACTGAGTTCTCTAAAATATGTTCTGGTATTTTTATATCGATGTCCTAAGGTCAGGTACGTGCTATGACTTCTCCATTGGAAATACATGGGAAAATTGTTTAACTGAATAAATCAGTAATCAATAAAGATAGAGCGTTTATTTTAACTTCATTAGACTCGCCTTGGCTTTGCGGTTCTAATGATATGCATTTTATATAATTTGACCATGACCTGACCTCAGGTGAGGTCAAATCCTTAATTTGACCTGGCAAGGTCATATTATATATCATTTGATCTGGCTTGCTGCGAGGATTCATACAGTTTAAATCGTTTTGCTCTAGCTTTACTTGTTCAGATGTAATGACCGAAAAACTTAATTTACATGTTATACCTATTACGGCATATTTTGCCTCTAGTGACCTTAACATGCGCATTCACGGGGGGCGGGTACCCGCTCCCCTCGGGTTTTTCGGAGATAGCAGAAAAACGGCGGCGCGTAGCACCGCCGTTCTTGGCATACCTTTTTCCTCATCATTTTTACAACTTCTGTGAAAATTTTAAGGTTAGTTCATCTCAGGTCAGGTCGCTAGTCCAGGTCAAGTGACCTGACCTCAAAAAAAGTTTAAGATGGCATAGGTCGGAGCAGGGTGAACTTATCTGATTGAAACTCATATCACATAATGGACCCACCGAGTTCTCTAAAATATGTTCCGGTATTTTTTATATCGATGACCTAAGGTCAGGTACGAGCCATGACCTCTCCATTGGAAACACATGGGAAAATAGTTTTAACAGAATAAATCAGTAATCAATAGAGATAGAGCGTTTATTTTAACTTCATTAGACTTGCCTTCGCTTTGCGGTTCTAATGATATATATTTTCTATAATTTGGCCATGACCTGACCTCAGGTCAGGTCAAATCGTTGATTTTACCTAGCAAGGTCAAATTATATACCATTTGATTTGGCTTGCTGCGAGGATTCATACAGTTCAAGTCGTTTTGCTCTATCTCTTTACTTGTTCAGATGAAATGGCTAAAAAACTTAACTTACATGTTATCCCTTTTACGGCATGTTTTGACCTCCGTGACCTTAAATGTGACCTGACAAAACAATGGTACAAATATTTTCGCTGGAGAAGTGGATGGGCTATCCAACACCGTTTAACGTTTTTCGCTACTTAGCGCAGTTTTTGAGATCTTAGGTGGGGCGGGTACCCCTCCCGCCCGTCAAGGCAAAGGTGGCTCAGACCCCCGTCAATGCGCGTGTTAAGAAATGATTGTGTATTTAAGTATAATATATAATATATATTTATATACTATATATATATATTCATATATAATATACAAATACATATATACTTTTATATTCCTGAATAGTCCACAAATATGATGTAAAACACATATAACAGTGCTTCTAAATCTAAGGATTGCAGCCTTGTGGAGGTTCTTTCCTTTCATAATTGCCGTGTGGTGCAGTTTTTTTCAGAATGGTATCTGCGGGCGGACGGTGGAAACATCTAGGCTTACACACAAGTCTGTTTGGCAATATCAAAATGTGAGCCCGTCCAGGGCCGTGTCAGCTGCGGCGTCCCACACAGGTCACGTGATATCACGTGTCAGGTCAGCAACTGACCCAGCTGGTGCGTCCGCCCCGTGGGTGATGCTTTGGTTAATTTTTTCGGAATAAGTGGCCTTTTCCGTAGAGTACTAAATATAGTCAGGTATTAGATAAAGCTTGAAAATTTCGATAGTATTTCAGATGCTGTTGCCTTTTGCTTACCACCAGCAATGAAATCATATTGCTGGCAGGATAGCACATAAGCGTCGTGATTGAGTAATGGAGGGAAATCAATTTTCAATCTCTTGTGGGCAAGAAACATGCTCGACTATTTTTCAATTTGGCTGGAATTTGGAATTGTCAGAAATGTAGAAACCAGGCCCCTGGCTCTCTTTTTTATGCATAAGGGATGGTGTACATAATTTTAGCAGTTTGAGATTATTCTGCGACTGATATATCTATATATTTTTTTGTCACAAAACCTATGTATTTTTGGAAACGGCAACTGAGAAACACAGGCTCCATAAAGCAATTCCTGGCCTGTGGAGTGTTTGGAACACTGGGCGAGATGAAATAGATTGTTTGGTAGCGAATAACTGCTCGATACATTACAAAAACACGCATAACAAGCAGGTAGGTAGTTTGTGAACTATTGACTTCTGTGCCACCACATTCTGACAATGATAAATCGAAGGAAAACCACTTTTGAAACATTTAAAAAAACATCTCTAGCTGCATAGCAGAGCATGTACGCTGTCGACCTTTTTACTTCTTCGGCCGGTACTTCTTTAACACTGGTATCGTTCAAGTGGTACCACCTAGCCTTCGACTGGTTCCAGCAGAAAGCAGTGTAGTGACCGGTCTGTGCGCTGCCATGGTGTACTACCACTGCGTACAAGTCAAACACAAAATGTCCAGAGTTCTGCGGCTGCCCAAGAGCCATCCAACTGAGGTCGAGGTTGCTCAGAGGAAAAGCGACGTGAGCGTGCACTTTGCGTGGTGTACTATCGCTGCTGGTAAAGCGCTTAAGATGCATGATCATCACAGATGGCAGGCGCCAGAAATCGAACTGATATATTAGAAACGTTTCTACCTATCTATGTGTCTGCTTGTCTTTTCACGCAAGTGAATATTCTCCAAAAGTGATGGGGTATTCTGGACGTCAGTCTGGTGTTCTAAATCATCTTCCTGGCAGCGGACGGGGTTGGATCAGGAGCGGACTGAAGGGGACTTGGGCCCCCGCCTCGTAATTTCATTTTGCCCGTCGCCAGGTGGGATTAAGTTCGGTCGGTGAGTGCCATGGTTGGCACGGGCGCGGCGCGGCTCTTAAATTGTGAAACGTTGATGTCAAGACACAGACTGCCTGTAACACGGTGAACCAATTTCGTTTCATTTTTGAGCTTACAGCGGCAACAGATATTGCATCCAGCTGCAGCAGAAATCATAAGACATTAAACATGGGATATAACATTCAGAAGCTAAGCTGGGGTTTCTGAATTTCACAATTGTATAACTGTACCTATAGACACAAGCTTATTTGTTCTTTAACCCTTGCCCCGGTGGCGGGTACGAGCCACCTTCGCCGTGGTGGGGGGGGCTAAAAAAGACCCCCCACGATCTCAAAAACTAAGAGAGCTAGAAAAAAGCGCAAAACGGCAATCGAAAGCTCTTCGAAAATGATGTCGAAAATACTTCGGTCATTTTTCTTGTCAGGTCAATATCAAGGTCACCAGAGGTCAAAATAGGTCAAAATCGCTAATATGAGGTGCACTAAGAAAACCTCATATATCTCAGAAACTATGATAGCTAGAAACATTTTTCTAACACCATTCGAAAGCTCTTGAGATGCGCTTTCATTACAGTGGCATTCAATTTCGTGTCAGGTCAAAGCCTAGGGAGCTACAGGTCACTAGATATTGGGCATATTCTTGGGAATGCCCATAGCCACCCATGCATAAGGGCGTTTACTTTTTCGCTAATAGCTTCCAACCCAAACAAGATACAGCCATAGTTTATGCACCATTGCAATCCTCTCGTCAATACGAATCGAATGATATATGATATTGGTATGCCAGGTCAAATTTAAGAGTTTGACCTGACCCAGGTCAACGGTCTGACCCAACTTGACCTGGTATAGTCATGATGTATATCATTTGACTTCCAGTGACTATACAAACACTTTGGTGACAAAATAAAAGCTCTATCTTATTTTATTCAAAATTTATAGAGAAAAACACCAAAAAATGTTTATTTGACCTAAGGTGACCTTTTTAAAGGTCACAAGTCAAAAAAATTTCGCATCAGCTCCAGAAATGGGCTAAGAGCAAGTCGCAACCGATGTTTGAAGTTGATTCCATCTATACTTACTGAGAAAAGCTCATTTCGTGATTTTCCCCATGTATTGGCAATGGGGAGGTCATGCTCTGCACATGACCTTAGGTCACCAATATCAAAAATCCCGGAACAAATGTTGTAGCTCCTGGTGGGCCCAATATGTGGTATGAGTTTCAACTTGATCGATTAACCCTTCTTTTAGTTATGCGGTCCTAAGTATTTTTTGAGGTGAGGTCACTTCACCTGGCCTGGTGACCTGACCTGATATGACCTTGAGCCAAAATTTTCAGGAAAGATGTAAAAATGATGAAGGAACAGCTAGACCAAGTTTGGCGGCTGCTGCGCCGCCGTTTTTTGGTCACTTCGGAAAAACCCGAGGGGGTCTAAAAAGACCCCCCACCCGGGCGAAGGTTAACACATGAGTGTAAGGAATGGCACTGCATCTAAAAACAAGCAAAGCTAACCGAATTAAGGCGCAGCACTTTTAAGTAATAGTGATACGTTGATTCTACAGAATGCTGAGCATTATCTTTAGCATCAGGATTTCCCAAGCATCCATATTTGATCACGATTTCCTTGGCCACAAACTGCAGTTGTGTGATGAAGACGCGTATTAACTTGAGGCTTCTGGAATTCCCGCAGGCCCAACACACTCTTGACGAATTTACACCGCCGAACCGACCAAGAGAGGTGTAAGTGACTGTGGGATTCACCGCGCTAGTCTGAAGACTTATTTGCTACTGGAGAAGAAATGGTGGCATTTAATCGTTAAACGTCATTGTTTCAATCCTAGTGATGTATTCTCGTCAGTTTCATAGGCTAGGGTGGTGATATTTTTCCAGCTCTGCATGTGTGGTGGAGTGGAAGATTGGACGACTTTGGCCAAGAAGCATCGGATGGAAACCACAATCACCCAGTCCCACAAACACAATACATTATTACTGACTCGGGTGTCAGAGAACAGACAACTTACACCCTGCTTTTCAGATTGGTGCACATAATAAACGTTTCTAAACAAAGCTTTGATAAAGTCTGGGAATGAAAAGGGCATTATTTTTTTGCTGGAAGAAAATATCATATTAAAATTGTGTTCCACATTTCACAATTTGGGTTAGGTTTTCTTACCACACGCCCCGCTGGGGTCTGTGGCATGACGCGCCCCGCTGCGGAGGGCGTATTTCCCCCCCCTTCGTATCTCATTTCCCAGGTAAGCTAAAGAAAAATTACGGACGGAATTTTAAGGCTCTTGACAAGACGAAGAGAAATTAAATGGACTATTTTTATGTCAGGCCAATATTAAAGTCATCATAGCTCAAGGAACGTACCATAGGTTTACAACAGGGCAGTGTAGGTTATTTTTTCCCGCGGACCGAGAAAAAATATGTATGCATCATGGGATTCATCTCACCATGGCGAATCGAATCAAGTATCACTAGACCTTGCTAGGCCAAATGGTATCGAGCTAGGACAGAGTCACAGGGTAACCTGGTATGGTCATGCTGCATATCATTCGACTCCCCATGATAAGACAAGCGCAATACAGGCAAAATTGAACCTTTATCTCAATTCAATTAGACGTTATTGGCAACATAATTACTGTATGCTCCTGTGACCTCACATGACCTTTGGGAGGTCAGCTGCTCAAAAACCCACCTTTTTGGTCAAGTTTGCGGTAAGGATACGCGGTAGGAGGATTTTTAGGTTAATATATCCATCATCTACTGGAAACGAGCCCTTTTTATTCCTCATCACAGACCTATAACGGATAACCAAAAAATTGAACCCATCTAAGGACAAAAATATCTAAATTTCGAGATAGAGATTTGTAGCCCCTAACGACCTTATCATATGTGAATGTTTGAAACTTAGTGGGTGGCAGATGTTCGATTCATACTCGTGATTTTAGGTTTTGAGGTCGGGTCGCTTGACCCTGAATAGCTCCTTGACCTGACATGACCTGACCTTGAAAAAATTAAATGTTCAAATTTATTAGGGATAAGGTGCTATAAGTTTCGTTGTTCTGCGTCTCTTTGTTTCTGCGTTATCGGGGGAAAACCAGGAGGGGGCGAATTTCATCCCCCAGCGGGACACGTTTTAGTTACTTAGGTGACGGCAGACAATAATTGACTGATAAAATTCACTTCTAAAAGGAGAATTGGTGAAAGTCCCCGCCTGAAGGGAAGAAAAACAGCATTCAGCATCACAAACAAGAACTCCAGTTTCAATTGGCTGAATTTCCGGGGCTTGTTTTGGTAGGCGCCACCATTAACAATCACTAATGCTCTGCATACACCGTTGCGCCGGCTCTGCCGCCTCGCTAATGGCAGCCAGCAGCAGCGGCGCGGCAGAGGTGTCGCCCCTCCGAGTGTTGCGTGTCCCACACTGCAGGACAAACACTCCCAGCGTGGCAGTCAATATTGCACCTGTCCATGCCACCGTCACCGCTCCAAAGAACAAGCATGCGACGACTGTCCAGCTGCCAGCGAAACCCGGCCCAGTTGGCCGGACGACGAGCTCATATTGGGTGACGCAGTAGCTTAAAAAGAACACCTTCAGCTTGGTCGCTCATTTTCCAAAAACAACTGTCCAAAGACGTCGGTTATTATATCTCAAATGCACGAAAGAAGGACCGTGGACGCGACACTCATCTGCTCTTGCTCAGAAAATATATTTTCCACCTCTGAAAACTCTTCGAGGAGCGGAATGTTTTAGATTGCAATACTTTAAGGATCCATTTAATCAGATCTTCCCTCTGTAGCGCGTGCATGAAAATCCTCCCATTCAGTATTGACTTTCCTCTCACGCGGAGGGGTTCTGTCACTGAAACATGAGACGTCGCATCACACAGACCTGTACCTGTACTGAATTACACAGTATCAGATCCGTCCAGCTACAAGCCCTCTGCGAACCACCTCTCCCGAGAAGACCTTCCTACATAGTCCTTCTCGAACAGGCTTCCAACAAGGTGTGGCCCACTCACGAGAAGCACACGGTAAATACTGACGCAGCGCTACGAGCCCGGCGCGGCCGCGGCGACTGCCGACGCGGACGACGAGCCTGACGCAGCACAACGTGCCACGTTTGTGGAGGCTGGCGAGCTACTCACCGTCGCGAGGGCAGCGACAGGTATGGGCTGAGAGCTCTCAGAAACAGACAGTGGCTGTGTCGCGGCAGCCAAGCGCTCTGAGGCCGCGGCTGGCAGCAGGCTTCAGATCGGTATTCACTGGAGCTGAGACTTCCCCGCTGTCAGAACAAAACTTCCGCACGGAAAATGGCGCTGACTCGCATTCGCATCATGTCGAGACACATCCACCACGTGACAAGTTTGCAGATGCCATAAACAACGTGTATTGGACGAGACACGGCCTCCGGAGTTGTGTCTCCATGCCAGTTCAGAGCTTGCTTGCAAAAAAAAAACGGACCGAGTTTAAAACTTTGAAAACCCAATGTAAAAATCGAAGCGTGACTGTGCAAGTCAAGCAAGCTGGCTTAGCCGCGCATGATGAAATAAGTTGTTTTTTGCTCTCTTGTTCAAATGAGACCTCTGGGAGGGCCTGACCTACCAGGCTCAGCAGTTGTCGAAATACGACAGCCTCTTCCACTACATCTTCTTACCGACATCGCTGGCTGAAACAGAAAAAAACGACACGTTAGTCCTCAGCACAAGGAGAGTTCCTTGATCAATACAAGTTCTGAAAAAAATTATTACATCACCAAAGCTTAAGGCGTGATTGTTCTCCTTTCTGCATAAAATACCTATCTTTAAAAGTGCAATAACACGGCAAAAAATGGAATCATCAGCCGCATCAAACACAAAACTTACTTCACTGAATGAGATCAAGGGTTAAGAATGATAAATTTCAAAACAAAAATTCAACATCGTTGACTGCAGCGCACAAAACCTCCCCGGTCGGACCTAGGGAAGCTGAAGAATCAGAGCAGTACAATTCAAAAGAGTACAAAGTATGCTGTTAAAGGAGGACAAGCACAGAAGATTGATGCGTACACACCAAACTGAAAATGTTGGTGGTTCTCTGCGATCCAAATCACTTTAAGCGGTTGCATGAGGACTGGCAGGCACTAATTAAATATATCAAGTGCTCTTCTGGCTCCCTTACACATCCCAAAATGTTTTTTTTGTCGTACATCTCCATTTTTATGCGACCAAGAATGAGACCTTATCCCTCTACGTCTCGGCTTCTCTTCAGCTAGGGTCAAAACTTGCAATGGGGACTAGATGCTCTTGGAACAAACCAGTGTTTACTATTATTCGTTCGCTGAATTTATTTTAATTGGCTGGTTCTAAGGGATAAGATATTCTCTATGAGCTTCTACTCGAATGATTACTGAACCAACCTCATCCTGAGTCAGAGAAGCGAATAATTTGAGACAGCAGTATTTCGCCCTTTGTCACCCGGCTGGCGGATGTCTCATACCACGATGGGAAAAAATGTAAACGGCTTCACCTTGAAACTTGTGCGGGGGCTGCTGTGTACCCCGGGCCCCCAGGCAGTCCCGGTATGGCCCTGACTAGAAAGTGAGTCCAGAGTTGGGAAAGCGAGCAGACCATGGTGGAGCAGGCCATGTGGGGTTCTCGTGCTCCGCACTCATCTCCCGGCCGAAGGGGGACAACATTAGAGCAGAGCCGCTATTTTGTCTACTTTAGCTGGCATCAATGCATTCTAATTACTAGTCCCTATGAAATTGTCATCAATGTGAAAGTTTTAGGGGAAATATGATAAAAATAAAGCCTCAAAGTTTGAATATACCCGGACTTGAAATGCACACTAGCTCACAATCCAGTGGGGGTGTTTGAAAACCCCCCTCGGGGTTTTCCAACGGCACCAAAAAATGGCGGCGCGAAGCGTCGCCGTACTTTGCACACCCTATCTCCCATCAAATCTGCAACTTTTCCAAAAAAATAAGGTCGGATCATCTCAGGTCAGGTCACCAGTGCAGCTCAAGTGACCTTACCTCCAAACAAGTTTAAGGTAACATAAGTAGGAACAGGGTTAATATATCCTATTGAAACTCATATCACATAATAAGCCCACCAGGCGCTACAAACCGTATTCTGGAATTTTCTATGTCGATGACGTAGGCTCAGATGAGGATCATGACTAGAGGTGGGACTTTTTGGTCCCGTGGTCCCGGCGCCGGGACCAGGTTTGGTCCCGGCGGGACTAAAGCCGGGACTAAAAGCTAGACGCCGGGACTGTGCCGGGACCAGAGCCAGTCTAAATCAAGCGAAATTCATGATAATGGTTTTCACATTTCATCTAAAACTAAGACATGAGACAAAAATATAACTGTGACTTTCCAGCACTTCATTGCCTCCTGGATGCAATTTTCCAATTTTATAAGGTGAGAAAAGTATCAATTCAACTAGATGAAAGAGAAAAAATAATGTTGCACACACACAGCACAGAACTCAGCTCTCACTAAGTTTCGTTCTTTGGAAACCACATTTTCAAATGTAATTCCTATTCCTCCACTTGACTATAAAGTAACTCAGTGGCACAACCAAAATACAGCCCAAGAATGATGGGTACTGGGCTCGAAATCACTTTCAATTGAAGAAAAAACGTTTTTTGCATATAGGTACTGGAAGGCATTGAAACAAAAACTTGATTGAAAAGAGAATTCTGGAATTGGTGATTGGAAATGGCTGTCCCTACCAACCCCCTGTTTCGATTACCTTCTCTCTCTAAAAATACTCAACAATATTTTAACCCGCGCCCCACCGGGGTCCGGCGCCACCTTCGCCCACCGGGGGGCCATCGATGGCCCCCTCTAACTCCGAAAATATGGGCGTTAGCGCAAATCTGCAAAGTGCAATAGAAAGCTCGCGTGAATTCAGTAAGAAATTACTTCGCATGTTTTAGTGCTCAGGTCAATGGTTTGACCTCCAGAGGTCAAATTAGGTCAAGATCGGCTATTTTCACTCAAATATGCAATGATTAAGCAAACTGGGCATAACTCTTATGTCATTAGAGCTATTGAGACCTGGTAAAGTACATTTGATAGCAAATTGCCAGTACTTTTTCCGCTATGTGGAACGTAAAGACCTCCCGCCAGTGGTTTGACCGCCAGAGGTCACCTCGTGACCTAGTATGACCTGAGGTCACGAAAGGTCAAAAAGTGACCCTTGCCGTATATCAAATGAAAGCCAGTGACAAGACAAACACGATGGTGTTTGTTTCACCGCTCTAGCTCAATTAGGTCAAAAGTTATTGTCAAAATACTGTTTTTGACCTCTGGTGACCTTGGCTGACCTTGGAAAAGTCAAAGGGCAAATATGACCCCTGGGATCCGTGAAAAGGTGTCCAAAAACGTTGTTCTGAGCAGTCTGAGTATTTGCAATCATTTTTGTGGCTTTTATATCATGAAATAGCTTTTCCCCATGCTTTTCCAATGGGAGAGGTCGCCTCGTGACCTGACCTCAGGGCACGAAATCAAAAAATCCCGGATATACACCTTGTAGACCCTGGAAGGGGTCATGAAGTGTAGGAAGTTTCAAATCGATCGACTTTGAAATGTAGCTCTTACAGAGCTCTAAAGGTGAAGTGAGGTGACCTTGGTTGACCTCGTCTGGTGACCTGACCTTGGGTGACCCGGGGTAAAAAATTTCAGGAATGATGGGAAAATGATGCAGTGAGAGGTAGAGCCCTCAACCACGGTGCTGCGCCTCGTCGTTTTTCTGCTATCCCGGAAAAACCTTAGGGGGGCCATCGATGGCCCCCGGTGGGGCGAGGGTTAAATCACGTCTGTGCGTTATGTCGTAAATAAAACGTGCATGGCTTCAATTTCTTCCACCACATTCAACTTCGGCACTACGCTTTCGTTGTAGCCAACAACAACAAGAAGAAGAATAATAAAGATAAAAAACCAGTGTGCGCCATTGCTGTCTTTGAAGAAAAATTCAACCAAGTAGAAACTCAGGCCTTAGTAGCCTCAGGGTAAAAGGTATTTCAAAACCACGTGATAATTCATCAAATATTTCCTTTATTCTTTTCTTAAACGTGATAATATACTATTTGTCTTTAGTGCGCCGTCTGCGGCTACTGTAATATTTTTTTGCTTATCACAAGCAAATATTGTAATTGGCATTGATAATTTTCAACTTTGATTTAACAAGATTAATAGAAAGCCGTTTTGACACGAATCAAAGAAGAGAGTTTTTGCTACTGTCTTTGCTTTCTCACAGACCTATGCTTGGTCTCCATGTTTAGAAAGGCATGCATGGCTATTAGTCCTATTGTTTGTGTGTGTTGGGAGGGAAGGAAGAAAGGACAGTGGGGGGTTATTATCTAATTGTTTTTGGAGAACTACCTAGGTATGTAAAACATTAATTGTCAGTTCATTCATCCAGTGTATCAACTCGCATCATTCTTCATAAACAGCCAAAAACAGCCCTTAAGTCACATGGCAACTGCAAAAGTGATGTCAAATTACGCCTGTGTTTTGGTGATTTCATCTCAGAGCTCTTGCAGGTATTTGTGTCCTGACCTTTCCTGATAAAACTTAGGTATGCTTATTGATTGAATGTTTATGGATGGACAGAAGGGAGGTGTGATACTGCTTAAATTTAGATTGACATATAGTTTCTTACCTTTTAAGGGCTTAAAATACAAATGTTTCCTCAGAGAACATTGTCAGATAATTTTGGCCATTTTTCATGATATTAGGTCAGGATTTCCTGCAACTATGGTTCATACTTTATGTTGATTTGTTTATGTACTGATGATATGAATTTGCTTAATATATTTGGCTCTTAATCCGCAATAAATTAATATGTTTAAAAGTCAATAAGTGGGAAAAAGGCTACCGGGACCAGGCCAGGACCACAACTTTCTCGCCGGGACTAGGCCGGGACTAAGAAATGTTGGTCGGGACCGGGACCGGGACCGGGGCCAGCTTTTTCCAAAAAGTCCCACCTCTAATCATGACCTCTCCATTGGAGATTCATGTGGAAACGGGTAACTGGGGAAAATTGCTCTATTGCTGTAGAAAAAAGCTTAAAATACCTTCATGTTCCCAAAATCGTACTATCCTAAGCCCCTTTTCAGGTTGATGTTGCAATTTTGGACCAGTGACATCTGGGAAGACATCTGGGGCTACTTAAGCAGGTTTTCAGACTTGGCTCAATAACTTCGTAGGAAATGATGACCAATATTTTATTTTGATACCATTACGTTTGGATTATTTTTGCGAGCCCATCAATATGCATATTGACTATGCTAGGTCAGATGGTGAATTTTACCTGACCTTAGGTCCGGTCATTTTTGTTTTTTGAATTAGTATAGCTTACAATAAAATTCCAAATATTGATGTAATTTACAAATAAACAGTACTTTCCTTTGAAATCGGCTGAAAATGAAAATGAAAAAAATTGTTGTAACGCTTTATAAAGAAAGAAGCGACAAGCGGTGCCTGCCTCCGTATACAGTAATGCGATCAGTTTTGGTGCGGTATCGCATGCGGCTAGGTCAAAGGTCACAGATGGCTGAATGGTTATTCAAAATGCCTATTTTTCATTTCTAGGCGGTAATTTTGAACCCTGAGTTGAAATACATCGTAAATGTGCCATACAAATTGTTCCGAACTCTAAAATTAGGTTTTATTAAAAACGTCTCCAACACAAACAAAGCTAAGCTATAGAGAACAATAGAAAACGCCTCGACAGAGATCCCCGAATGAAACGAAAATTAAAACGAGTTACGACCTATTTTTGGAGGCCAGAGTTCACAAAAGGTCACAAAGGCAAATGGAAATCATTGCGTATGTATTTACCTTACACCACAGCTACGTCGGCGGAAACGCGGCACAAAGGATTAAAAGCAAAATATTTGCCCTCAATCCTTCTAGAATCAACGTCATACCTCAGTGCCCTGATGTGATCCCTACCGTTTTTTCGTCAAAAGTGGTGTAATGGGTGTCTTATAAGCTATACAAAGCAACGCGGACCCCACTGCAATCGTATCAGGGTCCCATTCGGAAAACTCGTTGGGGGGGGCGCTGGGGGTGGTACACAATTCCTAGCTAGGGCGAAGGTTAAAATTCAATGGAAGGGAAGTGAAACTTTAATAGCATAGATAATACCTGGAGGGCGTGAAGTAGTATTTTCAGGAGAGATTTGTGATTTCCAGCAAGATGAAAAAAACAAGCTTGGCTGAGGAAAACTAATCTTGGTGTGTCTAAAACTATCCTTAAGTTTACAACCAATATTCCGTGACTAAGAGCAGGTTTTTAAGCTGCGTCATGGGCTTTTGTTGTTCTTCATCCTCTACCAAGATTTGCCCAAGGCAGATTATGACCCTCGGCATCACACCACGGTTTTACCTTGTAATGATTGCTCTTGCACCGTTACGACCTTGACAGAAACCAGGAGGGCTATGAGACCCCGCGACATCTGCACAACATTGCAAACGAGACGCCAGGGCGACTCGGATCCCTTGCTACGTTGTGTTGTGTTGTCTCCCTGGGTCCTCAAGGAGGGCAATAGCCCAGAGGCTTCCTGAAGCTGAGGATGCCTTTGGCCAAGGTGGCCACCAGGCTGTCGTCCCGTAGCTCTGGTGCAGACACCGGATGTATCTGTTCCAGTGACCAGCTCTCAACTGGTACACGTCGACGGCTGTGTTGCGGTCCTCGCCGGGTATGGGGGGCGGCAGTCGACCCCTCATGATTCTCCTGAAGGGGCCGTCCGGCCAGCCTTCCTTTCACCCCCTGCTGATCGCTCGTGCGACGTCCTTGGTCATGGTTCTGGCGTCCACTAGGACAGTATTCTGGGGCAGGCCAGAACACTGTGTTCAGGCAGGCCGTGCCACGTATTGGAGTTCCCTAGCCCACTACCCAGCGCACAGGTACTCCGAGTCGAACACTAGCTAGAGAGCTATACTGCGAGTCGAACATTAGCGAGAGAGATGTACTGTGTGTTTATAACTAGCTAGAGAGTTATACTGTGAGTTAAACACTAGCCAGAGAGTTATACTGGGGTCGAACACGAGTCAAAGAGCTATACTGCGTGTCGAACATTAGCGAGAGAGATATGCTGTGTGTTTAAAGTAGCTAGAGAGTTATATTGTGAGTTGAACACTAGCCAGAGAGTTATACTGGGAGTCGAGCACGTGTCAAAGAGCTATACTGCGTGTCGAACACGAGCCATAGAGATATACTGTGAGTCGAACACGAGCCATAGATATATACTCTGAGTTAAACACCAGCCATGAAGATATACTGTGAGTCGGACACGAGCCATAGAGATATACTGTGAGTCGACGACGAGCTAGAGGGCTATACTGTGAGCCGAACACGCGCCAGAGAGCTATGCTGCAAGTGGAACACGTGCCAGAGAGTTAAGGCGCCACTGCGTTTGACCGTGTGCAGGATCCGCTACTGTCAGGCGTGGCGTCCAGTGCTGCCGCGCCTGTGAGCCTGCAGGTCAGAGAAGCCATAGCACTATAACGCTGACGTCTAAGCCTGACAGCTGCAGTCGTTAACGTCAGTATAATGACTGCTAGTATTATTTCAAATACGATGTGTATTGTGACTGTGATGATGGAAGTGTTCACTATTTCGGCCCCTAAGATGTAGAGACTGAACTGAGACTGAGGTGAAGGGCGTAAGTGATTGAATCAGCAGATTTAGTGTCACTGCGGCTAAATCCAATTCAGAAAACGATTTCTGTTTAATTATCGAAGGCTCGCAGGATATTTATGATGCCTCGATCCCAACACATGACATATCCCAATTTTCGATGAGATATGACGCGTAACATTCTCCTCCCTTGTAGCATTGTATTGTCAGGCTGAGCTCAGTGTTGAGGTGGCAACACTGACACATGTATCTGGCAGCACTCTGACTGGGACAATCTTCAACTTGTTCCATATTTTACGCTCTGGTACCCAGCCCACCCAAAGTTTCGAATGCCCAAGTTTCAAACATGGTTAGGCTGATGTTGCAGCTGGTATTCAGCTCCGCTTTGTTAGCTAATGTCTGTGCTCAGCGACGTAGGAGCGTCAATGGCGTAACTCAGTATTACTTCTTTCTTTGATGGTGACCGCTGTTAATACTCTTTCCCTGTTACCCGTACTTGACGATTCTCTCTCCGGATTGATCTGCTGCAAAACCGCGCTGTACAGGCCTGCCCGTGGTAGCACTGGGCTGTTCTCCTTTGTTTGAAAGAAACGCGGGTACGCACTCGACCACGATCCTGGCCTCTCCAGAGAAGGAACTCTTTTTAAATCCGTGTTTGACCTCAAATATCTCGGGAACTTCTTAAGAATTGTTCAAAAGTTGCCTACAAAGGTGATGACTAAAAACCCCATAAGACGTTGACGGTGCAACCAGGGGTGTGGTCGGATACTCTGGCGCCCGATATTTTATTTATATTTACATTGGCAAGACTGCCTTGAGAGTTGTTGTATCGTATAATAACGCACCCGAGGCACCAAAATTGGAACACAAACTGCCCCAGACTTACTTTACGTTATGGGCGCAAAATGACCGAAGCCGTCGACGCGCCCAAAAACACCACCAATGATGAGGGTGAAAATTGGATAATAATTGTTGGGGTTTAACGACGCACCAACTGCCAGGGTCATACGGCGTCGCCAACTCTCACCTTGTTGGAAGGGATTCTGGGGATTAGATCGAATTATTCAGAGGCTCCGCCGGGATTTGAACCCGGGACCGGTGGCTTAGAAGACAAGGGTGCTATCCACTAAGCCACCTCATCCTCGGTGAAAATTGGATTAGCACACACTAGACTCCGTATTTATGGGCTCATTGCTGGTACAAAATTGATCATTTGATATATGCATACATATATATATATATATATATATATATATATATATATATATATATATATATATATATATATATATATATATATATATATATATATATGTGTGTGTGTGTGTGTGTGATAAGGTGAACACACAGAAATTTATTTAAGTTATATTTAATTTACAAACGTTTCACTGTTATACAGCTTCATCAGTGTTGAACAAATTACAAAAATATCAATACAAAATTATACAAAGTTCAGCTCACAGCAGGACACAATTTTTCGACTGATTCGACAGGACATGATTTTTATTTTCATTTCTTTTCTTCTCATATTCTCGTACTTAATGTTTTATGTTTTTTCTTTTATAGCTAGTTTTGCCCCCCCAAGACGCCCAACTTACAAAACCTGACCGAAGGTTAGTGTTCGGAAGAACTGAAATGAATGCTGTTTCGAGTGTTTTCCTAATCTGCTTGTTTTTTTGTTTTGGCTAAAACTTCAGAGCTATCAAATTTTGGTAAGTGGTCACATTTCTCTATGTGAACTACTAACGCATTCGATGTTCTATGAAATCTAACGTTGTGCTTATGTTCCTGAATCCTTGTTTTCAAACCTCTGCCCGTTTCCCCTATATAATATTTTGAACATCCAGCACATGGAAATCTGTAAACTATGTTATTTTCAGAAGTAACCCTTTCTTTATGTTTTAGAATTTCTCCAGTCTTCGCTCCTGAGACTATCCCTACATTCAAACCTGAACGTGCTAAGAATTTTGAAATCGTAGTAGCTGCTCTCGAGTTCGGAATGGATACGTAGCGGTCTTATTTAGAATCGGGTTTTTCTTGACTTGACGTGTTTTCCTTTATAAATATTCTCTGTCTTTTGTTTGAGCATGAATAGCCACCCTCGGGGATATTTAAGATTTTCAAATCGTTTGCAGATATGATCTACTTCAGCCTGTAGATATTTAGCACTGCAAATCCTAAATGCTCGTAAAAAGAAGCCGATTACAATGCCATTTTTTGTTTTTTTCACTTTTCCCAGAAAAATAATGAATGTAGTCGTCTTTGTTTGTTGGTTTTCTGTGAACCTTAAATTTTAGTCCATGATCAGTCCTAATGATTACGGTATCCAGGAATGCTAAAGAATTTTCACTTTCGATCTCTAAGGTGAATTGTATATTTTGGTCGACATTGTTGAGCCTCGTTAATTTTTCTTCCAGATTCATGTTTTTGGGAACTGTTATAAAAGCATCGTCGACGTATGGAGGTAATCGAGAAACCAATGATTTTATATGCCATACAGGTGTAATTTATCGAGTAGTTTGTCGTGCGCGATTACATCAAAGCATTTTGAACAGTCCAATCGGACCAGAATTGTGATCAAACCTGTATCCATTGCATGATGGATGAGGTCAGTTACAATCGAGAGTGCAGTTTCTGTAGTATGATTTTTTCTATAGCCATGCTGAGCGTTATAGTACAAAGAATGATCGTTGAAATAGACATTCAATGGCGTGTGCACCACTCTTTCCGTAATTTTCGAAATTGCCGGTAACATCGTCACCGGGCGCCAGTTTGCCAGGTCAGGAGAATCACCGCCTTTTTGCAGAGGCTACGACTATGCCGCACTTCCATGGCTGCGGAACAATTCCTGTGATGAGGCTCGAATTAATTATATCGCATAAAACGTGGAGGTTTCCGTAAAAGAACTTCTGAAACATGGAGATGCTAAAACCAGTGATATCTATAGATTAAGATGATTTAATGTTGCCAACAATGATACACAAGTCGTTCGTTGAAATCGGTCTAACCTTAAAACCACAAGCAGGCACACGCGGCAATCTAATCGGCAGATGCTCAGTAGGTGGCACGACAGTTACAGTATTATTTGGTCCAACGTTCACAAAATAGTTATTGATTACGTCTGGCGTTACGTTAGGGGCACTGCTGTAACCTTTTTACCCCCAATAATAGGCCAGCGTTCGGCTTTCGAGTTAGTGCTTCACATGTTCTCTTCAAGGCTCCTATATCGCAATTCTCCCGCAAAATAAAGCTTTGCTGATTCATAGCTTATTGTTAGGAGGCTTGATTAAAACGCATTGTTAGAGTAATTTTAAGTAATTCCAATGACTCAGGAGTCATAGCTTAGTACATTTGCAGAGATTGAGGTTTGTTTACAGTCATCGGTCTCCCTAATGTTCTGGCATGTAGCCCCGCAGAGTCCCTGGTGTGCTGTCTCGTGAAAGTTTGTTTTTGCTAGGGACTCCGGGGGTACTACCACACCTTGCTCAGTGAACTCGTTGCCACTTGAACACAGGTCTGGCCCGGGGAGATCGTTCACCCTGGACATCATACCCCAAACACCATTTATTTAGTGGTGGTCTTTTTAGAATATAAATAGTCATCCAACACTACACATATGACATTAAATGGCACTGCACTACACTTCTACATATAATACTACATAATACGATCCCTAGTACTAAAAATAGTTAGCAAACCAAGCAACGCACGGGGAGGATTTTTTGCAAGAGAGGCGAATATCATTCCACCGGCGCTGCTGCAGGAGAAATGCGGCCCAGTCTTCAGCTCTATTCTGAATTTCGATAGAGATGGCTGCTCCCTCCTTGAATATGAAGTGCGTCGGAGTCATATCGCGATCTTCCTGCGAAAAAGTGTTGCTGTTTTTGGTGTTCTGTGGCTCGCTGGCATTGGCTGCATTGTTTATAGTTCGCTCAGTCGACGGAATCGACTCGGCGTCGCCGCAGACCGAATAGCAATCACACGTAATTGGCTTTGATCACAGCAGGGACAGTTTGTGGAGAATACACGTTCAGCGAGTTGAAAAGACTTTAAAACATGTTTAGCTAGCAAATTCTAAGCTGGTTTTGCTGAGCGCCTAACATTGTCTCCAAGCAATCTGTTCCTAAGCCGAGAAAAAAACTAAACACATTTATGGATTCGTAACCAAATGGGTCTCATCGCATCCCTTTGGTAATGTACTTGGCTTTCATTCGCGGATCTGAATCGTTTAGATTTCGATGCCAAGCAGCCGTGAGGCACAAACAAACATTCAAAACGAATAGCCCTCCATCATACGACCATGTATATCTTTCCAAGGCTTACTCGATAAAAATGATGATTAGTAGCACCAGAGATCGAAGTTTTCTTAGAGTTTATGACCGCCTGAAAGAAAAATAGCAGCATCCATCACCACTCACGATCGTCATCTCATCCATTACTCTCAGGAATCACTCTGTCCTATTACGCAGGACTAATGATGCTGATGAAATATATGAATGGTCCAACATGTGGTATTTTCTCGTATATTTTTACGTATGATAAATAGGTTTACCATAATACGTTCTATTTATACATTCACTTTGCCGGTCGTAGCAAGAAATATTTCAAATACATACCTTGGGTTTATAGGCCTTGTCATTTTTAGAAAAAAAATTGAGCGTTTTCGGCACTTCCCCTCTCCCACTTCGAATTTGCACCTCAGCTTCTCTGTGTGCCCTCTTAAGAATTAAATGGTGAACTGAAAACAGACAGTGATGGATACGAGATCAAAATGAATACGAAACCGAACACCGCCGATTTCTTCTTCATTTTTTCAATTTATTTGTGTGCCTTCAGTTCATGTGTGTGTGTGCGTGTGTGGCCCGACAATCCTATACTTATCCTCCTCGTTATCCTTTAGCAGCCTGGAGGCAGCGAGTGCATGTGCCATGGGCAGCAGCGACTCCTCCAGGAAGTATCCCACTCTCCTCATTTACCCTCATCCTTCCTAATCCCTACCGTCTCCTTCCATAGTCTTCATCGCCTCACGTAAATACGATGGCGTTAGAAAAGTCACTGTATGTGTGGAAGTGTTCCTAACAAATACAAATACAAAGGACTGGCTGTGCCTGTTGGAGTAATGGGTAGCTCTAACAAATTGTTCACCTCGGTTACGGAGAATAAGGGTACAATATCAAATCACCACATTCAGGATATTCGACATCCAGCACCCATCACGTGGTTCACGCCAGGCTGCGGCTGCACGTAAACGCGCCTCGCCTGAGAGCTCGGCTATTTCGACGGCTCACGCCAAGGTGAGCTTCAAAGTTGGAGCGTGCTGAGCAGGCCATTGTATCACGATAGGCGCCAAACGTGCCCTGCGGCGCAGTGTTGCTGCAGGTGGGGCCCTGCGGCACAGTGTGGTTGCAGGTGGGGCTCTGCGGCGCAGTGTGGTTGCAGGTGGGGCTCTGCGCCACAGTGTGGTTGCAGGTGGGGCTCTGCGGCACAGTGTGTTTGCAGGTGGGGATTTGCAGCGCAGTGTGGTTGTGGTTGCAGGTGGAGATACGCCGATTATTGACGTCACGCTAATTTAGAGACTTGTTATTGCTAACAGAGTTAGCTTAAATAAAACAAAATGCGAGGCATATTGGACAATTTTCAGCAGAAATAAGGCCAAATATATTATTGCCAACATATATTGCCCCCAAAACCATTCTTTTAATAGTTCGAAATGTCATTTTGAGCGTGCTGGTCTTGATGATTATGATATATAGAATTAGCTACTAATCGCTCATAATAATCCAAAGTAATTGAGAAGACGCAAAGCATATATTATCATAATCCGACACCGTATCTTCATCAGAAAAAAGGTTTCCGACAATGCGGCAAACTTTTTTTACAAAGATACAGTGTTGTAATATCATAATATACTCTTTGGGCTTTTCAATTACTTTATGTTATTACCAGCGATTATCGGTTAATTTTATACATCATAATCATCAAAACCATGCAGTCGGGAATTGCACCAAGGTGCCACATTCCCTTTAACACAGAATTGAACTTTTCGGGACGCAGTTGGAGGCAGTGGATGATACCGGGTGGCATTCCACGACAAATCGACAAATCGATGGGTTGAAATAATACACTCATATCTCAGATTTTCATGCAAATTTGTGACTGGTTTCTCAGTGGCGCTGAAAACGACTGTGGTATTTTTAGTCTCGTCCGGATAATCGTTTTGGAGTTATGGCCTCGGCCAATCCAGCATCACACGCGCGCATCGGACTTTTTGCTTAAGTTTTTAGCCATTTAAATTAAAGGTGTTCCTTCGAGAGTTTACATGAAAATAATTACAAAAGTCTGAACAATACAAATATGTACGTTTGATTATATTAATTGGCACGAATATGTATAAGATAAAATTCCAAACTTTTGCAAAGATAAGCAGACATATTTTCTACGTTTTTATTGACTCCAAAACAACTTCATGTGAAAGAGCATTGCCTACACTACATATCACGACAATAAAACGAATGGAGACTACAGAGCAAAATCAGTAACGATCAACACAGACCAAGCCCAACACCGTCGCCGGCCGCTCAGCCTGCAGTCGGCACGCCGCATAGACGCGTCCGGTTGGAAGTGGGGTAACGGGGAGGAAAGAACTGAGCAAGACTGCGCTTCGGTGACATTGCGAATGAACTAGATGTGGTGTGGATGCTACTATTGCTAACATAACAATTTGAGCCATTCCGAAAAAAGCTGAACGTATTACCGGAACATTCGTAACAATTCCGACACTCTGGTGCATTTGATGGAAAATGTAGCGAGATGATTATGCGTCAGAAGGCCGATTATTACTGTTGTCTTAGGTTTGCTTTAGATAGTTTTCTTTTTCTACCCATACCCTAAAAAAGTTGCATGTATCCCAGTTCAGTTTATATTAGAAAGCACACATCACAAACAAAAAGTATCATAGCGTCCACGCCGACAACCGCTTTTCGAACATGTAAGATTAAGACATGCTGCTTTATTTAAGATCTGACCCACGGATCGGAATAACGACTCCCTCACATGGTGCCATTGAACTTCACAGATTCAATTTGAAACTTGAACCTTCTCTCCCTCATCATTCGAGAGCTCATGGACAGTAGCAGTCTTAGAATTAACCGGTACGAACTTGTGAATCTTCAATGTTCCTTTTTCGCGACTGCCTTATTGAAGCGCTTTCTGAGCTCAGTAGCTAATTTGAGTACTTTTTTTAAACATTTTAGGTAGAGATCGAGGCAAGCAATGGAACACTGCTTTCCGTGTCCCCTTCCAAGCATGTTTGCTGAGATCGTGAGAGGATGGGTAACCCCCCCTGCCAGTAAAGGTGGCCCGGGGTCTCATACCAGCGCGTGTTTAAAAGCACACTAGAGCGGAGCCTCGGAGGCCCCCACATACTCTTTTCTAGGTGGCTGGAAAACCCTTCGTGGTCAAAAAACGCTATTTCACTACTTTTGAGAATATTTAATGGCACGTCGATTGGTCAAATAACTTTGAAAATCGGCCCCAATTTTGTAATTACAGGCTTTCAAAGTAAACCCTTTATTTTGAGATCGCTGCAATGGCGCGGTTGCACCAGTTCGCGTGCATAAAAAACCAACTGGCAACGTTATAGGGCCATATAAAACGAGATTATATGTCAACTTCACCCCTCATGAAGGTCAAGGTCACATTTCAAGGTCATACCAGCATTATCAAAGTCATTGGTCCGGTGCTTCCGGTCGCATGGCGTTACGCAGTATGACGTATATTATGCTACGACGTCATAGTTAAGATAAACCAATGTAAAGGTCAAGATCACAGGTCAAATTGAAATGTCATGGGTAAAGTGCAATGCTCATTTCCCGTCCAACGGTTGCTATGGTGCTAGTCATGTTGTAAATAAGGGGAATGTGTCATATTGTGACGTCATAGGTCAATGACCTTGAATGACCTTAACCCCAAAAAATTAGTTTTACAATTCTTGGGACGTTCTCACTATGACCTTGGTCGTTTTGTAGTGCATTCTGGACTTCTTTGAGCTTAATCACGGCATTTCCAGATGAATACCCAGCACGGCTAATACTTGACCTTTATGACCTCGTTTGAACTTGACGATACTGACGTAGGTCAATTAAGATCAGTCATATATATTTCAATAGTTCCCACCCAGTCCCCAACCGGAGTTTTTCTACGCCTCCTAGTTTCCGAAAGCTCAGGGGGCCTACCAGTACCCCCCAGTTCCCGTAAGTGCCAGACGCCTCTCCAGTGCGGGTGTTAAGGAATGGGACATTGATTACAATGTATTGCTTTTAATACATCCTTACCCTCATTGCCAACCAATTCCACCACTGGAACCTTTTTCGTGACCAGAGACGTTTGTTACTGAATCTTATAGGGAAAAGTTTAAAGTGTAATTTGAGCCTCAAAAAGTTTAAAATAATTCATAGGAAAATATTTGTTATAGATCTTAAAAAATTGAACAATGTATAATATATTTAACATTTAATTTTTTCGAATTATATTTCTAATGAGCCAGAATTCGTAATTCGTCCTTAAGATACATATATCAAGTTTTTATGGAATTTTTAGAAGCATACAGGTAAAATTTTGTCTTAAAAAATACATGCAATTGGGTATGGTCAAAATTCCTGAGGCTACAATTTTCAAACCGTAAGTCAGGAAGGAAAATGAATACGAAAATCGTCATCAGCTCCATCAATAGACCCCATGACAAAAAATACACCGAAATCTGCGACATGAGGGTGTTATCGACTTGTCGATTTGTCGTGGATGCCCCGGTATGGGGCAGAGGATGACACCGGTGTGGGACAGTGGATGACAACGGTATGGGACAGTGGATGACAACGGTATGAGACAGTGGCTGACACCGGTATGGGACAGTGGAATGCCCCCTGTATGGGACAGTGGATGACACCGGTATGGGACAGTGGATGACACCGGTATGGGACAGTGGATGACACCGGTATGGGACAGTGGATGACACCAGTATGGGACAGTGGATGACAACGGTATGGGGCAGTGGATGACACCGGTATGGGACAGTGGATGACAAAGGTATGGGACAGTGGATGACACCGGTATGGGACAGTGGATGACACCGGTATGGGACAGTGGATGAGACCAGTATGGGGCAGAGGATGACACCGGTATGGGACAGTGGATGACACCGGTATGGGACAGTGGATGACACCGGTATGGGACAGTGGATGAGACCAGTATGGGGCAGAGGATGACACCGGTATGGGACAGTGGATGACACCGGTATGGGACAGTGGATGACACCGGTATGGGACAGTGGATGACACCGGTATGGGACAGAGGATGACACCGGTATGGGACAGTGGATGACACCGGTATGGGACAGTGGATGACACCGGTATGGGACAGTGGATGACACCGGTATGGGACAGTGGATGACACCGGTATGGGACAGAGGATGACACCGGTATGGGACAGTGGATGACACCGGTATGGGACAGTGGATGACACAGGTATGGGACAGTGGATGAGACCGGTATGGGGCAGAGGATGACACCGGTATGGAGCAGTGGTTGACAATAGTATTCTAAATTGGCACTGGGTCCATCCAAATGTCTGCGGAAGCGGTTTACAAAAAGATCGTGACACTCTCTATTGCCAACTCTTTTGTATGATGAAGGGTCGCCCATAGGCGGATCCGGGATTTTCGACCGGGGAAGGCCACATGGTCGGGGGCTGCCATCCGGACCTGAGGGTGCCACTATCGGCTGGCAAAACCTATCAGGTGAGCGCCAAATCTTATTACAGGGACGTTGTTATATGCATCCTGAGGAAAGCAGCATTTCAGGGGGGGCACTTTCAACCTTTAAGGGGGCACCATGATCATTTCAGGGGGCGCCAATGGCCGATCGGGGAGGGAGGCCTGTCCTCCTTTCCAGCCTCTCCTTGAGTCTGCTGATGTGACCACCTTAGTCGTTTCATTTATGTTGAAACATCTTTCATTCACAAATTTACGTCTGAGTTCACTGCAAATGTTTTTCATACATACTTCGTTAAAAGGCAGAGAAAATAGATCCGAAATGTACTCACTTTTATTTTGTGACTTATTTTTCCAAACACATGTTTTATTAAAACAGTGAAATAATTTGTGTTTTCCACAGACCTTTCACTTTACTATTCCGTTCCTTAGGCTGTGGAATATTTGATCTAGGATCGAGCGGTGCTACACGCAAAGCAGGGCGCATATTTAGGCGTTTGGAATATCCCAACCAGAGGGACCGTGTCTGAAGCCGTTGGTTCAGCACGTCTTACATCACGAGTTGCTTATTCGAATGACTACTGGAACATGTGTTTCCGTTATTAGGGCCTCTCCTAACGGGCACAGCCACTCAATAACAGAGGAGATTGGCGTGGATGCCCTATCTGGGCACAGTGCTACTGTCCACCAGATGATAATCCGGCCCTGACAGCGGCCATGGCTGCTCTCGGAAATGTAGTGGGCGCAGCTGCTGGCAGACCGGTCGTAGTCGTCGGCGACTTCAACGTGTCTGACGTCACCTGGAGAGCGAGAGGAGCCGGGGGAGCGACGCCAGTCCTACAGAGACGATCCCACCGCGCCCTGGAGCTGCTGGACGGCTGCCATTTAGCAGGACTAGCGCAACACGTACTTCAGTCTTCGCGCGGTCCCAGGTTCCTCGATCTCGTGATGTCAAACAACCAAGACGTCATAGCGACAGTGCGTGATGGAGTTTTTCCCTCCGACCACAAGGAGGTGACCTGTGAAGTTAGAGCGGTGCGCGAACCCGTCCCAGTGGTATTCAGGAGCTCTGCATGGAACTACAAGCGCGCAGCCTGGGATGTTTGCGCACATCCCTCAGGCTAACTCCATGGAGTGTGCTGGGCCAGCTTCCTGTCGACGACGCCACCTCTTTGTTTTACGACCTACTGACCGCAGCCATACAGGACTACATTCCCTTAGTCCACCTAAAGCGCCAACAGCCGCCTTGGTTCGACAGAGAACTCCGCATGGCGCTGAGGGAAAAGCAGGCGGCACATCGTCACATGAAAAGGACCAGGACACCGGCTACTGAGGCAACGTCCCGTGATAAGCGTAGACTTTTTAAACGGATGACAAGCTCGAAATTTTATGAGTACTTACAGGGCCTGATCGATGATCTTAAAACTAATCCTAAGCGTTTTTGGACTTGTCTGAAATATGTCAAGGGTAATAACAGAGTGAATTATCGCATCTTGTGGATGGGGACCATATTATCACCGACGACGGTGAAAAAGCGGAGCTACTAAACCGTGCGTTTGCTGCTAAGTTTACAGATCCGACAGTACAAGAGCTTCCGCCAGCTCCTGATTATGACTTGGATACACTATGGTGCTTTCACGTGTCTGAGGAAATTATCCGAGAAATACTTACAGTGTTAACCCGCACAAAGTATGTGGACCGGACAATATCAGTGCTCGTGTTATTAATGAATGTGCGGATGAGCTGTCTGCGCCTATGGCAAAATTGTGTAAACTGTCGTTCGAGCAAGAAATATTCCCCCAGACATGGAAGCGCGCAAATATCGTTCCTATATACAAGAAAGGTGGTAAAGCGTGCCATCCAATTATCGCTCAGTTACACTTTTACCTCTCTTTTAGTTAGGTACTGGAGCGAGTTGTTTTTACTGCATTATTTCAGCATGTGGAACCCGTCTTATCCAACACACAACATGGTTTTATGCCCGGACGCTCCTGCGCCACTAACCTGAGCACGTTGTTGCACACTGCCTGGAGCAACATCTCGGCTGGCTCTCAGACGGATGTGATTTACACAGACTATAGTTTGGCCTTCCAAAGTGTGAACCAAAAACTGTTTCTCCACAAACTGAAACACTCATTTCATATTTCGGACCAAGCATTTAAATGGTGTGAGTCGTATCTGTCTGGGAGGCAGCAACGAGTCGTTGTAAAGGGCAAGTGCTCGCGATGGATGCCTGTTCCATCGAGGACACCGGAAGGCGGATTGTTATCGCCGCTGCTGTTCGCCTGTTTCGTCAATGATTTGCCGGAAGCTGTGCAGACATACACCTTAATGTTCGCGGATGACGTGAAAATGTATCGCAAAATTGATAGCGACGAAGATGTTGAATTCCTACAGAGACAGCTGGACTCCCTTTGTTGCTGGTCTGCGACGTGGGGTCCGACTTTAAACCCGGCAAAGTTTAAAATTTTAAATTTATCCCTAAGACGCGCTCCTGCCACTGGCACATACACTATAGGCGGGGTAGAATTAGAAAGAGTGTCAGTGATGCGTGATCTAGGCGTTTTTCTGGACGAAAATTAACTTTCGGCGAACACTGTTAACACCACTGTTTGCAAGGCCAATAGGGCCATGGGCTTCCTTATGAGGTCTTTGCAGACCGGCAAAAACGGACGAGCGTTCAATGAACGGAGCAAAAAATCTGTGATAAGCACATACTGTGCCAATGTTGGATCAATTTTGGAATTTTGTAGCGTAGTGTGGGGTGGAGCAGCTGACGTACACATGACACGGATTGAACGTGTCCAGCATAAATTTTTGATGTGGTTGTGTGCTCGATGTCGAGTGGTAGGGCCCTCACTCCAGTATGAGGAGTTGATGGATATTTGTGGAATGAGCTCTATAGCGGCCTGACGAGAGCAGATGGATTTGGTGTTTATAAGAGATTTCCATCGCCACAAAGTAGACTCTCCATTCCTGCTTTCTTAGCTCCCATTAGCTGTGCCCACCCGGCAGCTACGCACCAGAGCTACATTTCATGTGGTGTACACCCGGATAAATACCGTCCGAAACGGTTTATTTTGCCGAATACCGAAGGCGTGCAATGCCTTTTTAAATGCAAACCGCGATGTAGATGTGTGGTATCAGAGTGTCACCGAATTCAAGAAACGCGTTGTTTTATACTTACGTGGCAGGAGATAATGACCATCGGCTGTGCCTGTTTCTGTATTGATATTTATCGTTTTAAACATTTTGACTTCACCTGTCAGTGGGTGCCCATGCCTGCTGGTGATTCTTAAAATACATACATACATACAGTCACAGTCACAAACCCACTCCGTCCCAAATTGTCTGCGCGGTGGGTCGGATTAGGTTTGTCCGAACATTTGTTTAGCTCTGAATCTGGACATGAATTTTCATTCCCATTTTGGTCCATTCAGTCCTGTTTTTCAGGCACGGGTAGGATTTGAATTAATATTCATGGTGTGCAAACTGATTACTAGGAGTTTTGGGGAAAGTTCCAATATGGACCGGTGTGGATCTGAATGATATTTGCCATGACCGCACTACAGTGGAGCACCTGCAAAAGCTATTGATTATCCACCAGAACTTATTCACTTTTTGATTGAAGCTCAAGAGTTTCATTTCTTTCTTGTAAACCGGTTCTCTTTCTAATAAGGTCGGGTCTTAGTTGAAAACAAAGACTCGGTCATGGTTGAATGAAGGCACTGGTAGAGGGCACAGTGGTGTAGTGGCGAGTGGGCTCACTTTCCTCGAGCGCGACCCTGGTTCAAGGCCAGCAAAGAGCAATCGGGCTCACGAGAAACCCTTTCAACAGGGGAAGAGTTGGTGACGCCATGTAGCCTGGACAGTTGTCGACAAGCCCCGCAAATGATTAATGTGATGACATACATGGGTCATCAATATTCACATTGCCACCCTACGGTGAATTGATAGTCATATATAATATAATTGTCGGTTTGATGAGTGCAAACGTTCGCGCAATAAGCAATCCTTGGGGAATTCTCAGGGGCTAACTGACTGGCACGCATAATAGTTTGAGCTCGTCTTGCTATTTCGGTCCCTCCGCATTTATTAAGTTCCTACCGTTTCCTCTGAGGTAAGAGGAAAGTGCATAATTATCGCTTGTCCTTGCGAGTCCTGCACAAAAGGCCCGTCAGAACTTTAGCTGCAATGGCCTTTCACTGTGTACTCTGGCATGAAACTCGTCAGCGGAGCAGATATCAGGCTGGAATATATACCCCAAATTTTTTCTAAGACATCTGAGAATAAGTTTTACATTCAACCACTATCATGGCATGAATCCCTCCTGGATACCGCCTCAAAGACTCGCCCAATGACAAGTGAAGCCTGCGGCGTTAGATTCTTCCCCCTCCGGCCTCCTCGTGCTTTGAAATGGTTCCTTTTCTTTCACTAGCCGTTGTCTCCCGCACTTAAGTTATCGATTTGACCACTCCAGGCAATTTCTCCGCATTAGCCGTTGAGTCTGGAAAGCCTCCACACGGCTTACGCCTTTGTGAAACATTCAATGGTTCCAGCTCCGGCGGATGTCCGTAATGCGTTGCTGGAGTGGTCCCGCGAGTCGCTTCCAGTGGGCACATACTGTTTCAGCGCTGGTGGCCAGACACAACCTGCTTCTCAGCCTGTTGAAACGCCAGATGATCTAAAGCTACTACACGAACAATGCGTAGACAAACTGGACAACACCCTGAAATATTTCATCATTTGAAACAGTACAAAGAGACCCTGATGGGAACCCATTTTGTCCTCCATTCCAGCGGAAAATATGAACTTGGAGCTTGATGTTGGATGTTACTCTGTCAGGCACTGGCTGGGACAAACCTAAATCTGGAGTGACTAAAATAGAGGAAGTGGCGCGAAGTTGTCTCATTTTTCTGGTGTTTCGGTCTTTCTGGATGAAAATACCGTTTTGTCAAATCTCACTTCTGTTATCTCTCAATGCGTGCACAATAAAGGATCAAACATTGTTGCCTCACCCTCCCCCTCCCCCTGCCATGGGCTCAAATTCTCTATATCCGGCTGATTGGAACCTTTTAGTTTCCCACCATCTTGAACCCTTAAAAACAAGGAATAAAAGACTTGAGTCCTTTGATAGACATGTGAGTGAATTGTCAAGTTTCCGATTATTTCTGGATCCGATCACTATGCAAGTTACCAGAGGATGAAGTATCTGTCTGGGAATGGTTAGAGATTTTCCATTAACAGCTTTTGACTAAACACAACGACAGAAACTACAAACTTCAACTATACCAAGTTAAGTGGTGCAAAAGATGACCAACGATCATGTTTAGTCAAAATTTCGGATTGGCCGTACAGAGTAGGTAAATTGTGGATCGAAACGATTAGTTGGTCGCAATGAATGCGCTTCAACCCACGCTAGCAAAGCCTGACTTAAAAAAGAGGCATTTACTTTACGTTATAGACAAACTGTGTACCTGATTCGTAGACATGGATTGAGAGTTCACTTGTGGGGATTTTTCTAAACCTCCTCCCAAAAGTGTCACAGAAGCACATGCTAGTGAAAATGTCAGCTTATAAGGACATCACAAGCAATAATACTTTCGTATATTCCCCAATACAATTGGCTCGAGACAAAACTGACCTGACCTAGACCCACCAATGAAGAAATTTGACACCAGGGTCCTAGTGTTCAGAACTCTCATGACACATACCAAATACAGTTTCAGATTGGGCCAAGAATTGCATCCGCGCAGTTAGTGCTGACATGTTTGCTACTGAGATGACAGTGTCCCCTCGCAACCCGGCCAGACTTGACCCCGAACTGATCTTTTTACGATGGTTATCAGGGATAAGTTAGGATGAGCATGGTGGGGCCGCATGGTCCATTTCCCACGTGCCATGGGAAACATTAGAAGTCTTAAGCCCATTCACACCTCACAGAATCAGCAAAAGATTTTCCCTGGCCGAAGCTAAGAAAGCACGCAAGGAGATTGCCAACAACATACTTGCAGGTTTTACCAGGCGCAAATGGGGAAAGGGGGGGTAATCTAGGCTTGCACTGTGGCACGGCGCCTGATCCTGTTTCTTGGCGGGCTCGAACCTACAATACTCTACACATGCAGCACGCACGGGACGTGCTGCCCGCACGCGCTAACCGACTGCACCGCCCAAACCGCAGAATGGACTTCCACACAGGCCCCCAAATGCTGTAATGGTATGGCGAGGATCTTGCCACAATAAATGCAGTGCAAAATCGATGTCTCAGTCACTCAAGAGACAATTAAGCCAATTAAGAGATGCTTTTCTCTCTAAGAGGCACCAATATGTATGCTTGTCTCAGTTACAGTCTCCCTTGTAACCATTTTGCCACTTATTCTGTCTATCACCACATTTGCCCTTGATGGTAAGTTTGTGCCGACCCACTCGTCATTCGCCCTAATTGCCATTGACCTTTGCAGCTAAAGTTATGACGCTGCTCTTGACCTTCACGATCAATGCCAATTTGTATTAGCTTTGGCCATAAGATCTAAGGGAGGAGTGGCGGTTAGGTCACGCCGACAACGAAGGTCATGAGGCCAATATTTAAGGCCATAAAAATATTTTTAGGTAGTAATTCAAATCCTGATGTTTTCTTCTAGCGAAAAATTGAACTACTATGGCTGCTATTGACCAGAATAGAAAGTAAATAAACACATATAGCGTCATAATCATCTGAGCGACAAAAATACATCTGAAATTCCATTTATATACCGAATAGTTGTGTCACCCATCTAGGCAATGTGTGAGGCCAAGTATCCAAATGAAAGGTCACAGATGGCCCGAAGTTATTGTTGCTTAAGATTTGTAGTTGAAACTACTTAGGTGATAATTTTGATCCCTGAAATCGAATTTAACCCTAATATCGGCTCCAGATTTTGTTCAAATCAACAAAATTATTCCATGATTGCTGAGATCCAAGTTACAAAAGCGTTTCCAATTATGACAATAGCTCCCAGAGAGGTTAGTGAAGATAACTGAGGATAGAATAAGTCCAGACAGGTTGTTTAAGGTCACAATTAGTCACTACAGGTCACAGCACGTCAACTGGGGTCGTGTCATGCCTTGTACTTGAGCTACGCCTGAGGGAACGCAGTAGCTTTATGACCTGACCTGACCCGGACATTTTTCGAAGGTTACGCAATAAATGCGGCATAAGCTAAATAAGGCATAGAGGGAGCCCTAACATAAGCGTATCCCAGCCATATTCGAAAAAACCGTAGAGCGTTTTTCACACCAGCGCCCATGTAGCAGTGAAGGCTTAAAGAGATGTTCAATGTCAGCGTCAATGTAGTTTGGTGGGAGAGCTGAACATGCAACAGTCAGCGTGCCCTAGTCTCCGAAGGAGTTGGAAACAGCTCAACTTGATACGGCGGCTGTCGCCGATGAAGGAGTGCCGCAGTACCGCCAGATGCCAGTAATGATTGCCGGAGGTCGCAGCCCTACCCCCTCCCGGACTGCTCCTCCTTGAAGCACACTCATATCTCGGTAACTGGCTTCGCTTTATTAAGATGTCTCCCTTATTAAGATGCTTGTCATGGCCAGGCCATTTGCTGTCGTGGGTAGCTTGTTCCAAGGAGCTAATGCAGCATCAAGCTAAAAGTCAATTAGTCTACAATTCGACAGTGTGTGGTTGGTTTTCGAAAAATTGAAGTCTTCACAATTTAAAAGGTATTTCTGAGCGTGAGAAATCTATCAATCATGAGTTTGTGAGGACAGAAGCAAGTATAGACAAAACATTTCAGGGAAGGGGGTTAATCCGGGAAAAATTAGGAAAAGCATAGAGTTTTAGAGCCGGCCAAAATCGGCTGAAAGTGGAACAAATTTGGTCACTTTGGAGGGGCCCAGACGGAATTTCCCCCCCATAGATTTTCCCCTGTATATGGAGCAGAGAACAGCTTCTGTGCGTGAATGAGTGAGATACGGGCTGTTGTTTTGGACCACAGTGACCGTGTAGCCGTAGTGAGATCTAGGTTTTCATCTGGAGGCGACGGTCGTCTTTTCATAAGTGATTTCAATTATGGCCTTTTCCGAGCTTCCGCTCTCGAATCACTTTCTCAGTCCCCTCCTCCGCTTCTACTGCACTTACATGTGAATCATGTCGTCCCAATAGAAAAGTGCAGACGTGGATTATCTGGCTGATTGCGCAGTCTCCGACCTACCCGAAGACTGTGGTTGTAAATATGGAGACATCCACACTCAACAAAACCACGAGATATTCAACTGAGTTTAGAATCTCCAAAATCATTTGGAAACCCTGAATAAATTGCAAACCCTCGAACTCGACACTACATAGCTGTCCATCACGTTTCCGAATCATCCTGCGTGAGCACCTTTACTGATAAAGACGCAGTGTACCAGTTGTACCGGATGCATCTTGAATGATCAATACTTTAGATAGAAACCGCCGATATCGCTGTGTTGCGCCTGCTTGGAATGGCGGCGGAGCTGCGTAGCGTCGCATCCGACGGTCCTGAGGCGGGCCCGGCCCACTCTGCCGCCCCCGACTCCTCCTGTTATATTTAGCCACCTCGGCGCCGGCGGCGAAAGGTGGGTGACCCCTGAGGCGGCTGGTTACCGCCGCACACTCTCCACCTGGAGCGCGGCTGTCCTGCTGGAGGGTCTTGCAGGCAGCTATGATGAAGGTTCTTCTAACGCTTTTACAGGAGGATTTGACATTCACTGGAATGACTTCGATTGGTATGTTCTATTTCATTTTCGGGAATGAACGCAAAGAATCCTGAAGGAGACAGATAAATTGTCAATTGAATGCAGTTCGTTTTCGGTGATGGCCCTCGCTAGTGTGCCATGGATCTGGATGAATCTTCAAACCCTGCTCGCCTTGGATTGCATAGGCCACAGCGTCTGGGTAGTTTTTGATCCGTATGTGACTTTTGAGTTTCATGTTTGTCGATTAACCCCGTTTGTCCGTATATGGATTCGATTTTAATTGGTAGCTTGATTGGTACTTATCGATGTTTTGATCGATAGCAGGGAGGAAAAACCTTAAATCTGTCGCCAACCTTATGTTTAACACTGAAAGCTGTCGCTCTCATTTTTTTAATATAGGCAATTTCTGAAGCACATGTAATACGACATATAGTATCTATATTGATAAAACAACCGGGCAATAACATTCCTGAATTCGCGAAGAGGCCTACTGAAGATCACACACCTATGCATAATTCTGTCACCTGCGTAGCGCCGCCACAGACGCTGCAAAACAGCGCTGATGTAAAACGGAAAATTTAAAATTTCGGCGCTCGGGAATCGAACCCTTTATACTCTTTTAACTAGTCAGGCCCTCCAGACTGCGCTTCCTGCGATCTGTTGAATGCGCGTGCAGAGTTACATCTGATAATGATAAATAATTATCAATGAATAAGCTAACGCATCCGACAGAGAGATGAAGTAACCAGTTGCCTGACTTGGTGTCGTTTCATTATAAAGCTGTCGTTGCCCATTCAAGCGGCAAGTTTTGACTGTCGCGCGCTGTCCCTACGTCCACCGCTGCACTGTGGTAAGTTAACAGGCAGGGGAGGGATGGAACTACTAAATATGTAATTGGTGTTCATTCACATGCGTTCTAGCCACAAAACGTTATCTGGGATATTTCTAGGCTAGTCGTAGAAGTTGAAATTATATAAGCAGGAACGGGGAAGGCAATGACAGACCAATGCGGCATAATTAGCGTTGGGAAAACTTACTAGGACATGTTTTTGTCAAATGGTTTCTTCCACACCCCTGAATTCATTCGAAGCAGCTATTTGGTTATTAGGTATTCTAGCTCATCGCGGTGATTACCCTGTGGTGGTTTTTCTTTGAAACTTGCCTGGAAACTATTTAATTTAGCCCGTCAGAACTGTTCTGGTATTGTATAGATTTACTGTCGCACTTGATGGTTTCAATGTTCAGGATCTGTCCTATCCCTAGTTGGTGAGTTGGTGGTTTTCCACCCGATCAATAGGTTTTGTACCGGACTGACTCGGGGTGTTCAGGAAAACTTTTGACATGGGCAGGAGTGGATCCAAATTATCCTGGCCATGAGCCACTCTTATGGTTGCCAGGAGAGTGACATTTCCGCTCATTTACGCTGCAACATCATCTATTGTGATGTCACTGCGCCTCGTCATTTCCTTGGGCCAGTCAGCCGGCAGCAAAAGTGAACAGTGACTGTGTCTAATTGGACTCTCAGCTATGCCTAATGAGCTCCATGTGTCCCGCCAGCCTTCAGGTCGCACTAATTGGCTCTGCTAGTTGAATTCCCAGACTAGCAGCGGAAATGTACGATTGTGAGCTATCCGGAAGGTTTGTACAGCGTACTTCTTTTTGCGCTGTTAAAATATGTTGGGTAAATGTACCGTTGATTTTAGAAACATGAAAATAAAGAATGAGTAAAACTAGGTTCAGTTTTTTGTCTCCTGACTTGACTGACATCGTTTTTTAGTGCTGATATCATTCACACATAAAACAGAACTCGATCACTGCGATTTAGCTTTGAGTGGGCTAAGCTCTCCGGTTCAGTTGAAAAAGAAATGAGCACAGTTAGTTTAGCAGGGTAGAATCAAACTGAAACACCGTCCGCACATTATCTCTAACATCTCGGATGAAACTGGGAAGGGATCCCTTTAGTTGAGAGGTGGTTTACTTAGTTAAAAGTGGGGAGTGAAGAGGATGCAAGTAGGCTTTTAAGTAGACAAAAGGGTCCGGTTACACTGAAAGCCGCAGATAGGTCCTTGCATTAATTCTCTATTGTAAAGGCCTGCCTTTATGGTAAAAAAGGTAACGGCTTAAGACGCTGTATTATTCCACGTACGTATATTGAAGTATGTATGAACCCAAGGCAAACATCGACGGCAATAATACAGAACAACCTGCCAGTTAGCTGTTGTACTTTATCTCCGACACATCTCCAGGATACAATGAAATAAACTTCAAAGGTGAAAGAAGAAACCATCCACTGATCTAGCCAGAAGTGCAAAAATGGTCAACCCAGTTCCTGGGGTAAATGTCACATTTGCATTATTTCAAGGTGTATGACTGGGACAAAATATACATTTTATCTGAAGGGCCCAAACTCAAAATATATTATTTCGAGATACGGAGTTAAGCGTACAAGTAGCATTTCAAATTAGTGGCCGTTTTCTTCAATTGCACGACGCGCTATTAGTGATTTAATATATATCCTATGTTCAGCTGCTACTAAAATGATGCGCCCCCAGCCCCCCGCCCGTGCTGTAAGCTTACATAAGGTTACCAGAAATACAAATAATTAATTAAGTACTTTTTCGCCTAATAATTCATTATTTTGCAAGGAAAATCACATTTATATGATTAGCATCTTCAACTTGAAGGCCCCTATTGCCGTGAATCTAGTATTCAGTACGCCTAAAAATTAAAAAAACAGTTGGGTAGTAAATGTACATAAACTGCGCAACAACGACAAAAGAATACGTTCTAATTGAGTGTCACTACATACTATTGCGCTTTTCAGCTCTGTCTGAGAGAACAGAAATATGCAATATTAAGTTTGTGACAGCCAGTGTAATAATTGTTGGGGCTTCTCGACGTAGCTTGGGTTGGCGTACTCTTCCCTTTAATGATGATTTTAAGGGTTTATCACCACTGCGTTGTAAATTTTTTTAATAATAATTTTAGTTTATCGACGCACCAACTGCCAGGGTCATACGGCGTCGCCAACTTTTTCCCTGTTGGAAGAGTTTCGCGGGAGGCAGCTTGCTCTTGTTCCGGGAAGCCGCCAGTCCTTGAACCCGGGTCGTCTGCGTGGAAGACAGCTGCGCTGACCACTGCACCACCTTCCCCTCTCTTTCCCTACTGCAAACAGCCAGCATACTCTATGTACCTCTGGATCATCAAGTGCTAGATGCTAGACTGCTCAGACAATAGACCTTGGGTAAATCAGCGATTTTAAATTGAATATAATCGTATTAGATCTACCTTGTATAAGCCTTTCAAGCAAACCTGATTGATCTTCGAATATCATTTTATGACAATTTAAAGACGACAGTGTCTGATTGGCTGCGGCCATGTAGCATTTTCACTTGTGCTGCCATGTAGCATTTTGCATTGGGCCGCGGCCATGTAGAGGGCATCTTGCATTAGACTGCGGCCATTTAGATACACCGTATCCTACATTGGGTTGCGACCATGTAGCATCCTCACTTTTGCTGCCTGACTATAGTCCAGCTCCGGGCCACATAAGTTGCGACTACATCGACTAGATCGGAATCAAAATCCATATGCAGATTCACAAACTATCCTAGTTCGATTTTTAACCGATGGAGTAAAAAAGGTATCGATTCACTATCTGTTCCGTGATTTTGTTTCCTTAGTGTCACCGCGATCATGAACGTGTCTTAAATTCAATAAGATGATTATCAAAAATATATGTTTTACCAAGGGTACATTATTCAACTTTTGTTCAGTTTTGAACTTATTTGTGCTTGCATCAGCATCCGCTGGATTTTTATGCCGGTTTTTCCGGGCGAGTGCATTATCTGGGCTCTTCACTCTAACGCTATGCAGTTCAGACTCTCAGTGCTCTCGGATCATCTTCTCTGCCGAAAATTACATCTCCCACGCAGAGCAGCGGGTCGGAACTTGAGCTGGCTCCATCTGCATCAAAGGCCTAGCGGCGAGCTGGAGGGTACCACCGCGTCCATATAGGTGTACCAAGTCACCCTGGATGATTTCGCGCAGGGAAGCTCGCGAAGTTTGCCAGGCTATCAGCGATACAATTTAGCCTCAGCACGTGGCTGGCCGTAGGAAGGCTGCTAAATAAAGCTGTAAGCTGTAACTGCAGCCATAAGAGAAGAAAAATTCCGAATATTGCGGAACCGAGTTGCCTTTTGAATAATTTCTTTTCAGTCAACGCCTAAGAATGATGATCATTAAACGCGATTGACGGGGCGGTACCCGCCCCTCGGTTTTCGAAGACAGCAGAAAACGGCGGCGCGCAGGCGCCGTACTTGGTATACCTTTTCCTCATCATTTTTGGCTTCTGTGAAATTTTAAGAATAGGTCATCTCGGTAGGTCACAGTACGGTCAGTGACCCGACCTCAAAAAAGTTTAAGATAGCATAGTCGGAGCGGGTGAACTTATCCAATTGAAACTCATATCACATAATGGGCTCACCGAGTTCTCTAAAATATGTTCGGTATTTTTTATCGATGACCTAAGGTCAGGTACGAAGCATGACCTCTCCATGGTAATACATGGGAAATATGGTTTTACTGAATAACTCGTAGTAGATGGTGATAGAGCGTTTATTTTAGTTCATTAGACTCGCCTTGGCTTTGCAGTTCTAATGATATGCATTTTATATAATTTGACACTGACCTGACCTCAGGTCGGTCAATCTTTGATTTGACCTAGAAGGTCAAATCTATATCATTCGATTCGGCTTGCTGCAGATTCATAGAGTTTAAATCGTTTTGCTCTATCTTTACTTGTTCAGATGTAATGGCCGAAAACTTAATTTACATTTATCCCTATGACGGCTGTGACGGCGTTTTTGACCTCTGGTGACCTTAAATGTGACCTTACAAAAATGGTCAATATTTTCGATGAGAAGCGGATGCTCCCAACGCCTTTACCTTTTTGTACCTACCGTGTTCTCGATCTTAGGGGCGGGTACCCCCCTCGTCACCGAAGGTGGCTCGCCCCGTTGTTAAGGGGGACGTTGCCTCCCTAACCACCCTGCTCTTGCGTCTATGACTGCGACAGTTTCCAATTACTTTGGCATGATCACCCATTGGTTGAAGGTGCGCTAATCGTGAGGTCACATAGCGCCCATTTCAGCATACGTTGTCGTCGTAGAAAGGTCCTGATGGATTATGGAAGATAACAGCTGCTTCCCGATCATTTTCGTTCCCTGCATAAGTCGTATTTCGACCAAACTGTCCCAGAAATGACAAACACGTTCAAAAAATAGCTCAGGAAGATAAAGAAATTGCCAATGACTAACACACATCACGCAGAAGAGTCAGGGAGTAATATCAATGTTCACTTCTTTCTCATTAAGAAAACTGAGACTATGTAATTCAACCATCATCGTTTGGTAACAAGATGTAACTAACTGTATGAGTTGTATGTTGCTTTGTGCTCTGAAGTAGCATGTTTTGTGACAGTAAATACAGCTTTTTTGAGTGTTGAATGTGTTCAAACAGACTGCTCTATTGTCCTGTAATAAAAGTGAGAGTAAAAAAACTTCTTTCCCATCCGAGCACTTACCAAAAACAAGATGAAAAATGCAAAAAAATCCCATATACCGGGCCCTCAATATCTGTCTCGAGCTAAGATGGGAAATTGGATATCCCTTCTGACTTCTGACCGCCTCTTTTCCGTTGCATTAGTAAATATGTATCCATAGAACTCAGTTACCATTTCCAAAACTCAGCACAACCTTCCTACCTGTATCGAAGGCGGCTCCTCCCGTCCAGAGTATGCCGAGCACCGCAACTGCAACCAACAGTCCACACATATTCCTATTCTCGCTGATCAGAGCATCAGTGAGCATGTTTGAACTGTTGTGGGCAGCGGCGTGAAGCGCCGCAGACCCGGGGGCCGGCTGGCGGAGTCTCGCACCGCCCTGAGTCCCACCGTGTACCGGACGAACCGCGGCAGGCCGGCGGCCAGCTCAGTCTGCAGCTCTCCTCTCACTCGTCGCCGCCCGCCCAAAACACACGCACTCTTGTCTTCGCACGTGACAGAACTAACACCAGCGGACCCTGACTGCTGAGAACTGTCCACTCTACCGGGAGAGGACCGGAGCCGAGCGGAGCATCACGCTGCTGCTCTCTGACGGCAATCTTCAACAAGACTTCAGCAGCGGAACGCCCCTATCTCCCGGAATTGCTTGTGCCAGCAGCGCAACTGGCCCGTGATTCAGCGCGACCCCTCGCTCTGGCTTGTTTCCAAGGTGCACAAACGCGACAGCTGACGTGCTGTTTTCCTTCAATGTCGCAGTGACTTCAAAACTCCCTCAGTGTTCGGAAGACTCGCAGCACCGAGTTCGCAACGCACTAGAAAACCACTGCACACACGCGCCTCCCGCTATCCCTCCGGCGCCGCGATCCGGCCCGCGGCACATGTGCGCGATCCCCCGTCGGCGTCGGCAGCTGACTGCCAACTGTGCGCCGGAATCGGCTCCGACAGGCCGCTACCACCTCATCGTCGCGGACGACGCGACCGGGGCAGCTGCGCGCGCTGGGCTCCGCCAGCTGCGACCGACTCCGCTTTAATTCGCACCAGACGCCGGCTGTCGGGACGGAGAGCGCGCAAGTTTCCACTGAGCCAGTGCAGACGCTCGTGTTTCATCGCCGATATCGTTTCGAAGTGTCTCTTTCTTTGGTCGGATGTTGGCTGCCACGTCACTCGATCGTGCGTACGATCTCAGTTTACACAGGTTGTTGGCGCTGCGAAGATCGCCCGGCTGCAAACATCGAGATGATTTGTTTTAATAATCGTCTCATTGATCTCAATCGTTCAGATCCAGAGAACTTATGAGGCCGCGGTACTCATTTATGCGTGTGTGACAAAGTGGTATACAAACGTTACCTTGTCACCTCCTTATCGAATTTGTGCCGCACCTCGTCAGGGACTGGTTCATCAGGCAATGATTCAGGCCGGTGATCTTTGCAATCGGCCGCCGTTGAAAGCGCCAGTTCGGCGAAACTGGCTCATTGGGGCATTCTAACGCGACTAACGAGACTGTTCACAGTTCGGGTGATATCACGCTTGCAGTGTCGCTGATGCCGATAAAAACCTCCAACTGGCCATATGTCTGTGATATTTAGATACGTTCCTAGTTCGATTTTGTTTTATTTCGCAACGTTGTATCGCTCCATAAATAAGTTTTAAGAGTTTGAAGTGCTGTTTTGAGCGTGATAGTCATGATGATCATGCTATATAGAATTAAGCGGCGATTGCTCATAATATAATGTAATTGAAAACGCCAAACAGTATATTAATATTTCGACGACGTGTCTTCTTCAGAAAAAGACATTGATAGCAATGATTTTTAAATTCAATTTGAGTGTTGGGCGAACAGCATGCAGGTACACGTGAAAACAATTTTTAACATCTTGCGAAAGATACAGTGTGATGACCTAACTACATATTTGTTACTTAAGCAATGTCATCTAAAAACTACATGTTAAAAAACTACTCACACATATAAGGACAGTCTGCAACAAATCTATGGATGTAACAGTGAGTAAAACAATTTTCAGCGATGGATGTGTGGTGGTGTGGTGAGTGTTTTTGCGTGGTGGTTTGGTCTTAAGTGGTATAAGTGTATGTGTAGAGTACTGGTTGTAGGAGGCGCCACGAGGAGAATTGCTTATTTATGTGTGGTCTAAGGTTTCGGATTTCTATTGATTCTTTAATTTTGCATTCTGCCGAGTCTTTACAAACATGAATAATGTTTTATTGAGAAGTCTTTGTCTGTGATGCGTGTAGTGGGGTGATGTAATATGGTGTGGTCTCCTAGATACTTACCCTTTTCTTTTCTTCTAGCGTGTCCTAAATATTCCATGAAGCGAGCAGAGGTGGGCGGTCCGCTACTTTAGTCGCTACTCCGCTACTCCGCAACTTGCGGACTCCTAAATGGTAGCGGAGTAGCGGTAGCGACTTCTCTACCAAAAAGTAGCGGAGTAGTGGGTAGCGGACTCTAGAAAATTAAAGCGCTACCGCTACCAGCGGCTTTTAAGCGTATCCTAAATTCAAAATATTAGGCACGCAAAACAAGGCCTATGCCAAAGAGGGGATTAATGTGTGAGTTTGGAGTAGAAACGTCCTCAAAAGTAGCATAGTCAATTGATTTACAGGGGCTGTAATGGAGGCCAACATGGTGAAAGAGTAAATATATATAAGCATGTCCTCTGAGGCCATTGACTTCGTGGCCTAGTATATTTTTGTTGTTTTAACCCTGCCCCACGGGGCATCTATGCCCCAGGTTTTTCAAAATAGCAGAAAACGACGAAACGCAGCACCGTGGTTGAGGGCTGTATCTCTCACCTCATATTTTCCACCATTACTGAAATTTTTTATCCCAGGTACCCAGGTCAGGTCACCAGGCAAGGTCAACCAGGTCACCTACTAACTTTGAGCTCTATAAGAGCTACATTTCTAGTTAATCTATTTGAAACTTGCTACACTTCATGCCCTTCCAGGGTCTACAACGTGTATAGCCGGGATTTTTCTATTTCCTGACCTGGGTCAGGTCACGAGGCGACCTCTCCCATTGGAAAAGCATGGGGAAAGCTGTCTCATGATCTAAAGCCACAAAATGATTGCAAATACTCAGACTGCTCAGAACAGCGTTTTTGGACACCCTTTCACGGATCCCAGAGGTCATATTGCCCTTTGACTTTTTGAAGGTCATCAAGGTCACCAGGGGTCAAAACAGTATTTTGACAATAACTTTTGACCTAATTAAGCTAGAGCGCTGAAACAAAACCATCGTATTTGCCTTGTCCCTGGCTTTCATTTGATATACAACAAGGTTTTTGCTTCCTGGTCTATTGGTCGTGGACCTCTGTCAACCACTGGCGGTCCGGGTTGTGTGTGATTGTGTTGGTGCATGTTTGGCATGGGTGAACTTTGGTCTATCATGTTGGCTGTTGTTGATTTATTTGATCGACCTGGATTTTGTGGTTTGGTGCGCTTTTCTAAGTGCGGTGTTGGGTGGGTGCGCTTTTTTTTAAAAGTGCGTGCGGTGCGGTTTCCGTACGGTGCGGGGTGGTTTAAAATTTGAAGCGAGTACGAATTTGGCGAGTTGTTTCCCCTATATAAATCATATAAATCATATAACAAATCATGAAACTAGTTATGTCGAATAGATACCCAGCCAAACTCATCAAAAACATACAAAACTCTGCCAAATATAAGCCACGTCAACCACGTCCCAAGAACAAGAACAGGAACACAACTTACATCTCTCTCCCATACATTGATGAGCAGCTCACCCGCAATATCACCACCGCAGCCAAATCCACAGACCCAGACATTACGATAGCCTAGAAGAGCGGCGAAACACTCTCAAACATCCTCATAAGATTATCAGAAAACCCACCACCATGCCCTAAAGGACAAAGGAAATCATGACGCTCAATCATCGGCGCACATGCGGCGCCGGGTTACAGGGGGGTGCCATATCAAAAATACAGTATACCTTATCACATGCCTACTTTGCAACATGTTTTATATAGGGCAAACAACTCGCCAAATTCGTACTCGCTTCATGGAACATTTAGGACACGCTAGGAGAAAAGAAAAGGGTAAGCATCTAGGAGACCACACCATATTACATCACCCCACTACACGCATCACAGACAAAGACTTCTCAATAAAACATTATTCATGTTTGTAAAGACTCGGCAGAATGCAAAATTAAAGAATCAATAGAAATCCGAAACCGTAGACCACACATAAATAAGCAATTCTCCTCGTGGCACCTCCTACAACCAGTACCCTACACATACACTTATACCACTTAAGACCAAACCACCACGCATAAACACTCACCACACCACCACACATCCATCGCTGAAAATTGTTTTACTCACTGTTACATCCATAGATTTGTTGCAGACTGTCCTCATATTTGTGTGTAGTTTCTGTAGCATGTAGTTTTTAGATGTCATTGCTTAAGTAACAAATATGTAGTTAGGTCATCACACTGTACCTTTCGCAAGATGTTAAACATTGCTTTTCACGTGTACCTGCATGCTGTTCGCCCAAAACTCAAGTTGAATATAAAAATCATTGCTATCAATGTCTTTTTCTGAAGAAGACACGTCGTCGAAATATTAATATAATTTTTGGCATTTTCATTTTTTTAATAATGTTTGTCTCTTGTGGAAACACCCAGTCGCAGCTTGACACTGGGTGCTGAGCCTGAGACATATTTACTGCCCGTACTAGAACGACGTGTTTGTATATTTGGGGTGAAGATGAGGTGGCTTATAATTACATTATATTGTAAGCGATTGCCGGTTAATTCTATATAGCGCCATATATATTTCTAAGTTCTATAGAAGGTATGTCTATAGATTTACATTAGTAGTAATGACACATCGTGATAACAGTTCCTTATTTGCGAGTACGCTTAAGCCAGTTTCATTTCATACGGCTATGATGCTAACATTTTTTGTCGCGTCAAGTCCCAAGCTGACACCAAGTCCTTCAGTCTGACCCTGAATTCAGGTCTCGAATTATCAGTGCAGACCAGAAGAGCAAAATGGATACCACCACTGGGGCGGAGTTGGGTAAGGCGCCGTGGTTCAGTATGGGAGGTTCCTGGATCGACGCTGACCTCTGACAGCCTTTTCCTCTGCTGCCTTCCCAGGAGATGGCTGTAAACTCAGCATTACTCGTCTTGTCACGATGGGAAAAGCTCTAGTCCTGACAAGATAAAAAAGGCACGATTATTAACGTGAAAGACATCAAAGACGGGACCAATGAGGAGGCATAAGAACTAAAAATGGTCTCACGGCTTTCGCTAAAAAAATGATTGTGATTGGCTTGCCTGGTGCCCACACTTTTAGCAGTTGCAGCTTAGCGTAGAAAGGTAACATTAGCACCTTAATTTTGGAAACAAAAGCCACCAATTCCGCCTATGTACCTGTATTGCCGCTGGATCTAACTTTTGACGGCTCTGCATAGTCCGTGAACAGGAAGATATCCTCAACTCTCGACTTATATGTATGTTCTACACAGAAGTGGCGGAAGCTTGGGCCAACAGCACGCTTGCCCTACCTGGGAGAAGTTTTGGAGTCCAACTGGGGCACTTGGTCTGCACTGAAGTGACCCGGGACCAAAGTTTTGGGAATTCGTAAAAAAGAGCAGGCATAAGTCATCCCAAACAAGGCAGCCTGCACAACTCGGTTTCCCGACCGTCCTGAACAGTCTGGGGGTGCAGGGGGGCGTTCGAATGTCCTCTCTCTATTCCTCCGGAGGTCGTGGCCTTTTAGAGTAAATATCATGCGTTTTTTTGCATCTCAAGTAACGGGTTTGATAATATTTGGCTTTTCTGCCGCCCGCCAAAAAACTGCACTGACCTCCTACCACACGGTTGCATTGTATCCAGTTTCCCTTTGTATGCTACCAAAAGGCTACAAGATTATATTCTGTGATTCGAGGCGGCTCATCGATTCGAAGTTCACAACGCTCATCGCAGCCCCTCGGCCTTTCCCAGAAGCTCATCAGCGTTGATGAGCCATCTATCCCCCGGCGCACCTGGTGCATCTCTCAGCACTCTTCTGATGGATCACCATGGAGCGCCGGGCGGCGGCAGCCACGCCGTCAGCTGCAGTCGCTCGCCCCAGGGCATCCCACGTGTGCCCTGTTTATCGGAAGCTTGTTTGCGTCGGCCAGGGAATGCACGGTGGCAGATCGCTCAGCGAGCCTGACGGTCGGGGGAGACGGCGGGCAGGATGGCCAGTGATATTCCCGGAGGCTATTGGACGTGGTGCGAGCTGGCACTTCTGGCGCTCAAAGTCGGCCCAGCCATATACCATCGTCGGAAAATGAGCTGGGCTTACTTCAAAGGCTGCGAAATGGAGCTTACTCGTCATAAGTCCGTGCCTTATGAGCAAGAGATACGGCCTAATTTGCAGTAGCAGCTCCACTGTTCATTTTTAGTCGCTCTGCAGGAACGCTGAGGGGTGGTGTGCGCTTTGTGTCGACTTTGAAGTGGAATGATCCCTCCGTTGGCGGCGCAGTGCCAGCTCAGCCCAGAGCCATCGAACAGTGCCACTCCCGCGCTGGAATACATGAATATCTCTCTGCCAAACGCGGTAAAGTGGCTACAAAGAACTTGTCTTCTTTTGTTTTGTTCGTATGGAGATTTGCATGCATCAAATACGCATTCAATGTAGGCAGGAGTATAGTTGAGTTGATATGGGGGCTTCGGAGTTGAATGTAGGGTAAGGGCGGGTAAGAGTACGCAGGAGATAAGAGTACGCAGCAGCTGTTTTGGTTACTTAGCAACCACTGAGATGGTGAATACCCTGGTATAAAAAAGCGAGGTCAGTGCCTAGGCTGCACACCAAAATTCAACGTGCTCCTGTTCTTCCCGCGGGAGTACAGAGCAAAATAAGTTTCTGGGCACCCTTGAAGTAATGTTGCTTAACTGGGTAAACTTGGAGACCATGCTTCTATTATCAAAACTATTGTATTACGGTCTATAATCAGTAAGAAAGCTGAGCTAGGAGTGTGCTCCAGGACCGGAGCTCACGCCAAAACGCCTGCGAACATGTGTATGAAGAATTTCTTCCCAAGGGAGCATGTCCGGCAAGAGTACACAGTAGACGATTGGGCAAGAGTGCGCATGCTTAAGAGGTAGGAAAATGTTATCTTCGCTCGGGACAGAGTCCTTAATTTATATTTGGAAAACCAAACGTTGCAACATACTTCTTGTATATTCAGAACGATATAAAATAATACAATTGCCTAGTTTGGCGACAAAAAAAACTTCGCGACATGGCCTATGCACCTAAAGCACAGCGGGGCATCAATGCGTACTCCAGCCTCCTCTCTTGCGTACTCTTACCGACCCACTCCGGCAAGAGTACGCACGTGACTTTTTATTTTTGATGGGCTCGTGGCGAGTTCCTTTCAGAGACGTCCAGTTGAAACATGAACCATACATAGACAATTCTTTAGGCTAAACAACCACATAAAAATTTTAGCTGTTAGACTTATAGGAGAAAAGTGAAAGCCTTTAGAAAGTTAAGTGCGTACTCCTGCAAAGGACTTCCCCTACCCCTTAACAGGATATTAGTCATAAACGCTCGCAGTGGAAGATTACAACACATATTTTGCTATGTTTTATATAGACCTAAAATTTTCATTGTCAACAGTATGAGATCTGCTTCCCACACGTCTTATACTACAAACCCGGTGTCCACACGTTTAATCTGCATTGGGACAGCGATGGCACTGGTCGATCACACAGCTGGCTGTCAAGTGTCACATTTTTCGAATCTTGTTCTTGCCTTTTGACATATTCAGGACAATGCCTGCGCCGCCGCCCTATATCTGCCTATGTGTGCGTGTGTGTAGGTATATGTGTTGTGTGCGGGCCGTCGCGGAGAGGCGGCTGCTCTGGCCATTTTCACAGGCGTCGGACACGACTGCAGGCACTTGGGTTTGTTTGGGCCGGATACGTCACCCTTTCCCTCTCTGCGCCGGCCAAACATGGTGATGTCAATTTTTCTTGGGGAAGTTATCAAAAGTGCTCTAGGCAAAAAACAAAAAAGAGGGCAAAAATATGCGTTGGAATACAGCAATAAATTTGGTTTCCTTTCATTAGAACAACGCTTCAGTCTCTGCTCCCTTTTGCGCGTAACTTTTCGGCCGGAGTCCGTACTAGAACGCACCTTAGTAACACCACGGCGACGTGGCGGTACTAAGTATGAGGGGGAGAGCTGACGCCAAGGCGTCGAAAAGCCACGCCGGCGACAGGGACTCTGGTCTGAGCCCCGGTAGAGAGTGGAGGTGGTGCCGAGCTCCGGAGGAGGCGCAGCGGGGGCTTCTTCTTACCCCGCTGCCATGAGTGAAGAGAGCGGAGGTGCGCTCTTTAAGAGCTGCTAAGCTGCCCCGAGGCCGGCAGTCGCACTGGCTCGCAGGAGTACAGTCCCAGGAGAGGGTGCCTGGTTGACGGATCCGCCGGTGAGTGCGCAAAAAGGGAGCCATATATATAAATAATCCCTTAGTTCGGCTTTATTATCCATTTGTCCCACGTGCCTGCGGGATGTCCTCATCATTTTTGTATTGATTTGTAAGACGCCATTGGCTTATTGATATCGTTTTTTTAAACACACGATGCGAAATGTTAACTGTTTAATTCCGAGCTCTCCGACTCGGAGGGGCGACCCGTCTTCCAACGAGGGGGCATGAAAACATCAGGTTCACATTGGACGGTGCCGCTGCAGGTCGCCTGGGTATGTTCATAGATCGTTCTAGGACACTTTTGACTTATTTCGGGCGAAATTTGGCAGAGACTCGTGTTTTTTTTTTGTTGTAATAAAGTGACGACTGAGGAAATTATTGTATCCCGCTCTTTTTAAAACCATCGGCGCAGGATAATTGTGATGGAAAAGAGCACGATCCTAGCTGGAATTGGCGAATTTCGGAACGTCTAGAGAACATGCTCACGAGATTTTGAATTCAATAGGGTTTAGTATTTTATCACTTAGAAAAAGAGTTCATTATTCCGTTTAAGTAGGTATCTTTGGCCCTGGGCCGGGCAGAACAGCTTGGGTATCACCAACCACCGAGACCGCGGTCGGTGGTGTCGGGTAACGCCGCACCCCTCCAGCCGTCCAGCCGCGCTAATTACAGCCAGGGAGGGATTAAAATACTGACGGGGCTACCGTAATACTGGGCCTCATGGACTCAGCGTGTTGTAGGACAATTATATCGCCTACTGGAGATGTCAGTCTGGATATATACACATCGAAGAAGCTGATGAGGAACGACGTTCTGTTAGCCGTACCCTTGTGTACAGCGTGTCTGTGGGTAACGGTGGGTGGGTCCATTCTGGGGAAATGCCGAATGGCGTCTTTCCCGCATTAGATGCTTGCCTCTCAATCAGCCGAGACGTAGATTGGGTTCTGGGACGCCCGTGCTCAGCAAAGGCAGTCGATCTGATTCCGGAAGCAAGTGCCCTGAGTAGTCAAGTATGGGGGTAAGTCCGGAGGCGGCGCTCAGAGAAGAACCCAAGGATGGGTGAGATTTGCGCCCGGAGGCGATAGAGTAGTTTGCCCAGAATCCGTAAGGCGCGAGGCGCAGGAGGGCCAGGCACTTGACGGAAGGAATCAATCGAGCTCAATGACCACCCTTGCTGAACATGTCGACGGCTTAGAACCCAACCAATGATCTCATCGCGCATGATACATTGCACTTATTGAAGGGGATGGGGCAAAATTGGCTGATTAGTGACGGGCGCTCGAATCCCCTATTATCTTTTTTCAAATTCTCTGGCCTAAAACAGCGGGGGGTGGTGGTAATTGTAATTCTATGCGTTATGTTTTTTTCTTTTGGATTTACCCGGCGGAGGATTTTTCTGATCAGTTGGGCAACATTGGATGGTGGGGTAGAGGGTCGAAAAGTGGGCCTTATATTTTAATTAGACACAAGGGGACGACACACGACATATACGGCTATTTAACGTACTTTAGTCTAGACAAAGGGACGCGGGTAGTAATAAGGGCCAATGTGTTTCCATAAAGGGGGACCGCTTAAAGGCTCATAAGACTTCCTCGCCGGGAGAAAATTTTGATGGGAGAATGCCAAATAAAAACCGATGGGGAGGAGAGCAGCAAAATTCGGCCGCCCACGCGGCGGACAGGACCCACTTGCCTATATGATGACTCGAATTGACCCGCCTCATAGAGAGCAAGCTGTTTTTTAACATCGCCGGGGCAGCCTCTGCTCTCACTATAAATATTTGTTTGTTGTGTGGGCTCCTTGTGAAAAGAAAGGGCCCATCACACAAGCACGGTGCTAATAGGGCTAATTTGTCTGGCACGGTGCTGATAAGGCAGATTTTTCTGGTGAATGCAGTAAAATTTGGGCACAACACGAAAAACGGCTGCTTTCTTTTGATATCAACTGTCACCATTTTAGAGCGCCAAATCGAGTGCTGTCCTCAGGGGCGGACGCAGACCCGAGTTTTGGGGGGCCAAACCCATGTCTGCCTCTCCTCCTGGGGCGGGGGGTGGGTGGTGGGAGCGAAGATTTTTTTTGCTCAACAGACCTAGTGTAAACACCTTTTTCAAAAATTTCTCCGGCGTTTGGGGGGGCCAAAGATAGTTTGGCCCCCTCCAGTGCTTTGGGGGGGGCCATGGCCGGAACGCCCTCCCCCTGCGTCCCCCAATGGCTATCCTCATATCCCCCGCGTCTTGATACTTGACGCGCGATTGACAATGATGAAGACGAGGCAAGCGTGCGTTTAGTCTTACGATGAATGGAGATTGAAGACAGCACGTGATTATTTGGTTTTCTACAAAGATGATAGTTGAATCCGAAATAAATATTGTTGACTTCCAAGAAAGCGACAGATACTCGTGTTGTGGCCCAGTCTTACAGTTCGCCCCCGAAAAGTCAGCTTAGCACAGTGCATTTGGTGGGCTACGTTATCGACCGGAACTATCCGTTCCGCGCAAACCGCTTTACAGTATTCCCTAGTTGAAACTTCCTGCTGATGTGTTTTAGATTGCATGGTCGTTTTGGAATAGCCAACTGTGATGGTCCCAGCAGGCTTTGTAAGCGCTCAGCAAGTCTCCGCAGTTAATTGCACAAACCTTGCGAATGTGTCGGACCCATCGGGGTGGGTTCTACCGTCCTTTAAAAACGATGAAAAGACACCCAAAACTCTATCAGGCAGCATGTGCTCAAAGCTGTGGTGAGTTTAGGTGAGAGGTGCTCAGGAAATTACCATTTGGTCACACTCGCATGCCAGTTGTGTACGGAGATAGCCCTTGATTCGTTGCAAACTAGGATTTTGGTACGTTAAAATCGATGAAGTAGCTTATTTTGTCGCCAAATGTAACATACTGCCATTAATTTTGACGCATCATAACTTAATATGAAAAATACTGAAGCGCAGCATCTAAATGAATACCCCATAAAACAATGGATTCCCCAACTCATATCGTTGGACCTTATTTAGATTATTAATTTTGCTATTGCATAATCATGCCGTGTTAAAACGATGGCGATGATTCACATCCAAGGAAGTATATTTGACAATCGAATTTTTCCCATGACATGGAAAGAAAGGTTTGAGCAATGAAACCTCAGAACATTTAGAGCAATGTTAGCAGCCTCTGCCAACAATTAGAAATATATTATCTAACCCTCAACTGGCAAGCGACCCCAAGTAAATGATGAGTCGCCGACGCCGGAAGACGATGGGGTGGATGGGCATGAGTAGAGTAGAGAAGCGTGGAGTAGATGTATACTGAGCTCTCCATAAGGCATGCCTTTTCAGCCCTCAATCACAAGCACACATAAGAGTCAGCGCCTTCGCAAACCAAACAGTTGCCAACACGTCATGACCGTTGTAGATAACACTTCTAAACAAATGAGTTCACTCCTGGCCTATTACCTTTCCTAAATGTCTGCAATATATCTACTTACTGTCACTCATCGCACCGTTCCATGCTTCTACCCCACCCCCTCACCCCAACTGAAACGAAAACTTTGTTTGGCTTGTTCCGTTCGCACCCTTGGGAGTTCTAGCATATCGCGTTAGGTCCCGCGTGTGCCCCGGCTAAAAACTTCGGAGCGACGCGCAACTGATCGCGACAGTGCACTGCCAGCGTCGTCGGAGAGCAGTCTTTTAATCATTGATACTTCTCGTTTCTTCAGCAATCAGGAAACGTTGGCCAGCCCAGGGATTGCAGGGCCGAGGTCACGTGCTCCCGTCTGCTCAGTCCCTTTGCGATGAGTGCATCAAAATTCAAAACTATCTGGATGCGATGTTTTTGAGTGATATTGTAACCTCCACATACAGCCATACAATACTGGATATACGGGAACACAAGGTCCTAAACTAGAAGGTTTCTGGATTCTGATGGGATTTTGCATCTTAAGCAGCATAGTCCAATTAGGATGCCGTAACAGCGGCGAGTTACTTGTGACACTTGTTTTTCCCAGACCAGGGCTGAGTCGACGCAGACACCGAGGATCTTAGCATGCGATGTGGGTTTGATTTTGATGTGGCTTACTTTGAATCAATTCTGAGTGAACCAGTCGTGAGCTAGTCCTAGCGTACTTTCCTCTCGCAGTTCTAGGTCGCCGATATACCTCTATGGCGCAAACCCTAAAATCAGCATTGTGTATCCGCCCTGTGTTTTTTATCACGCGCATTGACGGGGGTCTGAGCCACCTCCGCATTGACGGGGGCGGGTACCCGCCCCCCCTAAGATCTCAAGAACCACGGTAGGTAGCGAAAAACGGTAAACGGCATTGGGCTGCCCATCCCCTTCTCCATAGAAAAAATTTGAACCATTTTTTCAGGTCACATTTAAGGTCACGAGAGCTCAAAACATGCCGTCATATGGATAACATGTAAATTAAGTTTTTCGGTCATTACATCTGAGCAAGTAAAGATAGAGCAAAACGACTTCAACTATATGAATCATCTCAGGAAGCCGAATTGAATGATATATAATTTGACCTTGCTAGGTCAAATTAAGGATTTGACCTGACCTGAGGTCAGTTCAGGGTCAAATTATATAAAATGCATATCATTAGAACCGCAAAGCCCAGGCGAGTCTAATGCAGCTAAAATAAATGCTCTATCACCATCCGTTACTGAGTTATTCCGTAAAAACCATTTTTTCCCATGTATTTCCAATGGAGAGGTCATGCTTCGTACCTGACCTTAGGTTATCGATATCAAAAATACCGGAACATATTTTAGAGAACGCGATGGGGCCATTATATGATATGAGTTTCAATCGGATAAGTTCACCCTGCTCCGACTTATGCTATCTTAAACTTTTTTTGAGGTCGGGTCACTTGACCTGTGCTGATGACCTGACCTAAGATGACCTAACATTAAAATTTTCACAGAAGTTATAAAAATGATAAGGGAAAAATTATGCCAAGTACGGCGGCGCGGAGCGCCGCCGTTTTTCTGCTGTCTCCGAAAAACCCGAGGGGGGTGGGTACCCACCCCCGTCAATGCGTGTGTTATAGTGATTGTCCACTGAATTGTTGAAGAAAGCTGAATCTGCCCAATTATATTTGCACCTTTCGAATATGATATTGGATGCAACAAAAAGTTTCCCAGACTTCAACTTACTTAAAACCTCAATTGTAAAGGGCCAATATATATATATATATATATATATATATATATATATATATATATATATATATATATATATATATATATATATATATATACATATATATATACGTATTTGTTTTATACAATGCTATTAAGCCTTGTTGTGGTATCAGACCTGCCGGAGTTATACAGGCATTTTTTCAAAGGTCCAGACTTATGGCCGGCCTCTGACAACAGTATCAGGCCGGGCCTGGGCCCTGGCCTGCAAATTTGTTTCAAAAATCCTGCCTGTAAGAACCCATCTTCAACTCTCTATATATTTCCCAAACGTAGCAAAGTTGGAAAAAATAAATGCACAATTTGTCCTAGACCTCAAATTGGTTCTGTACAAATTCCACTACTTCCTTATTTGGCCGATCATAATTCTTATTTCCTACTTACATTATGGCAATAAGTTTCGCAGCTTGAAATATCGAAATAGGCCCTACATTGAGTAGCGTTATGCCGTAGCCCTTTGAAAGTAAGAGAGAACAATCCCGAGGCGTAGTCTGGCCTAAGTCCGACCGTTACACAAAGCGGTGACGTAGCCGTGGCCTAATCCATTTCTGGTTGTCAGTGTCCTCGGAGGGAGTGAAGGCAATGGAAGTACTCGGGCTAGGGCCAGCATACAACTCCATATATGTCAGCAAATTCCAGCAGAATAAGAAGTCCAGGACCCTGAGAAATGTGCGTGAACCTCTCCGTGCACGGAGCAGTTCTCAGTCCACCCTTCTGCGAGGGCACGCATCTGCCAATTACGCCGTGGTGCCGCGAGAGGCGACGTGCCTCATTGCGGTCCAGACGAGGCAGCATCCCCGCCCGCTGTTGTTGGTGTTGGCCGCCTGCCGCGCCTGTCAGAGAGCATGCTGCACGAGGTGTCAAACACCACCCGACAGATACCCCTCCACGTCAACTCTCAGGCCGCAACACATCGTAAAGACTCCGTCAATCACTCGAGACTAGTTTCCCAACAGGATTCCGACTTTTGTCATCCAAGACTAAAAAAATTCCTCACAGCCTCGTTTAGCTCCGTTAATTATCCAGGCTGGAATACTGGAATCCCTTCGCCACACCTTCCCCGTCGAGGGCGACGCAGAGCGGGTCGTCGGGCCTGACGCACGTCGGAAGCTATGTGACAGGACTGAGTCACGGGAATGGGGAGGGGGTACAGAACAAGCAGCGTCGGAGATGGGCTGTGAGCTTCTAACGTCTACATTAAAGGGAAATACGCGAAAAATGCTTATTGGCTAGATCAAAAGGTCACAAAAAGTTGTTTCAGAAGTTCTATTCTCATTTTTGTGAATTCGGCCTACAAGTGCCGTAAAATTGCTCTTAAAGTCAACATTTCTAGACGACTTTACCGGTACACCTCATATCGGTGTATATGACGTACACACGGCTAAGGCTATCAATTTCTCATTAGGTCATATCTATCCTAAACAGTGATGTAGAACTTTGGACCACTACAGAAAAAAACTTTAGAAAAACATAATTCAAAAACTATTTTTAAACTCTTAACTTTCTTCTTCAAAGCTTCCTCAAACTTCTTCAAAACTCTTAAGTGTCGTAGTGAAAATGGTGACGTCAATTTAAGGGATGCAAATTGGCATATTTTCTATTGATGCAAGGGGTGAATGTGAGCGAAGTCAGGCTTTTGGATCAAAACTGATCTGTACTTGAGCGGGTCTGTGGCCAGTAATATCTGGCTGGTGGTGGATGCCAACTCACGTGAGCACGCACATGTAGTATTCAGAGAGGCAGCTTGTTCCAAAAATGGGAGGGGTTCTGTATCAAGCCTCTAGCCCGAGGTTCCAAATCTGAGCGCCGTAGCGATATAACGCCTTCGCAACAGGGTGCAGCATCCCATGGCACTTGCTCTACTTTGATTTAATGTGTCAATGAACGCTTTAGCCTGAGAATGTATTGCGGAAGCTAACAAAACTCGTTACTTTAACCGAGCAGTGTGCTTCCAGCACTACTGGTGCTCGGTCACAGGCATCAGAGAGTTACTGCCTTCTCGATGTCGAGAAGAACAAAGTGTTGTGAGGTACATACCTGCTGACCTTGAGGATGGCCCAACCAAAGCACGGTCGATCTTTGCGCTTGACACTCCTCTGGACTTGAATCGCAAATGAAGGCGGATAAAGATACAAAATAATGTCAGGGTTTTATCAGGGCGCTTGGATGCCTTCTTATATCCATGCATACCTGGCCGTATGTGACCGATTGTTCAAAAGCATTACCAGGAGGATTCAAGCATTTGGAAATGACATCTCAAAATTTAATATCCGGAAATGACTGGGAAGGGGTGCTAAAAGGCCCAATCAACTGGCAAAATGTACAGAATGTAAAAAGTATTGGAAATTCTACATGAACACGGCTTACATTTTCTACATATATTCTCAATGGTGTAACAAGCTTGACTGGTTTCTCGCGCCTCACATTTATACGAAATCACCATGTGGCAACTAGTGCAGAGATCAGGAATCAGAGGAAAACTGGATTTGTTATTTATTTAAGCTGTTATGCATCAAGTCATGCAATTATCGGATGGCACGGCTCTGCGGGCTGGCTTCCCATTCCAGCCGATTGGGTTATTCCAGTGATAAATTGTACCATGCTCGGATAGCCACAGTCTCTGATCAACTCTGACAATGATACCAAACATTCCTCTTGAGGTACCGACTCGAAAATTACGACAGCCGACCTTGTCTGCAGGTCATTTGGAGATCACGCTAGCGAAATAGTGTATGCGTCCTCTGGTTGCGTGGGTTCTGGTTATTACAGTGTTAACGTTGACCTGGTGTGACTGGTACAACACAGCGACATCGCCACTGGTCCAGCGCCGACTCAATTATGCAGGCCTGTTCTCCGGAGGCGGAGCTGCAGGTGTCACAGCCGACACATGATTGTCGCAGACCCAGACACGCGCGCAGCGAACTGCAGTGTCACCGTGTCATAGACGACTTGGGATTTCGCTGAACCAGACACGAGCGCAGCGAGGTGCAGTATCACCGTGGCACATTCGACACATTATTGTCGCCGACCCAGAAACGTCCGCGGCGAACTGCAGTGTAACCGTGTCACAGATAGTGTCACTGTGTCACAGGCGACACATGATTGTCGCAGACCCAGACACGTCCGCGGCGAACTGCAGTGTCACTGTGTCCAGGCCGACACATGGCTGTCGCAGACCCAGACACGTCCGCGGCGAACTGCAGTGTTACCGTGTCGCAGGCCGTGTCACCGTGTCACAGCTGACAAATGATTGTCGCTGTTCCATACACGCCTGCAGCGAGGTAAAGTGTCACTGTGTCACAGGTAGTGTCATCGTGTCACAGGTAGTGTCACTGTGTCACAGGCGACACATGATTGTCGCAGACCCAGTCACGCCCGCAGCGAAGTGCAGTGCCATCGTGTCACAAGCGCCTGGCGGTCACGCATGCACGTGCGAAATGGCGAGCATGGCCTTTGATAAAGCCTCGGGGTAGGAATAGATAATGCCAGAAGTGAGGCGTGTTGGAAGAGACAAGCAATAAAGACATAGCCCAGCAAACAATTGCATTTATTTTAGGTTCATCTATGGCTGTTTGAAATAACTCGAATGAGCAGTGAGCTGCTCTCAGTGCACACAGAACTTAACACGCAGTGGAGGGGTCCTTAAGTGCCCCCACCTATTTTTCTGAGGTGGCTGGAGAACAGTTCTCCCTTAAAAAACGCTACTTGGCCACATTTGAAGACCTCATGAGCACGTCGATTGATAAAATGATTTTGAAAATCGCTTAACATTCTTTACCTACATGCTCTCAAACCGGGCCTAGGTTCTGAGACCGTCACAATCGCGAGGTCGCACTAATTTGACTGCCCTGTGGGCTGCGTGGTGACGTAATAATGCCATATGTCAACGTTACCTCCCATGAAAGTCAATGTGAAGTTAAAAGGTCACAGGTTAAGGTCATAGAAGCATTTTTAAGGTCATTGACCCCAGTGTTCCTGTCAGTTCGCATCACTCATTACGACGTATGTTATGATATGACGACATGGATAAGATTGCCCACTGTCAAGTCACATGTCAAGGTCAAAGGTCATCTTTCCGGGTCAAACCCCCATTTCCCGCCCAAACGCTACTGTAGCGCTAGTTATATTGTTTACAGAACATGTATTCAATGCGGAAGCACGTAGCATGCATTGCTCCATGTTGGATTGAAAAAGGTAGGAACCCAAAGTTCTGACAACTGGACTTGTGGAAGAACACGGCGACGTACTCCTTCTCCTGCACGGTCTTGTCCAGGATTTTAGCATTGGCCTCCTCGATCTGGTCTGCAAGCTCCGTGGCGTCCAAACTGATGAGGAATTCCAGTACGGCATCCTCGTCCATCAAGTCACCGCACTGAGCGACAGTTGCCCCGTCTTGCCCACCCTGGACCATGTAGGGAGGCCATCCACTGGGCCTTTCTTTCTCTCCGCATAGTCACCTGTCGGCGCCCCACGGCGTCCCTCGCAGAGGAGGAGATGAGGCCTAACCTGGCCAGGAGGCACATAGCCTGAGCCCTGACGATGCTGGTGGACATCAGGCGCCGGTACTGTCCAACGGTAGTGCCGAGCAGACTCCATATGGCTATTTACATCGTATGTACCTTATTGGGAACACGTTATAGGGTAGAGTGGGGTAACGCGCCCACCTGGGTAAGACGCCTACTACTGTCTACAGGCTGATGTAGGAACTGGACCCTCCATCTAGTATTTTTCTGGTAACGGTCTTTCTGATCGGGTCCTGAGCGTGTTTGGGCGTGCCTAGTCTGCTCCGGTAATTTTCAGCAAACATTTGTTGTTTTTGCCCCTCCGGATATAAAAACAAGCTATCTTAAAGTTGCGATTGTACTGTATGCGTTTTAGATGCACTCACGGCAATTTGTGAGGTTAAAACAGCTAGTTTGTGCGGCATTTTGACAGCCACTATGCGGCATAGAAAAGCCGCAGAATTTAGTAATATTTGTTGCGACGCTGCCGTTGCTACGTGGGTAAGACGCCCATGTGTAGTGCGGGGTAAGACGCCCCAGGCGCCTTACCCCAATATTTGTGGCATTTTACCCCAATGGATAAGTGTGTCCTTAGGATAGGTAGGACATGGAGGTAGGGCTGCTATCGCTATTACCACCATCACGACCACTACTGGTCGTGATGGCGAAGTACGTTGGGTTAAAAAATCACCGTAACAGAAGACATTGAATTTCAAATATTAGTTCATATAGCACACAGGAAAGTTGTGCGTTTCCTCTCATTTGGTCATCTTGAGGGGTGGTCTTAATTCACTGACGGATTCAAAGGGGACTTAAGGGGCCGTGGTCCCCACCAAAACCTAAAAAGTATATTTTTCCCCTCAAGGCCAAATTTTGGCCTTTTTAAATACTACGTTTTTGAGATTTCATCTTGATTTACCCCCTTCCCCAGGTTGGTTTGGCCCCTACAAAAGTTGCTTCTGGATCCGCCGATGTATTAAATACCTACTTGCGTCATGGATCTGCTCGAAGCACTGTTTGCATATAGCGATCACGAACCATCATCGTCGTTAAATAAATTTTCCAGATTATACATACCCATCCTCATCCTACCTTGACATTATGTTCCAGAATATGGGAAGACATACCGAAGAAGAACCACTTGCAGGCAGAATAAACCGGAGGTGCTTTAAGGTGCTTTGCACCCCTAAAATATGTTGGGGCGCTATCTTAAATTGCTTTCGCGTTTTCCGCTAATAGGTAAAAGCTCATTTGCTATTTTTGCTGTGTCGGGCTTTAATGCCTCGAATAACTTGCCCACTTTGTCACAACATTACCATAAAACGTAATCACAACAATGTTGCCACTTGTTCATGTAACGAGATACAGTATGCGCTGGGTGTTATATGACGGCCTTTTGCCCGGGCTAGGGCGTTTTACCCCGCTATCGGGGTAAAACGCCTTTTACATGGTCTCAAGAAAAACAAATTTCGCACACTTCGCATAGTGTTAGAGTCCCAAATTTCTATCCGAGTGTAGACAGAAGATCACAGAACTTAACAAAGAAAACATGAGGCAATTCCATCCACGCAGGATTGGTACAGACACATTCTCCCTTAACGTATGCGTCTTACCCCACTCTACCCTATTGGTACGGCATAGGTCATTGACCTTGCATGACTTAACCTCAAACATTCAAAACAGCTTTTGTCGTATGTATTTGATATGTTTCCAAATGCATGCTCCATTGCAAGGGGTGGATGATAAAGGACCTCACCAAAGAGCTCGACCGGACCAGTCGGCACGCGGGGTGCGCGCAGTACTCGATGAGATCTGAAGTCACCTTCGGCACAGCTCCGGTTAGAAGTCTGTGGTGTTGATCGGTAGGATTTCCCGGCATTCTGTAGCCTGTTTTCAACGCCGATTTGTTTCGTATCATTATTGGCTGCTGTGATCCGAGGGGGAGAGGCGTGGTCAGAAATTACCCCCAGGCGGTCGTCGACACCGAAAGAGCCAAGGCGGTGGCAGACAGTGTGAAGTTCCACCCCAATAGCTCCATTACATTGCTGCCATAGAGTTACCAAGGTTTTAACGTCCCCGGAACACAGTCTTGGGAGAATGGGTGTATACGCAGAACCCCGAATACAGGTTAGGCACTGAGTTTAGCCCTAATAGATTGGATGACGAGTTCTGCACGCGGTGTGAACGGATAACAGGTTTAGCAGGTGCGACCCTTCTCGGGGACTATGCATATTCCTGCTTGGCATAACCCTAGATGACACTATCAATGGAGTGTCAGAAATCCAATCTGACCCACAAATCCTCGGTTGGGTGGGAGGTCGATCGGGTGTCTACCCACTACCCGAACCACGCGGCAGCCGCAGCAGAGTGATGGTTGGCTTGCGTTGCACCCACACGTCTGGGTACCGCTCCATATGGCACGTGTGGTCTGTTAAAATATATTTCCTAATAATTTCAGCGCTTTGTTTGCTTAGGGACCAAATTTTTCAGGAATGAAATTTAGTGTAGGCTCCAGATGTTTGTTTATTTTTGTCTCAGAAAAAAATGAGTGAAACTCCGCCAACATGCCAATATCACGAGTTTGTAACTAGGTAACAATAGTAGCATGACAAGCTTACATGCGAAGTAAATGTTCTGGTTAATGTAGGGCGAAGTTTGGGGAAACTCTTTCCACCTTTGGTCATTATTTCTTTAACTCTTGCTCCATAAAAACCAGCCCACGGCAACATCTCGTTCAAGTTTTCACACACCACTTGGCTAAAAGTACCTAAATAGATACTGCAACCCTTTGTGAAGATACCTATTGCAGCTGATTACATTGCGCTGCAAATGATGCCTGCGGCATTATATAACCGCGGTCTGCGCCAGATACCGCCAGAGAAATTTAGAAGTCTCAAAAGTGAGCGACGCCGAGGTAGAAAATAACGGCGAAGTGATGGTCTGTGGCAGTCAGTGCTATGAGCGGGCAGAGCGGTGCTGCAGCCCTGACCTCGTGTGCGATTTATCAGCTCTATCAGAGCTGCAGCAGTCGTCATTTCTGAAAAGTTAACTAACGCCTCCGTCCCGTCCGAGTGGCAAGATACCGCTCCATGATTGGACGCCCACTGATATATAGGTGTCAACATCTAACAGCGAGTATAACTCGAGCGTTGGGAGGCGAAATGTATTGTGCTCCATCCGTCCTTAACGGGGAAGAAAAGCAGGATACCTCCTTCGATGTCAGCAGCAAAATTTAGTAATTCCCTGCAGATTCTTTTATTTGCCGCAAAATGATGCTCTTATTTGGGGGAGCAACCAGCGCTTGCCTGTGATGGTTTTGTCAGCAAGATGGCTCCATGACGCCAAGTACGGAGTACCACTGCGTGAAGTGTTTTCTAAAAGCCAGCGATTCTGGTACATCGGCTCAATCGGTCGTCTGTAGCTCTACTGCTGAGAATTAAGGTAAAACAAAACACGCAATGCGGTCAAAGGCTGGACCTATTAGTCAGATTCTTTTTTTATATCCAGATCGGTGGTGCAGTATGCTGCTTTCATACAGCTTATCCTTGATTTTGTTGCAGCTTTCCTAAATAAAATTAGGTCTGGGTCGTTTCAGATCACGCCACAGGGCTAAGTCAAGTAAGCTCATGTAAAAAATAGATCAAGTGGCTAGAGCTAGAATATCTGATATTCATATCACTTAATAACACCACCGAGTACCAGAAATTATGTTAAAATGGTTACTGTATCGATGGCCTGGGCTCAAGTACAATCCATGACCTCTCCATTGAAAATGCATGGGGAAAGAAGCACACAGCCGAGAATAGCCCTCTCTGCAGATACGGCTTAGTCTCACTATTCTTTTCAAAATTGTGACGTCTGAGGCTGCTCTCTGACACCAAGTTGAACGTTTTGAGCTGTGACATGTGAGAGGTCATCTGGTATTAATATATCAGATTTTCGGACTCTAGTCAATAGCTTCGAAAAAAATTGTGACAGGGCTCTCACCTTGTTGTCATTGTGTTTGTACTTTCGTTGTTTATTGACATACATCATCACACAACGTGAGATTGGGCAATGTCAATGGCCTGATCTTGGGTGTGGTTATTAGTTCCTTTGCATGTTGGCTCACAGTGTGGCGCACAAAAATGAGGACATCATTTGGGTGCCACAGTTCCTAAACGCTCAAGTTTTTCCTGGATTTGTTCACCAGGGCATATATATATATATATATATATATATATATATATATATATATATATAGCCTCACTTTGACTCTGGTTCACCCACTCGAAAATCCGTGGTGAAGCCCTTACATGCCATGACATTAATATTGATCTGATCCAAGCAATGTCTGGTATGGTTTCCTATTCGAATTTTATAGGTCATTAAGCAGCGTCTGTTTCTCCGTTATCTCTTAGAGGAGCCGATATTGAAGGGGAGTGTTCGTCACACTTTGGGGTGAAGGTGAAGCGGAGGCCCATCATGGTGGGCTCTACTGGGAAAATTTTGTCACCGCTTCATTTCTAAGATAGACCCGAACCCTAAACCCTTAAAGTCTAAACAGTACAGTTCGGTAAGATTAATTCATTAAACTTTCTACGCATATTTCTGTAGCTAACTTTTATCGGGACAATCCGCATGAAAAAAAGATTATTTAACACATATCCTTTATTCCCTGTGGTGCCAACCATGGTGGATTTCCGGTTACATTCCCTCCCCCGGTTTTTCGCAAATGATTCCGCGCCGAGTTTGATGGCAAATGCGTCGCTCTGCGTACATCTCAGGTAGTTAATCTCACAAAGCAAGACCGAAATTGCTCTCAGGTCTTGTCAGGTCCACGAGTTGTGATGTCATTTCTAAACCAATGTAAGGCAGCTTTGTTCCTCTTAAATGGGACAGACGAGACCTGGGTGTAACTCGGCTTCTAAAAGAGCTAGATCAAGTTTTTAAACATTAGAGGAAACCTCATGAAATGATAATCTGTATGCCGCTATCTATTTTTAGGTCAGGCTGATAACACAGCCACCAAATAGCGGTAACCAAGGCCACGCTTTTCGAAATGATTTGTGTCTATAACTTCTGAACGAAGCAAGATATCACGACGAGAAAAAATATTTTATAGTGGTGAGGATGATCCGTGTATTTGTTTATGTGTGATGTGACCTTAAAAAGTCATTATTTGACGTTTCCCTAAGGCCAAGGACGCAGTGTGACTTCAAAAGGTCGTCATGTTACATATCATTTGAATTATTTGGTCAAGGTGAACACATTGATGCCTTGACCAAAGTGTTTGTTCTAGGTTTGCTTCCGAATTATAAGGGATTTCCTAAACGAACCTAAAGTTGATTCATTCTGACCCACCGTGAGGTCCCGGTTCAACGGATATGGCTTAAACTGGACCCTAAAGAAGAAAACGTCAAGGCGCTTTTAGTGTTCTTTCAATATTTTCCGTGTCACGGCCGGTTCCCCAGACCGTAAGGGGATACGATCAGACACCCAGGCAGTATTGGGTACGAAAGCAGCCCAGGCGATACTGGGACGAAATGATTATACGAGGATGTCTCGAGCACGGATTTTACCCGGTAAGTACCTATTATATTTCTTACTTATCAAGTTTGTGAGGCAGTGGGAGGGGAACGGTATCTCCCCTCCAGCTGGGGGGAAGTAAAGTGTTCACCATTGCGATCTCTCGCTACACCGGTGTTAAAACATGAGAAACAGTTTGTGAGCAGGCCCCCTCACGGCACCGGACCTACTAACCGTCAACCCCCGCCTTCCGAGTGGATTCGGGTTTAGTGATAAAAGGAGGAGAGACTTTCAAAGTGAGGACCAGTTTTTTCTGTCTCTAGGGTTCTCTGAAACTAAAAGGGGATAACGAACCCCATGAGCTAACAAGGTGACAAAGCCAGTCGGGATCTCTGTGACTATGTAGTTCCACTGTGTGACTTAAGCGAAACTTTGATCCCAGTGGGGGGGTGTGGGGGGGTGCGGCGGCCGGGGGGGGCCGGGGCTGGCCGCCCGGGGTTGGGCGCGCCGGGGGGGGTGATCCCAAAAGCTGAACTTGCAATAACTGGGACAAACTTTATCTAAGCAGTGCACGTATAGCCATGCACATAACATGTTTAGCCATGTATAGCCGGCATAACATAGTGTTCTCTTTGGTTTCTATTGCAACAATCGAGTGATAGCTTTTATGCTTCCTGTCCACCAGTCCGTGGACACTGGACAGCGTATTGTCCGTCTAAGGACTTAGCAACAGAATACGCTTCATTTTCCCCTTCTGTGCCGCATACCTCTAATCAAGTATCGGACTCTCTGCAAGTTTCAATATGTGACAGAAACGAGTTGGCGTCGGCGGCAGCCGGTGCCCGTGACCGCTCGTGCTGGGTGCGGGGCTCCAGCCGGCCCGAGTGCGTCCGCCCGTCCCGCAGCGGCGGCCGAGTCCAGGCTTCCGGTGACAGCGTGGTGACAGCCTGTAATAGCACTGCCGTTCGGCCTTCGGTATACCCCGGTCTGGTGAAGTTGACCATTCACTGATGCCGGCGTACTGGCGCCAACACCAACGCCTATTCCGGCTACTTTATTGATTCTGTTCAACATTGGAAATCGGTGATGACCACAGCTTTTGGATTGCATGATCCATAATGTGACTCATTATTTGTATGTTACGTGAGCCGCTGTGCATATTTATGTCATATTTTACAGTTTGTTCCTGTAACAGTCTTAAATCCGCCAGCAAAAAATATAAGACGGAGGTGAAGTGGAAGAGAAGGTTGATGCTTCACTAAATTAACCCTGTGACCTGGCTTTGGTCGTGACCCGGTCCGGTGTCCGCTGCCAGTAGTACCAAAGCCTTAGCCTGGCCCGGACTGCCACGTCTACCACAGGCGACACCAGCGCTGTTCACGCAGCCCCCCCTCCAACAGCAAGCACAAACCACTGGATGTGACGTCACACCTAGTTGCATTTAACATTGGAAAATTAAATGATAAAATATCCAAATTTTTGCAAAAAGAGACCCACAATCGAAAATAAAACGCTGATCAATTCCATTTGAGATAAACTTGATTACCGTTTATGCTCACAAATTCGTAAGCGGGAAGTGCCATTAGCAGCAGTTTATCACACGGCTCAGTGGTGAAGGAATTCCTCCACGCCCGTGTGACGTCACTAGGGCGTGGAGGAATCCTTCTTGAACGTACATACCTTTAAGTAAATGTATCGTGCTGTACACGGTCCAGACTCGGCGGTGGCAGTCCGGGGGGGTCATCACGTGGAAATATTCCTACCGTTGAAAGTGTACCAACGAAACGCCACGACACGGAACAGAGAGAAGCCGATAACAGCTTAATGCATGCTCCCCGACCGTGGTGATTCTCCTGGAAACTGGGTTGAAGTTGGTTTTAATTTAGCATTATTCGTCTTCAGCATGGCAATAGCGAGCTGTGGGGAATAGAAACTACACAGTAGCAGTTAATTATGTATCATCTCTCGGAAGCTTTTCCAAATATACAGATAAGGCGAGCCCAAACATAACTAGGCCAATAAGTTTTACACCCAGCCTATTCTTATCCGGCAGAAACTGTATGTGCTGGGTTTTCAAGCTATACGGCAGAAAGTGCATGTGATGTCCTGTGTGCCAGATGATGCTGGTGAAACGCCGCATGGAAGAAACCAGTCACTGATATATTTTTCTACATTAACAGAAACGCGACACCTTTATTCTGGGTTCTGAACTTTGATCGTAGCTTGGTAGAGCATGTGTACACGTTGCGCAATTTTCTTATGCGTGATTTCATCGATAGAAGACCGGAAAAAATTCAAGCTTCACTACTGATACGTGAGCGCGCGGTGGGCGTTTAGACCTCCTTACAACATTGTTCTGATTTCAACATTGTATTTTTGTCTGTATTTGTAGCAATTTTGTGGCAAACTTAGATTAGACGGTGCCAGTCATGTGGCTGCCATATTTTGGGGGCCACCCTAGGTTTTCGGAATAGCGAAATGCGGGGCCGGGTGGGCCACCCCGATTCCTATCCGAATTTTTCCGGTCGGTGGTCCCGAGGGTACAGGTCTCACTTGGCTCTTAGGTTTTTGAGTGATGTTTGACTTCCTGCCCTCGGGTCTAGGTGAATATCCGGGTTTTGATTTCGTGCCTGGTGGTCGAGGCGACCCCCCATTGGAAAGCATGGGAAAGCTGTTTTGATATAAGCCAAATGATTGCAATACTGACTGCTCGACGGTTTTGGCCTTGTCGGGGTGTTTCTTGTTTTAGGTTAGGTCCGGGTAAACAGTTTTGAAAATTTGCCTATTACCCTCCGGGCCTCGTGCCCCTTTTTCGGGTGCGAAAACGACGGGGCGCACCGGGTTGGGCTCCCTCCGCATTTCCATCCTGAAATTTTTGGTCCGGTGGTCCGAGGGTACAGGTCCTATTTGGTCTATAGGTATTTATCGATCGATTTGAACTTAACTGCCTCCGGGTCTAGGTGAATACCGGGTTTTATTTCGTGCCTGGTCGGTGGGCTCCATTGGAAGCATGGGAAGCTGTTTCTGATATAAAGCTACAAAATGATTGAATACTCGACTGTTAAAGCGTTTTGGCCCTTTCGACCGGGGTTATTTTTTGTTTTCAGGTCATGGTCCGGTAAAACAGTATTTTGAAATACTTTTGATCTAATTGAGCTGGCGGTGAAACAACACCATGTGTTGTTTGTCACTGGCTTTTTTGATATACGGGGTTACTTTTGACCTTTGTGCTGGTTTTAGGTCGGGTGCCTCTGGGTAACCACTGGGGTCTTTGTCCTGCGGAAAAGTACTGGTTTGCTATAATGTCTTTACGGCCTATAGCTCTATGACATGGGTTTGCGTTTGTTAATCATTGTTTTGGTGAAATAGCCGATCTTGCCTATTTGCCTCTGGGGTCCCTGCCTGCTAAACATGGTTTTCTATTGCTTTGCTTTGATGCAGCCTTTTGTTGGGGTTGTGCCCTTCGTTATGGCTCAAATCACTTTAAGCAGTGATCAGCTTTAAATAGAGAAGAGGCGCTATGACCATTCAAGCTCAGGCCCGTAATCTCCGGGAAAATACTTTTCCATGTGTTTTATCCAACACTGTGCGGAAACTTTAACCCTGCTCCACTTTTCTGAATAAGCTAAATTATGCACACAGAGCCCAAGGCGTGAATTTCCAGACTGTTTCACATGAAGAGTGCGAGCTGAAGCCATACCAGATGAGCGCTCTAATCAGAGGTGTCTCCGCCGAATCTCTACGGGGGCTCGGTCTCCGACCTGAGGATGATCGTGAGGGGAGTGGGTGGAGTACAGAGACTGAAGTGATATGGGTTCATCCAGAGCACCATCCAGTCAATTCAAGTACACTAAAACTGGGAAAATGTACTTCAGATTGAAGTTGGTTACAAAAGAAATCGAGAGCTAAGTCTGAATTCTAGAATTCTGGGGGACAGCCTGCCCCATGGGGGGCACACGTCCTCCCGTCCTCCCCTTGCCGCCCGTGACTCCTAGTCTCACCATTGAAACGGCTCAATCTGGTCTCACAGTCACACCTCACGGCAGTGAAGGGCTCACCGTCTTCATCAGCCCACTGATCTGACCTGGCACCAGCCAGCGCACTATGAAAGCACCCGCGCCTAGTCGGAAACTCCATTAGAGGCTATCGCCGTTATCGTTTCCATGTTGAATGGATGCCCCCAGCGCACGACCGGGCGCTTGGAACATGTCCAGGGCTTATTTCCCCGGGGGCTAATCACCTGGTTGTTTTGTTATCAGCGGAAGCCTGGCGGCACTTTGGAGAATGGAACAGGAAGAACAGCGGGTCACGGCGATCATAGACGGTTTTTAATCAGTTCTTATCTTAACAGCCTTATTTCTGTCGCAGCTTCGGAGTCGTAGATGCATGCCACTATATCATACAGCATGTATATAATCTTAAGAGCCGTCCATAAGCTACATAGCTCAAAGCTAGGAGCCACAGCGTTATTAACCCTCGCCCACGGGGTTGGCCCAGGTTTTTCGGGATGCAGAAACGACGGACGCGCACGGGTTGGGGCTCCTCCTGCATTTTGTCCTCCTGAAATTTTTACCGGTCCCCAGGTGGTCCGACGGGTCCGGTCCCTCTCCTTTGAGCTCTGTAGGTTTTTCAAGTCGATTTTGAAACTTCCTCACTGCCCCTCCGGGTCTACGGTGTTTCCGGGATTTTGATTTCGTGCCTGGGTCGGTCCGGGCGACCTCCCATTGAAAGCATGGGAGCTATTTTGATATAAAGCCAAAATGATTGAATACTGACTGCTCGACGTTTTTGGCCCTTTGGATGGGTTTTTTTGATTTAGGTCTGGTCGGGTAAAACAGTATTTTGAAATAACTTTGCCTATGGTTGGGGTGCAACCGGTTTTTTGTTTTTTATTTGGGTTTTGACCTTGGACCTGGTCGGTGGGTGCCTGGTAACCACTGGGGGGGTCTGGGGGAAAGTCTGGTTTGTATAATGTACTTTACGGCCTGTTATGACGGTTGCGTGTATTGTTTTGTGAAATGACTTGAATGTGACTAAAGGTGCTTACTGGATTTGTGCTTTGTGGGGGGGGGTTAAGGGCTACACATTGACTTCAAAAAGTGTTAGATGGGGGAGGAGGTTTTAAATAAAAAAATGTACGTTACCTAATTCATGGATGACCCTTACCCCTCGTTGTCGGGGTTTTCGAGCCGTTTGGGACTGGAAAGTTATTCTGCTATCACCTTCTTTACTAATCTAGCAGCCCATCAATATAAAAAGAAAAATCGGGGAAAAGTCGGACACGTTTTGAATTAGAAGTTGTCAAAGACCGGTCATTGGAATGTGTAAGGCCTGGCGATTAAATGCCAGCATATTTCTGCACTACATAAACAAGATTTATCAAGTCAGACTGCTCTGTCCTGACCGACGTAAACCGACGTAAGGTCTCCGGTATTAAGTGAATCCCTATGGGAAATAAGAATACATCGTTTTTTTGAGACTAGAATATCCGTCCGATTTTTGTCAATGGAATTTACAACTCGATTTGATCTTTCAATATGTTCCACCGCGCCATGCGAACTGAGAGACAACACTCACTGCGTGTGTTGTCCGTTATGGACAAGGTAGCAAAGATTGCACTGAGGGCACATTATGTAGAGACGTTCCATAGGATAGAAGGATTTCGCGCAGTGCCGGAGTGCACCCATGATGGCTCTTCTCACTTATTTGCATCAGGGCAATGGATCTGACCATATGAGGTGGTCGAGCCGCAATCCGGTCGTGCCCCAGGGTGGTGTGTATGGGTGACCTCGCCAGATGGGCCGTTTTCAGTCGCGACCTGGCTGTGCCCCGGGGAGGTATGTATGGGTGACCTCGCCAGTTGAGCCGTTTTCAGTCGCGACCTGGCTTGCCCCGGGAGGTATGTATGGGTGACCTCACCAGATGGGCCGTTTTCAGTCGCGGCCTGGCTGTGCCCCGGGAGGTATGTATGGGTGACCTCGCCAGATGGGCCGTTTTCAGTCGCGACCTGGCTGTGCCCCGGGGAGGTATGTATGGGTGACCTCGCCAGATGGGCCGTTTTCAGTCGCGACCTGGCTTGCCCGGGAGGTATGTATGGGTGACATCGCCAGATGGGCCGTTTTCAGTCGCGACCTGACTGTGCCCCGGGGAGGTATGTATGGGTGACCTTGCCAGTTCAGCCGTTTTCTCGTCAGCATCAGGCGGGTTTGCCTCGGCGACAAACTTTGCCGGACCGTCAGCTATCGAGGCGTAAGTTGGCGTTCCCTGGCGACATCGCCCATTGAAGCCCCATCGATCCGCACCGGCGGTGGGTGAAAGCAGCCTCTTCACATTTTTCGCCACTGTTTGATGTCTGAAAAACTGCCCGTAGGGCTGCTGGGTGCGTTGTACGTAATGGCGTATTCAGAACCTCTGCTGAAAGAAATACGTGAGAATTGTTTCCTATTGTACTCATTTTACTTCATTTAGACCTCATATTTCCATTTTCCAACTGATATTGCATTTGAGGCCTTAGCCGTTTCTGACACAATCTGAGCTGTTCCGTAGTTCTTTATCATCATTGGAGTTCCTTTAATAATTCAAAGGCCTCTTGCGTTGACTTTGGGCTTTCTCATCAGACCAAATTCCAGCATGCGTGCGCTGGCAGCCTAGAACAATACGCGAGGGTACTGGAAGGTACCCTGAGGTACCGCCCACCTATTTTTCCTAGGTCGCCGGAGGGGGCGCCGTAGTGCAGTGGTCAGCGTAGCTGGCTGCCACGCACCCGAACCGGGTTCAAGGCCCGCGGCTTCTCTGAACAAGGAGCAAGGTAGCTCCCGAGAAACCCTTCAACAGGGAAAGAGCTGGCGACGACATATGTCCCTGGCAGGTGGTGTGTCTAAGGCACCAAAAACTATTTACACTACACCGCCAGAGAACCGTTGAAAATCAGAAAACGCCCGCTGACTACATTTGAGAGAATTGATGTGTATGCTGACTGGCACATTTTGTATTGGTTTATAAATTATGTACGTATAGGTTTTCAGAGACTCGCCTATGATTTTAAATCGCAGCAATCTGCGATCATTTCAAACTCAACTGCTTTGGAGACCGATTGGTGAAATAATAATGTTACATCATCGTGATTATATGCCAAGGTCATCTTACGTGAATGTCAAGATCAAGGGCACAGGTCAAGGTTATTCCAGCATGCTCAAGGTCAGTGACTCCAGTGCTTTTGGCCAGGTGACGTCATGCAATATGACGTATATTATTGATATATTTACTTTGTCAAATTATTCTCACTTGTCAACAACAGGTATGAACCCACTTACAGGTGAAGCCGGATAAGTCAGCAAGTCGGATAGGCAGAAATATCAAATGAATACAATGAGCAGACAAAAAGCACAGCCTCCAGTCCACCTGATACTAGAATATAGTTATTCAATCGGGATCCAGACTTTGATTTCGTGAGGGCTAAGAGGCGCAATCCTATCTCACGTTTACCCCGAATAACTTTTTACAATGCGATTACTCTGTTTACTCGGAAATTGGGGGAGGGGCTTGAACCATCTTGTATCCACCACTGCATGTCTCTTATGTTTGTGATATTATCATTATCTTATGATGTCGTAGTTAAGGTCACTCAACGTTAACACGCGAATTAACGGGTGGCGGGCATTCGCCCCTTATCGGGGTTTTCGGAAAAGACATAAAAACGGCGACGCTTAGCGCCCCCGTACTTGGTATACATTTTACATTATCATGTTTAACAACTTTTGTCGAAACTTTGGATCCTGGTCATTTCAGGTCAGATCACCATTAGACGTTAAGTGACTTCGCCTCTAAAAAAAGTTTAAAATAGTATAAGTAAAAATAGGTTTAGTTTTTGGATCTGAAATTCATCCCACATAATGAGCCTACTGGGTACTTCAAAACACATTCCGGGATGTTTCACTTCTATGACCTAAGGACAAGTACGAGCCATGACCTCGCCATGGATATACATGGGACAAATGGCTTAAACTGAGTGAATAACTTAGCATTGGATGGCGGTACAGCGTTTATTTTACGTCACTGGGTTTGCCTTATCATTGCAGTTTTAATGACATGCATTTTACCTAGTCCGACCTTGACCTGACCCCAGGTCAGGTCAAATCCTAGATTTGATCTAGCAAGGATTCCAAGTATCTATATTTGGTTGTTATATATCTGCTAGTTCAGATGTAATGACGAAAACCTTCATTTCAATGTTATCCTTATGGTTACATACCTTGACCTCTAGCGACCTTAAATTTGACAAAAAAATTGTTCAAATGTTTTCGATAGATATTTTGAGGGGCTATCCAACGACGTTTACCGTGTTCTCTATCTAGCGTGGTTCTCGAGATCTTAGAGGGGGCGGGTGCCCACCCCCATCAAAGTAAAGGTAGCTCAGACACCCGCCAATGCACGCGTTAATGAGGGCTTACAGGACAGGTTTAAAGGTTATGGGTCTAGCTCAAATCTTCTTTCCAACTTAACGACGGCTATAGCGCTGATTGTATTGTACATCGTTGAGAATATATCAAATTGCGACGTCATGGTAATGAACTTGAGCTGTCTTGGTCCTGAAATTTCAGAGAATATTGTATTTCACCCATAACCGTAGAAACAAGAGGCAGGGAGGCCATACCACCCTCCCCCTACCCCCAAATATTTGAGATTATAAACCAATAAACCTATGACATTGACTGGAAAGAAATTACTTTAGAGCATATATTCCCCCATGTTTTGGACGTCCCTTTCGATGGGACTCTCTTCCATGGCCTTAGTCCGCTCCCAGTACGTTCGTTATATTTTTCATGCACAATCCCAGCATTTCTCAATAGAACTCCAGCACACACCGGATTTGAACTTTGTTGCCTCGTTTGACCTTGAAGAGTTGACCTGTTATGGGGTCCTCCATCAATTCCTGTGGAGGTCTCCCTGAAAGTTGTGGGGGTAGGGGCAACGGGCCTTGGAGCAGCCATCCCCCTCCCCCTCGCCCTAGTGAAAGCTTTTTAGGAGGTCTCCCCGCCACAGTAAGACCCCTGAAAGTGCAGTCAGTGGGTCACTTCACGTCACATCGAAATCGCTTCTCTTTATCAACCCAAATATTTTTTATGAGAAAGTCCAAAATAAGTGCAGGTGCCTATTGGTGTCTTCAGCTAAAATACAAACAATTTGTTAGCTATGTTGCTTCTTCAAAGCTGTACATGGTGTTATATGTGTCCTGGGGCTTTCAGATTTGCAGCATCTGCTGCAGAAGTGACGTCTTTGAACAGCTCACAACAGGGGCGTGGATTTCTATCTCCATGAGGATGCCCTGGCATCCCTGATGATGTGATGGGCACCCCCACTCCTCTGCTCTCAGCAGAAACCCAATGACTCTGCCGCTGTCTTCCTTGCACCAAAGAGGAGCCTCAGATGGTGGGGCAGATAAAGCCAATAGAGAACAGAGTATGGCTATGAATGTTTGAAAAATGTAATTTTAATGCATATCCTAATTCACGGCTTAAGACTCCATCATTTTCATGGAGAAATGTTCGCTGAGTTTCTCACCGTAAGAATGAACGCGTCTGCACCAATCAGCGTCGACCATCCGCTGGCTGGCGCTTGCCTGCGGGCACAGAGGTTAAAGAGGTCACGCTCGGCGACGCAGACGCCGAGTTCAAGCCTCTGTGGCGAGGGATTGCATAGCGAATTATAAAACTTACATTGGTCGTGTTGAGAATGGTGATGATTGACGAAGGGAGGGGGCAGGTCTAGGATACATTCTGTGCACGTGGCCACGTGTGGGTGGATATATGGGTTCAGTGTTTATGCAGTGTGCAGTGTCGATAGTCTTGGAAAATATGAGTGCATGAAATGAGCATGGTATCTGAATACAACTGGCAGGAAAAATTGTAGGAACCAATTTTGAGTCCTTAGTGTTTTTCGGCATCAAGGTAGAAAAAGCAGGGACTACTTTCAATCGACACACACTTATTGGCAATACAGCACATGGTACATGTGGCATACATGCTATGCTGACATTTCATTCGAATGCACCACTAGAAGTTTAAGATGTTGAGATGATTATTTGAGGCGGAGGGATAAGTAGTTCTGACCATGTAAATAAAGAGGGCCAAAGGGACATCACAGGGGGCAGGGGGCAGTAAACTAATTAGGTATGCATAGTTTAATGCCATGAATATCACTGTATTCCTTTAACATGGGCAATTCCCCTATCACATCCTTTCAATGTCGCCGCTACCCGACCTCCAGGTAGCCAGACACCACTGTGGACGGCCGTCTAACCGTGTTTGTCCAACCTTCTATTTTTAAACCTAAAAATTGGTTTGTATGCCACAATGTTTCACTATTAATCTCCCGGGTGGCGTTCGCGTTCATGGCTACTTATTGTTTAGCATTGTCATTCGATATCAATAGTCGTGACCCATGATGAGGTCAAGACGTTCAACACTTGGCTTTCGGATTATACCTATTTTTGTGGAAGTGAGCCAGGGAGTGACGTTACAAATCGTGTCAAGCATTGAAAATGGTCAATCATTGCAAAGGAAATACTTCTTTGGGTGATTTTGGTTTTCAGGCCCGAATTTCCGTACTGACCGAAACAATACAACGTACTGAAATTTTGGTGCGGGGATAGGAGAGGACACTATTGAACTATTGAACAACTTGAATGAAATTCTTTCGAACGGATGGAGTTTTGAACTGTGCTGTGTTTTGTAGTATGCTCAAAATTTCGTTGTGAAATACTTTTAACACAGCACATATCAGTAGAAACGGTAGCTGAATGGTCTCGAATAGCGATGGGTTGTTGCTCGGACCTTAATGAGTCGTACTATGCATATGTGTGGACTTATATCTCTTCTGGGAGGCCCGGGCGTTCGCAATAAAATATTGAGTTAGTGTTTAAATTCCGTTTAGATTTTATTGTTTACTTCTTTGAGGATTCAAAAGAAGTGTGCAATGACTCATACAAGTATTATAGTATGCTATCGCCTTTTATATGGTGGTCATTTAATTTTTCAAATTTCGGCCACCCCAATGCTTTTCGGGAAATCCACACCCCTGCCACCAGAGTTAGCTAAAAATCGTTTTGGGCCAATCAGAAAATCGAAAAGCATAGGATTTAAAAGGCCAAGTCGTCGTTTTGAAGATACTATTTGCTTTCCACCCCCTATCCCGCCCCTGGCTCACAAATACCTATATGACCAAGGGTACAAATGGGTTTCCTTGTCTTTGCAGCGAGCTGTGTCGCCCTCTATACAGCGGTGCCGGCTGGTGTCAATAGTCGTTCACGAAGTGAGGTATAGAATGCGCTGTAATCCCTGTCCCTAAACGCCTCAGCAGCCCAAACTAGTAGTGGCGGATCCAGGGGGGCAAAAAGGCAACCCCCCAACGAAAGCTCGGGCAAACTATGTTTCCCAAGGATCGACTCTTTTTCCCGACTCATTTTATTTATAGCAACATTTGGTGCTTTAACTCTAACGGAACCAGTTAAGTTCAGTGAAAATATCGGCTTTGATAAAAAGATCTTGTCTATTTTTCGCCTGATTTTTGCTTTAAACCCGTACGAAGTATAGTCATATTTAGCGAGTTGGCGACGTTGTTGACTTGTTTGCCCTCCCAAACCGACCGACTAGACCGCCACTGCAAACTACAACGGAGCTGGTGTGGGGCATCATAACTATAATCGCAATGCAGAAGCACTCCGGACAGGCTCATTCAAAACGACCAAATATTACAGGAAAAGTAACTGCATGCACTCGTGGACCCTCCCCTCCCAATTTAGCGACTGAAATTAGAGCTGTCTTCAGCGTAGATTTGATCATCAAAATACACAACTAGCCACGAAACGTAACCAGTGTCAACAGATAATGCGACTGATTAGCGTAATTAAATCTCGTTGGCTAGACACAAATTGTAGAAAAAACAGAGAGTTAGGCAGGTGAGCGTGGGACGGTGGCTCTGACCGCAGAGGTATATCCAATATACATATTCGTGTATCTACCATGGCCAGACATGCCGCGTATCCAGGAGTTTCAGAACGAGATCGCTGAATTTGGACGCATCCATGACCAAGGGTTGTCCAAGGGCCCAGATTTCCACATTAGGTAAGATAGAGCAGCAAGGAGCATTATCAAGTAAGATGTTATGCCTCCGGCTAAATATTTCGCCGCTTGGTGATATATGTGAAATAATACAGCATACTGTGGTTATTGTTTTTTAGAAGACGTAATGCCAAACACGTAACATGTGTTACAAATTGCAAATCCACTCATTTCTGGAATTTTGAAAATGAGCCCTACATGCCAGTGCTATTAACGCTTTCTTCAGCTGTTTGCCACATGCCGCCTTACTGCTGTCATTATAGATAGCAGAGCTCAAGTTCATCCTACTTCCAATTTTCTCACCCGCCCTGAATCCTAAAATCTACACTACAGTACTTGGTGGTATTTCTTGAGACCAGAAACACAAGTTTGTTTATTTGTTTATTAAACATAATCACCAACAGGCTGATGCCCACTAACAGGTGAAGTCAGGTGTTAAACCTCTCTCACCAAAAACTAACACATACACATAAACATGTCGAAACACCCTAGTGCTAAAAACATACAAATGAGTAAAATGGGTGCTGTAAAAATGAAGTTATTAAAATAGTTTGAGCTCATTCCCTCTTCATATATTTGGTGCACATATACCTTGGTGACCTCACACTCTTGGGTCCCTTATGTACTCCCAACGCGAGCTCTAAAAATGCTATAGGTATCAACAAAAAAATCGGAGTTGATCATGGTCAAAACCTATTAGCAGATTTTGGTATCCGGCCAGAAACCCCGAGGCAACCGTGTTTCACGGCCGCGTGGCTCGGCGAAAAGTCGCGGTTGCGGGTCGAGCGGGGTGGAACATGAAGGCAAAACAGTTCGAAGAGTTTGAGAGGAAATTTTTGAGGAAAATATTGCTTTCGAAACAGAAGATCGTGTTGAACTCTCCTTGCAGCAAGAGACTGGACGCCGAAATGCCGAAGAAGTGAATGGTAATTCAAAGTGCCGCAAGACTGAGAAGTATGGAATTTAGCCCATCAAGAATTTGTGTTGTACCCGCTCGACCCGTTCGGCATGGGTTTGGCTCACCAGCCCAGACTACACTACCGTACTCCAAAACAGACCGGACGTTCCGTTATATGTTGTGGAGTGTTTTGGTATTGAAATTTGTTGAGCGCAGGCCGGTTTGAAAAGATCGAATTAGCAGTCCTAGTGATTTGTTGGCCTGTGTGCTATGCCAGAAACGTGGGAAGAAAATTCAGTTTTGAGTCAATGATTATTCCTAAGTCACGGTTTCTTGCTCCTCTCTTGTTCGCATCTTCATCAACGATCTTCCGGCAGAAATTGAGTCTAGTTGTTCCTTTATGCAGATGATGCCAAATTTTTCGAACAATCAAGCGCCATCTGACGGACTCTTGCTGCAGAGGGACCTGAGCCACCTGCATCAGTGGTCCGTCGGATGGGGTCTAAACTTAACCCGTCAAATGTAAAAACATTACGTTGACCCTCAGGCGGACACCGGTCAGACAACGTACTACATCGGAAACACTCCTGTCGTTGAAGTTAACCAGCCCCAGTCGAGAAATAGCGCTTGCTCTGAGGTCAGACATCGGGAAGCCGCCACGATTAACGCCCTGAGGCATCTGACAACTGAGAGCGGGGGGAGGGGAGGGCCGGAAGGCGGGGCCGGTCACACGGCTGTATCTACCAAGGTATGATAGTGTACACCAGGGGCGTAACCAGGATTTCGCTCAGGGGGATGGCGCCCCGAAAAGGGCCCCTGCGGCAGCGCTAAATGGGTCCCGATGGGTAAAAAGGCCCCTGCTTGTTATAGAATAGAGTGCTGTAGAGGGCTTATGAGGGCTCTATCTGGTATGAAATTTCAAATTTGGCCACAGAGCATAGTGCGGGCGAGCCGCCCTTTGTGCAGCCCATGTCCTCAGGGGGCCCTTCGAGCCCTCAGGGGTGGGGGCGGCTGTCCCTACCCCCCCCCTTGGCTATGCCCCTTGTGTACACCACGTTATAATAGGAAGCATAGGTTTTGGCAGCCGCGCTTTTTAACACGCGCAGTGGAGAGCGGTCTGGTTTCCAAGCGCTGTGAAGAGTCCTAAAATGTCCCCACTCCCATCCTGAGATAAAACAAAGGTTTAAAAACGCCTGTTTGGGTCTGTGTGGGGGCGATAAAAATCTATTTTATAGCCGATTTTCATAGGCCTAGCTCAACGTCTTCAAGGTCAAAAGAGGTCGCAAATGTCAAGTCTGGGCCGTGTTGGACACCTATTCGGAAATACTGTGATTATGTAAAATTACAAACAGGAATAGGCTGGGCACGGACTAAGCCATAGAATGAAGGTCTCTCAAAATGTCTCCCAAAAGTTTTAGGCCAAGGTCATTCAAGGTCACCGACTTATGACGGAACAATATGGCACATTCCCAAAAATTTACGACATAATTGACACTATAGCAGTCTTTGGGCGGGAAATGAGCGATTTGCCTTAAAAGAACTTTGACCTTGGCCTATGGCCTTTAACTTGACATTGAGCAACCTTAACTATGAAGTCATAGCTATGACTTCATATTTGGGTTAAGGTTGCTCAATGGCTAGCCTAGCATACGTCATACTAAGCAATGCCATCTGACTGGCACACTAGTGGCAATGATCTTGAAAATATTTTAATGAAATTCGACATTTGACCTTGACCTTGATCCTCATGTTAATTGACGTTGGCATATCCCGATTAGATGGCGTTAGTGCGTCACCACTCGGCCTACAGTGCAGGCGAACTGGCGCGACCGCGCTATTGCGACGGTCTTAGGATATAGTCTGAATTTGAAAGCCTATACCTAAAGCAATATTGAACGATTTTTTAATTGTTTTATCCGTCGACACGCTCATGAATTGTCTCGAATTTATCCAAGTAGCGTTTTCCGGCCGCAATTGATTCTCCGACCACCTTGGAGAAATAGGTAGGACTCGTCTTAAATCGCTCCTCCCCCTCCACTGTACATGTTAAAGACATTTGTTACATCTATAGATTTCGTGAGATTGAGAGTAATCCCTAGAAAGATCGTCTAGCGATTCCCACAGAGCAAAAATGAGACTCGGTGGAATTCAGAAGCCGTTGACCTTGCGTGTTTTCCTGACGTATAAAAGAGGAATGAGAGGATGAAGCATTATGGACCTTGCAGACGACAGGAAAGCGGGAGGTATGACCGTTATGAAAATCCCCGGATTTTGGTAGGTGCCCTCTTTAGACCATTCCTCATCAGTCGAATCCAGAGGTTTAACGCTGAAATGTCCAGTTCGGAAATTGTGTTGCTTGGCGTACATTTGTCCTTGTAAACAGACTCATGGTTCGGTTTATAGGGAGTTTGCTTTTGCATTATTAGGTGACTGTATAAACAGTTACTCTAAAACCAAATCGAGAGAGGAAAAATAAAATATCAGGATGATTCATGAAACATGGCATATTTCTAAAGCTGTAAAAGCAACAGCACTTGCAAACATTTTAAGTGATTTCTGACAAAACCCACGGTTCCGGCGTAACGTTTCAGTTTTTCCTTTCTATTTCTCACCTTAACTTCATCTGTCTTTTGCGTTATCATAAGTGAATCCAGGATTACCGATCGGGGATGGGGGGCACTTGTTCGGGAGGGCACCTTTCGAACGAGGGGGGCATCACTTTTTATCGGCAAAACCTATCAGGTGGGCGCTAAATCCTTTCGCAGGGATGCTGCTACTCGTATCCTGGGAGGGGAGGGATGGGGAACAGAATCTCAAGAGGCGCAATCAGCCTTTCAGGGGGCGCTGTGGGCGCGTTATATTCTACTATATCCCAATGCGTGAACAGTTTCCGTGAGCCTTATTTGTGCACTGACCCGGGAACGGACTTAATGAAATTTGTAAACGGGATGTTTCTATTCATCTGGTTCATTAGATTGAAAACCTTGTCTACGTCTGACTTTGCCATGATAACTCATAGCTCAATAGTTTTCGCCACGTAGATCTGACCCTTGGAAGCTTCATTTCTGTTACGAGTAGTTACTTAATCAAAAGGCATACAGTTCCCATTTACATCGCGCAACCTGTCGTTATCATGCCGCAGCACACTGTACTCGCAGAGCCAGCGGTCGCAGAAGCAGTAGCTGAGGCCACCCGAACTCGAGCAGCGCCTGCACTTGGCGCCACCGTGCGAATACGGCGCAGCTCCCTGGGGACCATCACTAGGACCCAGTTGTGTGCCAACTGGCTGTGTGACCCTGGGTGCTCCGCAGCCCCCGTCACTACAAGAAAGGTCACTGACAGAGGAGGAGGCCCGCTGACCGGTCACCCGGTCTCACTCACTCTCAGCTTCAAGGTGACGCGTGTGCGTGAGAGCTGTGAGGGACGCTGGAGAAAGCTGAAGCTGCCTTGACAACTGGCACACTACCAGAGGTACACTGCACCAAAACACCACGCCAAGTGCCCATAATGACACGATTGCACCGCAGAGACTGGACTGGCAATTAAAGTTGTTTAACATGGTTCTCTATACAGACACCATCAGTACCATCGCTATACTCAGCATGCATTAAAGCAAAAATCGCTCCAAGCAAAAACTATGCAGTGCGTGAATGTTGTTCGCGAGCGCTGCCGTTTGGTCACGTGACCTCCAGCTGGCTGCCGCAGGTCACCACTGGTCAGGTTTTTACCACAAGGAGGAGATAGAGAGGGGCTCATCAGTGCCAAAACAATGATGCTGGCCTCTCAAAATCGATCGTCGCACGATCGGGCTAGCAGAACCTTCAATCACTATTGTTAATCATTCAATGGGATTATCGTGGGTGCGAGTGTATTGTGCAGATATCTGCTATCAGTTTGTCGTAGATGAGCTATTTTAGGCCACGCTGTCGGGGCACGCTTGGAATGGAATGTCACGATTTGTATTAACCAAAAAACTCATGGTATGAAACAACAAATATGTTTCTTTTGTCATGAATGCTCTTAGCCGTTTCTTTTTATTGACATGTTACTCAACTTTCATTCGTGATTACTTTTCAGTGACGAGCTTTTGCTACATCTCCATAAAATACTGCGAATGGTGGCTTCTATCCTTAAAGAAGGTAGATCCTCCATTAAGCGGAGGGGTTCGTGGCCCAGCGGAACTCACGACTCGTGACCGGGCGGAACTCACGACTCGGCTATAATCTAGTGAGCCGTTACGGCGAGGCACGTCGTAGGTCGAGTCACGCTTCCTGCGGACAGCAGCCTCTCCCCCGTGCACCGGCCTTGCGATCCCGGGAGGTACCGTACCCACCACAAGGTTATCCCAGCCGTGCCTTGGCGAGCAGCAGGCTTCGGACGCTCTCAGTGTGAACGCTGGATGACCGCGCTCAATTACCAGCGGCGAGGGAGCTTATCGAGTGTCAGACCGCAGCTTGACGGATGGCGGCGGGGCGCACTACACGTACGCGGAATGGAATGCCCAGGGCTGCGGGGATGCTCCTGCACAGGTACACTGCACATATGTAGGAACAGGCCCTGCCATCGTGGGGTCGGTGCGAACCGTTGATGTCTCAAATGAGCTCTATAATGAGCTTCCCATATGGAAATGCGGCTCTTGTTTTGCAGTAGGATATAGAAGTGTGGATAGCTGGCGTTTAAGTGTTATTACTTTCAGCTGTGAGGAAGATGTCGGCAGTTTTTTTTAGCCACAGTCATTATGCGTTGATAGTGGTCCGTGATCTTACTGCAGTTGCATTCCACAGCACTTTCATTGCGAGGTATTGAATCACCACCATTGCGCTCTTCAAGGTAAGGCTATCAACAAACTGGTTTTGTAGGCTGGTCTGCGGTTTGGACGTTATGGAAGAGAACACTATTGTAAATATTCGTGCAAGGAGCTCAGATCCGGACTGGTCTTTCTGATCTCAGATCTGTTATATATGGTAAATTTTCAAACCATGTGGCCAACCACCAAAACATGACGATTTGATACTTCTTGAGAAATGACTGAGTTTGTTACGTACGACTGAAGCAGATCTTTGTCTGCAGCCCAGATCTATTCCTGAAGGCTTTAGGGGGATTTTAATATCATCCCTCCTTGCAGGGGTGGACGCAGACCCCAGTTTTGGGGGCCAAACCCATGTCTGCTTCTCCTCCTGGGGGGAACGAAGATTTTTTGCTCTACGGACCTAGTGTAAACACCTTTTTCAGCGCTCGACAGACCTAGTATAAGCTACCTCTCCAAGTACATGATCGCTCTCGAGGGGGGAGCGAATATGTTTTTGCTCTACAGACCTAGTGTAAACACATTTTTTTCAAACATTTCTCCGGCGTTTTGGGAGGCAAAATATAGTTTGGGGGCAGCACTTGGGGGTGCCATGATCGGAATCCTTCCCCCCTTGCGTCCGCCAATGCCTCCTTGCGACTTGTCCGCTGCGGCTCACTTCCTGTAAAGCGGCACTCGACATCACAACCTGCTACCTCAGCTTCGCGTAGCTGTAACCGGGAGTTACTGAGCTACTGCCTCCTCAACTACGACGCTGTCATCAACCACTAGCTCTGTAGCTACTCTTTAAAGTGGGAACAGGATGTCCATACAGGTACCGATTTTGATGGGGTGTATTTTGCTTGTCTAAGCATGGGTGGGGAAAAACGGAATTTTGCCAATGTAACAAGCAGACAAAGGCATGAGAGGTTTTCTAGGATCAAACACAAAACTGTTTCCAGCATACTAATTCAAGTTTGGACATCACACCAGCCTTTAATTTCAATGCAACTGCACATACCAATGAGTTTTACAAGTTCAGCAGATGAAACCATCTTCCCGGCTTCGCTGGTTCATTTCTATTACCATCAGACTGCTGTATGTACATATGTATGTACCTGTGTGATTTATGCACATATGCATGTACCTAGGTGGGAGAAGCACGGGGAGTGACCTCCACCCGTGACCTGCGGCAAGTGCCGCTCTCCACCCGTGGTGCCCGCGTGAGGCAAGCTGCAGACTGTAGCACGGGGCGTACCCACCATCCCGGCACGACTGCGGCGTGCACTCAAGACAGAGCACAGGAGAAGGGGGCAATTTACGCACTGCTCTCATTGAAGTGAGCTTCGGAAAGGCAGCTCTATATAAGGCGAGGGGCAGGGAGGCGGGTGACGGTATTCACTGCGCAGACAGCCGCCATGAAACTGGTAGGTGGAGGGGGAGCGCCAAGGCGTTGCGTTGTTGTTTGCCGGATACATGCAGTGTTGATAAGATGGAAAACACGTCAAGGGTTGAATGAATCATCGAATTGGGTGAAAGTGCAGTAAACAGGACTGCTTAATGAGGTATATTATAAACGCAACTCATGCAATGCTGCCGGTTTCGTGTTATCGCTTCTTATGCGTATCGTGTTTGAAACATGTTGCGCCACTTCCATCTTTATAAATCATTTTAATCAACTCAGATATTTTATTAATGAACGAAATTCACGTAAAGCCTGTGCTGCATTTCTGTAAATGTCAAGGGAAATGGCTGAGAAGCCGGTACTGGTCGTTGAAATTAGGTACTCATACATACGGTTCGTCAAGTTAACCCTCGCCCCACGGGGGCCATCGATGCCCCTAAGGTTTTTCCGGGATAGCAAAAAAAAACGAAGAGGCGCAGCACCGCGGTTGAGGGCTCTACCTCTTACTGCATCATTTTCCCACCATCCCTTAAATTTTTACCCCGAGTCACCCAAGGTCAGGTCACCAGACGAGGTCAACCAAGGTCACCTCACTTCAACTTTAGAGCTCTGTAAGAGCTACATTCGAAGTCAATCGATTTGAAACTTCCTACACTTTATGGCCCCTCCAGGGTCTACAAGGTGTATATCCGGCATTTTTCAATTTCGTGCCCTGAGGTCAGGTCACGAGGCGACCTCTCCCATTGGAAAAGCATGGGGAAAAGCTGTCTTATGATCTAAAAGTCACAAAAGCGATTGAAAATGGTCAGCTTGATCAGAAAAGCGTTCTTGGACACCCTTTCATGGATTCCAGGGCCATATTTGCCATTTGACCTCTCCAAGGTCATCCAAGGCCACCAGGGGTCAAAAACAGTATTTTGACAATAACTTTTGGCCTGTATAAGCTAGAGCGCTGACACAAACACCATCGTGTTTGTCTCGTCTTTGGCTTTCATTTGATTTACGGCAAGGTCACTTTCTGACCTTTCGTGACCTCAGGTCATCTTAGGTCACGAGGTGACCTCTGGAGGTCAAACCACTGGCGGGAGGTCTTTACGTTCCACATAACGGAAAAAGTACTGACAATTTCCTATCAAATGTACTTTACCAGGCCTCAATAGCTGTAATGGCAAAAGCGTTAAGCCCAGTTTGCTTAAGCATTGCATACTTGAGTGAAAATAGCCGATCTTGACCTAATTTGACCTCTGGAGGTCAAACCATTCACCTGAGCACTAAAACATCTGAAGTAATTTCTTACTGAATTCACGCGATCTTTCTATTGCACTTTGCAGATTTGCGCTAACGCCCACATTTTCGGAGTTAGAGGGAGCCATCGATGCCCCCCGTTGGGGCAAAGGTGGCGCTGGACCCTCGGTGGGGCGCGGGTTAAGTCTACAGAATCAACAACTTTTGACTAGATTAGCGTAATACATACAGCAAAAGAACAAACATTTAGCATATACCAATAATGAAATACGCGGCACTAAATTTGCGTACCGTATACGGCCATTTTTGTACAATCTGTTGGGTGAGATCTCATGAAAAATGTGATCTCTTCAGATAAATCAAAAGAAAATCATGAAAACCCAGTAGTAGCACCGCAATGATTCACTTCCCACATTTTTTTACCTTGACTTTGAAACTGCTTATCACCGTTTGGAAACTTGATGATCAAATTCCCCAAAAATAATCAGGGGAGAGCCAGAACCTACCCATTCTAGTCCGATTCTATATTTCTGCTTGCCACACAGCACGCATAAGTGGCATCTTAGAGCGGGTTTCTTCATAAGAGATACAACTGCAAGTGCAATTGCATACAACAAACCATGCGCCAGAGCATGTATCAAATCAATCCTCACCATACATTTTACAGCGCATCAAGTGCGATCTGCTTCTGTGCATACGTCACTTACTGGCAGGGGCCAAAAAAGTGTTCAGTGTGTCACCATTGAAAATGTCAAACCATAAATGTGTCATCAGCCCAGGCTGCAAAATGTAGCACGTTGTGCGTTAGTAGGATACCAATGGATACTCCTGGACCATCGCAGTTGTTGAAAAGCATTGGGAACTCAAATTAAAGGTGCCAATGTTGGTGATTTGTTCCGTTATTGGTCTAGAGGAAACATTTCGCCTAAGTTTTGTCACCTTGCCCACCTTGAGTTGTCACCATTTAGAATGTCAAAATAGTAGGTTTTTCGATCCCTGATTACTGGAATATGCAGGAATGCATTCTGTTTTACTTCACCAAAACCCTTGAGGTTAAGTGTCTTACAGCACTTTCATTCATTCATTCTGTTTTACTCGAGTTCTGACTTGTGTTTGTCGTGTTTACCACGGTGCCGGTTTCACAGTTTTCGTTTGTCGTATTTACCAGGTGCGCCGGTTTCACAGTTTGTGTTTGTCGTTGTGGTGGGGCTGGCCGCCTCGGCGCCGCAGAGCCTGTCTGCCTCCACGGTGATCCCCATCCTCGAGTTCCAGAACGACAACACTGGAGACGGCAGCTACAACTACCGGTGAGACAATCTCCCAACCTCGGCACGGCTCCGGTGTGACGTCACAACCTCAGCCGAGCAGGAGCGGCCATGTGTTAGCTACTGAAAATGTATGCATGATGTAATGATAGCGCACCAAGGGTTTTGTTCGGAAAAATTAACGAAATCACGTAGTTTTGTTGGTGTTCCATGGGTACTTTGTAGGCAGAAGAGAGAAGAACACCCGCTTGCTACTTCCAACTTAATCTAAGTTCGGCTTAGCGGATTGCATGCTCAAGCCTAATAGGGTAAAGTTGCTGGGCCTTCGTTCCTTCCATGTTGCGGGGAATCACATTTCTAATAGTCGTATTTGTTAAGCAACACAGTGGCTCATAGGGGGTGAGGTAATGAGGTGAGTAGCCAGCTCGCTTCCCGCGCGGCCGACTCGGGTTCAAGCCCCGGGGGATTCCCTGAACAAGGATCAATCTAGCTCCCGAGAATCCCTTCCAACAGGGAAGCAGTTGGCATCGCCACACAGTCCTGGCAGTTGATGCATCAATTAGCCCTGAATATTACTCCTGCTACAGTAGCTCATAATGTCTGCTGAAAACATTTTTCATGAGTCTGAAGTATTTTTCCTTGTTTATTACCGAAGCAGAACCCTCTTCAGGTCGTCTGCAGTGGGACGTGAGTGAGCCCGAAACTGTGAGACAGCCGGAGCTTGCCATTGAATCAACAACCTGCCTTACCAGAGTCTCAGGAAGAATATATGAAATGGGGAGTGAGTCCAAGAGACAGTTTCCTTACATGGTGCTTAATCTGGGAATGGCTGTGTTCCTCCATGTACAGATTTGCGTTTTCCCCATGTGCTGTCTTCTTCTATCATCAAAGTACATAGCTTGAAGTAGAAAGAGAGAACTGGAGAGGTGAGGAAATATATATTGCACCTTCATTTTCTCGAAGGTGCACTACTTCGTATTCACACCGTTGGACGTTGAGTGACATATTTTGGAAACGTCCGGAACTTGCGAATGGCTGCTACAATGAGTGAAACTATCCGCAGGTTCCGAACAGGAAACGAGATTGATCGTGAGGAGCAGGGATCGTTGAAGGAGGTTGTGGTCCAAGGTGACGAGGGACGCGATGAGGTACGAAAGGTTCCTGTTGTTCGGGGTATCATCCGCTACCCCAAGGAAGACGGCACCTTTTACGAACTCAGGTGAGCCAGCAGGCGATTGAATGGTAAGGATTGGAGTGAATAACCTTTTTTCACGAAAATACTTTTTTATTGCACAATTCAGGTTTGATTTTCTAGATGAGTCTGGATATTCAAAAACACAACACCACGCATTCATTCGCAAATATCTGGTTACAAATAGCTAGACTTACTTTTCGTACGGAATCAGTGGTGGCTTCGGCACAAATTCGCTGTATCCAGGAGTGGAATCTGTCTGTGCCCGTCGGGCAGTAGTCGGGGGTGAACCTTGAGCGTCGACCTCTCGCTCTGCGGTTCACGATATTTCACCGTTTGGTCGAGGCTGGTGAAGTGTCTTCCTTTGCCTCGGGCCCGGCGGAGTACCAGCGAGGACAGAACACGCAACCCGCGCCCGTCGGCGGGTGATTTGGGCGAGGTCAAGAGCACGCTGCCACTGTGTCTTGCAGTATGAGCCAGGGCCATTTCTTCTGACTAGTCAGCTCAAACGAGATTGCCAATTAAAAGCCAGAGTTAAATGCCTTAGAACCCACATCAAGCCATCTTTCAACCGTTTCGCTAGGAGGGACTGAAAAGACAGCCGAGAAGGCCAGCCAGGCACTTGGTATGTATGATGGAGGTCAGTGCGTTCAAGGTGGCGTCGCAGTCGCACGCGGTGCCGTTATACGGGATTATGCTGGCGTTCCGACTGAAAGCGAGAGTGTCCCGGTGCAGCCGTACTTTTACTGCCGCCTGCCGCGTCGGCATGCCACAAAGTCTGGAATTTTAGTCAGCACTCATAATCTCACTGCGTAATTGAGAGAGAGCAGCGTTTGTGCTATTCAGGTAAATTGCATCAGACGCACTCGGTGACACAGCATCGCCATTACAGACGGTGTGTCCCGAAAACCCCAAACGTTATATATTGTGTTGCTTTCACCACACCTTCAATAGACGAATGTTAATATTTTACAGCACGCACAGAATTGTCTTTGAAAAAATTCAAAAGTGAAGGAAAATGAGTTAAAGGGAATGTGGCACCTTGGTCGAATCCTAGAATTTAGTGAAATTAGGCGTACTTTTAGCCAAAAATAATGAAACCACTCATGGTTTCTCTGAAAAATGTACAATAAGCTCAATAGTTTGTTTTTAAAAATACTCCTCTAGGAAAATAAATATCTGCCTGTGGGTGATGTCATGATCTGGCAACCACTACCATACTTGAAACACTTCAAGGGCTTCGATTGGCTGATGCTCATCGTGACGTCAGCATATGTCGTCACCCCAGCAGCTCACAACAATAGCCGCCCGGCGAGGGGCTGATGAGGGGGCTGGGGTCAGGTAAGTTTTAGCTTTTTTCTACCGAAATATCGAGTTCCAAGACAGATGAAATATGGAGTACCGGGTTTTCCGATTTGCTTTACAACTTGGCTATGTCAGTTAAAATCACGTTATGAGGGTGCCACATTCCCTTTAAATGCAACTTTTATTTAATCAAGCAAAATTCTATTGTTTTAAGGATTTACAAAATTATATTTCGCTGGTTTTTTATCTGAAAAAACTATCAAAATTCACAAGATGTCTCCCTCGCCGTTTGACAATCATACTTTTGGCTCAGAATTGGCCAGTCAAATACTGTTATTCCCAACTTAGTCTAAATAATTTGTGGGGCTTATCGACGCACCAACTGCCAGGGTCATATGGCGTCGCCAACTCTTTCCTGCTGGAAGGGTTTCTGGGAGCCAGCTTGCTCCTTGCTCAGGGAAGCCGCCGGGCCTTGAACCCGGGTCGGCTGCGTGGGCCAGCTACGCTGACCACTCCACTACCGCCCCCCCCAACTTAGTCTGGTCTCGCTGGCACTGTAACCTGCAAATTGTCTGCCAAACATAACAGGTACAATAGTGTCACTGCCGATACTTCTAGTTATCAGTTCGGCAGTGCTAAATGTCGCACTGACTACTAGTAGTGTAGCGGCAGTGATAATTGTCGCGGAGGCCAACGTGTACTGATTCTGTCACTTCCTCGACTGTATGCAGTTCCTGCCACCTCCCACTGCGTGTGATAAATCAGATGCCTTTTTCCTCTCTCTCTCTCTCTCTCTCTCTCTCTCTCTCTCTCTCTCTCTCTCTCTCTCTCTCTCTCTCTCTCTCTCTCTCTCTCTCTCTCTCTCTCTCTCTCTCTCTCTCTCTCTCTCTCTCTCTCTCTCTCTCTCTCTCTCTCTCTCTCTCTCTCTCTCTCTCTCTCTCTCTCTCTCTCTCTCTCTCTCTCTCTCTCTCTCTCTCTCTCTCTCTCTCTCTCTCTCTCTCTCTCTCTCTCTCTCTCTCTCTCTCTCTCTCTCTCTCTCTCTCTCTCTCTCTCTCTCTCTCTCTCTCTCTCTCTCTCTCTCTCTCTCTCTCTCTCTCTCTCTCTCTCTCTCTCTCTCTCTCTCTCTCTCTCTCTCTCTCTCTCTCTCTCTCTCTCTCTCTCTCTCTCTCTCTCTCTCTCTCTCTCTCTCTCTCTCTCTCTCTCTCTCTCTCTCTCTCTCTCTCTCTCTCTCTCTCTCTCTCTCTCTCTCTCTCTCTCTCTCTCTCTCTCTCTCTCTCTCTCTCTCTCTCTCTCTCTCTCTCTCTCTCTCTCTCTCTCTCTCTCTCTCTCTCTCTCTCTCTCTCTCTCTCTCTCTCTCTCTCTCTCTCTCTCTCTCTCTCTCTCTCTCTCTCTCTCTCTCTCTCTCTCTCTCTCTCTCTCTCTCTCTCTCTCTCTCTCTCTCTCTCTCTCTCTCTCTCTCTCTCTCTCTCTCTCTCTCTCTCTCTCTCTCTCTCTCTCTCTCTCTCTCTCTCTCTCTCTCTCTCTCTCTCTCTCTCTCTCTCTCTCTCTCTCTCTCTCTCTCTCTCTCTCTCTCTCTCTCTCTCTCTCTAAAAATTAAAGATAAGAAACACAACTATGCTCATCTCTCTTAACTAATTTATCCGTAAACAATGGGGTACCCGTTTGCACGGCTTGTCCACATTTCTAGCATTCCAGACCGTTACTCCAGGATTTCTGACGAGAAACTAATGCCTTCTGAAAAGGGGGTGGTATACGTGTCAGAGCGTAGTGTCGTGACGTCACTGAGTGACTGGCACCTCTCATCATCGAAAAAGCGGTGACAGTGCACTCAGCAAACCTGTATGGCTCACGTATAAAAACATGAAGGCCTTGTAGACGAAACGATGATAGGGAGTCTCCTAGCCATGATTCGGTCTTAAAAAGTATCACAAAAACCTGGTGGTAATAACCTAGAAGACTTGTCCACGTGAGATGCGAGTAAATGGAACTGGAATTAGATTCTCGTGCCGTGAGCTGTGTGTGACCCTATTTTTACGTTCTGCTGGTCATGTCTTTCCTTTCGTGTCACTTGCAATGATAGCTGAAGGCAGCGTGTTGACAATGCTGTTTCACACGTCACCAAGCTCGGTCGGCCTGTTTGAGTGACGTTCCTATTGCCATTTTCAGTTACGTGGCCGATGAGCTGGGCTTCAGACCTGTCAGCGCTGAGATTCCGTCTGCCCCACTGCCGTGAAGCGAGTGCAGCAACTTCGGCGGCGTCGTCGCGACCCGGCGATCGCACCTACAAAAACTTCCCAGCCCTGGAACGCGGAGCGACATCACTGAGCCCACATATATCGGTCCAACCGAATGGCAACAATTCCAGGGGCGGATCTTTATGAGCCAAGTGGGTTTTACCTGTGGGAATCCGGCTAAAATTGTGAATAAAATAGTGCTTCATAATAAAATTGGTAGAAATCGACCAAGAATGATTTGAAATTGGTCACTTTGTGGGGGACAATGGCATGATTAGACTCACACACTTCCCCCAGCTTGGATCTGCCCCTTTGATGACTACATGGGAATATCATTGACTATATCAAGTTGAAGTGTCTTTGCTGACAATTAAACATCGCCGGAGGAGTCAGGCACGTAATGCGTCTTCAGTGATTAAAAACAGCCATGTTTCACTTTGGATTTTGTCAGTTCCCAAAGCCTCAGAGAACACTTCACCGGTGTCAAGATTTCTCTGGCTGGGGCGGCGTGCTAATTCCGTCACTCTAGTCTTTGTTGCTGTCCAAACGCGTGTATACTAATGTTACATACATTATGATGTGCATATGTGTTCTCCATGCCTCTGGAAGGTCCACATGCATGAATATTGTCCTATGTGTTACTACTAGTGCGTACGTTTTGTGTTGTTCTCAAGTTATGCCATCTTTGGTTTGTGGTTGCTGATATGGTGCATTGTTGAGTAAGGCTTGGATAATAAACTGAGGCGGAGCTTATTGAGAAGAGATGAATTAGCATGGTGCTGGAAGTAGAGGAATCATTCTGCATTTTGAATCCAAAATGGTGCTGGAAATAGACGAATTACCATGCAGCTTGAATTCAAACTGCACCTGCAATCACTTATCATATTGACACGGTCCGGCCGTAAGCTGGTCTGCTGGGACTACTAGGGGATTAAATTGTCTGCAAGCTCCCTGCCAGGCCGCTTGTTTATGACAGAACTTTTGCTTTCATTTTATGCTTTATAGGGTACCTTTATAGTCTGCAATCCGGAAAGGTATAATTGTATCTATGCTTGTTACATTAAAATCCCATTACTTGATGCAGCATCATTGCACTGCGTCAGTGCGACCGTGCTAAGGCATGACTACTCATTCACGCCGTGTGTGGTGCAGGTGTCATATCGGTTCCACGTCTGATTAAAGCCATGCCCACTATGAAAAGGACAGGGTTTTGTTGCCCGTCGCATACTGAAATAGGCTGAGGCTTAAGTCCACTCATCCAAGGCTGGAGATCTCTTCTCGACCCAGTGTGGTCCTGGATGGGTTAACGCTGGTACAGCACACAGCAATACAAGCCCTATACAAAGTCTATGAGAGACTCAAAATTCAGGGGGTTCTGACCCCCCCCCTTGGATCTCTACCCACGCACTCATCTACGATGCGCTACGCATGCATGTTCTCTTGATATCGCCAAAAATAGGCACATAGGTTGCTTCAAAATACTAAATTACCTAAACATTGGTATTTGTACTGTTTCCGTTGCCGTAGCTTTAGTTTTTATTAACGAACTATATTGTTTCATTCTTTGAATAAGTTCCTTTCCTCACAGTTCAGGGGAATTGACCGCTCAATATGATAATTCAGCAAGCTCACTGAAGCTTTCAAGAAGCAGCATTGCTCATGTTTCTATGGCAGAACCTGGCTATGACTTGGATATTCAACCCAGCACCTGCGCCAGCTCAGAATTTCTTAAAACGAATCGCAGACCAGCCTTTCCTGTGCTTGAAGAGCAACCGGCATTGCTTCGAAGGACTCCTCAATACCCAATCCTGAACACTGTGCTATAGATACAGAACAAAATCACAAATTTGCTCGCAAGCTATTCTTCGCGAAACTGAAAGGTTGAGGGACTATGTCCATAACCACTTTCTCACCCCGAGATCTTAAAACGTAGCCTTTTGATGAGTTCGGACAGTCAGCCTCAAATGAACCCAAAAATGTCAAATTGCTGATAGCCAAGGGCGTTGCAAAGGATTTTAACCGGAGGTTGGGGGTGAGACTACGATCTGGCGTTGATAAAGGCTGGGTGTAAAACACGAAGCCCGAACTTAACCATCGGAGGGTGGGGGGTGTTTGATCACGGCTCCTCGAGTTTTTTTCGGCGGCACCAAAAATTTGCGGCGTGAGGCGCCGCCGTACTTCGATATCCTTATCCTTGGTCAATTCTGTAACTTTTCCCAAAATTTCAGGGTTGGGTCATCTCAGGTCAGGTCACCAGTGCAGGTCAAATGACCTTACCTCCAACAAATTGTAAGATAGTGGAAATAATAAAACGGTAAATATATCCAATTGAAACTCATATCACATAATGGCCCAGCACGTATTAACAAAAAACATTCCGAGATTTTTCATATCAATGACCTTGGCTCAGGTACGCATCATGGCCTTTCCATCGGAAATGGATGCTGAAAACGGAAATTTGGAAAAAATGACTCTTTGCCTGTAGATACAGCTTAAAATGCCTTCTTATGTTGCAAATCGTGGTATCCTAAGCCACTCTCCAGGTTTATGTTGCAAGTTTGGACCTGTCATCTCTGAGAGGTCATTTGGGACTACTGAATCAGGTTTTCCGACTTGGGTCAATACCTTCGCAGGAAATGACAATAATGCTTTCATTTTGATACAATTATTATTATTTCGATACTATTATTGACTATACTAGGTCGGATGGTTACCTTGCCCTGACCTCGGGTTACGTCATTTTTATGTTTTGAACTATCATACCCATAATAACCATATCTAAATTATAATCACAGTAACTTGATAAAAAAGTGATTGATGAAGTTGCTTCATGAATTTTTATGAGCTAGTCACCAGTGTTTGCGCTTTTTCGCTATCCCTGATATAGGAGCCGAGATCAAGGGGTTGTTTGAACCCCCCACCAGAGTGAAGGTGGCTCGGGGACCCACTGGGGCGGGCGGTAAGAGCTGTTTAACAGAACGCTTATTAAGGCAGTCCAACAAAATTAAACATGAGAACATTTGTGTAGGTACGCGTTGGCAAGAGAGAAAAAAAGGCAAGAACCTAGCTTGAGTCTTACAATTTTTTGGGACATCCACCCCGGCTCACGAGCTGCTTTGGAGGCGTCACCCCTGCTTTCCGCGCCCAGGCTTCCCATGCGCCCAATCAAGTGTTGCTCTCCGAATGTTGTATTCTTAATCTTAGTAGAATTTATCACTTCATCGCAGCATAAGTGTTTTTGGGTTTTTAATAAATCTGCCGATCACTTGGGATCTATCCAGCGGGGAATGCTGGCTTCTTTCTTAAGTACACCACTTCTGAATTATGCCCAGAAAATTGGTAACAGCCTATCCGTCTTATACCCAAATCATTCTAATAAACATGACAGGGCCAGCTTCCATTTTTTTCGTTTTAATTGAAGACACTCTGGCCAGGTGTCGATCCACTTCCTGCTGGGTTTCCAAGCTCATGGAAGGTTAACGACGTCGCTCTTGTTATTTGTTCAGGTACATTTTCTTTTTACACAAAGTAAAATTTAAGAAGCACAAGAAGCAGCTGCTCCTTCAACCACATGAGCTATGTGATGGACTTTTTAACAATTACTCCCGCCCTCTCACTCCACACTAAACCACGTCTTGGGACGCTGCTGTGCTGGAAAGGATACCTTTATTACCACCATCAGAGGCGTATGCAGGAGAAAGGGCCAACAGGAAAATAGCTAAGGTGAGCAGTGTTGACTTCACAGGCTTGTGTAATTATGTGCAGCGTATGTCGGAGCAAAGGGGATATGATGGCCCCCTTGCCACGCCATTGCTGGTCATGAAATGGCTCGTTTATCAAGTCTGCCCATCAAGCCATTCAGGGAACAAAGCAAGGGGTCAGGTTAGTGAACCTCTGGTCGTTAGACCTTCGGCCCATCCTCTCCTTTCTTTATTGTATAGAACAAGCGCGACCTTGGAGATTCTAGCCTTGACACCACCGTCGGTAATTATTTGGGCTTTGGGGAGTACCAGAGATCGTCATCATGTGGCGCCGGCACACAATCTCCTTCAGGGCAGCTGGATACACCCGAGTTGGTAACGTGAGGCTCCAGAACTCCAGGACTTGACAGTGTACGTAGGAGGCTCCAGAACTGAACCCTCGCCCCACCGGGGGCCATCGATGGCCCTCTAAGGTTTCTTTCGGGATAGCAGGAAAACGACGAGATGCAGCACCGCTGTTGAGGGCTCTATCTCTTACCACATCATTTTCCCACTATCCCTGTAATTTTTTTACCCCAGGTCACCTAAGGTCAGGTCACCAGACGAGGTCAACCAAAATCACCTCTCTTCAACTTTTGAGCTCTATAAGAGCTACATTTTTACTCCATCAGTTTGACACTTCCTACACTTTATGACCTCTCCAGGGTCTACAAGGTGTATATCAGGGATTTTTCGATTTCATGACCTGATGTCAGGTCACGAGGTGACATCTCCAATTGAAAAAGCATGGGGAAAAGCTGTCTTATGATCTAAAAGTCACGAAAATTATTGCAAATGCTCAGCTTGCTCAGAAAAGCGTTCTTGGACACACTTTCACGGATCGCAGGGACCATCTCTGACCATTGACCTCTCCGAGGTCATCCAAGTTCACCAGGGGTCAAAACAGTATTTTGACGATAACTTTTGACCTAATTAAGCTAGAGCACTGAATCAAACATCATCGTGTATGTCTCGTCACTGGTTTTCGTTTCATATGTGGCAAGCTCACTTGTTGACCTTTCGTGACTTCAGGTTATATTAGGTCACGAAGTGACCTCTGGAGGCCAAATAACTGGCGGAAGGTCATTACGTTCCACGTAGCGGAAAAAGGTCTGGGCTTTTCCTATGAAATATACTTTATCAGATCTCAATAGCTCTAATAGCATAAAATTTATGCCCAGTTTGCTTAAGCATTTCATATTTTAGTGAAAATGGCCTATCGTGCCCTAACTTGACCTCTGGAGGACAAACCATTGACCTGGACGCTTAAACATACGAAATAATTTCTTACTGAATTCACGCGAGCTTTCTAATACACTTTGTAGATTTGCGCTACCCCTTATATGTTCGGAGTTAGAGGGGGCCATCGATGGCCCCCGGTGGGGCGAAGGTGGCGCCGGACCCCCGGTGGGGCTCGGGTTAATGTTAGCTACATATTTACACGTCTATGTTATTTTTTCGTTATTTTTTGTTCTTTTTTGACACCTAATTTGGCTGCCAGGGTAATCTTCACCCTTCGTTTTGCTCCAGGGGTCTGTACATAGTCCGCCTCCTTATCACCTGTTTAATTCCGGTTAAATAAAAGGAGACCATTAATGTGTTGCCGGAAGTATGGGCCGATAGCGGCAATGAGCATAAACCCCGGCTTTCAGGCCGGGGTAAGCAGTTACCCTGAGTAGGAGATAAAAGATTCACAAGCTCCCCAGGTTCTAGCCTTGGGACAACACCGCCGGCTTTAGAGATAAGCTGCGGACAGCTCTGATTTGATGCCCGGACAATGTCAAATTACGCAATGTTGTACCCACTGTTTCGTTTCGAGCCCACTGAACCGTCAGAGAGTGTATTGCGCCGGTCAGATACCGGGCCAGAGCTGTCTCAGTTCTAATGGCTACGGCCGCTCTCCCAGACCATAGCGCAACAGTGCATGTGGTTAATGAGCGATGGACGCAACCGCGCTGCTTCGGACTACAGTTCTGCTCATCAAACCGAGGCCACCGACCATGACGTGGGCAGATGGGGATGGCCGTTACCCCATCCCCCGAGTCTGCCAGAATAGAGGATGTGGGGTAGGGTGTGTCATGAAAATCAAAAGTCAAAAATCGAAAAAACGGCGGGTGCGGGAAAGTTGCGAATGACGTGTTTGAGAAGATCTATGGAGAAAAAATCCAAAAATTTTAATATCTAGCTGTGCGGGTTTTCGAATATGTAAGGACATGGTTTCAGTAAAAATATCATTCTTACGTGTTTTTCAAATGCCTGCCACGAAGACAAATTCACGTTGAATTTAACACGCGCATTGACGGGGGTCTGAGCCACCTTCGCATTGACGACGGGGCGGGTACCCGCCCCTAAGATCTCGAGAACCACGGTAGGTAGCGAAAACAGTAAACGGCCTTGGACTGCCCATCCACTTCTCCATCGAAACATTTGAACCATTTTTGTCAGGTCCATTTAAGGTCACGAGAGGTCAAAACATGCCCGTCATAGGGATAACATGTAAATTCAGTTTTCGGCCATTGCATCTGAACAAGTAAAGATAGAGCAAAACGACTTGAACTATATGAATCCTCTTAGCAAGCCGAATCGAATGATATATAATTTGACCTTGCTAGGTCAAATCAGGATTTGACCTGACCTGAGGTCAGGTCAGGGTAATTATATAAAATGCATATCATTAGAACCGCAAAGCCCAGGCGAGTCTAATGCAGCTAAAATAAATGCTCTATCACCATCCGTTACTGAGTTATTCCGTAAAAACCATTTTTCCATGTATTTCCTATGGGAGGTCATGCCTCGTACCTGACCTTAGGTCATCGATATCAAAATACCGGAACATTTTTAGAGAACTCGGTGGGGCCATTTGTAATATGGGTTTCAATCGGATAAGTTCCCCTGCTCCGACTTATGCTATCTTAAACTTTTTTTGAGGTTGGGTCCTTGCCTGTACTGGTGACCTGACCTGTGATGCCTAACCTTAAATTTTCCGAGTTGTAAAATGATGAGGGAAAGTTTCGAGTGGCGGGCTCGCGCCGCCGTTTTTCTGTTCGAACCCGGGGGGGGTCCCGTATGTTAAGTAAAAATAATTTAAATGTAACTTAACGGCACCTTCTATTCATGGTATGAAGATAAGATCCCAAAATATATTTTTTCTGGAAACAGGCTTAGGAGAATTCACCCAATTTTAGCACTATTTACCAATTTGCTTCTCCGAGTGTAAAAACCAGTCTGACAGGACTAGGTAAGAGACCACTGGTCAAACAGGTTGGGAATAGGGATTATTGACTAGGTCTGATTATCAGACTTAATTAATGTTCTTTTAGCTCGAATTAACAGGGTCGTGTCTTCACAAGGTCGCGTGTTCGAATCCTAACGCTGGTCAGTTTTATCTGCTCTGGAGACATAGCCTCAAGCATCTGGAAAACATTTTTCTTCTAATTATCAATATTTCACTCCTGACAAAAGTGTATTTTCATTAAATTGATTTTGTAGCAAAGCGGGAAAATTGAATTTAAAACTACAAGACATTCTTACGAGTTTGCAATGCCTAAGCCAAGAATAACGGAAAGTGAAGCTTAGCATAGTCTTTCCTTCATTCGAAACATCACAATCTGGCATTGATTTGCATCTATGTGAAGTGATCTATTAGACCATCCTGTATTGCTAATCTTCCTATCGTCTTCCTGCTCCCTTCATGACAACAAATGCCCCCACCTTTCAGTGGTACATCCTGGCGTCCGGCTCTGGGCCACGACCTGCTACCAGAACCCAAGTATCAGATCCACACAACATCCAATACGTAGGAAAGGGGACAACGTTCATTCAAAGCGAGCTTCCAACTATGAGGAATGTACTAAGGTACCTGACTTACCCGCAAGATCCAGCAGAAATCCGCTGGCAATTGCCGCCGTGACCCGGAAAGGCACTCCGTACCTGATGCTTGCCTTCTGATTTTGCGACTACTTGAAGAATGCACGGTGCCGTCTTCCAGATTGCCAGGCATCTCTTAACAGTTCTATAGCCTTGCCTTTCACGTGCTGTGAATGGCTCTGCCTCTCCTCGTCTCGTCTCTTTTTCTCTGCTTCTTTGCGTTGCTCTGTACTTATCTTCTACTATGAGCTTTGCTCTGCCGCTTTGTTTCTTTCTGATCGACACCAACCATCCGGTCAACCTGGGCCTTTCTTTCACACCCTGCATATATTGATCCCTAACAGTGGGTAATGGGACATTGGCAGCCCGTGAGATCAAAAAGCTTGTCCCGGGATTAGAAAAAAATATTGCAGCCTGGGCCGAAGATTGTTTTCCATTGGGAATGTCTCTCGCCTTTTCCCAAGCGCTTGGTTGTTTTCCCTTCATTCTCTAAATGATTACTAGTGGCTTTAACTTTACGTTTGCCCGCTGCCACTGACTGTGGAGAATGCTGGGAACTTCTTGAGCCATATGTTATGTGGATTAATTTCATTAATTCAGATTGTTGTCTAGCCAATTACCTTCTTGCGGGTAAGTCAGGTACCTTAGTACATTCCTCATAGTTGGAAGCTCGCTTTGAATGAAGTTGTCCCCTTTTCCTACGTATTGGATGTTTTGTGGATCTGATACTTGGGTTTTGGTAGCAGGTCGTGGCCCAGAGCCGGACGCACTGATGTACCAATAGCCCTGTTCCACCTGTAGACATTTGTCGCAGACCTCTAACCTCTCCTCCAGAAAGTAACATCAGTGCCATAATCGCCTCTTGTTTGTGCTAAGAAGGGAACTTAACCTTTATTCCATTAAAAATATTAGGCTGCCGCTTCGTGCACTTACTATTTTTATCGCGCAAACAGCAGGCCATCGCTCATAAACCTCTGAACTAGTTCCCGGGGGAGGCTCATCCTGTGACGTGGCGCAACGCGGCCCGCTGATTGGTGCTGACAAAACTGTGCTGGTGAAGGCTAATGAAAGGTGAAGGTATTTGTTGTCATGAAGGGAGCAGGAAGACGATAGGAAGATATAAGGATACAGAATACAGGATGGCCTAATAGATCACTTCACATAGATGCAAATCAATGCCAGATTGTTATGTTATCGAATGAAGGAAAGACTATGCTAAGTTTCACTTTCCGTCATTCTTGACTTAGGCATTGCAAACTCGTGAAAATGTCTTGTAGTTTTAATTCCAATTTTCCTGCTTTGCTGCAAAATCAATTTTATGAAAATACATTTTTGCCAGGAGTGAAATATTGATAATTAGAGGACAGATGTTTTTCAGGTGCTTGGGGCTATTGCTCCAGAGCAGATAAAAGTGACCAGCGTTGGGATTCGAACACGCGACCTTGTGAAGACGTTAATTTGAGCTAAAAGAACATTGATTATGTCTGATAGTCAGACCTAGTCAATAATAACTATTCCCAACCTCTTTGACCAGTGGTCTCAGACCTAGTCCAGTCAGACTGGCTTTTGCACACGCAGAAGCAAATTGGCAAATAATGCTAAAACTGGGTGAATTCTCCTAGGCCTTTTTGTAGAAAAAAATATTTTGGGATCTTATTTTTATACCATGAATTGAAGGTGCCCATAAGTTACATTTGAATCCGTTTTTACTTAAATTCAACTTGAATTTGTATTCGTGGCAGGCATTTTAAAAACACGTAAAAATGAAATTTTTACTTAAAACATGCCCTTATATATTCGAAAACCCGCACAGCTAGATTTTAACATTTTTGGATTTTTTCTCGATAGATCTTCTCAAAAACGTCAATCGCAACTTTCCCACACCCATCGTTTTTCGATTTTTGACTTTTGATTTTCATGACACACCCTAATGTTGGGCTACATAGGCATAGTCATTACCCCTCGCCCTCAAAATCTAGCAGAATGTAGTGCCTGCGGGTACATAGGTCTATTTTCAGTTTTATTAACGGGTATCGAAGGTGCATAAGGGTTGAGTGGTTTTCTTGGCAAGAATATATAATTGGTTCTTGCGTGTTAGGACTCATTGGGGTGACTTATTGTTTGTGTGTTCATTGGCTTCATTCCCATCAGAATCAAGCCGTAAATATTTAACCTACACAAGACAAATTTTATGCTGAAAGCGCACAAGCAGATTATCCGCATTTAAAAAAACACAACCGGCATGACACATTCGCTACTTAGTGGTTCTATGTAGACTTCCAATTCAAAAATGCCAGAAGTTTAGTAGGTAGGAGGTTCAGCATATGCTGAATGCAAAGCCATTATTCGAGACTCCGTCAGTTTCAAAAACTTTCTCTGAAGAGTGGCTATTACTGGTACTTATTATATTTATTCAAACTCTGTGCTGCTCTCTGGATATATAAATCTCGGTTGTGCGACGGCGTGACGCCGGAGACTGCGGTGCGTACCACGCGGCTATCCAGCCTTGGACTCACCAGTCCCCGCGAACGTCTCCCGCCGTCCTCCGAACAAGCCCTGCCCTACTCAACTGTGCAATCCAATGAGGCCGCACAAGTGGTTCGACCGTGGTGATAGCAGAGGGTGTCTTTTCTTGTCTATCTTCCTTATGTACGATGAACATCAGTCTGAACTGAGTGCATTATCTTTAAAAATATACAAAAGACTTTTCGAAAATCTGCAAAGTCCATCAAATAATAAGTTTTCGGAAGGCCTGCTGGAGATAGGGTGCCATAAGCCGCAGAGCGTTGTGGGAATGACCTAGGACCCTAAAAAGATGATACAGATGACAGTAAAAGCGCTAAAAGACTGGTAACCTAAAAGGCCAAAGTCCAGAAACTAAAACGTCTAAACCCTAAAAAGCCCAAAAAGGCTACGTCAAGGTAAAGATAAAGAAAAAAGCGTGGGATGAGGTAAATGCAAAGTTTTGGTATTAGACCGTCGTTAGGCGAGGGGTGCAAGGTGGAGGTGGCTAAAAGCCTGAGGTAAACTTTTTTCCAAATACCGAGTGACAGGAAGCCTAAGGTAAACTTTTTGGTCGAAGCAAAAGTGTCGGCAGTCCCAACACCCTCTTACCGAAGGAGCAAGGGAGCATTGTGTGTGGTGTGTTTATATGTCTAAGCATGCGTTTGAGTAGGTGCCCAACTGCCCACGTATGTCGAATTTACCACAAGAGTGGCCAGGAAGATGTTTGGGTGTTGAAAGTAGGTCTGTAGCGCCGAATGAGGAATGATTCTGCGATTCTTATGTTTGGGCCATCACTGGCGTGTTTTAGAATTTTGATGCTCAGGTTTTCTGCTATCAGCTCATCATTCGGATGCGTGCTTAATCTGTGTTGTCCGAAAGGTGTTTCCTACCTCTTATTTCTAGCGTCACCTAAGTGTTCGCTAAATCTGAGTCTAACGGCCCTCTGGCTCTCACCGATATAAAATAACTTGCCTGGTTCGCAAATCCTGTGGAAGTCCACTCCGGTCGACACCAGGCGGCGCAGGCGGCGCAGTCAACCAAAATTCAAAACCGCAACTACCGAACTGCAAGGCAGTCTCGACGACATCCATACTTGGTGCAATTCAATGGGTCTATCACTCTCGGCCGAAAAGTCATCAGTCGTAGTCTTTGCCAGGCCAGGTGTGAGACACGCTGTTCCTCAGCTCCAAATCTCAGGCAAACCCATTGAATGCGCGAAAACCTTCAAATTCTTTGGCGTCATCCTTGATACCCGCCTTAGTTTTAACGAGCATATCATCAAAGTCGTTTCTAGCTGTCAAAAAACGAGTCAATATCCTCCGCATGATCGGCGGAACAGAGTACGGTGGGGATCGAAAGACCCTGCTCATGCTCTACAAGTCCTTGATCCGGCCCATACTTGAATATAATTCGTTCGTCTTTGACTCAACGAACAACACTAATAAGCTAAAGCTAGAGCGCATCCAAAACGCAAGTATCCGGGCAGCCACAGGTGCGCTCAAAGAATCCCCCATCACTAGCTTGTTAGTGGACAGTGAGCTGTGCCCTCTCCAAACAAGACGCCACTCCCAGCTTATCTCTTACTATATCAAGGTCCAATCTACCGAAAATCACCCGGGGAAACAATGTTTCACTCACCCCGGACGGGTATCAAAAACTAATCGGACAACCTGGCCTCCATTTAAGAATAGAGTAGCTAAGACCCTGGAAACTCTGAACCTTGCGATCCCAGAAGCCATAGGCAAACCCCCACTCTCCCGCTTTTGGACTCCCAAACAGCCCAAAGTCGAGTTTCTTTTCACCACACGTAAAGACAACCTCACCACAGAGGAGATCTCTCAGAAATTCTTACAGTTCCAGTCTAACAACATTGGCAAAACCTTCATCGTCACAGACGGCTCTAAAATAGGCGAAAAAGTAGGCCTCGTCATCTGGGGGCAAAATATTTGCCTCCAAAAAGACTTCTGGACAACTGTTCTATCTTTACTGCCGAGGCTGTCGCCATCCTAGATACACTAGTCCTAATTAGAACCCTAAATATTAATTCAGCCGTCATTTGTTCAGACTCTAAATCTGTCTTGCAAGCTATTACTAACGTAGTCAACCCCAGCCATCACGTAGTAGCAGACATCCAGAAAGGTATCGACGATATCCCAAATGTCTCTTTTCTTTGGATCCCGGGCCACTGCAAAATTCTCGGAAATGAAAAAGCCGACGAACAGGCCAAAAAGTCTCTAGAACTCAGAGAAGTAGCACCTCTCAAATGGTCTGGAGACGATATCAAAGCTCTCCTCCAGAACCATCTCCGGAAGTACATCCAAAATGACTGGACCACTAACGACAGCGCCCATTTATTCCATATAAAGCCTAACATCGGCTACTGGCCCAGCTCCAACCAAAACAGTCGTCGGCGTGATGTCATCCTGACCAGACTCAGAAGCGGACACACCAAATTAAATGCCTATGGGCGTGTAGGTACCTATGGTACCTGCTCCGCCATGGAACATCCCTACCATATCCTCATCGACTGTCCCCAGCACGATGCCCATAGGCAACCCATGCTAGATTATTGCCGCATCAGAAATATCCCAGTAATCATTTCCACTCTTCTCGGCAATGATCACCCTGAGCTGCTGGACAAGCTCTTTACATTCCTGAAGGCTAATAGGCTCGAGAGCTTTATCTGAACGTACCAAACAAACGTCTATGGTGGCAAGTATTAAAAATAGTTGCATCCGAAGAGCATCCCTCATATAAGCAATAACAATTACACTATAGACGTCCCCCTGACAAATTTCAACAATAGGTGCTTCAAGCTAGGCTTTAAGTGCTTGGTCCTAAGGCATGGTAGACTCAGAATAGCTCGAACCATAGGCCAAAAAAGTTCAATTAACCAACTAACCCTAACTAACCATCCGTTCATGTTTGCTAACCAACTAACCGTAACTTAAGGACTTCTTAACTACTAACCATATCTAAGACTCACAACTATCCAACTCGCACCCTTTCTTCCTAACACTCTATCTGTTCTATTACCCTTCTATCTTCCTCTATGCGGCGGCTACCCAGCCAGAGAGGGTGCTGTAACTTCACCTCCTGGTTGCAGGATAAAGACCCGTGGCATCACGTCATTATGCTTGCGGGTGTTTCTAATTACCCAAAATTATTATTTTTCAATGGAGTAACTCGAGTAACGTAAGCAAAACGGTCATTCGATAACAAAGAACAAAAATAAAAAACTATGCTTTACGCTGGCAAGCCTCTTCACGTGCCCTTTTAAATCCTACCTGTGCCCCAGGCTCGGCATCTCTGCCGTAGCAATCCCCTTCCCTCGCAAGTGTTGCTACACTTCGCGACCCATTCCCGGTAAGCTTCGCCTCTTTGTTCTGCGACATTAAAGTAAACACCCCTCCCGTAAAATGTTTTGCACAGAACGCCTTATAAAAATCCCTTAACTAACTAACTAACTCGCAAATCCTGGAATCCTGGTTGTAGGTTCAAGAGATCACAAACTCGGTAGTTGTATAATGGCGGCTGAAACTAACCCTGGTTGGGGCCACCAACGTGGGGCATTAGTTTGTGTATAACCATTGACGTTCATATGTCAACTGTCGAAAGCCTTAGTGGGCTTAACGAATTACAATTGTCTATGGGATGTCTGAAGGAATATAATTATCATCACCCTCACTGGAGGGTCCTCTGCCGTGGGAAGGGTCCGTCACCAGCAGTCGGCTGTTGGCTTCAGCGCTTGTAATGGTCGGGACCTATAACGAGGGGGGCCGGTCGTCTGTCAGCCGTGTCCGGTCGCCATCTGTGACCCGCCCGTCTCGCCGCTGCCATGAAGAGTTGATGAGCAGCGCTGGAGAGAGACCCGCCGCGCATGCTGGTCCCGGTATGGGCGCACCAAGGTCGCTCGGGTGGCGACGATCTGCCCGCCCAATTGGTCACCACCGCTGGGAAGCTCGGTCAGACCTTGTCTGTTCTTCTTATCATCCGGTTTTTCACAAGGTGTCACTTTCACTTTAAGTGGTTTCCAGTTTGCTCTTCGTGCATTTGGCAACGAAGATCATATTAAGTATACCAGCATGATTTTTTTACCGATCAAAACTATTTTCGGTTTCGAAGAGCAGTCTTCTGGTGTGGGCCCAATAAACATGGAAAGATAAGATTTTGAGAAGCCCTTTTCTTCCAGACCACAGTTCGAGTCATTTTATGACTGGGGCCGCTTTCTTCGAAAACATTTTCTTCTTTTTTTTTACCTCACCCAGCCAGCTAAAGATCGTTGTTTAATTTCAAATAAGTCAGTATGTCCCCGGTGCCTGACAATGAGAATGACGCATCAGGGCTGATTTTGTAGCCTTATCATGTGATATCAATTTTTATGCACTGATGCGCAAAATCGTATTCTTATCGCCGAGTTGTATCGCCTCAGATATTTGTGTAGGTTGAATACCTTGACCGTTGTTACGAGCTTAGAATTACCTGAGCCATGAGATGAGGCCCAGTCGCCAGGTCAAGTAGCCTACTGCCGTAACCATAATCACCATTCATTTGCGAAAATTTGCATCGAGTCCCCAGCCTCATCCATACCATATTCGTCCTTGTCACCCCAGTCCGGTTGACAAAGGTCATACTTGTACCTGAAAAATGCAGAATGGAATATTTGCTTCCATTTTTTAGTCGTGCAATGGAGGAAATGCACAGACCTGATAAATAACACCGAGGCTGGAAATTCGGGATTAGCCGCCCGAATCATACGCTGGAGACGCGGTATACTTGCATGCTGTTGGAAGAGGGCAATAAGCGTTTCAGGATTTCCGTGTTTTGCCGGACACGTTGCAAGGGGCTCACGGGAGACATTGGAAATTATGCAAGGACAGTTGAGGCAGGAGCGGATCCATACCAGCCGCTTTATTGGAGGGTAAAACAACAACAATGGTGAGAAACACAACAGGCTTTAGAAAAACAGCCGCTAAAATATAGTTTAAGAATAGAGAACGGCAAAAAAGCGAACATGTGGCCGCTTTGAGAGGGATCAAGTTGAGATTATACCAAATCCCAGTAAAGAATGGGTGGCTTTTGACAGTGCCCCAGCTGCTGGGGACACACAGCGCCGCCAGCTTTACACTCCTTTAATTTCTTATCATCATTTTTATCACCATCATATCATCATCTTCAGTTTTTATCAGATTACACTTATTGAGTGATCCCCGGGACTTGAACCTGGAACCTATGACTCACGAGTCCCGAATGAGACACCACCCCTGTGTCAAAGACGCACAACGCGACGATGATAATACATCTGCATGCACCAACGTGTAAAAGCGTCCCTGGGCCCTTCCTATCACCAGTACCTTAACACGCGCATTGACGGGAGGGTGGGTACCCGCCCCCCTCTGATTTTTCGGAGACAGCAGTAAAACGGCGGCGCGCAGCGCCGCCGTATTTGACATACCTTTTTCCTCATCATTTTTACAACTTCTGTGAAAATTTTAAGGTTAGGTCATCCAAAGTCAGGTCACCAGTACAGGTCAAGTGACCCAACCTCAAAAAAAAGTTTAAGATAGCATAAGTCGGAGCAGGGTGAACTTATCCGCTTGAAACTCATATCACATAATGGCCCCACCGAGTTCTCTAACATATGTTCCGGTATTTTTTATATCGATGACCTAAGGTCAGGTACGAGGCATGACCTCTCCATTGGAAATACATGGGAAAATGTTTTTTACGGAATAACTCAGTAACGGATGTTGATAGAGCATTTATTTTAGCTGCATTAGACTGGCCTGGGCTTTGCAGTTCTAATGATATGCATTGTATATAATTTGACCCTGACCTGACCTCAGGTCAGGTCAAATCCTTGATTTGGCCTAGCAAGGTCAAATTATATATCATTCGATTTGGCTTGCTGAGAGGATTCATACGGTTCAAGTCGTTTTGCTCTATCTTTACTTGTTCAGATGTAATGGCCAAAAAACTGAATTTACATGTCATCCCTATGACGGCTGTTTTTGACCTCTCGTGACCTTAAATGTGACCTGACAAAAAAATGGTTCAAGTGTTTTCGATGGAAAAGTAGATGGGCAGCCCAACGCCGTTTACCGTTTTTCGCTACCTACCGTGGTTCTCGAGATCTTAGGGGGCGGGTACCCACCGCCCCCTCCCCGTCAACGCGAAGGTGGCTCAGACCCCCGGTCAATGCGCGTGTTAAAGGGAATGTGGCACCTTCATAACGTGATTTTAACTGGGATATCCAAGTTGTAAAGCAAGTCAAAAACCTGGTACTCAATATATCATTTGTCTTGGAACTCGAGATTTCCGTAGAAAAAGCTAAAACCTACCTGAAATGTACCCCTGATGTACCCATAGCAGCAGGCCACAGTTGTCATGGCTGTTGGTGTAACGACATATGCTGACGTCACGGTGAGTATCAGCCAATCGAAGCCCTTGAAGCGTATAGAATATGGTGGTGGTTGCCAGATCACGACATCATCCACAGGTAGACATTTCTTTCTTTCCCTATAGGAATATTTAAAAAAAACAAAATATTGAGCTTACTGTACATTTTTCAGAGAAATCATAGACGCCTCCTTGATTTCCGGCTAAGAGTTCCCCTAATTACACTAAATTCCAGGATTCGACCAATGTGCCACATTACCTTTGACCTCGACTCTCTGAAATCTTGACCGATTCGGATGCTGCATAATTGTTTACCGCTACCCATATGCTCCGCGGTTGCACACAACTTCCTATTGCAGGGTGGTGCCGCCTACGCTAAACATTGCAGGTCTCGGAAACGGTGGAACGGACGACAGGGCCGTCTCTTGCGCCACGAGCCGTTGCAGAACAGTCGTTCCGGCTGCCCTCGGGCGGAGCGGGCTGACCTGCGGCGGAGGTCACGCCAGCAGAGGGGGCAGGGGCGGGGCAGGGGCGCATGGCGTGCGCCAGTGCCAACGTTGCGCCACCGGTTGCGGCAGCCCACCTGTTTTGCAATCCGGCGGTGGCCGATGTTTGTGATCTGGCCAGCCGGGTCACGAGTCTTGTGACGCTGCCTCGGCTGACCCCTGCGCTGAGTCATTGACTCACAGGTGACGCGACGGTTAAACAGGATGGGCTGTGTAGAAGCCATCGCGGCGGACATGGCGACATGGCAGAATGACCCTGGAAAGGTTCACCTCGGGATTGCGACAGTGAAACTGTGCCAACTGGAGACCGATCGCCGTGGTAATTGGCTGCTATCGTGATAGCCTATTTACGAGCAATGAATATTGTAAGCTTTAGCGCCAGTATTGGCTGTTATCCATCTGACAGGCTCCGGGCCTTGATCGTGATCCAGTGCTGGATGACGGGACTCCTGAGCTCGACGCTGCGACCTGGACGGGCAGCCCTGATCCCCAGTGTGCTGTAAGACGATGATGTACAATCCCACGCCAAACAGGCTGATAAACCGCTGATGGGATCGAGCCGTCCAAGCAAAGTTCTTCGGAAGGACACAACAGCGGTGGTGGTTTTTCGTCAGGTACTCAGTTCACTGGCTGATCCAGGGGGAGCGGGCAATTAGAACCATAACATGTATTCATTCATTCTTACGATAACAAAATACAATACACGCTACAACAGATGGAAACAACAGATATTCAGATGGAGAATCCGTGGAGGATGGCGCCGGGTTTCAGGAACGCTGGGTGGGGAGGGAGGGAGGGGAGGGGGCGGCTCACAACCCGCAGAGTCGACGCGGGTTATCCATGCCCGATGGCGCGAAGCTACACAAATAGGACTGCGGTGACTCGTTCAAGGCAACACGCCAGTTTTTAGAGGCCCCGCAGCCTACCCGCCTACATACGGACGCGCACGCACCCAGGACTGCGGGCTCGATCTGAAGTCTATGAAGTCGACCGGCGCCGGCGCGGTGGCGGAGCAGGGCCGAGAATCACCAAATAAGGGCGGTATCGCGACTTTTAGGGGTCATACGGGTGCACAGCGGACTAATTCGAGTGCTGACGGGAACGATGAATGACGAGTTCGGCGGGTGACGAATAGCGACGGGGTCGGAGTGGGACAGAGCGAGCCACGGGCCGGAGAACTCGCAAGACGTAGAGACGATGTGTGAGGCGAGGTTTCGGGCAATGCCAGGACCATTTTTATTTTAAGGTATATTGGTGTGGATGGGCACACATAGGGTACTTGTTAGGTAAGAAAACCACTGAACTAATGGTCGGAGTATCACGAAACCATGACCCAGGTCGTGCAAAGTTTGGGCTTACTGCAAATAGAACATGTTTACAGACTATGTAGAGCGCCGAAACAGAAAAACAAGCGTAGGCTGAGCTGATAACAGTAATAACAGAGATCAGTTACAAAGCTTAAGCCGAGATCAGGATTCAGAAGCTAAAGCTAAAGTAGCGACAGTAGCTATGCAATAAAGTACACCGCGCATTCAATGCACGCCTCATATAGGTGTTGCTACGAATCACTCGTCATACCCAGGTCATAGGCGACGCTGGCAGCCAATTCATCAATTGCTCCCCAAACTTCCCGATTTTTTGTCGACTTTCTTTAAAAACATATTTCTACGATTTTGGGCCCTGCTGCCCCTCCCCCCGCTCCAGCCGTCGGTCTGGATCCGTCCCTGTCTCAGTTCACGCGATTACCTACCTGTCTATGCTCACAAGCCTACGTAGCTGAGGGGAAGGACGACGAACATGGAGACTTGTACGTAACTTAACAGTTTTTTTACCTCGAGTGGGTGAAATAAAAACTGAGCTGTGAAATACAACACTCATTTTACCCCCAAGCGCCTTTCAAGCCTGACCAACAGTTCGGAACAATAGGCCAGTGTTGGTCAGACAGAAGCCAGACAGTGATATCAAAGCTTATGGCTGGATGAGAACTGATGAACGTGATCTTACTTTCAGGGGTTCCATTTTTATTTTAGCTCCCCGCGGTAGCCATTCGTGTGCCTTACCTTGAGATCATCCATGGATTATCTCAAGGTAAGGCACAGCATGCATGCTGTTGTGGGAGTCGTTTGCATGCTCGTCGGTTCTTCCTCGAGTAATATCCACCGTCTTGCTTTATTGGCGAGTGTCGGCTGAGGTCGTAGAGGAATACTCTACAAGTTAGAATATTATGCACTGTACCATTGGCCTGCTCTATCACACAGGGAGGTTTTCTTCTTTGCGTGCTTCTTTGGCGCCAAGTCTTCTCCGATGGGTCATGAACATCGTGGTCAGGAAAAGTCCCATTGTGTTCTTTCCGTCGCTATTGGTGGTTCATCCTATAAGGCAACTGAGGCTCGGTCTCACCATGCGTTTTGGGGAAGAAGCCATAAAATTCAGTGCAAAATGGGCGTACATTAATCCCATATTGCAGGATTCTGTTATATGGTCAAAAATAAGACAGCTTGCATGACAGCCACAAGAATGCATGGTTAAATACCCCATAATAACCTCCCTACACTTATTGCCTCTACAAATCCCGCTATGTAGCTGGGGATGACGGCCATTTTACCATCGTCCACCCGCTTAGCGGCCGCTTAGTTCACTTTTTCTATGCCCATGTCTAGGAGGGAACGTTAGAAGAGAGAAAACATCGCAGCTGCTGCTAGCACCTACAGCTCACTGAAAAGTACGCTGCGGCTGCCGCTAGAACCTGCAGCTCACTGAAAAGTACGCCGCGGCTACCGCTAGAACCTGCAGCTCAGTGAAAAGTACACCGCGGCTACCGCTAGAACCTGCAGCTCACTGAAAAGTACGCCGCGGCTGCCGCTAGAACCTACAGCTCACTGAGTACGCCGCGGCTACTGCTAGAACCTGAAGCTCAGTGAAAAGTACGCCGCGGCTACCGCTAGAACCTGCAGCTCAGTGAAAAGTACACCGCGGCTACCGCTAGAACCTGCAGCTCACTGAAAAGTACGCCGCGGCTGCCGCTGGAACCTACAGCTCACTGAGTACGCCCGGCTACTGCTAGAACCTGCAGCTCAGTGAAAAGTACGCCGCGGCTACCGCTAGAACCTGCAGCTCACTGAAAAGTACGCCGCGGCTACCGCTAGAACCTGCAGCTCAGTGAAAAGTACGCTTTGCAGGTAAGCGGCTGGTCGCCGCGTTGAGCACGCACGCGTGTGGACGTATCTTCTGCCACTCATCAGGAGATGAGCGTATAGCAAGCGCCCCCACGGGACCCCGGATGTGACGTCACCTGATTACATGGGAAATTGAATGATAGATATCCAATTGAAAAGAGGTGATTTTAAATGAATGATTATTTTCCATTTGGGATACGATGTGTACAATTAGTGAAGAGCCTTTGGCGTTTACAGTATGGTGCCCCGGGTATTTTTTAAGTAAAGGTATCTTGATAGCTAGTGGCTATCAACGTGGCTAACCAAGCCCTTTCGAATCGGTGTCAACTGTTGGCTGCATTACCTTGATATATCCACCACCCTTCATCTCCAAGAACAGCGATTGTATCTCTCAGTTTCTCAACACGCCCTGTCCTTGCGTTCGGTGGGTAAGCATTGTCGACGCCATTGCGTGGCTGGTGCATTCATAGATTCGATTGGGTGGGAATGACGTCGCCGACAGTTTCCTAACGTCCGACAATGGCAGCCCGTTCCTCCTCGGTCTGGGCGGCGCACCGCGTCTCTGTTTACGCTCAGTATTGTACACGGTTTCTCAACACGTCGCACGCCCTCGCGGCTCTTGCTCCCTCTATCCACCACTATCATTTCCCATTCTCGGTCAGGAGATGCCGGTTCCCCTCGCCCACACGACGGCGCCGCAACAGCCCATCACGACACTGGCGTGATTAATTCACGGCCGTCACGAGCGGCAGCCACGTCACGGGTCACGCCCGCAGCCGACCATATCCGCCTTACTCGGGCGTGATGGGTGTTCCTTGTGTGGATCAGGGGCCCAACTTCAGGTATGTGTCAATGGATGAGGGCTATGCTCGGAACAAAAATGTTTCGTAAAATTGTCAGATATTGAGTAAGGTTGGTATGCATCGTCTGTAGAAATAGACTCGAAAGCTGTATTCAGAATGTTTTCCAAAGCATGCCGGATGATATCCCGTTTCACATCAATGCGTGAGCACGTTCAAGGATGAGGGATTCACTTCCCGTGGCTTTCCACCCTACTTCCGTGAGAGCCACTCACCATGGTTCCAACCTCTTCCTGTTGGAAAGGCTGCCTGTGCGACCAGCTTGTACTGGTCTTCGAAACCGCAATGAAAAAATGTCGAAACCGCTCTAAAAAATGTGGTGACACTATATCAAAAGAGCCGTTTGGTTTATTATTGAGCCGCCTTTTTTTCAAAAACAATAAAAAGTGCCTTATACAGCATAGGGTTCTCTTTTCGAAAAAAATTGTACCAAAGTATTCTTATTCTAGCGCCTGCATTGTCAAACCTGCTCTAGAATTCTCGTACTAGGAGGAAAACAAGTAGCCAACCTGGTACCAGCTTGTTAGGCTGTCAAAATTTTGCAGTGCGATACAAAGTATGCCACCCTTTACTTTAACCACGTGAACTGATTTTCATCTCTGACATGAGCTGCTCATACAATAAATGGTACTTTAGGGCGTTTAATCCTAAGGAAAGCCTTATCTTATTTTTTCTTAGATCCATCAGTCAATCCTTCCATGAAATTAGCACAGGCGGAATTATGTCATTCATCCTAATCGCATCAACTGCACGCTTCAATTACAAACTGACTCGGATAGCTTCCTGTCAGCAGATCGGAAATGAAGTAGAAGACGTCATCTTCCCATCTAAAACAGGTTTAGTCGATGCTTTCGCTAATACAGTAGCCATAACCAGCTTTGGTTGGTTGTCTGTTCTTAATGTCTGCTCGAGAAAACTTCCCTGCCGCGCCATAGGCATCGCTTGCACGCTGTATGTGTTTTTAATTTGGCGATTGTAAGGCCAGAAATTCCTTGATATGGCCACCAATGCCCACCCTGATCATTTGAAAGAGGGAATCTTAAGAGGCAAAAAGGCGAAAAGAGCAGAAGCCCACTCACAATCACGAGGCGGCCCTGTAGCAAATGTGTATCAAACACCACATTTAGTCTTGCTGCAACCGTTCGCCTGCTTCGGGCGCGGTCGGTATGCCACCACTGACGTATCAATGTCGCCCGGTTTGGCTGCGCCGTGTCACGTGATTGTGACCTGTTCCGGACTGCTGGGGTCACCCCAAATCAGCTCCTACATCGACTTAGCGCACGCTGTCGATCAATGATCCATATCCAGTACTGTTTCCCCTGCCCGCTGCAACAGAGGTGAATAAATGTCAACGCTCAGATTCTGCGCGGATTTAATTTAATACCCACTTTATGTTGTACTAGGTACCTCGCAGAGTTCCGGATCTTTGTTTCTGTATGGATGCTTGGAAATTCTTAGGAAGCGGCTGGGTAGTTTTTTCAGTACCAGTACGCAGTGGCGAAGTTGTTGACAGGTGTGACCATTTATCCTTGGTGACAGATGAGTATAAGAAGGCGGCGTGGCATGAGGGTGTTGTCAGAAATCGTCTCAAACTGTCACCATGCAGATGGTAAGACACCAACTCCTGAGGGTGTTTAATCAACTGTAACCTCGCATGCTTCTGGTTGTTGCTTTTCATTATTGATTTATATGATCTGGCTTAGATGGACTCAGACCCAGTTGAATTGCCAGATTTGTAAAGGTAAAATGAAATATTGCAGTAATTTCTGGGGCTAAACGACGCACCAGTTACTAATGCTATACAGCACTGCCAGGTCTGCCCTCTTGGGGAGGGTTTTCAGGAGGGGTGTTAGGTTATGCTTCTTCATAGAACCTATTGGGCCTTGAACCCGGAACCTTTGGCTTGGGAGGTAGGTGCTCTAACAGTGTACCAAACAAAATTGTTCAGACATAATATCGTGTGGCTGCTACGTTAACCCAGTTCCCAGCAAGGCGAACTCTGATATTTCTAACCGGCTCTGATGCGTCCATTGACACTCAGTCCAACTTGCAACCGTGGTCATCCGGCGCGTCTCTAAGGGCTATATCATTCCCACAGTCCAGCCGTTGGTCCTCACTGATGCGGCGGTGTTTACTTCTCTGCCGACACCTTTCAGATTGTGTTGCTGGTCTGCGTGGCTGCTGTTGCCGCCGCCCCTGCGGCTCCGTCCAGTACCTCCGAGTCCCCCCCAGTTGCTGAGGCCGCTGATCCCAATCGTCAGCTACCAAAGCGACGCCACCGACGATGGCGGAAACAAGCATGCGTGAGTGCCTCCCGATGTACCGCGCCCAGTGGGAGGTGACAGAACTTGTCTACCTCTTGTATTTGTCTTTTGGGTCATGGAATTGTATTCGGTGAGAACTCTGTCGCTATAGTTGGTTTGTACATTTAAAACGTTTTTTTGGGGGGGATGGTACAATCCAGCAAACTGACTAAAGGTTAAGAGTTATGTCCCTCCATATTTGACGATGATGATGATTAGAGTTGAAGGACACGTCACTTGCTAAAGCTGTATAGTGCCCAACACCATTAGTAAGTTAATCATTCCTGTACTTTAAACATGAGTTTCACCATTTATACCCAGGGTGATCACTGTCCGCCCTCAAAATTGTCAACGTTCACTAAAACTGTGAATATTGAATTATTTTCTTCAACATTGCTCTGAATTTGATTTAAACGTGTTTGCACCCATCCTAGGAATATCTACCCAAGCATGTATTGTTGTTAAGATAGAAAGGAGAGCACAATTTTGTCACCTTTACAGTGCCGATAATTGTTGGGTCTCTTTCCCTGTGCACCTTACGTTATTTTTTAACATGTTACATTAGTTTCAAATCAGTTTGTAGATAATTGAAATTTGAACCCATTCTAAAATTTGACGGTTAATGGAACTGATGAGCCAAGCTAGAGCCGGTCTCGCTGAAGGTTCGGGACCTATGGAGGCACCATAGGCTTTTCAACTTATTTATGTCCAGTAAACGCTATAGGGAAGTGTTATAACTTCTCCTTTCAGACAAGAGTCTTGCCCAAGTGTCACCGCCCTTGGGTTTACCCCATTATGTTTTAAACCAAAATAATATACATTATTCGTATCCTGAGGCCGAATCCCCTCAGTCATAACAGGTTAAGTCGTTAAATCTTCGCCGTAAAATAACGCTCTTAAGCTGTACCCGGCTATCTCCCGTCGTAAAACCCAGCGTGACCAACAGCTGCTCTCGTGCTCAGGTACACCTCCGGTAACGGCATCGAGCGTGAGGAGGGAGTGTTCATCAAGGAGGTCACCACCATGGACGAGGATGGCAAGAAGAAGCTGGTGAAGGTGCCGGTGTACCGGGGCTCGTACAAGTACCAGCAGCCGGACGGCACCTTCATCGACGTGCAGTACGTCGCCGACGAGACCGGCTTCCACGCCATCGGCGACAACATTCCGAAGCCGCTGCAGTGAACCCCCAATCACGTGTTCTTTGTGCCGAGTTCCGGTCTCGCTCCAGTGTAAATAAGTCATTACAAGCTGTGGTTGGTGCCCCTCTCAGCCCAGGAGGTGGCAGCGTCAATAACGCCAATGATCATTGCCATACAGTCATGGTTGGTGTGACTGAAGTGTCACGCATGACAGTTTTGTTATTTCGTAATAGTGCTTGAATGCCCTATATGAACGGGTATTTGAGTAGATTGCAGATGATTTGACCATATGAAGGAATGCTGAAGCCACTGAAATTCATGTGAACGAATTTTTGAGACAGATTTGGACGTACAGATGATAATTTTTGTTTAGATGGCATTGTGTTGTTATGTTTCCGACGTGAAAATGATAATACAGCTCTTAGTGTATGCCATATTCCTTTGAGTTTTTACTCCCGCTGTTTGCTGCCCGAGGCAAAATTTGTTTATAATGAAGTATAATATGCCATGATCAAGAAAAAGTTGAACTCTTTCGGTCCTTTTCAAAGACTTCCCGACCAGCCCGGGACAATCAGTGTATAATATGTCATGGTCAAGAGAACGATCAGCTATTTCGGTCCTTTACAAAGTCCTTTAACCCTTGCCCCACCGCGCCATCGATGGCCCCCTAAGGTTTTTTTCGGGATAGCAGAAAAACGACGAGACGCAGCACCGCGTTTGAGGGCTCTGTCTCTCGCCCCATTCTTTTCCCATCATCCCCTAAACTTTTTACCCCGGGTCGCCCAAGGTCAGGTTATCAGGCCAGGTCAACCAAGGTCACCTCACTTCAAATTTTGAGCTTTATAAGAGCTACATTTCTTAGTCGATCGGTTTGAAACCTCGTACGCTTCATGACCCCTCCAACTTCTACAAGGTGTATATACGGGATTTTTCGATTTCGTGACTTGAGGTCAGGCCACGAGGTGACCTCTCCCATTGCAAAAGCATGGGGAAAATTGGTGTTATGATCTAGAAGTCACAGGAATGACTTCAAATGCTCAGAATGCTCAGAACAGCGTTCTTGGACACCCTTTCACGGATCCCAAGGGTCATATTTACCCTTTGACATCTCCAAGGTCATCCAAGGTCACCAGGCGTCAAAAATAGTATTTTAACAATAACTTTTGACCTAATTAATCTAAAGCGCTAAATCGAACACTATCGTGTATGTCTCGTCACTGGCTTTCATTTGATATAGGCAAGGTCACTTTCTGACCTTTCGTGACCTAAGGTCATATTAGGTCACGAAGTGACTTCTGGAGGTCAAACCACTGTTGGGAGGTCACAAAGGTTCGCATAGCGGACAAAGGTATAGAATTTTCCTATCAAATTTACTTTACCAGATCTCAATAGCTCTAATGGCATAAGCGTTATGCTCAGTTTTCTTAAGCATTGCATATTTGAGTGAAAATAGCCTGTCGTGACCTAACCTGACCTCTGGAGGTCAAACCATTAACCTGAGCGCTTAAAAATGTGAAGTAATTTCGTACTGAATTCACGCGAGCTTTCTAATCCAATTTGCAGATTTGCACTAACCCCCATATTTTCGGAGTTAGCCGGGGCATTGATGGCTCCAGGTGGGACGAAGGTGGCGCCGGACCCCCGGTGGGGCGCGGGTTAAGCCATTAAGCTTTTAAGCCATGACCTTTAACCTTCGCCCGGGGGCGCGGTAGTGGAGTGGTCAGCATAGCTGTCTGCCACGCAGCCGACCCGGGTTCAAGGCCCGGCGGCTTCCCTGAACAAGGAGCAAGCTGGCTCCCGAGAAACCCTTCCAACAGGGAAAGAGTTGGCGACGCCATATGACCCTGGCAGTTGGTGCGTCGATAAGCCCCAAAAATTATTATTAACCTTCGCCCGGGTGAGGGTCTTTTTAGACCCCCTCGGGTTTTCCCGAAGTGAAACAAACGGCGGCGTGCAGGGCCGTCAAACTTGGACTAGCTGTTTCTTCATCATTTTTACATCTTTCCTGGAAATTTTAGCTCAAGGTCATATCAGGTCAGGTCACCAGGCAAGGTGAAGTTGCGTCACCTAAAAAATGATTATAACTGCATAACTAAAAGGAGGGCTAATCGATCAAGTTCAAACTCATACCACATATTGGGCCCACCGGGAGCTACAACATATGTTCCAGGATTTTTTAATTTACGTGACCTAAGGTCATGTGCAGAGCATGACCTTCCCATTGTAAATGCATGGGAAAAATCACGAAATGAATTTTTCTCAGCAAGTATGGATGGAATCAACTTCAAACATCGGTTACGACTTGCTCCTAGCCCATTTCTAAATTTGAAACAAAAAATGTTGACTTGTGACCTTTGAAAGGTCACCATATGTCAAATAAGTATTTGCTGGTGTTCTACTCTATAAATTCTAAATACACAAAAGATATAACTTTTATTTTGTCATCAAAGTGTTATTATGTTAAGATGTTAAGTGTTTAGTGTTAAGATGGCATAAGTCGGAACAGGGTGAACTTAACCGATTGAAACTGATTCCACATAATGGGCCCACCGATTTCCCTAAAATACGTTCCGCTATTCTTATATCGATGACCTAAGGTCAGGTCTGAACTATGACCTTTCTATTGGAAATACATGGGAAAAGTGGTTTTGACTGAATAACTCAGAGCTGCAAAAAGTCGGGCTCTCGGGTCATAAAGTGCCCGACAGATTTTAGGGCACGGTATCAGATCTTACAATCTGTGAGAAAAAATCTTGAAAGGAAGCAGAAAATATTTTTTGTTCTAAAAAACTCAATATTAGAATTGTCACCTCTTTCACTCAACAAGTTTTTCATGAATTTGCACCTCTCCCATATCAAGCCAGTGTGCGGCAGAACCGATGGAAAATCGAGGGACTTATGAATCGAGGGACCTTTGAATAGAGGGCCTTATGCACAGAGGGTCTTTTCGGGGGACTTATGAATCGAGGAACCTTTGAATAGAGGGCCTTATGCACAGAGGGCCTTTTAAACGTCACCCAGAAAATCCTCTGCTGGAAAAATTCCTTCACCGGCCTGTCGGGCCCGATTTGTATTCCATAGCACGCGACAGCTTGGCCCGACAGGCCGCCGTAAAGGTAAAGGCGACAGGCAAAACAGTTTTTTCCTTCGTTTCCTTCGTTTGGAAGTACGCTCAACGCTGCCGCAAGGGCGCTGTTTGAACAGCGCCCTTGCGGCAAAGCCGGTGTAAAAGGTATCTTTGGTTTGAAGAAAAGCAGCCCTGCGGTTTGGTGTGTTGCCTTGTGGATATGGCGGGGGCCAAGGCCCTAGAATCCCGTGGTGTGGTGGAGGCAATGCGTTGCAAGGTTGTGTTTTTGATTATTTTTCTCGTGCATTACTTTGGTATACATCTTGAGTAAACTGGTTGAGCCTGGATTTCATCGTCCATAGTTGAAGGGCTGATAAATGGTTTCGATTAAGCTGAAGCCCTTCCACCGTCCGTGTCAAGCTTAAATGTGGATTTGAGGGATGTGGGTATTTTGGCGAGAAACGTTTTTTAAGGAGCATCAGCGAATCAAGCATTCTGGGCTGCCCTGCAAGTTCAGGAACAGTGGTTTTGGCCAAGGAGGTCGTTTTGAAGCATGGATCAAACAGCGGGCAGATCAGAACAGTGTGCGGAGAAAACAAAGAAGTAAGTGATGTGGTGTTCGTTGTAATTTCGGCAGCTTACATTTATTTCCACACAGTATGTTATGCTCACTGTTGATCAATAATTTTAAATGATATTAATAAGGGAAAAATGAATTTTACCAGCAGACTGGTCAAATTAGACTAAAACATTTGATTTTCCCTTCCATCTTCTTTTAAATCCAATGCCTGTTTGTCCAGAATTAACCACAAAGTTGCATACCTTCATCAGTGGATTTGTAGATGCCAAAGAAACAAAACTCTTCACCTTTCCACATTAATTTGAGTTTTAAGTACCAAACTATTTCTCCTATTTCATTTTATTCACTTACCTAAATATGCCTATGATCTATGTCAAGGGGACAAAGATATAACAAAAACACAGCCTAGTGCAACCTTTACTCATTCCTTTTACTCTTAACTTCCTTGGAAACATGATATTTATTTGACATTTACTATCTAACTGACTTAAGGTTATTTATTATCCTCATGAACTTCAGATCCTAAACCACGTACCCTCATGGAAATGAGCACGGCAATGCATGAAAAACTTTGAGATAGCCAACAGCTTCAAAATTTAGGATTTTTCATGTAAACATGCATTTAAAGTCATGGAAAGCTAATATTACATGTTTGTATTCAACTACAAGTAGCCATGATCCTTAAAAACACTTTCAAATATCAAAAAGTACCCTCCAATCTTGTTTGTCTGGCCATCAGAGCAAAATCCATATATAAATTTTGGGGGTTCCTTCCAAATTACCCCCTCCCACCTCCAAAAAACTGAAATCATGAAAATCTGCAGAAGCTGGCATAAGTAACCGCATGGTATGGGAACCAGGTCAGCTTTCTTCCATTGCAAACTATATTTTTAAGTATTCTGGGCTGGACTATGTAACATAATAACAAAATATCACTTATTCTCATTCTAGTGCAGCATTTTTTGTCAATGGCGGCTGCAGAGGACTGAAAAGGGGGGCTGCTTTTCATGTTATTGTATATTTCCACCTGTGACCTAAATCATCTGAATTCAAGACTGAGTCTTATTCAAGACCCAGTCGAGCTGACTTTGCACACACTATTTGTATGCTGTACGTCCACAAATCTCAAATTACATCCAATAATAAATTTCCTTTACCAATGGTGACTCCAGAAAATGGGAATTGGTGGTTCGGTATTCAATTTGTTATAGGTTTCTGCCGATAACCTTAATTTCCTGAGCGTGTCTGATAATTGAAAACCCGAAGAACAGTCTCAGTTCTAGAGTTTTGAAAATTAATAGACTTGTGTCATTCCACTTAGATTTTCCATAGGCGGCTTCAGAGCAAGAAAAATAAGGATATCACACATATAAGGATCAGAGCACAAAAATAAGAATAATGATATCCATTGGTGCCAAACTTGAAGTTTTTATGCTAATTTTAGTATTTTCTATTAAGAATGTGGAAAAGAGTAGGAACATTTTACCAATTGAATGGGTTTTGGACAATTTTAATAGTCCTATCCTAACCACCCGACAGATTTGGAGTTTTTCGAAAGTGCCCGACAGATTTGAGATTTTTGCAGCTCTGGAATAACTTGGTAATGGAAAGTGACAAAGTGTTTATTTTGGCGCCATTAGGTTCGCTTTGTCTTTTCGGTTCTAATTATATGCATTTTGACCTAATTTACGATTTTAAGACCTTGGCATGACCTGAGGTCAGGTCAAATGACATATTTGACATGATTTTAACCAGCAATGTCATATTATACAACATTAGATGTTGCTTCCCGCGAGGATTCCAATGGTCTGAATTGTTTTGCTTTATCCTTACTTGTTCAAACGTACAGACCGAGCACCTTCAGTTACATGTTATCCCTATGACGCTATGTTTTAACCTCTAGTGACCTTAAATGCGACCTGAAAAATGGCTCAAATATTTTGGATGGAGAAATGGATTGGCTACCCAAAGCCTTTTACCGTTTTTCGCTACCTAGCGTGGTTTTCGAGATCTTAGGGGCCGGGCTGGGGGAGGGCGGGTACCCGCTATGGTAATCTACATCATGATCAATTTCTTTTTACCTAGGTCAACATGTTCAAGGTCAAACGAGGCTACTAATATCAAATTAATTAATATCAAATGTATGAGATGCTCGTTCGGTTGGTGCAGTCGGGGTCTCCGTGACAAGTCTCTCGAGGACTTAAGCCCTGTTCAGCTGTCAGCACAGTTTTGTCAGCAGGACCTCTAACCTCTCCTCCAGAAAGTAACATCAGTGGCATAATCGCCTCTTGTTTGTGCTAAGCAAAGGAAATTAATCCTTTATACCATTAAAAATATTAGGCTGCCACTTCGTGCACTTACTATTTTTCATCAGCGCAAACAGCAGGCTATCAGCCCGTAAAACCTCTAGAACTAGTTCCCGGGGAGAGGCTACAATCCTGTGACGTAGGCGCAACGCGGCCCGCTGATTGGTGCTGACAAAACTGTGCTGACAGCTGGAACAGGGCTTTAAGTGAGACTCCGACTCCAACAGCCATACTGGGAACGACTTGGACAAAATTTGTTTAAAAAATATTGGCCATGCTGGGGACCGATTGTAAAATATTGTGATTATGCGGGAAAAAGACGGAAATAAGCTAAAGACGGACCAGGGTCATAGAGGTAATGTCTCAAAGAACCTTTCCTACAAGTTTAGGGTAAGGGTTATTCAAGGTCATTGACCTATGAGGTCACAATGTGGTATACTACTTATAATGTACACTATGACTAGCACTATAGCCACTATTCAGCGGGAAAAGAGGATCGGCCTTTACCAATGACCTTGACCATTACATTGAGGTCATTTACTATGACGTCATAGCATAAAATACGTCAGACCGGGTAACGCCATTTGAACAGAAGCACTGGGGTCAATGACCTTGAAAGTGCATATATGACCTTGAGCTGTGACCTTTGACTTTGACCTTCCTGTGAGTTGACCTTAACATACCATCCCGGTTATATGGTGTTATAACGTCACTATTCGGTCTCCTATACAAGTGAACTGTTCCGACCGCGCGATTGTGGTGATCTCAAAATGCAGGTCTGACTTTGCAAGCGTACAAGTAAAAAAATTTCGGCCGATTTTCAAAATTATTTCACCAATCGACGCGCCCTTAAACTCTGTTAAATGTGGCTAAGTATCGTCCCTCGGTTAGGAGCGGTCCTCCGGCCACTTCGGAAAATAGGTGAGGAGGGCCCTTTCAGGCCATCCTCTTTAATGTGCGTGTTAGCCCAGGATCGAAACTGCAGGCTTTATACTTCGTTGGCAACCCCCCCGGCCAATAATTCATTCTGAATCAGGAAGCATAAACCAGTCCATTGCAGAGCAATGACTGTCCCGCTAATTTCCTCAAAACCAAATGATTAGGTATTGCCCAAAACCTGAACGTCATGGGACTTTTAAACCCAGATATTGCTTCAAACCCATGTTATTTTAAAAAAATCAATATTCACGAAAATTTTTCTGAAAAATTTGAAATAGGTGATCTGGATGGGCTTGGCCAACCGTAAAATCCAAATGATACTCTGGAAAATTTTCGCTGCCATTCTGCCATTTCAATAATAATAATAATAATTAATGGGGCTTATCGACGCACCAACTGCCAGGGTTATATGGCTTCGCCAACTCTTTCCCTGTTGGAAGGATTTCTCGAGAACCAGCTTGCTCCTTGCTCAGGGGAGCCACCGGGCCTTAAACCCGGGTCGGCTGCGTGGCAGCCAGCTGCGCTGTCCACTCCCGCTACCGCGCCCCCTGTTCTGCCATTTCAGTTGCGTATCAAGAGCCAATGTACAAAATCCCAAATAATTTTACAGTACTGCGCCATTATGTACGTGGTTCATTCCACCATACGATGACTAATAAATTTATGATTCTAGACCCCACTATTTTCTGTTTCTTTCAAACTTTGTTAATAGGAGGTTTTACGGGCACCGAATCGATTGGTAAGCAAGGTTTTGGTTTTTCAATTCTTAACTTCAAACAGAACCAGTCCATTTCAGTGTAAACATTGGGCCTTGGATAGCAAAATAAGCATCTGTGGCCACATATTTGAAGCTGCAAGTTTTTTGTTTTGCTTTTTTGTGCTTATTGTCTCTTGGGTTTACCTCCAAAACGTACTGTCAAGTTAAATTATGGCATTCGCTCACTGCGTGAGGTTTACTTTTTGCTTTTGAGTTTAGCTGGCCTCCAAAACCTACCGGATAGATCCGCCACTGGCTGTGTTAGGGGACATGTGCGTTAAATTGTGCACATGTGTTAGGAGACATGTGATAATGAGCTTTTGATAACGTCTTTTGATGGCCGCCGAGCTGTCGGGTACTTCTTTACGGGTTGGTTGACTCATATACGATCTGATATGTGTATGTGCTATGCGATCTGCTGTGTGTATGGGGAGGGGAGAAATAGGGGAACTGGGGTCCACTGATGTGGTGTATGTACATGGGAGGAATATGGATACTTTATCGTTATGTGCGTTGTATGTATGTATGTATTGAGATGCTCTTCGTACTGGTGTGTTGATGATAAATAAATGTTGAGCTCCATACACTATAAGTTTATGAACTCACGTAAATGTTCTGATACTACCGTTGGTAAACGTCAACGCATCGGCATAGCCTTCTCGAAGGCAGCTAATTTGATTGAGTCTTATTGACGAAAAACGTTTACGATAATCAATTATCGCTCATCGAAATCGCGTTATCGAAGTCGCTGGTTTTGTTCAATCAATACCGACAAATTTTTGCACAACTTTTTATGAGCAATTTTTCTCATAAGGGATCATGTCTGACACACCTAAAAAAACACGCGTTCTACGAGAATCAGACGTGTTTCAAACGAGTGTTCAAGATACAAGCACTCAGTACATAGTTTTTTATTCCTTTGCCCTCAGGTAATCGTCGCGGGAGGAGCATGAATTTATATATGTCCATGTCTATTCATAAATGTTCAGAATATGGAAAGGCGATATTCAGCATGTTAGGCCGTCCAGGACGACTTAACTGGATGAGAATTGTTGAAAACTAGACCGAAAATATTTTTCATGCGTTACAGAATGATTTCGGGTTCGACGACGAATTCGAGATAATGTTCGGCGCCCTCTTCCAGGACAAGGACCTCTTGATGGTCCAATACTTGCACCCTGAATTAATAATGCCCATCGAGAGAGCCCTGAGTTTCACATAATCTGACAGCATCAGGGGTCTTACCGTCTCCATCCATAGGCTTGATCATTCATTTCCTGTCTCTAAGCTGCGCAAACAGCCATATTTTAAGCCTTAGTTCATTCCCCTTCCCCCTACGACGCCATATGACCTCAGCAGTTGGTGCTTCGTTAAACACCAAAAATTATTATTTTTATCATTTAATATCCATCACAACGGCACTTGGGATTGATGATCAGAGCAACAAGATACCAGAGAACAACTTTCGCGAAAGAAACGTTGCAGCTTTACGACACACCAACTGCCGGGGTCGTATGGTGTCGCCAATTCGTACCCTATTGGGAGGGTATTATGGGGATCGGGAAGACTTATGCAGAATACCCGCCCGAAGATTTAAATCCAGGTCAGCGGCGTGAAAGCCAGCGCTCTTCCCTCACGTCACGCACCCCCCAAGAGGATGCGAACTTTGGCGAGCTGGCAAACCTGTATATTGAGCCCGCCTCCACTCACCTAACCGTCCCCATCAGAATGGTCAGGGAGTTCGATGCAGGGCTGTCAGGTGGAATGTCCTAGGGGGCGTGCACAAGAGCATCGTTCCCGCACGCAACAGTGAGTTGCTTGAAACCTTGTTCAAGCGCTGCAAAAAGACCACCCCCAGTAAAGCCCTGAAGCAGAGGGTGTGCTCACTGAACTGAAGCAATGATTGAGATCTGGCGTTAGTAATGAGGGATAGTTCAATTTTATTTGGATGCCTTCTTATGAAATGAAAAGGCTATGTAAGACCTCAAAAATCGGCCAGATATTATCATTGCTTAATGCAAACCATTCATACATAGAACTGAATAAGATTGAATTGACTGCTTTGCTGCTTCTGAAGTAGATATCAAAGCTCGTACAAAACGATTATTTCGATCGCCGCAAGACTTCAAATATCCCAGTTCCTTCCACTCTTCTCGAGAAAGAGATAGGTGTATGATGGCACCACAAACAAGTATGTATTTGCACAAAAATGAACATGAGTTCCATCACAAAACAGACAGGCGCGAGAGGTTTTCACTAAACCACCTCCGCCAGAAAGAAGTGGGGTGTGGGGGTGAGGTCGAGTAAGAGCCTAAACGCCCGTGGGCACCTGGGGCGCCTGAGGCAGATCATCGGCGATAAAGTGGATGCCCGTCTCATCAGAGTAGTACTGTCTCTCCACGAAAGTGCCGTCGATCTGAGGGAACCTGCCGAAATAAAATGGTGTCATGAAATACTGTGGCAATGAGGATATTGCAACATAAAATGGCTTTACCTCTGATTGAACGTTTGAAATAAGTAAAGAAATCAATGACTCTCCAACAGGTAGCAACAGCGCATAAGTAATTTCCGACCGCAAGCCTCAACAAAGATACATCAAAGAACAGTGACCGCACAGAATGCCTAGAGTTTAAGCCTCCGAGTTGCCATAGAATAAGACCACAATTTACATAAGTGAGCCAGGCAGCTCACAAATCGGAACTTGAGTTTTTCACGTACGTGAACAAAAAATGTTGCAGCTTCCAACTGGTCGTGAAGATAAGCCTTCGAGTTTCATGGAAGTCACCTTTTAGGTAAGGAACCATTTAATTATTTTTGAATACAATTCACCTTCTGTTCTTCCAAAATAACCTAGGACTCAGAATGTACGTGAATGCTGCCCAGCCATCCTTAGCTTTGTGAAGACAAATGATTTTTAAGAATAATGTCTTTCAAAGTACTGGAGAAGCAACTTATTAATATATAATACAGGCCGGTTAAAATACCGAGTTTTGCATGAACTGTTGCTAAGCAAAATCTTCCTTTCGATAATGATTGTCATTCGAAGGAAATTTATTAAGAGGATGCTGCACCTTTTGCATACTCAGATTAATGCTTCAACGGTAACTGATTGAAGCTCATGATAAAAATGTCTTCCGCATTTACATGTGAGCACGCGTTTTGCATTTTTGGATGCGTGCGTGTCTATTTTTCTAAGCTGTTTGATGATTTCTTAACCTTGCACATTTCAATTTCAGCAAACGTGGAGCTACCTTTTTCAGCTTCCATTCCCTCATCCAGTTTCCGTTCAGAATCATCACTTTCACGGTATCATCCCCTACCTGAAGGATCCCGTGTAGAAGGGCACGAGGCGGTACTCCTCCTGGCCGTCTTCGTTGAGGACGCGCACTTCCTTCAGCTCGATGGTCTCCTCCCGGCTGATGCCGTTGTCACTCTCGAAGCTGTGCACGTTACCGCCGTCGGGGGTCTGCTCATTGTTGTAGGAGAGGATCTGGGCGTTGCGGTCCCGCTCGCGGGCCTCGTCTTCAGAAAGGCTCTGGGGCCGAGCCACGGCCACCGCCACCAAGCAAGCCAGCAGGAACTGAGGAATACATACAGTTATAGCGCCTGACAGCCGGCCAAATATTTGGGTTAATTTTTAGGCGACTTGCATGGTTTTGCTTCTTGAAATCCAACCTATTTTGCTTTTGGCCCACGGGGACAAATGATCAATACAGAATGGAATAAGAATGCAACATGAATGTTGAATATGAGCAATGACATTTAACACAAATATGATATGTGCAAATGCAGGAAAAACTGCACAATTCATTTATCATTCAGCATATTTTGCCACTGCGCTTTTTCCGCTCTTCGCTATTCACGTACCAGCTTCATTTTGTGAAGAGGATAAGCTCACACCGATGATACACAAGACACTGGTGCCTCAAGGTGGAGGCGTCGGAGCATTTATACGGCAGGCAGTGCGCCTGAGGCTCCTCCACGCCGCCGCGAGGGGCACGCATCCACCTTTCACCGGAGCGCGCCCAGTGGCGCAGAAACTGTAGCATCCGATCCCTGTCCGGGCGGGATGCGGCCAGGCGGGACCCCCGCCCAATGCCCGGCACTGTACAAGCAAGGTCATCTGGCGGACAGAGGACACAGGACCGGACTATGGACCTCAAACGGACCGGTTGGCCTTGTCTTTCCACGGTTATTGCCGCTGTTTTCATGGCTGATCGGAGACTGATAGCTCATGACCGACGGAACATAGGAAGAGATTCACCTCAGAACAGTCTGGAGGCATGAAGATTCACCTTGTGCTGCCCGAAACTAGTATTTCAAATTTTTTTTCTCTCTCTCTCTCTCTCTCTCTCTCTCTCTCTCTCTCTCTCTCAGCAGTTTCGTTCGGGCTTTAACGAAATTGTTATCATGTGACGGAAACCTGGAAGAACTCTGAGTGCTTACAAATAAAACAAGTATTTAAGACAAGAAAACAGGACGACGCCTAATTTTGTTGTCCGACTCGGACATTAGAAAGTTAGGAGAATAAGGAAAATAACAGAGAATACATAAATAAATGAGCTGGATGAAAGCTGCTAGCCCGTGTGCAGCAGCACACCCATGCTTAATTTAATGATTTCTTTGTTTTTGCCGGGTCAAGTTTGTGGGGCTGACTATTACGGAAATGTGACGAGTGCGAATCATCACTCGATGAATTACCATTGAAAACGTTTTTGCCCGTGAGAAACTTCTAAAGCCCTGAGAATGTATACTATACAATATACCATTTGTCTCACTGCCTTATTGGGATCGGAATGCGTCTGTAACAATGCTTGCCATGTGTACGTGTAAAGTACGCCCAATCAGCCTAATGAAGGCTACTTCATAAAGGCTACTACTTCATCAGAACATCAACCATCTTTTCTAAAGCTTTGTACATCACCTATTTTCCTTCATCTAACACGGCATAAGCCTGACTGCAATGAGAGCACTTCAAACGGCGCGGACGTTAACCTGTCATTGCCTGGGTTCTTTGGGCACCCACAACAACGATCCACAGGGGCCATTTCTGAACCTCTCCCCTCCCCCACCCAACACGATACCAATGGTGATACAGAAAAAGAAGAACTGCGTTGGAATCGCTCCACCATACTCTAATCCTGTACCAACTTTGAACAATATTTGTCAAGCTGGGACGCTTCAGTGGCAAAAATGGCCCAAATTCAACACAATTTGGGAAATCCCTTTCAACTTAAAACCCACTAGCCCTGGCACAAATCCAAAGACACCAGTGTCTTTGTCTTGATCTAAAGATAAATTATAATGTGCGTTATGGCCTTGTTAGACAACTTGGTGAGCTGGATCTCAGATCAATATGAAGGACCTTTAACGGCTATGCTGCATATCATTCAAATGTTTAGATCATGCGTTTCACTACAATATCAAACTTATTTCCATATCATGATACGTCCGCGTGTTCTAGACATAACTGCATTCGAAAATCCCGGCCTTTGGTGACCCCTGGTGAAATTATTAACCCGACTTCAAAATGATTTAAACCATACAGTTTTTCATTTCAAACACCATCGAGTAATTTCCTAATGAAAAACTTGATTTAGCTTTCTTAGGAGCCGAGCTATACCCTGATTTGGTCTACCTTGTTAACCCTTGCCCTGGTGGCGGGTACGAGCCACCTTCGCCCTGGTGGGGGGGGCTAAAAAAGACCCCCACGATGTCAAAAACTAAGAGAGCTAAAAAAAGTGCAAAACGGCAATCGAAAGCTCTCCAAAAATGATATCGAAAATACTTCGGTCATTTTTCTTGTCAGGTCAATATCAAGGTCACCAGAGGTCAAAACAGGTCAAAATCGCTAATATGAGGTGTACTAAGAAGACCTCATATATTTTAGAAACTATGACAGCTAGAAACATTTTTCTAACACCATTCGAAAGCCCTTGAGATGCGCTTTCATAATAGTGGAATTTATTTTCGTGTCAGGTCAAAGCCTAGGGAGCTACAGGTAACTAAATATTGGGCATATTCTTGGGAATGTCCATAGCCACCCATGCATAAGGTCGTTTACTTTTTCGCTAATACCTTCCAAACCAAACAAGATACAGCCATAGTTTTTGCACCATTGCAATCTTCTCGTTAATACGAATCGAATGATATATGATATTGCTATGCCAGGTCAAATTTAAGAATTTAACCTGACCCAGGTCAACGGTCTGACCCAACTTGACCTGGTACAGTCATGATGTACATCATTTGACTTCCAGTGACTATACAAACACTTCGGTGACAAAATAAAAGCTCTATCTTAGTTAATTCAAAATTTATAGAGAAAAAACACAAAAAATGGTTATTTGACCTAAGGTGACCTTTTAAAGGTCACAAGTAAAAAATTTTGGCATCAGCTTCAGAAATAGGCTAAGAGCAGGTCGTAACCGATGTTTGAAGTTGATTCCATCCATACTTACTGAGAAAACCTCATTTCGTGATTTTCCCCATGTATTGACAATGGGGAGGTCATGCTCTACACATGACCTTAGGTCACCAATATAAAAAATCCCGGATCAAATGTTGTAGCTCCTGGTGGGCCCAATATGTGGTATGAGTTTCAACTTGATCGATTAACCCTTCTTTTAGTTATGCGGTCCTAAATATTTCTTTGAGGTGAGGTCACTTCACCTGGGCTGGGGACCTGGCCTGCTATGACCTTGAGCCAAAATTTTCAGGGAAGATGTAAAAATGATGAGGAACAGTAGACCAAGTTTGGAGGCGCTGCGCGCCGCCGTTTTTTGGTCACTTCGGAAAAAACCCAGGGGGTTCTAAAAAGACCCCCACCCGGGCGAAGGAGAAGAGTAAAATAGTCTCACCTACATACGTTTTGAAATGACTAATAACTAATTGACTGGATTCAACCTTATGTTGATTTTCAGCCAAAGTTTCACCTAACAGATATGTAAAGCGGCGCGTTTTTTTCATTGAAATCGGCTCAGAATCTTCGCGGAAAAGAGAGGGGTCAGAAATTTTCCCCAATCGGTGGTGCATAAACATTTAGGACTGTGGGGTTGATCATATTCAGTGTTACCATGTGTGTGTTCCAAACAAAAGGAAAATAATGGAACTGTATGGTAGGTCTGCAATTCTCATCCGAAAGATATTTTCTGCAGTTCCAGAGTCACAAGCTAGAGGTCAGATTCAGAGTTGGGGCATTCCACGACAAATTGACTAAGCTATGGGTTAAAATAAGACCCTCACATCCAAATTTCTCATGAAAATTTGGGACTCTGACCTACGCATCGAAAGAACGACTCTATCACGTGGTGCCGTTGAACTTCACATATTCAATGTGAAACTCATACCCTCTGTCCCTCACACTGGCAGATCCAAGGGGGGCGGGGTAAAGATGCCGTGGCCCCCTCGAAAACCCGAAAATTGTTGGACCTTAAAAACACCAAATTTCGAGCTATTTTTTCTTAAAAATACTATGCTTTCACGATTTTCCTGAATTTAGCCCCCCAAAAACGTTGGTTTAGCCCCCTCCAAAAAATTTATCCTGGATCCGCCAATGGTCTCTAATTATTCGAGAGCTCATGCTCAAAAATGGCCTTGAACGTGTGAAACTTCAATGTTTCTTTCATCTTGATCACCTTGTCGGAGCGTGTTATGAGCTTAGGAGCTAATTTAAGTAATTCTTGTTTTGGCACATAAATTCAAAGGATTGCAATAACTTTCCTCTTGTCATATTCTGCTAGCCATTACGATACAAAATGTAAGTTTCCATTGTATTCTTATGGAAATATACTGACCTTTCTCGGCTCCAAAAGGGACCTGACCAAAAATTTGTATTAACCCTCGCCCCACCGGGGCGGGCCATCGTGGCCCCCAGGTTTTTCCGGGATAGCAGAAAACGACGCGGCGCAGCACCGCGGTTGAGGACTCTACCCTCACTGCATCTTTTCCCATCATCCGAAATTTTTACCCCGGGTCACCAGGTCAGGTCACCAGACGAGGTACCAGGTCACCTCACTTCATCTTTAGAGCTCTGTAGGCTACATTTCAACTCGATCGATTTGAAACTTCCTACACTTTATGCCCTCCGGGTCTACAGGTGTATATCCGGGTTTTCGATTTCGTGCCTGAGGTCGGTCCGGGCGACCCTCCCATTGGAAAGCATGGGTAAAGCTATTTCATGATATAAAGCCACAAAATGATTGCAATACTCGACTGCTCGAACAACGTTTTTGGACACCCTTTCACGGATCCCAGGGGTCTATTTGTCTTTGACTTTTCCAAGGTCATCCAGGTCCAGAGGTCAAAACAGTATTTTGACAATAACTTTTGACCTAATTAGCTAAAGCGGTGAAACAAACACCATCGTGTTTGTTTGTACTGGCTTTCATTTGATATACGGCAGGTACTTTTGACCTTTGGTGACCTCAGGTCATATTAGGTCCGAGGTGACCTCTGGGGTCAAACCACTGGCGGGGGTCTTTACGTTCCACATAGCGGAAAAGTACTGGAATTTTCTATAATGTACTTTACCAGGCCTCAATAGCTCTAATGACATAGAGTTATGCCCGTTTGCTTAATCTTGCATATTTGAGTGAAAATAGCCGATCTTGACCTAATTTGACCTCGGAGGTCAACCATTGCCTGGCACTAAACATGCGAGTATCTTACTGAATTCACGCGGTTTCTATTGCCTTTGCGATTTGGCTAACGCCCATATTTTGAGTTGGGGGGCCTCGTGGCCCCGGTGGGGTGGCGCCCCCGGGTTATTGCATTTTTGGTAGGGATCGAGGTGAGCTATGGAACACCGCTTTCCCTTTTTCACTTCCAAGCATGGTTGCAAAGATCGTAAGGGGGACGGGTACTCGCAAACCAGCGAAGGTGGCGCGGGACCTCATTAGCGGCGCGTGTTAACACGCGCACTGGAGGGGAGCCACAGAGGCACTCCACCTACTTTTTCTAGGTAGCCGGGGAACAGTTAGCAGCCGGAACACGATACTTAGCTCCATTTAAGAGAAACAAACGGCACATTGGGAAAAAAATAAAATCGATCCAGATTTTGTTTTGTTTTAGGCTTTCAAATCAAAATATTATACTTGTAATCGCCGCAATGCGGAGTCGGAGACAGACTGGTAACGTTATAACGCCATATACATGTGATTATACATCCCACATGAAGTTCAAGGTCACAGGTCAAGGTCATTAAAACATTATCAATGTCATTGACCCTGGTGCTTCCGGTCACATGGCGTTACCCAGTATGACGTTTATTATGCTATGACATCATGGCTAAGCTAACTCAAGGTAAAAGTCAAGGTCACAGGTCAAAGTTGAATGTCATTGGTAAAGGTCAATCCTCATTTCTTGCCCAACAATTAATATAGTGCTATTCATAGTGTAATTATAGGGAATATTGTGATGTGTTAGGTCAATGACATTGAATGACTTTAACTCTAAAATTGTATGCAATATTTTTGCGACCTTCTCGTTATGACCTTTGTTTATTATCAGTGCATTACAAACTTTTTTGCAATTGATCATGGCATTTACCGATCAGTCCCCGGCAAGGCTAAGATTGGATCTTTATAACCTCGTTTGACCTCGAAGATATTGAACTAAGTCAATGAAAATTGGTCATAACGTAGATTGCTATCGCTCCCATCCAGCCCCCAACCAGCCTTTTTCTAAGCATCTCAGTTTCCGAGGTCACAGGGGTCCTACCAGTCCCCCTCCAGTGCGGTGCGGGTGTTAACCCGCGCCCCACCAGGGGTCCGACGCCACCTTCGCCCCACCGGGAGGCCATCAATGCCCCTCCCCCTCTAACTCCGAAAATATGGGGGTTAGCGAAAATCTGTAGCGTACATTAGAACGCTCGCGTGAATTCAGTAAGAAATTACTTACATGTTTAAGCGCTCAGGTCAATGGTTTGACCTCCAGAGGTCAAGTTAGGTCACGATAGGCTATTTTCGCTCCAATATGCAATGATTAAGCAAACTGGGCATAAATGTTATGCAATTAGAGCTATTGAGATCTGGTAAAGTACATTTGATAGGAAATTGGCCGACCTTTTTTCGCCATGTGGAACGTTATGACCTCCAGAGGTCACATCATGGCCTAATATGACCTGAGGTTATGAAAGGTCAGAATATGACCTTGCCGTACATCAAATGAAAGCCAGTGACAAGACATACACGATGGTGTTTGATTCAGCGCTCTAGTTTAATTAGGTCAAAATTTATTGTCCAAATACTTTTTTGACCCCTGGTGACCTTGGATGACCTTGAAGAGGTCAAAGGGAAAATATGACACCTGGGATACGTGAAAGGGTGTCCAAGAACGTTTTACTGAGCAACGGGGGTCGGAAAACCCACCATTCTGCCGTCCTTAATGGTGACAGCCCAAGGTGGACAAGGTGATACAAAATAGCAGACATGTTTCCTCCAGCCAAATACAGGAACAAATCGATGAAATTGGGACCCGTAATTTGAGCTTGCAATGTTTTTCAACAGCTAGGATGGTCCACAAGTGTCCATTGGCCTCCTACTAATGCAAAACATGCACATTTTGCACCTTGGTCCGGTGGCAAATTCATTGTTCGACATTTCCAAGGGTGACACGTTAAACACTTTTTGGCCCCTGCTGAGCACGCTGAGCATTTTAAATCATTTTTGTGACTTTTAGATCATATGACTTTTAGATCAATGGGATAGTTCACCTCGTGACCTGATCTCAGGTCACCAAATCGAAAAATCCTGGAGATACATCGTGTAGACCCTGGAGGGTTCATAAAGTGTAGGAAGTTTCAAATCGATCGACTAAGAAATGTAGCTCTTATGGAGCTCAAAAGTTAAAGTGAGGTGACCTTGGTTGACCTCGCCTGATGACCTGACCTTGGGTGACCCAGGATAAGAAATTTAGGGATGATGGAAAAAATGATGGCGTCAGAGATAGAGTCCTCAATCCGCGATGCTGCGCCTCGTTGTTTTCTGCTATTTCGAAAAAAACCTTAGGGGGCATTGATGCCCCCACGTGGGGCGAGGGTTAAGAAATAAAGCAGTGGTTAAAATTTATTGGTTTGAAAAATTCCCTCACGCTTCTGCCCCACAAATCCCACAATTGACACATTGTTTAGGACCAGAGACGTCGACTAGTCGCAGCGACGGCGGGCCCCGCTGGCACACGGACTTCACGACTGTGGGGATCGGGACGTTTGAAAGCTCAGGACTGGTTTTCTGTTAGCGACTCTATCATTGTTATCAATGTATCATTGTGTGACATCTACTCGTTTATCTAGGCAACTTATCATTTTTTCATATTTTGCACCACTGACTGAAGAATGTCACGCTGCTACATGGTGCGAATGTTTTCAGGCATGTTTAACATATATTCAACGTGCATTTTGCCTCCTTCATGAAACAGGATTGTAAATATCCTACACTACACTCCAGTGCAGTAAGATTTACTTCAATGTAGCTTCACAAATGGTTGTATTCTACGCTGTACTCTTATGAAACAAGATAACGGTATACTATTAAATTCCTGCGCCGCATTACGCTACTTCATCGCAGTTGGGTTATTTTACCCCGTTAATGAAACGGGGCCCTGGATCCGACGGCACCTTTGTACGAAAACATAAATGGATGTTCTCACGTCAGCATCTGAACTAGTTACTATGTGACCTTTCCATGACGTTTGGTATATTTATCTTACTTTTTTCTTTAAATATATGAGGTGGGAGAAGATCATGAAGCCGATTATTTCTATTCCATGTGTGGAGTGTGGAGATTACTACGGATTGCCTTCGATGTTAGTAAGTTAGGGGTGTTTTAGAGCTTGTAAGCTCCGGAATTCATTTATATATAAGAATATCGCAAATAGGTCTAATCTCGACAGCTTTGTTCTTGATATGTGGCCAAGACTTCTAGTGCTTTTTATAACAGCCAGCCTGGAAAACAAAATCATTGATTTTGACTTGAATCATTGGACATGGATATTATAGCGCAAATAATTGTTGGGGCTTATCGACGCACCAACAGCTAGGGTCACGTAGCACCGCCAACTCTTTCCCTGTTGGAACGGTTTCCCGGTATCTGGTTTGCCACTGGCTTAGGGAAATTCTCCCACAAACGTCGAAGAGAAAGACAAAGCTAATTATATAAGAAATAGCACATTAAGCCGTCTCTGGCACCCATTAGGCATGACTAGTCAATTATTAAATGCCCCTAAGTTCAAGAACATGAGAAAACCGTAGACGTAATTGAAATGGGGAACTGCATCCCGGAAGATGACAGAACCATTATCCATTATTCGTTATACTGGACTAGGCCGAAATGTGCCCATTATTGTTTGGGTACGTACATATACGCATTTGTACAACAGTAGACGAGACCACGTAGCACGGGATCAGAACCGGCAGTGAAACAGCGGACGAGACCACGTGGCACGGGATCAGAACCGGCAGCGAAACGGCGGACGAGACCACGTGGCACGGGATCAGAACCGGCAGCGAAACAGCGGACGAGACCACGTGGCACGGGATCAGAACCGGCAGCGAAACAGCGGACAAGACAATCACGGCCACTTGTTCCAGCGATCCCTTTCACCGTTGGTAAAACCCAACTGTGGCCACCTGGCTTTCCTCCTCTCCCAGTGATATGCTCCGGAAATGAAATGTTGCGATCAAATCACCCAGAGAGGGGGAAAACATGCCGCTGAGACCAGCGCGGTGCGATAGTTTTACCCCGTGGTGGTCGGAACCGTAACTTTACACTACTCTGGTAGGCGGTTAGCTCAAGAATAGCACGACTGACAAAGGAACGCCACCTCGAGCCCCGCCTTTCCACTGAAAGCGAGCTGCCTGTACCTCCGAATGATCATGAGTCGGGATGAAATTAGCATTGAAACGGCACATGTTCCGAATGTCTAGAAACGTGCGCAGGCAGCTCTAGAACCTGATTGTTTTTGCCGGATCTGTTCCTAATTTTGAACTGCATTCAAACAAAAGTGCAATTACATTGAACTCCAGTTCAAGGTCGCTGTTTGAAAATAAGGTCAGGTTGTCAAGGGATTTATATTTTCCGAAAATAAAATTTAAACAATCAAAATGTTTGCAGATTCATGGTAGTTTCAGCACATGCATGAGCATGGGAAAATCGTTTGACAACTTAAATCTTTTTGAAATTTTGAATCATCTGTAACTCTTGGAATGATGATCTAGGGGGAACGAGGCCATGCATCTGAAAGGTGGCAAAATTTCACTCGGTTTTAGACCAATTTGTTCGATGTTATTCAAAACCACTATGTTTTTCACGATCCTGCTCTGGCTGCCCTCCCCCCCACACAGACGTTTCGCCTAGATTCACCTCTAGATGCTCCCCACAAAATTCCAAAGGCAGAAGTTCAGCAATTGCTGCTAAAAGCCTTAGAGACCCTATTTTGAAAAAGTAAATTATTTGATGAATTGGACGTGGTTTGACTGCATGTCCCAGCCCCATTGGAGTTCGCTGCCTCCCACTTCCTACTTCAAAAACCTTCCCACTAATCACATTTATTCTTCGTGCATGTGTCAAAAACGTCTATTGCAATATTTCATTTCACTTTTATCTTATCACTTTTACCGACTTAAAACCAATACCCAATGCCCTCCATTCTTGGTCGCAAAACGTTTTCGGTTTCATTTCAATAAAGCCAGACCTTGAGAATTATTGGAGCATGAGCTCGATGGTTATTCTATTTAACGTGCGACACGAAACCAAAATAATTAGAAGATTTATGATTTCTATAGGGCTTGGTTTTCTGTCAAAGACGAATCGAACAGTTTCTTTGACCCCCACGAGTGACCGGAGGCTGTCTGAAATAATCGATTAAAACAGAGTTAAATTGGAATACCACCGCTATATTCGTGAAACTTTTTTAAACATTCATAGGAAAGAGGCTAGTCCAAGGTTTCGAATGCGGTATTTACCCACAAACCGTGCCGAAAAGTGCTTGCCCGGAGATCAACGCCACCTTTACAATCAATCGGTACTAACGCTTAAATCCCTTGCCATTGGGGCCACTGAAGGTGGAAAGTAGTTCGAATTAGAATTTTTCGTTTTTCCAAACCCTTACTTCGAGCACTGGTCATGAGCTTACAGGTTGGGTTGGGGCAACTCATGACAAAATCATACCGCGCCTCTTTGCCACACAATCTGTGTCAATACGTGTGACTGGGTTGTCCAGAGTTTGCGCTGTGGCCAGTTGCGGATACAAGGGCTCAGTCCCCTCCCCTCCCCCGAAATTTTTGCATGCCCTTAGTAACTGCATAACCAGAGGCTGTTTCGAGTAAATGGCGGGGAATGCTTGGACCCATAGTAGCCCTCCCCTAAAATTAAGTCCTGGATCCGCCACTGGCTGTGGCCTGTGACTTTTATCGATGCATCGCTTATTTTCCCCCAGAAGCTGAGGACTTGATATCAGGAAGGAGCTCTTCACGTATTGTGATCGGCGTTTTGAAGCCGAAGCAATAAAGTGATTCGTTCCTGAGATATTCTGGGCATGCGACTCGCAGAATATGAGCAACGGCAGAAATATGTAAAGAACCAAATATTAAATTGTTTCTCAGGAGTCTGCTACCCTCGCCCTGGTGGGGAGATAGGTATTTGAACACCCCTCCCGGGTTTTTCCGGCGGCACCAAAAAATGGTGGTGCAAAGCTTCACCGATCTTTGAGCACCTTATCCTTGATTAATTCTGCAACTTTTCCCAAAATTTTAAGGTTGGAACCTCCCAGGTCAGGTCACCAGTGCAGGTCAAGTGGCACAACTCTAAAAAAGTTTAAGATAGCATAAGTAAAAACAGGGTAAGTCTATCGAATTTAAATTCATGTTACATAATGGGCCAATCTATTACTGCAACAGATGTTCCGGGATTTTTCATATCGATGATCTAGGGTCAGGTATCATAAGAGTCCCCACCGAAAAAAAGGGGGGCAAACAACACCAAAAAAAAAAAAAAAATTTTAAAAAAAAAAAAAAAAAAAAATTTTTATTTTCCCCCCCCCATACACCACAGGGGAAAAAAAAAAAATTTTTTTTTTAAAAAAAAAAAAAAAAATAAAAAAAAAGGGGCCGTCAGGTATGGATTATGAACTCTCCGTTGAAAATGGGTGGGGAAAACGTGAATTGAGCGAAAAATGTCTACATTTCTGCAGATACAGCTTGGAATGTCTTCCTATTCTCCAAATCTTGGTATCCTAGGCCCTTCTCAGGTTCATGTTGCGTTTGGACCTGTGACCGCTGAGAGGTCATCTGAGACTACTTTAGAAAGTTTTCAGACTTGGGTCAATAAATTTGCAGGAAATGATGGTAAAACTTTTATTTTGCAGCCATTACGTTTATATGATCATTGCAAGTGGAACACTATGCATATCTACTATGCTGGGACAGATGGTGACCTTGAACTGACCTTAGTTCAGGTCATCTTTATATATGGCCTAGCATAATCATATCGCAGATCATTGGATTTGCCGTAACGAAAGAAAGTGAGTGGTGCCTAAAAATTGATTTTTATTCAACTCTAAGCGATGCCAGAACACCGAAACTAATCTCCAAGCTGTCACCTTCTTTGATCTATCATGACCTCAATATTGACCTGAGCCCAAAAGTGACTCATAACCTGATTCATTCATTTTCATGAGCTATCAATCAGCTTTCACGTTTTTTTTCGTTTTCTCGCATGAGATCCGAGATCAAGGGGGTGTTTGAAACCTCTCCACCAGGGCGAAGCTGGCTCGGAGGCCCACCGGGGCGGGTGTTGACTATAATAAGGGTTACATTTGATCGGAAGCACTGGGGGCCAATGAAATTGAAGAGGCTGCCACGGCCTTGACCCATGACCATTAACCTTGACCTTAAACTTCATGTGATGTGACCTTGAAATGTCATCTCGCTTATATGGCGTTATGAAGTCCGCACTCGGTCTACAATGCAGAGCGGACTGGGGCAACCGCGCGATAGATGCCATCTGATTCGAGGATTCGAGGAGACAGGCCAGCAAACACCTTGCCAGCGTATGATCATGCTCCTCGCATCAGAACTCTAAAACCGATCAATTTCATTCTTGGTGTATTGCTTGCAGGGACCGTGGAACCGGGGGAGAGGGCAGCTGCCCCCCCCCAGTGGTGGATCTAGCCGGTCGGTTTAGAAGGGGCAAACCAAGGTCAAATCCGAAAAGCAAAAACAAAAAGAACGTGACGCCGTGAAAACTTCACTACAATATGACTTGCCGGTAGAATTTTGGGTATTTGAGGCAAAAAGCAAAAAAATCACGGGATGAAAATAATGGGCTCGAGATACTTTCCCCAGTCCAAAGCCCAATATTTCCACTGAACTTAACTGGATCTGTTTGAAGTTGAGAGTTGAAGCACCAAAATCTTGCTTATAAACTAAAAAGGAGTCGGGGGAAAAATGAGGTCGATCACTTGGGGGGGGGGGCAAAACATAGTTTTGCCCCGAGTTCTTCCGTTTGGGGGGGGCAAATGCCTTTTTTGCCCCCCTCCCTTGGATCCGCCACTGCCCCCAACTTTAACACCGTGGGGGATTTCCCGCTTCCCCCAACTTTCGAGGGAATACATTTTTCGAAAAGAGCACCTTACGCCGACCAAATTCATATATTTCAAAGTAAAATGTTTATTCATAAATTCACGTGCAGTCTCTGTGCCACGGGCTGCTGCTCCTGTTGTCTTGGCGCACTTACGATATTTTTCAACTGATCGCTCACTCTCCAGTGAGGCTGCATTTACTGCGGATTGCTCTGCGGATGCAATCCGCTGCTTTGCGGATCTTAGGAGGGCCAATAAAAATGGTGGATGGAATTTGGTATTCCACTTTCTTATGTTTGGCTATTTCGGTCATTATGTTATCGATCAAATTTAGTGCTGCTGCAGTTTTCAGAATAAATGCAAACTCGTCTGACTCGCAGGCATTTGAAAATATTTTAGGTTCTGTTTTTTTCTGGCCTCAGTTTCTTCCCTTTGAAATCTAGGTATGGAGAATCAATGACTGTTTGTGGGTATCTGATATAGATGAGTTCGACGACTAGGCTATTAGACCTAGAAATATAAGTGAGCAGACATTTTTCGGAAAGTAAGGGATGTATAGTAGCGCGCTGACAGATCCGACACGCACTACTATCCACGATTCATCAGTGGGCGGTGAAACTCAGGCGTTAACAAGCTAAAGAAACAGTTCGCGCGTAAATCCGAAGCGAGTAGTTAATTCGCTAAAGTTATCCAAATAGAGATAACATGAATTAACAAGGGCTGAGACTCCTGCACCGGTAGGCACGTTCCGTAAAGATGCTGATACATTGTTGACAAACAAAGACATTACAGAGATAGTGTTAAAACGCGCCCCGCTGGAGTCCCTGGCATAACGCGCCCCGCTGGGGGGCGTATTTCGCCCCCTCCTCCGTATCTCATTTCCCAGGAAAGCTAACGAAAAATTACGGATGGCGTTCGACAGCTCTTGACGAGACAAAGATAAATTATAAGGAGGATTTTATTTCAAGTCAATATTAAGGTCAGAATAGGTGAAAGAGGTTTCCATAATCTTACAACAGTGCGGTGTACGTTTCCACCCTTACATATTTACTCAGTGGAGCTAGAGAAAATATTTATGCATCACTCGATTCCTCTCATCGCGGGGAATCAAATGATGTATAATATGACATTGCTAGGTCAAAGTGTAAAATGACCTGACATTGAGCTAGGTCAGGGTCACAGGGTAACCTGGTATGGCCATGCTGCATATTAATCGACTCCCCGTGACAATATAAGCACAATACAAGCAAAATAGAAGCTTTATCTTAATTCAGTGAGAAGTTATTGGCAAAACAATCACTGTATGCTCCTGTGACCTGACATGCCCTTTGAGAGGTCAGATGGTCATAAACTCAACTTTATGGTCAAGATCATGGTAAGAATACACTGTGTGAGGATTTTCAGCTTTATCTATCCAGTATCTACTCAAAACGAACCCTTTCAATTTTTCACCATTCACTTATAATAGGGTGACCAAAAATTCACCTCACCTTAGGTAAAAATATCAACATTCCGAGATAGCAGATTTGTATATCGTAATGACTTTATCATATTGTGAAAGTTTCAAACTGATCGTTTGGCAAATGCTCCTTAGGCACCGCTTCAAACTCGTGATTTTAGGTTTTGAGGTCGGGTCGCTTGATGTGGGATAGCTCCTTGCCTTACACGGCCTGACATAAAAATCTGGTCAGATGCGTAAAATGAATCAGGAATAACGTACTATAATTTTCGTTGAGCTGCATTTCTTCGATTTTTCGTTATCTGGGGAAAACCAGAGGAGGGGCGAATTTCCCCCCAGCGGGGCACGTGTTAAGATTGGCGTTAAAGCCGCAGTGGACTTGGCACCGCTATCACGAACATTTTGATAAATCCACATATTCATTCATACATAAACATGCACCCAAAAGAAACAAAGCACCTATCCGCACATTAAAAAATACGTTCGAAACAAAATAGTTCCGGACCAACCGAGTTCATCGCGCTCCTCCGATGGCGGCAGCCATGGGCAGATGCCTACCGAACGCGCTTACAAGTGGGCGAGGCCCAATCAAAATGAAAACACTTATGTAAACTGCTAACTTGGTAATGTAACCATTAAGACAACAATAAAAATGAGCCAGCGAAGAAACATACCAGATGTCGACTTCAAAATTGCTTATAAGACAATCGAATGAATATCGACACCTCTGAAACCTGCAATTGGTGCCATTCAGACGCCATCTCAATCCAACATATAGTCTGTGCTCGCTTTAATATTTTATTTTTCTTCAGGACTACTGCCGAAACGAAGGTAGATGTTGCCGGGGCCAATCCAACCAACCGGTGCCGGAGTCAGAATTTTGAGAACAGTAGAGCTTTCTCTACATTTCCCTACCAAGGCTCCTTGCAAATGAGAGCGTGCTGGCTGGGAATGGCCCAAATAACACATGTAAAATAATCCCAAATATATGCCAGGTTAGCCAAATCTTGCAATTCGCAGGTAATTGAATTGATGATTAAGAATCAGCTCTGACTTTCTTCTTTAAGAAATCAATCCCCAAGATGCAACCATGCTCCTGCATTTTGTTTGCTTTCTCAGAGATACCCAAGTTGTCGTGGCGATTACATCTCCGTTTACACTTAACTCAGTGACACTGATCATGGTTTAACATCGATTGTGCCAATTATGGATGACAGACTATTATTTTAATTATTGAATGAAAAGTCATGGATTTTACTGATAATGGATTGACACAGTAACACAGATTATGATTTAGGTTCGGGTGAGTTTCTTTATTTTCTGTTTGAAGCTGTAGCTGTTCTCGGTGTGTCTTGCAGTCGCAGGCAGTGCTTTCCAGGTTCTGACGGTTCGGTGTAGGGATTTCTTGTGTGTTGTTTCTAAATTTGGTGGTCTCGTGTTGGAAGTTTGGATGACGGTAGTGTCGGCAGATGCACGTGTAGTCCTGCATGATACCTCAGGCCTTTTCTTGATCAGATACGAATTTTTATGTGGGCCTTCAGTTAGGCGAACCAATTTATGAATGGCTGATGAGTCGCATGTTGAAATGAGTTCGGTAAAGCTTGGCCACCCGAGCTCCCGCCTGGCTGCGCTGATTCGGTCGTACTTCTTCTTACCAGTGACGATTCGAATCCTGAAGTTTACGACCTTGTTCAGCCTTTGGCGGTTCTGATCAGTGACTGGAGCCCAGGAGGGCAGACAGTACCGCATGTGAGGAGGACACGAGGGCTTCAACCAGCGTTTTGGTTGTTTTTCGAGGGAGAGTGTGAGCCAGCTTGTTGATAGAGAGAAGTGAACCAAAGCATCGTTTTGTGACTTTGGAGGTTTGCTGCTCCCCAGTCAGATGCTTATCCAAAGTTATTCCAAGAATTTTAACGATTTCGGCTGATTTCAGCGATTTCATTCGATCAGCGATTTCGGCAGGTTTATACATTTATTATCCTTCGTAAGTCATATGTTCTTTGTCTTATCTTGACTAGGTCTTGGGCTGCACTAAAGGGTGACGGAACTGGCTTTGCAATTATTCATCGACACATTTTTAATCACGCTTGTATTTTTCCGTTTTAGCTGATTTGAGCGGAATAATCGCGCCCCCTTGACCAACTTAGATGATTTTATGTCCTCTGGATAATAATGCAAAATAATGATGGCATGATCGTGTGCATTAAAGGTACATGCCAGGACTTATACATGAGGTTAATAAAATATTTTAGGCTTCATCCTTTTTATGCTTATTTCATCTTGGTTTTAGTACTGTCACGTAGTATAAACACTCACCCTGGTGGGCCTCCAAGTCACCTTCGCCCTGGTAGGGGAGAGGTGTTCAAAAACACCCCTTCTTACCACCTACCCCCTCCTCCCCGTCGATCTCGGCTCATATTTGGGATGGCGAAAAACGCAAATTCTGGTGGATGGCTCGTAAAAATTCATCAGGAAACTGCATCAGCAACTTTTGGGCTCAGATCAATATTTAGGTCATCACAGGTCCAAGAAGGTGACAGGTTAGAGCATAATTTTCGGGCTCTTGGGTTCTAGGCTCTATTCCTGGACAGGGTTGAGTTAGAATCAACGCTTAGGCACCATTCGCTTCCTTGCGTTACATCAAATCGAATTATTAATAATATGAATATGCTAGGTCAAAACATAAAAAATTGCCTGACCTAAGGTCAGGTCAAAGTCACATCATCAAAGTCATCTGAATTAGCATCGCAAATGTGCACATCAATCGACTTGCAATGATAATTCAAACATAATGGTATCAAAATAAAAGTTGTGGCGTCATTTTCCTGCAAACGTATGGACCCAAGTCTGAAAACCCGCTTAAGTAGTCCCAAATGACCTCTCAGAGGTCACAGGATCACACTCACAACATGAACCTGGAAAGGGGCCTAGGATGCTACGATCTGGAGAGTAGGATGGTATTCTAAGTTGCATCTACATGAACAGAGGTGTTCTTCGCCCAGTTCTCGTTTGCCCCGTGAATTTCCATCGGAGAGGTCATGATCCGTACCAGGCCCTAGGTCATCGATATCAATAATCCTCGGAATATATTTTGTATTACTCGGTGAGCCCATTATGTGATATGATTTTCAATTGAATATATTAACCCTTGTCTACTAATGCTATCTTAAATGTTTTAGCGGTGTGGTCGGTTTACCTGCACTGGTGATCGGACCTGAGATGCCCGAAATCGAAAATTTAGGAAAAGTTGCAAATTCATCACGGATAAGGTGCGCCAAGTACGCCGGCATGTTAAGCCTCCGTCTTTTAGTACCGCCGGAAAAAGCCCGAGGAGTGTTCAAACACCCCCAACCGGGGCGAGGGTGAACTCATTTGATCTTAAGGCATACCTTGTAACGGTCATAGCTACCTGTTCCATTTACACACCACGCGCGAGTGGGTGGGGTTAGCACTCGGGCTTTTCAGAGTCGAAAAAAGAGAATCACAGTCTTCGTACTTGACATAATTTATTCTGGATTAATTTTGCAGTATTACTGAGCTTTACAGCTAGGTCCAGGCAGCGACAGATACAGTTAGCTTTACAACTAGGTTTAGTGCGTCTTCGGTCAGGTCACTAGACAAGGTTGACCTCACCTAAAATATGTTTAACCAGTCTGCAGTCATAGAAGGCTTCAGTAGTTGACCCGCAATTTATATCAAATAGTAAGGTGATCAAATAAGGCAGTTTGTGGCAACAGGTTCATATCGACGAACTAGTGCCAGGTCAGCGCCATGACCTCTCTATTGCGATGAAAGGAGAAACTATGCGAAAGGTTTAAGATTGTGTAGAATAAAACATAAAAACGTGCTTCTAAATTCGGGCACCGAGTGGTCTAAAAAATCTGAGGATCGACGTCCAACAAACAATGGACATATGACCCCTAAGGAGCAGCAATAGGTCACTCAAGCAATTTTTCATGCTTCAGTCAATAATTTTGCACGAAACATGCCAATAGCTGTGTTAACGTTGAAGTCCGTCCCTTGCTACTGTTTGCCAACTGTTATGCATTATGAAGTGGCATATTTCGGGGTGGGTGGATATCACAATGGTGCGAGGAAATAATAATCCCAACTTCTGCCCAGGCGCGAATCCAGGGGGCAGTCCGGTCATACCCACCAGAAACGAAATAGAGGGGGCCAAGCCCTCATCCCCCAAAGCAATCTCATGATTCATAAATGATCGATTGGGGAGGATGTGTCCCTCAGCGAAAAACACCTTTTCTAGCGTTTTTGTTCGTTGGCAAGATACCTCTTTCCCTCGGAAGCTGAAAAATTAATTCAGCACACCAGTTAGATCCTGCCGGCCGTTGCATCTGCCGCTGTTTTTTTTTCTGCTCGCCGATATGGGCCCCAGCCAAGCGGCCGGATTCGCCCCTGCCCCCAACTTTGACATAGTTCCAACGCCCCTGTGCTTCGGTAACGCAATTGCTTTGTTCGGGCGTCACCTCCCACGCCCCCTCTGTCCTACCCCCAGCTATCGCTGGGTCGGACTCCGTTCCCCCACTAAATAACATCCGTGGTAACATGTATTATCTATTATTGAAGTCCTCTATTACCCTGTGTGATAACCCCCCCCCCGAGATTATTTGCTTCTATGCTTCTTTGCGGTCTGACTGGATTTGTGTACGACATGGTATTGACTTGGTACAATTTTAGGAAACATCTGGTACGCACTAAAAATGTGTAATGGAAGCAACGCCAGTGGCAGACAAGTTTGGCTTTTCCCGCCAATTGAGTTGCGGATTCATTGTTCACCGGAGGGGTCGTGTCGGTTGTATTGCGTGAGTGTGCGGATTTGTTGAAATGTGCGTGTGATGTGTGTTTTTTTTGGCGTGAGTGCTTCGTGAGGATACTGCTCGTGTTAAGAATCTATGAACGGAGGCTGCTCACCTCAGCGGCGACACTTCCTGGGCGACTGCTGTGAGTGTTACGTAGGATGAGCTAATCACTCGAAAATCACGAGATAGCATATTTGTTGATGATCCGGCGCCACTTCAAACTGGTGATTTTGGGTTTTGACATCTGGTCGTTTGGCCTTGAATAGCTTCGTGACCTGACATGACCTGACCTAAAGAATTGTCTGATGCGTGAAATCGATCAGGGATAAGGTACTGTAAGTCAGGGGCACAGCAAGGGGGGCACAGGGGGCACGTGCCGGAGTGCCGGTGCAGGAGTGCCCTTTGGTCGCTAGGCGGTGTACCCCGTTTTGGTTTGGGCTGTGCCACTCGAAATTTAGTGCCGGTATTATCGCAGTAGGTGGATCACATCTCGCGGTTCAAAAGGATCACATCAGAAGGTCCACTGATCAAAGGGTCTAATGTTCATAGGTTCTACCCTGTGAAAGTTAGACCTTTTGAATAAGAAGTCCAACGTTCAAAACGTCCAAAGAGGCGTGCTCAGATGCATGAGAGTGGGGTGTATGATGCCGCAGAGGCGTGCTAAGACACATGATAATAGGAGGCAATGAGGGTTAGGTTAGGTTAAGTTAGGTTTGGTTAGTTTGGTTAGTTTGGTTAGGTTTGCTTTGGTTAGGTTAGGTTAGGTTAGGTTAGGTTAGGTTAGGTTAGGTTAGGTTAGGTTAGGTTAGGTTAGGTTAGGTTAGGTTAGGTTAGGTTAGGTTAGGTTAGGTTAGGTTAGGTTAGGCTAGGCTAGGCTAGGCCAGGCTAGGCTAGGCTAGGCTAGGCTAGGCTAGGCCAGGCTAGGCTAGGCTAGGCTAGGCTAGGCCAGGCTGAGGCTAGGCTAGGCTAGGCCAGGCCAGGCTAGGCTAGGCTAGGCCAGGCTAGGCTAGGCCAGGCTAGGCCAGGCCAGGCCAGGCTAGGCCAGGCCAGGCCAGGCCAGGCTAGGCTAGGCCAGGCCAGGCCAGGCTAGGCCAGGCCAGGCCAGGCTAGGCCAGGCCAGGCCAGGCCAGGCCAGGCCAGGCTAGGCCAGGCCAGGCCAGGCCAGGCCAGGCTAGGCTAGGCTAGGCTAGGCTAGGCTAGGCTAGGCTAGGCTAGGCTAGGCCAGGTTAGGTTAGGTTAGGTTAGGTTAGGTTAGGTTAGGTTAGGTTAGGTTAGGTTAGGTTAGGTTAGGTTAGGTTAGGTTAGGTTAGGTTAGGTTAGGTTAGGTTAGGTTAGGTTAGGTTAGGTTAGGTTAGGTTAGGTTAGGTTAGGTTAGGTTAGGTTAGGTTAGGTTAGGTTAGGTTAGGTTAGGTTAGGTTAGGTTAGGTTAGGTTAGGTTAGGTTAGGTTAGGTTAGGTTAGGTTAGGTTAGGTTAGGTTAGGTTAGGTTAGGTTAGGTTAGGTTACGTTATGTTATGCTATGTTATGTTATGTTATGTTATGTTAGGTTAACCCTCGCCCCACCGGGGGGCATCGATGGCCCCCTAAGGTTTTTCCGGGATAGCAGAAAAACGACGAGGCGCAGCACCGCGGTTGAGGGCTCTACCTCTCACTGCATCATTTTCCCATCATCCCTGAAATTTTTACCCCGGGTCACCCAAGGTCAGGTCACCAGACGAGGTCAACCAAGGTCACCTCACTTCACTTTAGAGCTCTGTAAGAGCTACATTTCAAAGTCGATCGATTTGAAACTTCCTACACTTCATGACCCCTCCAGGGTGTACAAGGTGTATATCCGGGATTTTTCGATTTCGTGCCCTGAGGTCAGGTCACGAGGCGACCTCTCCCATTGGAAAAGCATGGGGAAAAGCTATTTCATGATATAAAAGCCACAAAAAATGATTGCAAATACTCAGACTGCTCAGAACAACGTTTTTGGACACCCTTTCACGGATCCCAGGGGTCATATTTGCCCTTTGACTTTTCCAAGGTCATCCAAGGTCACCGGAGGTCAAAAACAGTATTTTGACAATAACTTTTGACCTAATTGAGCTAGAGCGGTGAAACAAACACCATCGTGTTTTTCTTGTCACTGGCTTTCATTTGATATACAACAAGGTCACTTTTTGACCTTTCGTGACCTCAGGTCATATTAGGTCACGAGGTGACCTCTGGTGGTCAAACCACTGGCGGGAGGTTTTTACGTTCCACATAGCGGAAAAAGTACAGGCAATTTGCTATCAAATGTACTTTACCAGGCCTCAATAGCTCTAATGACATAAGAGTTATGCCCAGTTTGCTTAATCATTGCATATTTGAGTGAAAATAGCCGATCTTGACCTAATTTGACCTCTGGAGGTCAAACCATTGACCTGAGCACTAAAACATGTGAAGTAATTTCTTACTGAATTCACGCGAGCTTTCTATTGCACTTTGCAGATTTGCGCTAACGCCCATATTTTCGGAGTTAGAGGGGGGCATCGATGGCCCCCCGGTGGGGGCGAAGGTGGCGCCGGACCCCCGGTGGGACGCGGGTTAATACCGTAAATGCCTAGGTGTGAAACAGACGGAAGGAGGGAGAGTTTGATTAGTGTACAGTGGTACCTAGACCAGAGGCGCACTCAGTTTTTGGGAAGAGGGGTGATATCCTCAGGCTAGGAAATAGGGACCAATGGCATACACAACTGACCTGACCTGACCTGACTTGATCTGAGCTGACCTGACCTGACCTAACCTAACCTAATCTAATCTAACCTAACATAACCTAACCTAACCTAACCTAACCTAACCTAACCTAACCTTACCAAAGCTAACCAAAGCAAACCTAACCAAACCTAACCAAACCTAACCAAACCCAACCAAACCTAACTTAACCTAACCTAACCCTCATTGCCTCCTATTATCATGTGTCTTAGCACGCCCCTGCGGCATCATACACCCCACTTTCATGCATCTGAGCACGCCTCTTTGGACGTTTTGAACGTTGGACTTCTTATTCAAAAGGTCTAACTTTCACAGGGTAGAACCTGTAAACATTAGACCCTTTGATCAGTGGACCTTCTGATATGATCCTTTTGAACCGCGAGATGTGATCCACCTACTGCGATAATACCTTGCCCTCCGCCGTTGAACCTAGATGCAGCTGGACCGAATTTAGCGATTAAAACTATTGTTTGACAATGTAGTGCCTTTTGGTCAGCTAGGGCATTTGACGCCTTTCCAAGCACCCGGGAAGAGTATGGGCATGTAATCCGTGCCCAGCTAATGTCTCATTGTCGCCAATAATCGTACGGGTGGAGCTAATCTGGTGCCCCTTGAGCTCATTTGGTGCCCACTGAGCTGGTCTTTGCCCCTTGAGCTAATCACGTGCCTTCTAAGCTAATCTGGTACCCCAGAGTCAAATTGATGCCCCCTGAGTAAATCATTGCGGTTCTTGAACCCATCTATTGCTCTTTGAGTTAGTCTGATGCCTCCGAGCTTGCCTGGTGCCCTATAAGCTAGCTGTTTTAGTGCCCCTTGAGCTGATCGCGGCCCCCTGAGCTTGTCATATGCCACTCGGAGTTGATATACTGTCCCCTGAGCTACTATGATGCCTCTTGAGCTTATCAGTTGCCCCTGAGCGGGTTATTGATGTCTCCTTAGATGATCTGGAGCCCTCTTGCTGGTGTGGTGCACCCTGAGCTGATATATGCCCCTGCTGTGGTCTGGGAACTAGGAGCTGATCTGGGCCCCCAGGCTGATCGATCTGGTGTCCCCTGAGCAGATATGTTGCCCCCTGAGCTAAACTAATGCCCCCTGAGTCGATCTGGTGCCTCTTGAGCCATCATTGTGCTTCCTGAGCCCATCTCATGCCCTCTGAACTAGTCTGGTGCCCACTGAGCTAGTTTGGTGCCCCCTGAGCCAATCTGGTGCCCTTTAAGCTGATGTCGGCCTCCTGAGTTAATTGAGTAATTTCATCAACAGCTCTGGGGCCCTGGCTTGAGCTGGGCCCACTGAGGCTGATGAGGGCCCCTGAGTTGGTATGTGCCTCCTGACTTGATCTAGTACCCCCAAGCTGGTCGGGGACCACTGAGCTGATCCCTTGTCCTCTGAGCTGGTATCGTGCTCCCTAAGCTGATCTAGACCCCTGCTCTGGTCTGGGGACTAGGAGCTTATCGGGGCCCCCCGAGCCGACCGATCTGGTGCCCCTTGAGCAGATATATTGTTCCCTGAGCTGAACTAATGCCTCCTGAGTTGATCTGGTGCCTCCTGAGTGAGTCATCATAGCGCCTCTTGAGCCTATCTGATGCCCTTTGAGCTAGTCTGGTCCCCCTAAGCTAATATGGTGCCCTTTAAGCTGCCTTGGGCCTTCTGGGTTGATAACGTGATTTCCTGGTCAGCTTTGAGGCCCTGAGCTGAGCTGGGCCCACAGAGGCTGATGAGGGCCCCTGATCTGGTATGGGGCTCCTGAGCTGATTAAGTGCCTCCTGACGTGATATGGTACCCCCGAGCTGATCTGGGCCCCGAGCTGGTCGGGGACCACTGATCTGATCTCTTGTCCCCGAAGCTGATTCGGAGCCCTATGGGCCGATCTGGTGTCCCCTGAGCAGCTCTGGGGCTCCTGAACTGATTGGGCCCCGAGCTGGTGAGGGATCCCTGAGCTGACTTAGTGCCCCTGACTTGATCTGTCTCCCTGGTCTGACTTCAGGCCCCTGAACTGACCTGGGACCCAAGAGCTGATCTGGGGCCCAATAGCGGATCTGGGTCCTAGGGTGTGCTCTGAGCTGGTATGGGCCCTGTGTGTACCCTTAGCTGATCTGGGCGCTGAGCTTGTGAGAGCCTCTTAAGTTGGCCTGAGGCCACCTGAGTTGACCAGGCGCCTTACATTTTTCTGGGACTCCTTGAGCTGGTTCAAGGCCCCATGAGCCTATCTGGGGCCCATCGAGCTAGTCTGATGACCCCCATCTCTTGGGCCACTGAGTTAGTCTAGTCCCTGGGTGAATCATGAGCTGCTCCGGGGGCTCTGAGCCCCATGAGCTGGTCTTGAATTGATGGGGAATAAGAACATAATACAAATTCCCGTGGTAAAATGGAACTAACGAGGATTGAGCCATCGCTGAAACGGCTTGTGATGCAAAGGCACCCCTGATTATACAAATCGCTTATTATACTGTTGGATTAGGTTAGGGTTTGGGGGCGTGCAGACGTCAGGGTCATATGGCGAATATGACTGTTGGATTCGGGATTCTGGGGTTACGGTGTTGGAATACTGTTGGATTCTGGGGAGCGGTGATAAAAAAGCATGTGCCCCTGAGCTCAGAGCACAGTCCCCTTAACCAAAATGTCTACTAATTAATGTAAATGAAGAACTAGTTTTTTAAACCATTTTCAGCCCTTTCATACCATCGGCATCCAAACCACCGGCCTGTTTGCCTTTTTTACTCCAACTGGGACCGGTCTTTGAAAATATGGAGCTTTCTAAACTCGTTAAAAAAGTATCTCCCAAATTATTCCGGCAGCAACAAATCTATTCTTCCAATGTCACTATGCCACTCCTTCCGCGGCCGTTCTGGGAGCCGCAGATTTTAACCCGTGTTCAGCCAGGGCTCGCTCTTCACGACAAACCAGCGAGCATAAAGTATTAATTTCCGGCTCCAATACATCTTAGTGTAACACGCGCATTGACGGGGGTCTGAACTACCTTCGCTTTGACGGGGGGGGGCGGGTACCCGCCCCTCCTAAGATCTCGAGAACCACGCTAGGTAGCAAAAAACGGTAAACGATGTTGGGTAGCCCATCCACTTCTCCATCGAAAGTATTTGGACAATTTTTTGTCAGGTCACATTCAAGGTCACTAGAGGTCAAAACATGCCGTAATAGGGATAACATGTAAATGAAGGTTTTTGGTCATTACATCTGAACAATTAAAGATAGAGCAAAACGATTTGAACTGTATCAATCCTCGCAGCAAGACGAATCGAATGATATGTAATATGACATTGCTTGGTCAAATCAACGATTTGACGTGACCCGAGGTCAGGTCAAGGTCAAATTATATAAAATACATACCATTAGAACTGAAAAGACAAGGCAAATCTAGTGCAGTTAAAATAAACGCTCTATCGCCAGCCGTTACCAAGTTATGCACTTCAAATCATTTTCCCATGTATTTCAGATTGAGTGGTCATGCGTCGTACCTGACCTTTGGTCATCGATATCAAAAATACCGGAACGTGTTTTAGAGAACTCCATTAAAATCATTTTCTCCGTCTATTTCCAATGGAGTGGTCATTAGAACCAAGTCGTCAGAAAATAATTTCCGATTTCGGATTAGGAGTAGTGATTTTATTATGTCATGATATGTTGCAAACATGATGCAAGCAAAAAAATCGATGAATCTACGTTTAATGGGCGCGGAACGGCCTTTTCTGAAGGCATGTTTTCAGTAGGACGGCGTTGAAGTCTCCATTGACTTCACAATGCATTGTTGTCAGTATCCTTGCAGCACGGTAACTTGGTTACGAACATCAAAACGTCGGATCTATTTGTAGCTAGGCGGATGCACTGGATACCCGGGAAGCTGCTGAGAGGCCGAGGTACCCTCTGGCCCCCTCCTGGTCACCCCCTTGTATTGAAGATAGGGGGATTTCCCAAGTTTTGAACCTTAACAACTTTGGCAATTGTTGACGTTTAAAGGGAATGTGGCACCTTGGTCGAATCCTGGAATTTAGTGTAACTAGGAGTACTTTTAGCCGAAAATCATGGAAACATCCCTGATTTCTCTGAAAAATGTACAATAAGCTCAACATTTTGATTTTAAAATGCGCCTCTATGGGAAAATAAATATCTGCCTGTGGATGATGTCATGATCTGGTAACCACCACCATATTCAATAGGCTTCAAGGGCTTCGATTAGCTGATACCGTAATGTCAGCATATGTCGTCACACCAACAACTGACAACTGTGGCCTGCTTCTCATGGTACATGAGGGGTACATTTCAGGTAGGTTTCAGCTTTTATCTGCGGAAGCTTCGAGTTTCGAGACAAATGAGATATTGAGTACCGGGTTTTCCGGCATGCTCTACAACTTGGCTATCTCAGTCAAGGCACGTTATAAAGGTGCCACATTCCCTTTAACAACGCACCAACCTTTTGGATTATACGGTGTAGCCAACTCTCATCCTGTTGGGAGGAATAGTCAGGTTGTTCTCATTCACTGTCCCTGACCGGGATTGGAACCCGGAACCTGTGGTGCAGGACACAAATGTGCTGCCTACTGCAACACAGCACCCCCCTCCCCTCCACCCTTAATAACTTTGGCTGGTCAGTTGGTTGAGCGTTTTCTCTAGTTGAGCACCTACTCAGATTTGGGTCTGGCTACGAGCGTGATTTGTATGTGAGACCTTGGAGTAAGACAGTGTAGTAATGTAATAATCACATGATCAGACTGGAGGCTGTAGGTATGCTATCCTGCGTCTTGAGCATTTTGGGACACACGGTTCTGAAAGAAACTGGATTGAGGACTAATTCTATTTGTTTGCCGTATTTATTTGTTTGACGCAAGCTTAATGCTGTGAGCATGTCTTAATAACCATCATATATTTGCAGATGACCTGGTACTCCAATAGGTCACATTACACAATACACATGGATTCCGTAGTACATTAGACATGAGCTTTACTTGTTATCCATTTTTTTCCTATAAGCATACCATCGCGTGGTCTTTCTCGGGCCTCACTTTGCCGGTCATCTGCCTGTGAGTAAGCCTAGCCCTGATGAGCCCATCCCTCCTGTCGTATCCGAACACAGCCTCGGAGTCGGCCATTACCTCCTTCACACACAGTTCCACGCCCTGACCATGAACGAGTAAGTCAACAACTTCCATAGAAGTAGTCTGCAACATCTTGATCTCCTCCGCAGGAAGGCTCAGAGTGAGCACAGGATAGCATACCTATAGCCTCCAGTCCGATCATGTGATTATTACATTACTACACTGTCTTACTCCATGGTCTCACAAACAAACCACGCTCGTAGCCAGACCCAAATCTGAGTAGGTGCTCAACTAGAGGAAAAGCTCAACCAGCTGACCAGCCAAAGTTATTAAGGGTGGTGGAGGGGGGGGGTGCTGTGTTGCAGAAGCAAGCACATCTGTGTCCTGCACCATAGGTTCCGGGTTCCAATCCCGGTCAGGGACAGTGAATGAGAACAACCTGGCTATCCCTCCCAACAGGATGAGAGTTGGCTACACCGTATAATCCAAAAGGTTGGTGCGTTGTTAAAGGGAATGTGGCACCTTTATAACGTGATTTTGACTGAGATAGCCAAGTTGTAAAGCACGCCGGAAAGCCCGGTGCTCAATTGAAACTCGAAGCTTCCGTAGATGAAGCTAAAACCTACCTGAAATGTACACCTCATGCACCCTGAGCAGCAGGCCACAGTTTTCAGTTGTTGGTGTGACGACATATGCTGACATTACGGTGAGTATCAGCTAATCGAAGCCCTTGAAGCCTATTGAATATGGTAGTGGTTACCAGATCATGACATCATCCACAGGCAGATATTTATTTTCCCATAGAGGCGCATTTTAAAATCAAAATATTGAGCTTATTGTACATTTTTCCGAGAAATCAGTGATGGTTCCATGATTTTTGGCTAAAAGTACCCCTAATTACACTAAATTCCAGGATTCGACCAAGGTGCCACATTCCCTAAACGTCAACAATTGCCAAAGTTGTTAAGGTTCAAAACTCGGGAAATCCCCCTATCTTCAATGCAAGGAGGTGACCAGGAGAGGGCCAGAGGGTGCCTTGGCCTCTCAGCAGCTGCCCGGGTATCCAGTGCATCCGCCTAGCTACAAATAGATCCGACGTTTTGATGTTCGTAACCAAGTTACTGTGCTGCAAGGATACTGACAACAATGCGTTGTGAAGTCAATGGAGACTTCAACGCCGTCCTACTGAAAACATGCCTTCAGAAAAGGCCGTTCCGCGCCCATTAAACGTAGATTCATCGGATTTGTTTTGCTTGCATCATGTTTGCTACATATCATGACATAATAAAATCACTACTCTTAATCCGAAATCGGAAATTATTTTCTGACGACTTGGTCTAGTGGTCATGGCTCGTACCTGACCTTAGGTCATCGATATAAAAAATACCGGAACGTATTTTAGAGAACTCCGGGGACCCATTATGTGATATGAGGTTAAACAGATAAGTTCACCCTGTTCCGACTTATGCTATCTTAAACTTTTTTGAGGTCAGGTCACTTGACCTGTGCTGGTGTCCTGACCTGAGATGAGCTAACCTTAAAATTTTCACAAAAGTGGTAAAAATAATCAGAGAAAAGGTATGCTAAGTACGGCGGCGGTACGCGTCGCCATTTATATGCACATTCCGAAAAACCCGAGGGGAGTGGGTACCCGCCCCCTCTGTTAACACGCGCATTGACGGGGGTCTGAGCCACCTTCGCATTGACGGGGGGCGGGTACCCCCCCCCCTAAGATCTCGAGAACCACGGTAGGTAGCGAAAAACGGTAAACGGCTTTGGGCTGCCCATCCACTTCTCCATCGAAAACATTTGAACCATTTTTTTGTCAGGTCACATTTAAGGTCACGAGAGGTCAAAACATGCCCGTCATAGGGATAACATGTAAAATTCAGTTTTTCGGGCATTACATCTGAACAAGTAAAGATAGAGCAAAACGACTTGAACTATATTAATCCTCTTAGCAAGCCGAATCGAATGATATATAATTTGACCTTGCTAGGTCAAATCAAGGATTTGACCTGACCTGAGGTCAGGTCAGGGTCAAGTTATATAAAATGCATATCATTAGAACCGCAAAGCCCAGGCGAGTCTAATGCAGCTAAAATAAATGCTCTATCACCATCCGTTACTGAGTTATTTCGTAAAAACCATTTTTCCTATGTATTTCCAATGGAGAGGTCATGTCTCGTACCTGACCTTAGGTCATCGATATGAAAAATACCGGAACATATGTTAGAGAACTCGGTGGGGCCATTATGTGATATGAGTTTCAATCGGATAAGTTCACCCTGCTCCGACTTATGCTATCTTAAACTTTTTTTGAGGTCGGGTCACTTGACCTGTACTGGTGACCTGACCTGAGATGACCTAACCTTAAAATTTTCACAGAAGTTGTAAAAATGATGAGGGAAAAGGTATACCAAGTACGGCGCTACGCGCCGCCGTTTTTCTACTGTCTCCGAAAAATCCGAGGGGCGGGTACCCGCCCCCCGTCAATGCGCGTGTTAATACGCGTACTAAACATGGTTACAGATATCACAGGCACCGCTGATTTCTTTGATCTTAAGTACTTGCATGAGTTGGCTGATTTGTCCTTAAATCTATCTAAAACAGTCGTGTTTTTGCTACTTTCATGAGATTTCGGTGATACTTTTTCCGGTTTTAATCGAGTTTTCCTTCTCTGCCAATGCTTGATTTTCATTTTTCTTAGACCAAAGGTGTCCACAAGGTTCATATGAACTAACATATAGTAAGTTTTTAGGTTACCTTAAAAATACCCTTTTTCTCCCGGGGTGCCCCTCAAAGACGGTGTGCCCCCCATACCAAAGTTCTGGCTGCGCCCCTGTGTAAGTTGCATTGTTCTGGGTCTCTTTGCTTCTGCGTTATTCGAGAAAACTAGAAGAGGGAAATATCGTCCCCAAGTTAATATGCTGTTAGTATGCTATCAATGATATGAAGTGAACTGATTGTCCTTTGCTATTGCCCCAAAAATTCAGGTACGTGAAGGAAATGGAGGCCGGGTGGACTAGTGGCTTGGTTGCCGGTCTTCAGATCGGACAGCACGGATCAACGTGCGGTGAATCCCCACGGCGGGAAACCGCCTTCCGTGTCCTATCTGACCCGGTGGCGAGGAATCCTTAAACACCCACGCCAATAGTCTCTATAATTGGGGAAGTGTGCCTGTTGAGAGTGGCCCCTATAAAAATTACTTTCTCTGCTTTGTAGGACATTTTTCTACGGAAAATTAAATGCAAAATTATTCTTAACTCGACAAGCGAAGGCTCATTTTCTAAGACAAACAATATGACAGATATTGGCCCAAAAGGTGTCTATCGCGTTTTTGGTGGCTTGAGAAACCACTAGAGGTCGGTGCGCCCTTAAGCCCCAATAATCAATCAATCAAGAAACACTTCAGAGCTTGATGAAGTTTTATGTTGAATATAGGTGAAGGGATTTTCTTGCGCCGTGGTGCAACACAGCATGGCGGCTCCTGACCAGGGGTAGCCTTTTAATTATGTATGTATGTACGGGTGACCAAGAGGTTAATTTCATTAAAATCTAACGTGTTTGGTCTAACCAAAATTGATACAATTTTTTAAAACGCTGAAATACTTTCCTTTTAAAACAGAATTTCACTCTTAGCAGCAGTGGCCGATATGATGGGGGAGGGGGCTAGGGGGCACAATCCCCCGAAATATCGGTGCCTACAGTCGATGCATTGCCGGAGGCTGTTCCGAGGCGATGGTGTGGGAGGCTCCTAGCTCCCACCTACTAAAAGGATTCCTGGACCCGGCACTGCTTCGCAGCATTTTTTGTTCCTAACTTTTAGTTATTCATGCAGGGTGTTTCAGAAATAACTACTTTTCTGAATGAAGATGATTTTTTAGTTTAGTTTTCTGAATTTATCACAAAGATAATTGTTTCTGAAACGCCTCGTGCATACTGATTTGTAGTCAGCTGTTTTTACGCTTTGAAACTCTACTTCAATTAATGTGTTAGCCTTAAAGATTAATGGAAACGTGGCACAGTTGTACCCCTTTTTCTGAGCTTGAACAAGTTCGTGGTGGCAAAATAGGCAAGTCGATGAAGGGCTCTAAATCCCGCACAGCTAAGTGACGTTGTTTCTTGCTGATTTTCACCATCACGACAGCTAGACCAGAGATTACATTTTCATGCTCGAAGTTGAAGTCATAAAGCCCTCCATATCTTAATATAGTGAGGTGCAAACATACATATCCAACATTCGCACGAACCAGTCTGCTTGTGTTAACACGCGCATTGACGGGGGAGGGGCGGGTACCCGCCTCCCTCGGGTTTTTTCGGAGAGAGCATAAAAACAGCGGCGCTTAGCGCCGCTGTACTTGGCATACCTTTTCTCTCATCATTTTTACAATTTTGGCCAACATTTTAAGGTTAGGTCATCTCAGGTCAGGTCACCAGTACAGGTCAAGTGACCTGACCTCAAAAGCGTTTAAGATAGCATAAGTCGGAACGGGGTGAACGTATCCGATTGAAACTCATATCACATAATGGGGCCACCAAGTTCTCTAAAACATGTTCCGGTATTTTTTGATATCGATAACCTGAGGTCAGCTACGGCCATGACCTCTCTATTGGAAGTACATGGGAAAATGATTTTACTGAATAACTTAGTAACGGATGGTGATAAAGCGTTTATTTTAATTGCACTAGATTCGCCGTGTCTTTGCGGTTCTAATGATATGTATTTCACCTAATTTGACCTTGAACTGACCTCAGGTCAGATAAATCCTTGATTTTACCTAGCAATGTCATATTATATTATTTGATTCGGCCTGCTGCGAGGATTCATACGGTTCAAATTGTTTTGCTCTATCTTGTTCAGATGCAATGACCGAAAACCTTCATTTACATGTTATCCCTCTGACGGCATGTTTTGACCTGTAGTGACGTTAAATGGGACCTGACAAAAAAATTTACAAATATTTTCGATGGAGAAGTGGATGAGCTACCCAACGCCGTTTACTGTTTTTCGCTACCTAGCGTGGTTCTCGAGATCTTAGGGGGCGGGTACCTGCCCCCCTCGTCAAAGCGAAGGTGGCTCAGAACCCCGTCAATACGCGTCTTAAAGTACTTTGAACGGTGTTCAGTTTTGTTTTGTCTTTTTGTCATCATCTTCAGTTCGAGGGCATGTGATGATTGATCTGATGTATTTATTTATTCGATTTACTTTATTTATTCCGATGTACTTATGCTTACGCAGGAATGTTCACAATGACAATATGGAGCGTTAGCTAGGCGTTGCCATCGAGCGGAAAGCTTCTGGTGCCACCTGCTCTGGCGAGGTGCTCGCCTGTCCGCTGAATACGCCGCCCTGTCGGCTCGCTGCTGGCGCCACCTGCTCAAACGAGGTGCTCGCCACACTGTAAACCAAATTGACGAGGTCCTCGTAGTGGATCCATGGTACCAAAAAGTCCGATGTTTCACCTTGTGAAATAACTTGTTTATACCCCCAGGAGGAAATAAAAGTTGATTTGCGCCCAGAAACCACGGCGTAAAATTTGAGAGCTCCGGCCATATGCGTAAGTTTGCCATCCCAGAACACATAATGTAAATATGTGGGTAGAGCAGAGTGGCAGCATGGCCTTAAAAGCATTCAGAGCGAACCACTCGAAGTCCTCTACGTTTCCCCAAGACTTTTGGGTATAAAGTAAGCAAAAATCCGTAACGTAAGATGGGACTACTTTGAAATCGTGAGTTCCTTCCAACAGTGTTAGGGTCGACAAAAATGTTATTTTATTCAGGAATGGTTCCGTGGAAAGTGTTACAGAACTGTTAAGGGAAAATAAAAGATATAAGCAAAGTGTATTTACTTGATCTTTACGAAAATGCGTAGAAATTTCACATGTCTCTTATGGTGCGTAAATTTTCTAGTATGGCGCACGGGGGAAAATCGATAATTGTCTGAAAGTCCAATGCGTAAGAATTCGTGCCTTACCCAAGTATCAGGTATTTTCCCTGTATACCCCTTAGGCTTACCAATGCCTCGTAATTTTCTGAGATACCCAGGCCCCGGTTATATTACGAGGTTTTGAAAGAAATCGTGGTCCTAGTAGCGGATCCATGGTACCAAAAAATCTGATGTTCAACCTTGTGAAATAACTTGCTTATACCCCTTGCACTTACCAATGCGTCGTACTATTCTGAGATGCCCAAACCCCAGTTATATCACCAGGATGTGAAAAATATGGTCCTCGTTGCGCAACTGTGGTACTGAAAAGTTCTCTGTTCCCCGGGTGAAATGACTTGCTTTAACTTCTCCCGCTCACCAATACCTCGTAATGGAATGGGACACGCGAACTCCGTATCAACATCATCTTATCAATGCCTCGTAATATTAATTGCTGTTTTTAATTCCCGCAGGATAACGATGCCAGAAGTCCTACGAGTGGTCCGCACTATCGTGGTTTTAACACGTCTCAGTTTGTTAGGTTGCGAGTGCTTCGTACGGGGATGACTCACAGATCTGCCTCGTGATGCTACGAGGATTAGCTATACCACTATGAGGACGCGCACTGTCCCCATATATTCATATACGATTCATAGGCGTACGAGCCATGCGTATTGCTAGTTCTTTCGCATAGTACATGAGCTATACACCTATGATGTATTGCTTTGATATATACATATATCAAAGGATGCAATATGTGACAATTTATAATGTAACACGTACTATATTTATATCATCTTAAGATAAGCAACGGATGCATCTCGTTTTTACTTCTCCGGCTTTAGGGATTTATTTATTACTGAGCCTCATCACTAAAGCTCGAGGAGGAAAGCGATACACATCTGAAAAGCCATAGAAATAACATCAATATCATTGCTCTTGTGAATTACATCCGTACAAACAATACAAGTGACGCGTGTACAACATGCTGGTGTCAGTTTTAAGATCAAATTTAAAGCTCTTTTAAGTTTTGGACCACATTATTTCTACGCCTATAGGAAAGAGTGGGTAGTAATAGTACATTTTGACCGTCTAAGGCGAATCAAACATTGAACACAATATTTTTTCAAGTATAACTTACTCAGGGTTGAACGCAGGCAAGCAGAAGTAAAATGATTTTGGTGTTAATCAGGCGGGCGTACTACTTACGACACACGTATACACGTATTTTCCATTCCTTTCCCTTCACTTCAGTTGCCTTCCCTACACCACACTTCCCTTCACTTGACGATGCAGTCTGGCCATAAACTTGGTAGCCTACGTCGGCAGCGAGGCACCCCATTCACACCCAGCATATACCGCAGCACACTGGTCGCTATAGTGTCCACTGCCGTCCCTTTTCTTTACCGTACATGCCGTTCCTCGGAATTGGGAACGACAGCTGGAAGACTACGAAGCCCAGCACCCACAGCAGCAGCTGCTCCAGGCGGCTACTGTTTTGGAAACACACGTACACTGTTCCTACGTGCAGCTCCCCTTCATGCTCGTACAGCTGCGAACTCCAGAATTGATGTCTCCGTTTGTCACTATTTGAATCAACTTGTGCAGCATTTGATCCTCTGAAACACACATAGGTACATTTTAATTAGATTAATCGCCACATTTACTTTTAATGTATTGAATAATGCTGTGATTTATATCCTATTAAGCTTTGTTTTTACCTTTTGGCACCATTTAACCCGTTTTTCTAGTATACCTGCTCTCATTGCTGGGAATTTGTTTTACAAATCGTGAACACATGCATCACGTTCTATCCTCTTAAGTGAATGGGCAAGTTTGACCATCTCTATTGCATGCCGAATAATGGCGATGATCGCTTATGGCCCGGCCCCCCAGTCACCCTCCCCCAGGTGTTGCCCCCTGACTGCACCTATTGTTCTTACTTTATTAAAACATATTTGATATCTACAGTGACGGATCTAGGATTTCGTTAAGGGGGGCAGGCTCGGAGGGCGCCGAACCTTGGGGGCGCCGAACCTGAGGGGCGCCAATTTCAGTGGCGGATCTAGCCGGTCGGCTTGGGAGGAGCAAACCAAAGTCGAAAAGCAAAAAAAACGTACCGCAGTAAAAAGCTGCGCTACCAATATCACTTGCCCGTAGAATTTTGGGTATTTGAGGCGAAAAGCCAAAAAAAACTTCACGGGGTGAAAAATATGGGCTCGAGATACTTCTTCCTATCCAAGGCTGGCTATACTATGACTTGCTATACTATGGAGGTCTGGCTATACTATAACTGAGAATTATTGATATTTACTCCATGATTCTGATGAAGGGCTGTGCCCGAATATATAATCTTCAGTGTTTTTTACATTTCCGGATTCGAGGGGACAGGCCAGGGAACATCTTATCAACTTATGTTCTGTTTGAAGTTGAGAGTTGGAACACCAAAATCTTGCTTATACACTAAGAAGGTGTAGGGGAAAAAGGAGGTCCATTGCTTTGGGGGCGAAAACGCAGTTTTGCCCCGAGCTTTTTCGTTTGGGGGAATGCCTTTTTCCCCCTCCCCCTTGGATTCGCCACTGGCCAATTTAGCACCCAAAAGGCGGCCAGTGTCAATGAAGAACGCGTTTAAAAAGGATTTGTAAATGCTTATTTTCATGAAAGCTTCCTCTCAGTGAGGACATGTTCACGTTTACCATCAAGCATATTTCGGGCCAGCTAACGACTGGTACCGTGGTAGAAAATGCTGAAAGCACCCACTGACACTAACTGAAGCACGCTGAGCAAATAATACAGTTATATTCGGTTATGGTAAAAACTGAGGTGTCGTATCCACCACCTCCACTTATCACAGTTGTCCTGGCTAACGGCTCAATACTGAAATACTCGATTGACGCTAACCTGAGCCTCATAGGCCGCAGAACTTCTGCAGGGGCTGGGCCCCAGAGTTTTCGGTGACTTCGATGAGTTTATATCGAGTCCCCTCAGCTGATCTGGGACCGCTTTAGTTAACCAGGTTCTCACACTGAACTTGAAACCTATATGTCGCCGCTGAAGCCTATTAAGCTTTTTGGGCCCTTTTATTGATATAGGGCCCCTCAACCGGTCCTGGGCCCTCTGAGCTAAAAGCTGGAGCTCTGAGTTTTTGTCGAGGCTCTGTTTTCGTTTAACTGATATAGATTCCTTCAGCTTGTTTGGGGCCCGTTGTGCGTATCTGGGCACTAGTTCGTCGAGGCACCCAGCTAGTCTGGCCCTATTAGTTTTATGGGCCTTCTGAGCTTCTGCAGGTTCCCCTCAGAGTGTCTGGGCCCCATGAGTTGAAAATTGGACCCCTGGGTTAGTTTGGGTTCCTGAGCTTATTTAGAAACCGTTTAAATAGGTAGGCACCCCACACTGGTCTTGAGAATCCTGTGTTGGCGCTGAGGTCAAATGAGCTCGTCGGGGGCCCTTATCTGGGGCCCCCTTAACTGGCACGGACCCCTCAGCTGATTTTGGAGACCCAAAATCCCTCCTACCGGATTCCACCCACGCCAGATTTCCTGACTCCCTGAGGGCCCCTGGGGACCATTGGGGATTATTCCCGCGATCAGCGCTAGGGCCCCTCCCCGAGACAAAGCTTACAACATGTCTCTGTGTATATACTCTAGCATCTGCCAGAGTTGAGCTAGAATCATTTTTAGGCACACTTCGCCTCCTCTCGTTACGGCGAATCATCAAATAATGCATAATATGACTATACTAGGTCAAAACATAAAAATTACCTGACCTAAGGCTAGGTCAAGGTCACCATCTAGCCTAGCATAGTCAGTATGCATATGAATCAACTCACAATAGCAATAAAAAATGGTATCAAAATACGGGTTTTATCAATATTTCCTGCAAAGCAATTAACCCAAGTCTTAAAACCTGCTTAGGAAGCCCCAGATGAACTCTCAGAGGTAACATGTCTAAACTTGCAACATGAACCGATAAAGAGGCCTAGGATACCATGATTTGGGGAATCTGAAGGTATTCCAAGCGGCGTCTGCAGACATAGAGCAATTTTTTCGGCAAATTTCCGTTTTGCCCCATGAATTTTCAATGGAGAGGTCATGATTCGTACCTGTCCCTAGGCCATCGATGGGAAAAATCCCGCAATAAATGTATTAGTATTTTTTGGGCCCATTATATGGTACAAGTTTGAATTCGATAGATTCACCCTTTTCTTACTTACGCAAACTTAAACATTTTTTTTGGGTGAGGTCACTTGACCTGCACTGGTGACCTGACCTGAGATGACGCAACTTTAAATTTTGAGGGAAAGTTGCGGAATTGATCAATGATAGGGTGTGACAAGTACTGTGTCGCTTCGCGCCGACGTTTTTTCGTGCCACTGGGAGACCTCGAGGGGGTGTTCAAGCCCCCCCCAACGGGCCGGAACGGGGCTCGAATACTCTCTAGAACAGGGCTGAGGCCAAAAGGGAAGGCTCTAAACAATGTCTGCAATTTTTGGGGTCAAGGTCCTTCAAGGTCATTGACCTATTACGGCACAACCCAACATATTATGCCTAATTTACACTATAACTAGCGCTGTGCCCAAGCTTACCAATGACCTTTGATCAAGCCTTGATCATCAAGGCCAGTGACCTTTAAAATTGACCTGTAACCTTGATCTAAACACTGAACGCTTACGCTTATGCTATCAAAGGGCGCCTTTACTATCCAGGGCCGCTGTTTTATTCAAGGCAGTCTGTTCTATCCACGGGCATCTGATATTTCGGGGGCGGTGCCTAGGTTATTCAGGAGGCGGTTTTTTCTCCTTTACTTTGATATAATAGCATACGTCATAATATGAATCGTAACATTATGCAACGTCATTTAGGGGCTGTCCAGGAGTACCTGTGCTCATCAGGGACACCTATGCTCTCTGGGGGGAGGGCTTTGCTTCGATGAGGCACCTGTGCCACCCAGGGGCGCCTTCGCTCCCCAATGGACGCAACCTAGCTATCCAGGGGCATCTTTGTTGTTCCGGGGGTGCCTTTGATACCCAGTGCCCCAGGGGAGCTTTTTCTTATCCAGGTTCACCATGGTATTGAGGGGCGTATTTTTATAAGGTAACCTATACTACCCAGTGGCGCCTACCCTATGCAAGGGGCGCTTAGGCTATCCAGGGGGCGGCAATTTGCTATGCATAGGGCGCCCTTATGCTCTCCATGGGCACCTCATTCAGAGGGTGCCTCTGATATTCAGGGGTGCTTTTCCTATCAACAGGGTACCTGTGCCATCTTAGGGCTATTCTTATCAAGGGACGCTGCTGTTATTCAGGAATACCTACACCACTGTCGAGGGTCGCCTTTGCTACCCAGAGGTGCCTTTACTTCTCAGGAAATTTGGCGCCCGTGCTTTAAGGAGTGTTTCGGCATCGATTGATTGCTCTATTATTGGGCTTAGGTGCACGTGAACCTTGAGCTCATGTAGCGCCCATATTGTTGCTAAGGAACGCTTATGCTATCAAGAGGGCCGCTGTTTTATTCAAGTCAGTCTGTTCTATCTACGGGCATCTGATATTTCGGGGGCGGTGCCTAGGTTATTCAGGAGGCGGTTTTTTTCTCCACGGGGGCGCACTATTGCTTTCCAGGGGCGCCGTTACTGCCCAGGGGTGTCTTTCTATCCAGGGGCGCATATGCTGTCTAGGTGTATTTTTCAATCGCAGACATGATTGAAATACATGCCCCTACGTTATCCTGGGGTGCTTTTTGTCTCCCGTGAGGCGCTATTTTTCTCTTCCGGGCACCAGTTTATCCAAGGGCACCTATGCTTTCCAGAGAACCTTTGTTATCTAGGGCTGCCTTCGCTGTTAAGGGGCACCTTTGCTACCCAAAGGGAGCATTTTACTTTCCTGGAGTGCTTATTTCCATCTAAGGGGAACATATGCTATCTTGGAGCGCCTTTGCAAACACGGGGCGCACTTTTCTATCCAGGTGCGCCTTTGCACTTGAGGGGGTGCCTCTGCAATCCAGGAGGAGCCCAAAATAGATGGAGAATAAGAATCCTGAAATAAGGCGCTCGAACACTGAAATAAAGTGCCTAGTTATCAGAAAGAGGCGCTCATCTGCTGAGCGGGGAGGACTGCTGGTTGGTGAGGGCAGCGTTCTCGGAAACGGGGCGCACGTACTGAAAAAGGCACCCGGTTGCAGCGATGGAGCACTAAGCCTTCAGTTATAGGTTAATGAAATGTGGGTAAAGGCAGTCCATGCTCAAATTGAGCGCTCGAGCCCTGTAACAGAGCGCGCGACTGTCAGACAGGTGTGCCAAACCATAGACAGTAGGGCAGCTGAAGATGGAAAGGGACACCTATGATATCCTGGGGGGTGCCTGTACTCTCAGGTGAGGCGCTTTTTTCTTTCTCAGGCGCCTAGTTTATCCATGGCCGCCTATGCTGTCCAGATCATCTATTTCAAGAAGGGTTAACTTTGCTGTCCAGGGGCACCTTTTCTATCCAAGGGCGCATATGATATATGTAGGGCGCTTTATGCAGAGGGCGCCTAGGCTGTCCAAGGGCGCCGTCCTAACCAAAGGCCGCCTTTCACTTCCCTGAAGTGCCTATTTCTATGTAAGGAGTGCATATATTATCTAGGAGTGCCCTTGATATACGGAGACACCTTTTTGTCCAGCGGCGCCTTTGCTCTTGAGGGGCGCTGCTCCAATCCAGGGTAGCTGAAGATGGATAAGGGACATCTATGTTATACAGGGGGAGCCTGTACTTTCCAATGGGGCGCTCATTTTCCTTCTCAGGCACCTAGTTTATCTAGGGAGCGCATAGGCTATCCAAAGGCGCCTTTGCTTTCGAATGGGTGCCTTCCTAGGGGCGCCTTTGCTGTCCAAAGCACTTGTGTTATCCAGGGTTATCTTTGCTGTCCAGTGGCGCCTTTGCTATCTAAAAGTGCATATGATATCCGTCGGCGCTTTATCCAGTGGGCGCCTGGACTATCAAAGGGCACTTTTTCTATGCAAGGGTTGCATTTATTTTCCTGAAGCGCCTATTCCTATCTAAGGGGCGCATATGTTATCTAGGAGCGCCTTTGATACCAGGAGGCGGCTTTTTGTCCAGGGTCGCCTTTGCTTTTGGGGGGCGCTGCTCCAATGCAGGGCAGCTGAAGGTGGATAAGGGACATCAATGTTATACAGAGGGCGCCTGTACTTCCCAGTGGGGCGATCGTTTTCCTTCTCGGACTCCTAGTTTATCCAGGGGGCGTCTAGGCTATCCAAAGGCGGCTTTTCTATCGAAGGGGTGCCTTCCTAGGGGTGCCTTTGCTACCCAGGGTGCCTTTGCTGTCCACGGCATTTGTGTTATCCAGGGTTGTATTTGCTGTCCAGGGGCGCCTTTGCTATCCAAGGGTGCATATGACATCCGTAGGGCGCTTTTTCTAGTGGGCGCCTAGGCTATCAAAGGGCGCCTTTTTCTACCCAAGGTGAGCATTTTATTTTCTAAAGCGCCTATTTCTATCTAAGGGGCGCTTATGCTGTCCAGGGCACCTATGTTACCAAGATTTGCCTTTGCAGCCCAGGGGCGCCTTTCCTAGCCAAGGGCGCATATGACATCCGTAGGGCGCTTCATCCAGGGGGCGCCTAGGCTATACAAAGGCGGTTTTTCTATCGAAGGGCTGCCGTCCTAGGGGCGCCTTTGCTGTCCACAGCACCTGTGTTATCCAGGGTTGTCTTTGCTGTCCAGGGGCGCCTTTGCTATCCAAGGGTGCATATGACATCCTTAGGGCGATTTTTCTAGTGGCCGCCTAGGCTATCAAAGGGCGCCCTTTTCTACCCAAGGTGAGCATTTTATTTTCCTAAAGCGCCTACTTCTATATAAGGAGCGCTTATGCTGTCCGGGGTACCTATGTTACCAAGATTTGCCTTTGCTGCCCATGGGCGCCTTTCCTAGCCAAGGGCGCGAATTATATCCGTAGTTCGCTTCATCCAGGGGGCGCCTAGGCTATCCAAAGGCGGGTTTCTATCGAAGGGGTGCCTCCCTAGGGGCGCCTTTGCTATCCAAGGGTGCATATGACAAATGACATCCGTAGGGCGCTTTTTCCAGTGGGCGCCTAGGCTATCAAAGGGCGCCTTTTCCTACCGAAGGTGAGCATTTTATTTTCCTAAAGCGCCTATTTCTATCTAAAGGGCGCTCATGTTGTCCAGTTCACCTATGTTACCAAGATTTGCCTTTGCTGCCCAGGGGCGCCTTTCCTAGCCAAGGGCGCATATGGTATCCGTAGGGCGCTTCATCAAAGGGGCGCCTAGGCTACCCAGGGGCGCTTCATCCAGGGGGCGCCTAGGCTACTCAGGGGTGCATTAGTTCCCCATGGCGCAATCTTGCTATCTAGTGGCGCCTTTTCTTTGCCGGGGCGCTTTTGTTAGCTTTCTAAATTTCATCTTCAACATTTTACTGAGGCGCAAAAGACCGGTAAAGGCGTCTAGTGTTTGGGCACGGGCGCTTTGCCATGGTTTTAAGTAGTATGTGTTCATTCAAGTGGAATAAGTGGTATCTACCACCTTGGCGCACGAAATGGGTACAGGCGCGCCGCTCATATCGGGCGCCTTCGGCGCCCGATATGAGCTGAGCTTTACTGGGGCGCTTCGGAGCTAAGGGGGGGGCCCCCTAGGCCCCCCTTGGATCCGTCACTGGATATCTGACACTGCCCGTTAAAGCAAAGAAAATGTACGCGCTTAATAGTTACTGGACATATGTTCTTGCGACTGTCAAAAAAGGAGAGCATATCAATAGGTAATGCAATTGTACTCACCATCGCACAGTAGGAACTTTTCCACTAGTACCCTGAATTTAATCAAAAGTTGAAAATTGGATTTTTGGACAAAATATGCTCTCAGTTTGTTGGAAATTGTCCAAATTTCACTATGGTGAAGATTAGTTTTGTCTCATTTTCCTAAAAGTGTGAAAATGTATCTAAAGTCGGAGAAAGTTGGACATCCAGTGTTGCCTATTTCAATGCCAGAAAATGATGCGTAAATGTAAGCGGGACGTCCGATATTGTGGAATGTGTACCACAGGGGCCAAAAAGTGTTCAGTGTGTCACCATTGAAAACGTCGAGCCATAAATGTGTCACCAGCCCAGGCTGCAAAGTGTGGCACGTTTTGCGTTAGTAAGATGCCAAAGGATACTCCTGGACCATTCTATTTGTTGAAAACATTGCGAGCTCAAATTACAATTGCCAATTTTGGTGGTTTGCTCCGTTATTGGTCTGGAAGAAACATGTCGGGTAATTTTTGTCACCTTGCCCACCTTGGGCTGTCGCCATTTAGAATGCCAAAATGGTAGGTTTTGGACCCCTGGTGCACCAGACTCTTTATTTTTGGAAAGCTTGACTCTTTTTATGTCCAAAATAACCGTCGGATTAGCAAACATTGTCATATGTATAAAATTATCTAAGAATATATTAGACCTTGCTTCTAACCACTTTCAATATAGGGCCTCCAAGAAATGTGTAAGGTTTTTACTACTAGTGACGTCGATTGGCGCACGGAAATGTATAAATTAGGACACGGCAGACAATTCTAGGTACGAACCAAAAAAATCTTGCGACTTTTTGCGATTCTTAGAGAAACATTTGTATTTATACCGCAATGAGCCTGGCCGGCGCGTCGCCCATGCAGCCACAATGACAGAGAGGCCACTGAGGTTGTGGAGTTATGGACTCTAGCGATAATTACAGATTTAGGTAGGTGGTGTCACCATCGGCGGATCCAGGGGCTCCAGGGGGGCACTACTCCCCCTTCGATTGAACTTCGTCGCCCCTTGAAAGTCCGATGCCACCCCTTAAAATTTCACTTTTCATCCCTTTCCCCCAAGATGCGACTATGTAGGGACGGGAGGGGGGTGTACCGACACCTACGAGGGAATCTGGCGCGCGCCTGATAATTTTTGGTTTCCATCTGATGGTTTTACGCGCAGAAAATTGGCAGCCTCGTGGTCCGGATGCCGCCCCCGACCAGGTGCTCCCGATGAAAAATCTCTTGAATACGCTCACGTGCGGCACCACACCAGAACTTGTGTGATACTCTGTCGACTTGTACAGGAGATGGCGGTAGTAGTTCTTCCATCAATAATAAATAATACAATAATAAAATTTTAACACGTACAGTGGAGGGGATTCTAAAGCACCCCTCACCCATTTTTTCAAGCTGTCCAGAGAACTATTCTCTACCGGAAAATGTTACTCGGCTGCATTTGAGAGAGTTTATGAGCGCGTCTATTGGCGAAAGAATTGTGAAAATCGCTCAGTAATTGTTCGACTTATAGGCTTTCAAAGTCAGACCCACGTTTTGAGACCGTTGCAATCGCGGGTTAGCACTAGTTCACCTGCACTGTAGACCAAGTGATGACGTCATAACACCATATAAACAGGTTATACGTCAAGTTCAGCCCACATGAAGGTCAAGGTCAAATATCTCAGGTCAAGTCATTGAACCCAGTATTCCGGTCAGATGGCATTATTCAGTATGAAGGTTATGCTATGATTTCATACAGGGTGTTTCAAAAAGAATGATATTTTTTAAATGTTCAGTAAATGACTAAAAATCCTTCAAATCCACCCACAAAACGCCCATTTTAATGACAAATTGTGGGACATTTTCATACAAACATGTTTCATTTACATAAAATATTTTCCCCCGTCTTAAATGTACTCAGAAAAATGATGCAAGAACCATAATAGGTACATGCCGGCTTATATTTGAGAAAACGGAACTGTCAGCACTCTAAAAAGGCTTTAGCACACAAAAATGGCACGTGAGCATGCACATCAAAGGCACAAGTTTCAGTAATATTGCAGGTTTAAAGTCTTTGGCTCAAACTCCATATGGTTCATTGGCTCACCTTCCATATGAATGACTGGAAACGGCGGACACAGCGCAAAGGCGCCACTGTTAACTGCAGAACAAGGGACACGGACCAATTGGGGATTGCTTGCTTGGACCCGAGCTCTCCTAAGCTTGAGAGGTGAGTTTTTTTAGAATTAATTTCCAGGGGCAATGTGAGTGTGGACTGTGATGTACCGCAGTGACGATGTAATGTTTGCAGTGTCATTGGCGTGATACTAGTCACGTGATACGCGCGTGATTTCTACGAACATTTTCGATGAAGGCAAATTAGACAGTATTTTTCAACTCATTTTTAAGACTACTTTTAACTAGTAAAAATATCAAAACAGTTATCAAAATACAAATAATCGTAAATGTCCCAAAATTTTCTCTCGATCGATATGTAAATCATACCACAACAACCTATTTATAACTGCATTATGATTAATTCAAAAATATCATTCTTTATGAAACACCCTGTAGTTAAGGCAAGGTCAGCGGTCTTTCAATAGTCTTTCAATAGGTAATAGTCAAGGTCAAGGTCACAGTTCAAGGCCAGATGTATTTTTCAGTGTCAAATAATATATTCCCGCCCGAAGGCTGCTATAGTGCCGGTTGAATTCTACATTATTGTGAATATAGCACGACGTATTGTTACGTCTTAGGTCACTGACCTTGAATGACCTTGAGCTCAGAATTCCAGAAAAAAATTGTGTGGTACCTTTCCTAGATGACTTGAATCCGCTTTTGGTGTATTGCCGGCTATTTTTCACATAATTACGGCATTTCCCAAAAGATCCCCTAGCAGGCCCCATATTTGATCTTATCGACCTCGTTTGACCTTGAAGATATTCATAGGTCAATAAACCTTGGCCATATTGTTGATCACTACTGCCGCCACGCTCACCCCAACGGGCGTTTTTCTAGCCCTCTTGGTTTCCGAGACCTCAGAGGGCACTTTAGGAACCTCTCAACTGTGCGTTGATACCAGACTCCTTTCCACTGCGCGTGTTAGTTGAAACGTAGATTTCAGTGTTAGGCTATGGAATGAGAAACGGTAGTCATATATTGTAATTGGTTATTGTTGCATTAATTGAGACCCATTTCAGTTATTGGGACTAATTTGGAAAATGTTTTTGGGGCACTTAAGAACCCCTCCTCTGTGCGTGTTATGTCCAAATTTGAATACAGCGTGAAATGTTGTCATTTTATCACTTATCAACTGATTCCGAGCCTAATTGATAGAATTAACTCATGGATTCTGTCCTTAGGAACAAATTCAGGCTAAAAGTGGAAAAGTTCCCACTGTGCATCGGTCCTTGATGCTTCTCCTCCAACCGAAGTTCAAAGCAAAAGAAACACGTAAATGCACCCCACAGCGCAGTTCGGAGCAAGATGACCGACCCAGTTACACACACAAGCGGCCGAACGCGTCGTTCGGCCGAATTTTGAATACTCTTCCATGATTGGCTGCTTCGTTCATGACGTATCTCTAAACCTCGTAAGCTCGTAATCGGACGATTTTCTGCCGGGTGCGCGCACGAGGATGCGTAATTGAATCGACAACCACCGTAATAAAACGGGTACGTGATAATAACACGGGCGTTTCTTATAGGAAAACGATCATGTCGGTAATATAAAGGCTTTAATGGCTACACAAAGATTTTCAGCATAAACAGAAGAATAAGATACTCATATTGATTATTTTACTAGGTGACAAAGGCGACAATACGAGACGGGTTTTCATCTCAAGTATACTATTTTCCTTGAAGGCACGTAAGTGATCCGGGGGCTGGTAAGGAAAGAGATTGAGAGGGATAAACCCATCTCAAACCTTATAAATATTGTTACCCCGTTTGCATCGTACGTTGAATAATATGACGAAGCTTCATCTAGTGAATGGAAGACCCTCCAGTTTCCGTCTGGCTGATTTTTCCGTAGTAAAATCGGGAGCTGATATGGAAATTGCTCGTAATTGTTCTACCTTTAAGAAGTCTGAAGAGCAATGGGGGCATATTTTTATTTCCCCACACCGTGACTGAACTGTCCTTGAGCGTGGCTAACACTCAGACAACCATTTCCAAATCACTGGCTCTATAGTGAAGTTGTAAACTCCTGACGACTACGATTTAAAAAACCGTTCATATATTGCATCATCGTGGATTTGGTTTACAGTGCAGTCCGCTCAGGGCGAGGTGCTCGCCGGTCCGCTGAATACGCCGCCCTGTCGGCTCGCTGCTGGCGTCACCTGTAGGAGATACTCGTCTTTACCGCGCAGGGCTTGACGCCATGACTGCCCTGCATCAGATTTGGTTTTATTGCTGCCCAGGCACGGCTTTAGGCAGTGGTGCGGCTGGTGCCCCAGCTGACACTGGCCAAGTGTCTCTCACATCGTGATGGTCTGCTCCCAATGAGTCAAACAGCTACTACACCTTTATCTTTCGACATCACCCCTTTTAAATAGTGAGAGGATTGCATGACCTTACTATTGAATAGTAATGTCGATTTTTTGTCCGAGAAACAGTAGTGTAATTGTTAGCCAACATGTTGGTTGCACCTGTTCAGAAACTTCCCTGGGGAATGGCGTACCCCTACAAAATAGCTCCGTGACCTGAAATGAAACATGACTAGCTGTGACATGGTCGATCCAAGTCACTCGGTTTGGACTGGGTCGTAGCAGTGCCTATGTACCGTTGCTGCCGCCCATCCTGTGACTTATTTGTGTGAGAAATTCTCTGTGTTGCAATTGCTTATCTCTGATCAAAGCACTGACTCAGACCCACTGTAGCATCAGTATGCGTTCTGGCGTGAAATCATGAGACATGAATAAGGCCAGAGAATCCCCCAGCTCAGGACCCGTACAGTTATCCGATTTGTGCATCGTGACTGACTGCTTCCACTTTCCGAAGCCCTTTCCACCGACGTCTCTATTGAAGCCCGGATTGTCGGCTTATCCGAGCCTTTGAAAACCATCTGCAGGTGATGATGAATGCTGAACTTTGGTTTAAGCTTTGCTCAGCGGCTAAAATATGGTATAGAAATATGCGTCTCACTCCTAGGTTTTTTTGCTGATTTTGAATCAGGTGTCTGTAGTAGTATAGGTCTGGTATTATTATAGAAGTCTGTATCTGTATAGGAGTTTCGCTATTGGGGGAAACTTTTGTGATGTTCAAAATATAGGATTTGTCGGTAGCTATGCCACAAGCGGGTTAGCATAAAACGTCAGGTAAGAGTGACGGCTCCGTGACAGGCATCACCGAAGTCCGTACTAAATTAGGTAGTTCGGCCTTTGGATAATGACTGATGCCTGGTTCTTTTGAGCTGCAGAGTACGAGGCCTCAGTTCAGTCCGGTTTCGCTCATTTGCGTCAAGACAGTAGAAGCCCCAGCGACTATGGTCCGTGGTGTCAGGCGACTGGAAAAGTGGTTCACTGATATTTTTTCTCACGGCTCACATTTATTGCTCATTCTTGCATGATCTAGACCTCCATTTGGAACTCGATTGGTTTGCGTTGCACACCGCAGGTAGGCACAATATTTTAGTCTATAATATTTCGTTGACTAATATTTTTTTTTTTTTTTTTTTTTTTTATGTATATATATATATATATATATATATATATATATATTACACACTAATATATCACACTGATATTTCGGTTCATAATAGTGCGTGCCTTCATTACGAATCAAATCAAATGGTAATAGCAAGATGAAGGTTTAGGACTCGTCTGTGGCGCTTGGTTGCGAGGTCTTGCACGTTAAACGCGGGGTCGTGTGCCGCGCCCAAGGATAGGAGTGACGACGTCTTTGAATAATTAGGGCAACGTGTTGACCTATACAACAGTAATCGTCTGACAAATTATTATTTTCGGTTGAGTGGTAAAGACCCTGCGTAACTTAGATATCTGTATCTATAGTTTGTGATTAAGAACCCAATTATTGGGTTAAATTCATATTTTTAACATTGCCATGAGAACCGAAGAAAATGTGACGACAAGCGATGGGATATGGGTCCGACAAGAGACGTGAGCTTCACACATTTTTTTTCCGAAATATTTTTGTAGCACTAAAACGAAGCTGAGAATTTGTCAGCCCGTTTGACTGCATTTTTTGTACTTCATATCATCGTACGCGTTTTGTTCCAGTATGCTTGTATCAGTATGGACTGGAATAGGTTTAGACGACATAGTTAGTACCGTCTCAGGCATTTCCTGGTCAGAGTCCGATTATTCTCAATAATGCTTTGGGTAAGCATCGAATAGCATTATAGTTGCTGTGCAGCTATAATGCTGAAATGCTAATTATAGCCATTCTGGGGCCAGTTTCTTGGTCTTGTGCTCGATCCACAGAACATCACTGTGCTGAAAAGAAACGGAAGGGTAGAGAGTCATTTCCAGAAACCCACCCACCTAACAAAGAGAAAGTCAAGAAACGCACTGAAAAGAAACGGAAGGATAGAGGTAGTCATTTCGAGAAGCTCATTGATCTACCGAGAATAATTTCAAAGAATGATTTTACCAGAAATGGAAGGGTAGAGGTAGTCATTTCGAGAAACCCATTCATCTCCCAAAGAGTATGTCAAAGCCTGAACAGAAACGGAAGGGAAGAGAGTCATTTCGAGAAACCCATTCATCTACAAAAGAGTATGTCAAAGTCTGAACAGAAACGGAAGGGAAAAGAGTCATTTCGAGAAACCCATTCATCTACCAAAGAGAATGTTAGAGTCAATAATCTTTCAATAAGTGCATTCGAATGTGCAGGAGTTAATTGTTTATTGTAGATAAATCGGAAACAGAACATGTTCCGCTAGCAGGTGAAGTCAATGTGTAGGTCAAAGCGAAAGTATATACACAGGTGAGTGACACGCATGTGAAAAGCGGTAATAACGCTAAAATATAAGTGATGAATCAAATCCAGCTAACGATAAAACCGATGGGAGAAGTGTCGTTAATAACAGCTGAACAGTGCGGATATATGTCAGAACATGTCTCCTAAAAGTACTAAAACATTGGAAAAATCAGCGCTTCCCTGTCACATGAATGCATTTATCTCCCTCGGTATCCACTGTGGGAAACTGTTACGGTGACGCTGTTAACACGACCGTGGCGCTCAGCGAAAAGAAGCAACGTGCGAGCTGATCGGGATGGCACATGCAATGGGCATATTTAGAGCAACTCTGGATAACCTAGTTTTGTTCGAAAATAGACATTTAAGAAAGAGCAAAGCGTGTTTTAATCTACGAGAAGAAATTGAGACGACGCCAAAAGTGGTTCAGAGATTCATAAGAAAGGAAAACGCAATGTCTGGTAATATGATAATTTGACCTCATGATAAATTTGTGTTACAGAGTGTACAAATGAACACATCTCTGCCTTTTGAATTCATATTTCGGTGGTTCAAAACAAACTGATGCTGAAGCCATCCAGTATGAACGACCGTCGATAATGACATTTCTTCATGTATGTACAAAAACCTATTTCGAATCAGCAATGAAAACGCCTCACCACTCCTTTTCAAGGCAAGTGGATGTGGAAGCAGTGGCGGATCAAGAGGAGGGGGCTAGGAGGCTCAAGCCCCTCCCCGAATTGTTCGAGTGCCCATAGATAATGCATAAGGGGAGGCTGATCCGAGGCAGTGCACAGTGGGCCGGCGGGCGCTCAAAAGCGCTTAAAATTAATTACCGTCGAACTATTGAGGCTACATCAGCGATATTTTATATCTAGGGTTTTTAAATGCCCCGAGTAGTTTTCGAGGCTGTTTTTGCTGTATCTGCAGCCTATGTCTTGCTATTGGCATAATATTACTAGGATAATATACATAGTAATATACCCCACCGGATAACAATTTCTTTTGCCTTCGGGATGTCGTATGGAGGACATATGTCGGCATTCTGACATTCTGACCAGGGGCGTAGCCAAGGGGGGCAGGGACAGCCACCCCCCTGAGGGCCCCTGAGGGCCCCTGAGGGCCCCCTGAGGACACGGGTCGCGCGAGCGCGGCTCGCCCGCACTATGCTCTGTGGTCAAATATGACATTTCATACCAGACAGGGCCCTCTTAAGCCCTCTTCAGCACTCTATTCTGTAACAAGCAGAACCCTTTTTACCCATCAGGGCCCGTTTGGCGCTGTCGCTAGGGCCTTTTTCGGGGCGCTGCCCTCCCCTGAGCGAAATCCTGGCTACGCCCCTGATTCTGACTCTTGGCCGACTCTCTGGTAAACTGCCAGGTTTGCTTCGTATGCTGCCCTTCAATGAACACAGCAAGTGCTTCTTCGTCTGTGTATCGTATTGAGGTATTTGCTGGTTTTCTTAGCATTTTTCTTACCTTAGTAGGTCTTGTCGGAGCCACGGTCACGCCTTTGAGAAAACCAGAAAGGCCCTGGCGCTTTGGAGCGTGTGACATTCAAAAGCTCTGCAGAGGAGTAACCAGCCATGAAAGCGGAGGTTCGACGACGTTTGGAGCTACCAGAAAGTGTTCCACATAAACCCACAGGCCGACAAGGACCCCGGCTTGTACATGGCTGGTCAAGGTCAACAGGCTCCAATACCCTCGGTGAATCTGCTGCGATGGAACACTCATTCAGCCACTGTTTCTCTTCCTCCAAGGAGCGGTTTAGGGTCCTGTGACTTGCTTGCCATTTCCGCTTCAGCCTTGCAATAAAAATTGTAATTTCCGACCGCACGTGTCTCTTTTATGCTCACTGAATCCGCCCTGTAATGTGTCCTTAACATATGACACTTCGTCATCCGCTGCCACTCTGTTGATAACAGTATTGCCACGCACAAAGTTAAACACATCCCTTCGTGAGATCATTTTTCCACTACAAAACCACAGTTCGCTAGAGCAAGGCACTTCTCCAACTGAGTCAGGGGCCTATTGTTCCTCTGTACCAGGCCACTTCTGACTCAAGGAAACGACCGTCTTATATTTCGTCTCATATCAGATTTGAGCTCTCGTGATCAGTTCTCGTGCGAAGCGAGGTAATCATCTGATGCATTTAGTGTAAAGCGAGTGGCAAACCCAGGCCAATCTGCATATTATCTTATGTCCCGAGCGGTGTTTAGACAATACCCATATTTCCTGTGTAAACCATTTGACCCAATGTGACCTGGAAAAGATTGCGTAACCTGCATGTCTACGAAATAGCTCAGAATTGTGTTAACCGGGACTCGGGACGAATCCTAAAGGGAAAACTTGCCGACACCTGCCTTAAAAATGAACAATTTCTACCATTTGGCTTGTAATAGTGTAATACTATGACCGCACCCGTGCATTGCACTGAACAACAAATATGCTCATAATACGAATTCGGGCAAAATCGGGCAAAAAGTAATTATAAGGCATGAAAGTAAACACCTTCAGCTACTTTGTGGACCAAGTTTCACTGCGGCACAAGGTGATATATTTTTAAAACTCTATTTCAAATATAGTTTGATCAAATCTATCTCCGTCAGTAACATTACTTGGTAATTTGCTCCCCATACCTGACCAATACACGAAATCACGTTAAAACATGTACTAACATATTTGGAACACTCCGTTCCTAGAAACAAAAGCCATAAAACTAATTTCTAAGCCTTTGAAACGTTGAAAAACACTTGTGAACAAATAAGGAAATTCAGGCGATAAGTGCGCTCCGAAACGATTTCGGTGGAAACCTCGTCTTCAGACTGTTTCTGCACAGAGTTTTGTAGTCGTTTAGAAAAATAAGAATGCCATCGTATTCTACATTCAATTTCACACTGATGACACCCATAAAAGCAATATTTTTGAACTTACGAAATCCGAATAATAAGCGCTTTTTAGGGTCCGCGGGCCCACTGTGCAGTGGCGGGGGAGGCTCAAACCCCTAGACCCCGGAGTGAAGTCCTGGATATGCCTATGTGTGGAAGTACTTTGGCGTCGTGATTGCTCTGAACTCAGGGGTCATGGTCGCGGGGACGCGCCCGCTCATCATGGCGCTCCAAGGCCAAGGCCTAATCCCTCCTGTAGGGGAGACGCGAATTGAGTTTGCATAACTGCATAGTGATTGGACAGGAACATGTTTCCATTAGGCTAATAGTATGCGACGAGACTGCGCACCCTGCGCTGCTTCTTGACTGTTCATCATTCCTGGTTGACGACTGCAGACAGTAGAATTGCAGATGGTCGGTTTCATGGAATATTCATGAGTTATTTCGAGTGGAAACCCACACCCAGACTGGATAAATTTGACCTCCTAAATCTTGAATTTTGACATCCTAAACAAAATCATCAGAATCATCGGCTTGTGGCATCATCAGCTTGCGAGGTGGTGGCCTCAATGACAGCTTTTTACTGTTGCCCTTGTTTGCATCTCCTACTGGTTTTTAGGCATGTGTTAATATGTAATGGCATGTTTTTTATTGCTTGTTGCTGCTGTCGCAAATACATGTATGGATCTAAATGAATTAAAATGCAGCATTATCAGTTTCCTTGTTTCAGAAGTCGAGGAATGGAAGCAGGGCCAGAACAGCAACTGAAGCCAACATACCATTCGATAAAGATGCTGCAACAGTAGCTTTGTGAACCTATTACCTTGATATGGTATGCAGCATTCTTTAAACAGTCCCGTCAGTGTTGATTCCATGTCAAAATAGAACACAGCATGCATCTTTGGAGAGAAGGAAGTTCTAATACTGAAGGATTCTAGCACCAGCATTTTACAATAAATTCTCAAAAGGAAAAAAACCCTGTAAAAGAGAACATTCCTAACAATTGCTTCTTCACAAGCACCCTGAGACCTCACAGAATGTGAAAGATAATGCCTGACAGACAGCATGTCCAAACCGGAGATGCAATAAGCTGAATCAACCATTTAACAAAAATTAAGTCAGCCATTGACCTCTCACGTCTCTTAGCGTACTAATAAAGTAATAGTAGTAATAATATGCCCCACTTCATAAACCACACTCTGCACCCTCTCTCTCCTCTTTCAACAACAAAAGCTCCCACGCCTCACACGTTTGGGATGTACGCTTTTGTCTTAAAAATATAGCTGGGTTCAAAATAAATCGACATCCTTAGAAGTCGCACGGGTTAAGGTGAAATATAACATTTATTTTTGAAGCTTCTGTGCAAAATAAACTTTTAGAAGTACCCGGAATATGAAATCAGGATCTGTTCAAATTTGGGAAAAAATATTGTTTAGCCATATTTTGGGTCATGTCACTCGGAATTTTGAGTGGAACATTTCAAGCATTGCAGAAAAATTTAGACATCCTTGACTTTGAAAAGAAACACTGTAGTTTTATGATATTGTTGTGGTTTAACATACATAGAATTAAAAATTCTACCGTCTTGGTTTGATAAAACGATCCCATCATTGGATATTTCTTCAACAGTTTTTAAAACAATAGCACCTAAAGATGGAATCTTGACGGATCATGAAAATTGCACCTCTATGTATTTCTCGGAATATCTCCGAAGGCGGCCAGATTATTTGGATAAATTTCAGGATGCTTTTATAAAAATAACGGAAGATTAAGCTAAAAATAGTTTTTTTCTTTACAAACAGCGAATCTCGGCGTGATTTAAGGGTGGATAATTTCGACATCCTCTTAACGCTCAGGGGCCTGCCGGGTCAGTTTACTCGTATTAGAAAAGCCGTACTGGGCAACCGGTGTCGACAGGCTTGCCTGAAATTGACGCGAGATGTCTTTCCCTTATTGTAAAAATGAGTTTGCCGCGGATGAGATGTTGAGTTGTCGCAGTTTATAGAGATTAGTGTTTGTGTACGTTTCTGGAGTTTCGGGATTACATGCAGGGTGTCGAAGCTCATACGTGCGTTTTGGGAGTTGGTAAGTTTTGATTAGCCTGTGTTGGTATGTCTAGGCTAATTCTGAACCTCAACCTGTTGTTCATTCTATATTTCAATGAGGGCACACATAAAGAAATTTTTACAAGGGCAAACCTTGTCAGACCCTTGTTTACATGGAAAATTATTAGGGTAAAACGCAAAGCTTGTACGTTCAAAATCCGTGCCACGAAAACAAGGGCAATACAAGGAAAAACCATGTAGAACAATGGTAGAACCATAGTACGGCAAGGGCTATTAGAAGACGTTGTACAAACCTTGTAACTTAACTATGGTTAACACGCGCATTGACGGGGGGCGGGTATCCGCCCCCTTGGGTTTTTCGGAGATAGCAGAAAAACGGCGGCGCGTACCGCCTCCGAACTTGGCATACCTTTTCATTCATCATTTTTAAAACTTCTGTGAAAATTTTAAGGTTAGGTCATCTCAGGTCAGGTCACCAGTACAGTTCAAGTGACCTGACCTCAAAAAAAGTTTAAGATAGTATAAGTCAGAGCAGGGTGAACCTATCCGATTGAAACTCATATCACATAATTAGCCCACCGAGTTCTCTAAAATATGTTCCGGTATTTTTTATATCGATGACCTAAGGTCAGGTACGAGGCATGACCTCTCCATTGGAAATACATGGGAAAAATGGTTTTTACGGAATAACTCTGTAACGGATGGTGATAGAACATTTATTTTAGCTGTTTTAGACTCGCCTGGGCTTTGCGGTTCTTATGATATGAATTTTATGCAATTTGACCCTGACCTGACCTCAGGTCAGGTCAAATCCTTGATTTGACCCAGCAAGGTCAAATTATATACCATTTGATTTGGCTTGCTGAGAGGATTCATACAGTTCAAGTCGTTTTGCTCTATTTTTACTTGTTCAGATGAAATAGCCGAAAAACGTAATTTACATGTTATCCCTATGACGGCATGTTTTGACCTCTCGTGACCTTAAATGTGACCTGACAAAAAATGGTTAAAATGTTTTCGATGGAAAAGTGGATGGGCAACCCAACGCCGTTTACTGTTTTTCGCTACCTACCGTGGTTCTCGAGATCTTAGGGGTGGGTACCCATCCCCCCGTCAATGCGAAGGTGGCTCAGACCCCGTCAATGCGCGTGTTAAGCTACATGGCAAAGACAATGGCTGACAACGTCCCCACAAGCCCTCTACTAGGTCACGATTACCCCATAAAAATGGTAAAACATAGCCTTGTGTCCGCCTTGTACGCAACCGCAGCCTTACTACAAGAGCGTGACGAGATTAGAACCTTGCTTACACAACCGCTTTGCCAGTGCGTAACGGGAAGGGAATAAGGGTGTTGCAAGGGCTTCTTACAAGAGTAAAACGAGACTCAGATTACGTCTTCACAACAGTGGCAGGTCCAGGACTTCATTTCGGGGGAGGGGCGGGGAAGCTTGGGCGCTCGCGCTTCCCCCACCATAGTGTCGGGACAGCATCCGAATACGCATTTACTTTAGGCACTCTGACATTTCAGGGTGTGGAAGGGGGCTTGAGCCCTCTTAGCCCCTCCTCTTGTACCCACCACTGCTTCAAAAGGAAATTTTCAGTCTCTATGCGAAAGCTAAAGCGTTTTCTGGCCCCAAATTCAACCGGAGGACCATCGGTAGAAAAAGCTCAGCATTGAGCCACCTCTCAAGCAAGAAAATAACCCGCACGTTGTCTTACCCATATCGGTAAAACACAGCATCACTCATCAGGCGCCGATCCAGGGGGTCGGTTGGGGCGACCGCCCCCACCCGTTGGGCTGAGTTTAAGCATTGCAATGGGTCCCCTTGCATGGGAGCCCACCAGTGAAGTCTGATGGGTGTTCGGGCCCAATGCCAACTGATTTTGGCCGAATGCTCTAGAATTGGTTGGGATCCTAGAGTTGGTCAGGGGTCCTCAGTGTTTGTATTGGGGCCTATTTTTAAACTAGCCCATAAGGCAACACAATTAAGTTCTACCACTGTAGGTACCTAAGCCATATGATAATAGTCTGTGCTCGTTTGACACGAAATATGAACCTTAATGCCAATATGGTGTCATAACTGAAGTTCCACAGACCTACCCTGCACCTGGATTGCATTCCAAATGCCTCACTTTTCAACTATTGGACGAGAACAATACTCACTGCGATCACTGACAATATTCGCGCTCCAGGTTCCAGATTAATTAAATGTTTTATTAACTCCTGGCTGGTGCCGGCCGTTTTGCCGGGTTTAACGAAAGAAGATGGACGGGGATTTGGAATCATAGTCAAACGACAATGGCCGAGCAAGGTTGCAACAACGCCCTGGCTTTGCCTACCAGCTATGTATAATGCCACTACAACACCTAGTATTCACTTCTTTAAATGCCATACTGTGGAGTCGATTTTCGTAGGATCTCGTTCGGACTTCCTCCACAAGAAGATATTGGGGGTCGGTGCTTTCGCACTGTATTACAGTGCTTCGTCAGCGATGATCGTTCGCAATATATTCCGATTTCAATATATTGGAATATATTCCGAACGATCATCGCTGACGAAGTACTGTAATACAGTACGAAAGCTCCGACCTCCAATATCTTCTTGTGGAGGAAGTCCGAACGAGATCCTAGTATTAACTTAGTACAGCGCTGGTGCGCTAGAAAGGTGGCTAGAAATGAACCAGGTATGAACGAGGCGCGCACTATTGTGGCACAAGGCAAGGTTATCATTCTGTAGTAATTGCATTGTTTTATGCTTGTGACGTAACCAGGGTTGTTTCACTTTCGAAATTGAACTGTGGTGCAACTATTGTTCTGGAATGGTAGACCATGTAGAAACACAATTTAGCTTGTGCCTTGTAATAAATTCTTTCTGTGAAGTATAATTCAAGTTTGAGAAAATCAGGCACCTGGGTAAAGGTAAGTTATTATTTTCATGGTGGCCATTTGACTAGGTATTTTTATTGTGTGATTGCATGCTGCAATTTCTCCATGAATTCAAGTGAAAACAGAGGGCATGAATCCTGATGATGTAGGTATAATTTCAAAAAGAATTTTGTTTGAAAATATTTTCTTTAAATGGACAAGTTTTGGAATTTTCCCTGCCTTTTAGACATTTCAGCGAATTAAAGGTTTTAAGGCAAGACCTACCTCACCCGAGGTATGCTTTTGGTAGGTAGGTATTCCAGGCTTTACTTTACTTATATCTTAATACTGTAGGTTTGCGGCTTATTAATGTATTACCTAAAACAGATAACGATTTCAAGTGCATACGATGTTTTAGTACATGTATTTTTCAGTACGTTTTTGTTTTCCGAGATATTCTAGTCCTACATTTGTTTTTTCCCTTTTTGTCGATTAATTTTGACCTCTTTTTTCCTTAATTTTGACATCCCACACTGTGCAGAAAAGTATTTTCAGGACACTGGGCAACAATAAAATACATTGAAATAAAATAATGGTAGGTTCCTACTGGGGCATTCCAGGACAGATCGACCAAGGCTTGACACCACCATGTCTAGAAAAAATCTGAAGCTTTGTCCCCTGGGTAGTTTTGGGCCAGGAACACGCCTGTGAGAATCTTAGCCCCCCTCCAACCAACGGTAACCGAGATATAGCCCAAGGCATTTTCTGAAGGTCACCTTGTAGACTCATCTTTGATGCTTCATAAATCCAAAACACATTGCCTAATTAACAAGTTTTGTACATCACTGAACTCGTCTTGAACTATACATTATTTTGGAAAAAGAAAATTTTAAAATTTTAAAAATTTTGACTTTTATTTCGTTTGACCTTTTTTTACCTAGTTTGACCGTTTCGCAGTTGAAATTTCCCTTTTAGACACCTCAAAATTTTTTTATAGAATATCTTTCGATAAATTTGTTTTAAAAAAATTCATTCTTGCTATGAATTCCAAATTTTTAGCACCTAAGGTAGGTATGCAGACGGCTTTTTACCACTGCAGTAGTACAACCTTATGTTTAACACCGCAAACAAAGCGATTGATTTTGTAATCGGTTGCCTGCAATCATCCTGCATTGTCTTTACGAAATTTTCATCCTGCAAGTGTCAGAATTTATGAAAATTAACACGCGCCCACACGAGGGGGCGGGCAACCGACCTCCTCAGGTTTCCACAGATTGGCGGACGCAGGGGGGCATTCCGGCCATGCCCACCCCCCCCAAAGCGCTGGAGGGGGAGGCAAACTATCTTTTGGCCCCCTCAAACGCCGGAGAATTTTAAAAAAGGTGTTTACACTAGGCCGGAAGAGCAAAACAATTTTCGCTCCCACCCCCCCTCGAAGAGCGATCATGTACTTGGAGAGGTAGCTTATACTAGGTCTGTCGAGCACTGAAAAAGGTGCTTACACTAGGTCTGTAGAGCAAAACATCTTCGCTTTCCCCGCAGGAGGAAAGGCAGACATGGGTTTGACCCCCCCAAAACTCGGGTCTGCATCCGCCCCTGTTTCCACAGGTAGTAAAAAAAACACTTTGTGCAGCGCCACCGTATTTCATCTACCTCCAACTCGGAATTTTTACAGGTTCTGGAAAAATTTTAAGTCTGGCTCTTACTAGGTCATACTGCGAACCCAGGTCAAGAGACCTAAACTGGAAAAACTTCGGACGTGCATCAGTAAGGCCAAATTTAACCTATCGGGCTTAGATTCACATCACATAGTAAGGTCACCGAGCAAGATAATTTTTCGTAGCAGGATTTCTATATCGATAGCTTGGGACAAAGTCAGGTTCACGGTTGCATGGGGCAATTGGGAAATTTTGATAACTTGCGAGAATGAAGAATTGTCGAGAATTGCGATAGAGGTTTTATTTCTACGTTGTTGTGTCTGACTTGCCACTGCAGTTAGATTAATATTCTTTTTACCATACAGACCTAAGTCCGGCTCTAGGTCAAAGCAGGTTTATTTTGAAATTTGACTAGACAAGATTATAAGATATATAATCCAATCGGGCTCGACAAGAGCATTCCAATGGTGGTGAACATTTTTTCTACGGCTCTCGTCTGTCAGCTATTATGCCAAAAAACATTAGGTTTCCACTTAGATCCTGTAAGGAATACTTTGACCTCGAGCAACCTCAAAGGTGACCCGACCAAAGGCTTGTATGTAACATTGTCGGTAGTGATTAAAACTGGTTATTTAGCGGCGTCGCTCCCATTTTCATTCTACATGGTTTACTGAACAGCAGAAAATTACGCCACATAGGCTGTGTGATATGCTATGCCTCCAAACACAACACTGCGATGGCTCATGTATTTTTCAGAACTTATGTCTGGAGCATGAAAGCGAGAGAAATGCGTGAAGAATGTACATCCCCTTTACGGAGAGCTGTACTGCACAATGTAAAAATATATATTAACTTTATCAAATAATGCTGCCATGTACACGATTTCAAAGCAATGCAAAGGTTTAACACGCGCACTGACGGGGGCGGGTACCCGCCCCCTCGGTTTTTTCGGAGATAGAAGTAAAACGACGGCGCGTAGCGTCGCCGTACTTGGCATACCTTTTCCCTCATTATTTCTACAACTTCTGTAAAAAATTTAAGGTTAGGTCCTCTCAGGTCAGGTCACCAGTACAGTTCAAGTGACCTGACCTCAAAAAAAGTTTAAGATAGCATAAGTCAGAGCAGGGTGAACCTATCCGATTGAAAGTCATATCACATAATGGGCCCACCGAGTTCTCTAAAATATGTTCCGGTATTTTTGATATTTTTGACCTTTGGTCAGGTACGAGGCATGACCTCTCCATTGGAATTACATGGGAAACATGGTTTTTACTGTATAACTCAATTATGTAACGGATAATGATAGAGCCTTTATTTTAGCTGCACTAGGCTTGCCTTGGCTTTGCGGTTCTAATGATATGCATTTTATATAATTTGACCTTGACCTGACCCCAGGTCAGGTCAAATCCTTGTTTTGACCTAGCAAGGTCAAATTATATATCATTCGATTCAGATTGCTGCGAGGATTCATATAGTTCAAGTCGTTTTGCTCTAGCTTTACTTGTTCAGATGTAATGGCCGAAAAACTTAATTTACATGTTATCCCTATTACTGCATGTTTTGACCTCTTGTGACCTTAAATGTGACCTGAAGAAATGGTTCAAATATTTTCGATGGAGAAGTGGATGGGCTACCCAATGCCGTTTACCGTTTCTCGCTACCTACCGTGCTTCTCGAGATCTTAGGGGGGGCGGGTACCCGCCCCCTCGTGAAAGCGAAGGTGGCTCAGATCCCCGTCAATGCGCGTGTTAATTCCAGTGCAAAAGTTATATCGAAGCAAAATTCAATTATGTAAATGAAGTGTTTTCACTACGTCTCACAGCAAGGGCACCTGCGACTATATCGAGAGCACTGCGAAACCGGCAACCTATCACGATGGTTTAAAAAGTCCAGTGAAAGATCAAATACGTGATGCCAAAGGTACGCATGCTTTTCTTACGCATACATTTTTCAGCACGATTACATTCTTGTACATTCCACAATCAAGCATAGCCAAGGTTGCCAGACAGTTACAAAGTCTGTTCGCCGATGCAATTATGGAAAAATGAATACAAGTTTCAAAGAATACCAGCGGTAAATAATACTGTTCATGAAATCTCTACAAACAAAGGAAGAGAGGTTCGGGTTTCGTATACCCATGTTTGAACCAAACAGTGTCGTGCTGTGTAGATAGACTTTGTTTTATGGGTGCTGCGTGAATGTTTGCAAATTTAGTCATGGCGAATGTCTAGTGCAAAGGGAATATTAAACATACTGGTATAGATTATTTGACTTAAGTAATGAGTGTTCTGACAGTCATCATTGCAGGTGAATGAATGCGTCTGTACAGGACAAAGTCAGTGTCAGTGTTGAAGTCATCTGAATGTATTTCATTATTCTTTAATGATTATACAAGGCACCAGGAGTGTGGAATTATATCTATTTTTGGGTGCCCGACCACCTCCAATGAACCGTGGGAACAGTGGTAAAATTGGTAAAACATCCTTTGAATGTTGTCTTTCTTCATTTCAAATACTACTTACTGGTGCAATGTAGTTCAACCGGCCTGTGAGAGGGCTAAACACATGATACATTTTGCTATTTATTTTCACGTAGTGGATCTCGATATAGCTTCAAATTTTCCCACCCCTAATCATTAAAAAACACCAATCAAAAGCCTTTCGAAGTGGCGTTTCAACTGGGATCCGTGTCAGCTATGAAATGATCACCTTTTAAAAATATAATGTGAGGCTCCCTGTTCAAGTAAACAAATCGAATACGTTATGATTTCAGGACATTTTTCGCATATATGAGCAGATTGAAATTACTTCCTGGGAATGAAAGCCTTTCGGATGTCTTTTTCACACTCTGTATGAATCCTCTCAAACGTATGCTATGCCGGGCTGCGTCACCTTGTATTGATACTATTTTTCCATCTCCGGGAACGATGTAATTGTGTGAGTTAGTGGTGCTTATAGGATAAGCTATACTTGTTTCAATTATTGATAAAGTCGCGACATTTTTGTAAATTTTTGTTTAAGGCTGCAAGGCTCATTACTAATAAGTTCCCTTGCCCTCGTCTCCCTCGAAACAATTGATCCCTTTCTATCACTTTTAACGGCTGCTATTTTCTTTATTACAAATCTTGTCCAAGTTGTTGCCAGTTCAGTTTTAGGAGTCGGAGTCTCACTAGAGTCATCAAGGGACTTTTTATGGAGACCCCGACCCCACCACCCGAACGAGCAACTCACACGTTGAAGGGTTGATTAACCCGCGCCCCACCGGGGGTCCGGCGCCACCTTCGCCCCACCGGGGGCCATCGATGGCCCCCTCTAACTCCGAAAATATGGGCGTTAGCGCAAATCTGCAAAGTGCAACAGAAAGCTCGCGTGAATTCAGTAAGAAATTACTTCACATGTTTTAGTGCTCAGGTCAATGGTTTGACCTCCAGAGGTCAAATTAGGTCAAGATCGGCTATTTTCACTCAAATATGCAATGATTAAGCAAACTGGGCATAACTCTTATGTCATTAGAGCTATTGAGGCCTGGTAAAGTACATTTGATAGAAAATTGCCAGTACTTTTTCCGCTATGTGGAACGTAAAGACCTTCCGCCAGTGGTTTGACCGCCAGAGGTCACCTCGTGACCTAATATGACCTGAGGTCACGAAAGGTCAAAAAGTGACCTTGCCGTATATCAAATGAAAGCCAGTGACAAGACAAACACGATGGTGTTTGTTTCATCGCTCTAGCTCAATTAGGTCAAAAGTTATTGTCAAAATACTGTTTTTGACCTCGGGTGACCTTGGATGACCTTGGAAAAGTCAAAGGGCAAATATGACCCCTGAGATCCGTGAAAGGGTGTCCAAAAACGTTGTTCTGAGCAGTCTGAGTATTGGCAATCATTTTTGTGGCTTTTACATCATGAAATAGCTTTTCCCCATGCTTTTCCAATGGGAGAGGTCGCCTCGTGACCTGACCTCAGGGCACGAAATCGAAAAATCCCGGATATACACCTTGTAGACCCTGGAGGGGTCATGAAGTGTAGGAAGTTTAAAATTGATCGACTTAGAAATGTAGCTCTTACAGAGCTCTAAAGGTGAAGTGAGGTGACCTTGGTTGACCTCGTCTGGTGACCTGACCTTGGGTGACCCGGGGTAAAAATTTCAGGGATGATGGGAAAATGATGCAGTGAGAGGTAGAGCCCTCAACCGCGGTGCTGCGCCTCGTCGTTTTTCTGCTATCCCGGAAAAACCTTAGGGGGGCCATCGATGGCCCCCCGGTGGGGCGAGGGTTAAGGAACCAAAGTTGAACGTCCCACAAGGCATAAAGACGGCCATCTACCTCAGGTCACCCCCTCACCAGTCAGTTGGCAGCTGACCTACGGTGTTTACGGTACCTATCATCTGCCAGTTGACCTAAATTATTTTGCCAGAAGTTGAAAATTTGTCGAGTTAGAGGTAGATGAAGTACGGTGGCGCTGCGCGCAGTTGTTCTTTACTACCTGTAGAAACCTGAGGAGGCCGGTTGTCCGCCCCCTCGTGTGGGTGCGTGTTAATTTTCATAAATTCTGACACTTGCACGATTAAAATTTCTTAAAGACAATGCAATATGATTGAAAGCAACCGATTACAAAAAACAATCCCTTTGTTTGCGGTGTTAAACATAAGGTTGTACTACTGCAGTGGTAAAAAGTCGTCTGCATACCTACCTTAGGTGCTAAAAATTTGGAATTAATAGCAAGAATGCATTTTTTTAAAAACAAATTTATCGAAAGATATTTATAAATTTTTTTGAGGTGTCTAAAAGGACAATTTCAACTGCGAAACGGTCAAGCTAGGTCAAAAAAGGTCAAACGAAATAAAAGTCAAAATTTTTAAAATTAAAAAATTTTTCTTTTTCAAAACAATGTATAGTTCAAGATGAGTTCAATGATATACAAAACTTGTTAATCAGGCAATGCGTTTTGGAGTTATAAAGCATCAAAGATGAGTCTACAAGGTGACCTCCCGAAAATGCCTTGGGCTATATCTCGGTCACCGTTGATTGGAGGGGGCTAAGATTCTCACAGGCGTGTTCCTGGCCCGAAACTACCCCGGATACAAAATTCCAGATTTTTCTAGACATGGTGGTGTCAAATTGAAATATTTTTGGTCGTTTTGTCCTGGAATGCCCCTACTGCCTAACATGTTTCCGAACTTGAGATTTGAACGGACCTGATGATAATATAAATGGATCAGCAAATGGGCAGGCGAGCATAAAATCATTAAAAGCTTTGGGCGGCCGACAGCACACACCCCACCTCACAGTCTCCTTTGTGTACAGTGGTAAAAGAGTACACACCACAGAATGGAACAGGAAGTACATAGTACCGTACATGTTCGTTACATGTCCATCCTATCGTGAGGTCATGTTTTGCACAAATTGACAGTTGAGGCTGGGGGGGCGAAGTAATGGATTGGCTGACGAGGGTTGCAGTCGTTTAAGTCAGGGTTTGGTCAGGGAAAAACTCGGCAGGCGACACGAGAGCTCGGGGTCCCGACTGGCGGGGCCAACGTTATCACCCGGCGGGCCCGGGAAACCGCGGCGACCGGCGGATCCATCGTCTCCATTAAGCTTCAGCCGCGGGGCTTAGGCGGGACCACGACGCCGAGCGAGACGCTAACTGGACATCGCACTGGACTGGACATCGCAGGGGTATTTCAAACGCGTGAACTGGTGAAGACGTTTCAATGGTGAACACATGTATTACCAGCAGTATACTGCCAGGAAAACTATATATCGTTATCTGCAATGTGTTACTTGTAGTATGCCGCCAGGAAAACTGTATTTTTAATGTAAAGTATTTCGCTATCTTGAGCACACCATTTTGTATTACGCATGCTTCCCTGAGCTAAAGGGCAGCACAAACATCGTGAATCACATGCCGCCCCACCATGTTCAGATTGGGGGGCAGTGGCGGATCCAGCTGTTTGGTGGGGGAGGGCAAACCCGTCAGCGAGCAAAAAAGCGCTGAGTGGCGTAAGCGATAGTTGGCAGGGATATTTGGGTGCATTGTAACTTTAGTGTCAGTGCGCCCAAAATCAGTCAGACTCGAGTGTTGATATTTACACCAAAGCTTCGATCTAGGCTTTACATAGTCAAATAAAACCGATATTATTCAGGACGATAATAACAGGATTGGGGATGGTCTCCAAATTTAGGCGTACGATAGCCTACCCACATCTGAACCCACGGTAAGAAAATATGGGCTATATATAGACTGCGTTCCGTGCATTATCCCAGATACGTGAAAACGATTATCCGTCACGTGAAGTGACATCTGGTGCTTCAGGTGATGAGCCGCGATTTTCCTCATGAGTCCTAGATCATGCTGTGAGCGCATGATGGTCGGCTGGGCTCGGGACCGGTTCTGCCGGCGACAATCTGACCCCGTCACTAATCCCCCGCCGCACTCGTCTGCACGAGCCAACGGTCACTGCCGAATGTGGCCTTCATGCTTCGTCTCCCCGGAGTGTCAGCTCGATGCTCTTATCGAAGTTGAGGGATAGACCTTCCACAAAGGTAGTTGTCCTGGGACTACTCACCGGCTGGGATATCTCCCGAATTTCATGAAAAACGAATTCTTGATCTTGGTATTGTTTTTGGAAACTCATAAGCCCGAGGTGGGTGTCTCCAGCTCCAGGGGCTCGGTGAAAAAGCCGATTTTATTACTGCGAACTTTGCTCGTACGGCTGCCGTTATGTGTTTTCAAGTGTTTCAGGTCACACTTCGGCATTATTTTTGCTCGTATGATGATGAACTGATGACTGATGACCGGATGAACGGGCTGTAATGATCAGACGCTAACGTGCCTGAAACAGATGTATTACAACACCGTTGCACATGCCTGTCCAATACGCTTTCAGGGCTCGCACGCTCACGCGCCGGCACCAGCGTTCGCCCGCAGAATTCCGCGCCACCCGGCACTCAGCCCCGGGCCGCCTCAGGTCACGGTGACGTCACACTCCAACACGGAGGCCCACGGGTGGTCACAGGATTGCAAAACTGGCTATTCAATTATTTTTGTGGTGCCACTTTATGAGGTCAAGGATTACTAGGAAGCCCCGTCCTGCTCTGATCGGTTTTCTACAAAATTGGGCATGCATCTTACACAATGTTTTTATTGCGTTGGAATAGTAATTTCATCCCATATAAAGAGGTCGGACAACGCTTTACTTAGTCCGCTTGCCCATATCCGCGGTGCTATCATGCCAGTACCAGGATCAACTCAAGTCTTCACAGAAGGGTAAACACAGCGATGCATAGTGTCGCCAATGAAAGCTTACCCCCGGGCGTGTATGCATGTATGTACAATGTACATACATACATACATACATCTGGGCGCGTGTGTGTATTGGGGTTTTAGGGCGCTTTCAGCGACTTGGCCATATAGCGGGCATACATCTGGGCGTCAACTTAGACCGCAGGTGGGGGGGAGGTGACACGCAGCTGATTGTGAGTTAGCTACCTCTAATGCTGCCTGGCCGTAGCTTTCAGTATAGGCGTAAATGCTGGTCTGCGGCGAGGCAGGCCGCATTTAACCCTTGCCCCGGTGGCGGGTATGAGCCACCCTCAACCTGGTGGGGGGCTATAAAAGACCCCCACGATCTCAATAACCAAGAGAGCTAGGAAAAAGCGCAAAACGGCAATCGAAAGCTCTTCAAAAATGATATCGAAAATATTCAGTCATTTTTCTCGTCAGGTCAATATCAAGGTCACCAGAGGTCAAAATAGGTCAAAACCGCTAATATGAGGTGCACTAAGAAAACCTCATTAGAAACATTTTTAATACCATTTGAAAGCTCTTGAGTTGCTCTTTTATTACAGTGGCAATGATTTTCCAGTCAGGTCAAAGCCTAGGGAGCTGCAGGTCACTGAATAAAGGAAATGTTCTTGGGAATGTCCATAGCCACTCATGCACAAGGGCGTCTCCTTTATCGTTAATAACTTCCAAACCAAGCGAGATGCAGCCATAGTTGATGCACAATTGCAATCCTCTCGTCAATACAAATCGAATGATATATGATATTACTATGCCAGGTCAAATTAAAAATTTGACCTGACCCAGGTCAACGGTCTGACCCAACTTGACCTGGTATAGTCATGATGTATATCATTTGACTTGCAGTGACTACACAAACACTTTGGTGACAAAATAAAAGTTATATCTTTGTTTATTCAAAATTTATAGAGGAAAAACACCAAAAAGGCTTATTTGACCTAAGGTGACCTTTCAAAGGCCAATAGTCAAAATTTTTGGCATCAACTTCAGAAATAGGCTCAGAGCAAGTCGTCACCGATGTTTGAAGTTGATTCCATCCATACTTACCGAGAAAAGCTTATTTCGTGATTTTCCCATGTATTTACAATGGGGAGGTCATGCTCTGCACATGACCTAAGGTCATCAATATAAAAATCTCGGAATATATGTTGTAGCTCCTGGAGGGCCCAATATGTGGTATTAGTTTCAACTTGATCGATTCACCCTCATTTTAGTTATGCAGTCCGAAACATTTTTCAGGTGAGGTCATTTCACCTGGCCTGGTGACCTGACCTGATATGACCTTGAGCTAAAATTTTCAGGAAAGATGTACAAATGATGTAGAAACAGCTTGAATAAGTTTGGCGGCGCTGCACACCGCCGATTGTTGGTGGTCACTTCGGAAAAACCCGAGCGAGCCTAAAAAGACCCCCACCCGGGCGAAGGTTAAAGAAGCAATGAATGCCCTGCAAGATTGTCATTCGCCCTTCAGGAAGCAACTTCATGCATGGTGTGCATAACTGTCGCCTCTGTTCAGAGCGTGACGAGCTGGGAATGGTGTTTGGAGCATTTTTGGAAGCATTATAATGCTGTTTACTGGCTTTTCATCTTTGCTCATCCTCTAAATATCTCAAAAGCCTTGCCTGCGACTTCTCGCCGGCATTTAATTTTTGCAAACTCAGACTCGACCGTGTTTTGACCTCGTATCCAGATATATTTTTGTCATCCGTCTGAGCAGACGTTTACGATTTACACCAATCCTGAACACGATCCTCAGTGGAGGGTGCTGGTAGCCAAGCTGGTGCAGCCTCCGTGTGAGTCGAAGGTGGAATAATGCCTTCTCCGCCGCGGCCTGTCCTTGGCCCGGCAAGACGGACCAAAAAATTGATAGTTGCCTGATACTGATCGGGGATAAGTTACTGTAAGTTGTGTTATTCTGCGCATGTTTGTGCATTAGCGAAAATCAGGGGTGGATGGGGGAGAGTAATCTGGCTGCCTAGCGGGGCGAGTGTTGAAAGCTCGGTCTCTAGGCAAAAGTTACGTGAAGCTCCCTACCTAATGCATCCAACCAGGGGTGTGTGTAGACTTCCAAAAAGTTTAGGGTATTTTCCGGACCTAATGAAAGCTTGGCTGACTGGGAGGGTGTGGAGGGCAATCATGCCAATTCACTGCTGCCATATAACCATCGTGATAATCCTCATTTAGCCTTGGCATCCGCCAGATTCCGCTTGGCTTGGCGATAAATCCTCCGCTCCTCCCGCTAGTGCTGCCGGTTTGATCCTTGTAACTAAAATGGGCATTTAGAACTAGCACAGCATTCCTCCGGTTTTATAAGGATGTGGATGGGGAGGATCGTCATAGACATATAAGAGCCAAAACGAACAGCACAAGCATCTCTACTAGCAAACAGGCTGGAAGGGGGTGGTGAATATTGAAAATTCTGCTGACAAGAATCTCACCTCTAAAACAAATTATCGTCGGATTTAGCCTCGATCCCTGCCGCCTGTATAAGCTGGTTACAAAATTGGCCAATTCATTCCTGATATGGTTTAAATCAGTTATTTTCGGATGAAAAACGGGTGGTTAGGCCCCCTCCCTCTGTTCACCATATTCCAACACATATGACGAGCGAGATTGTATACTGTATGTTTGGTTTCATTTATGTCTTGGTGCATGAAGGTGCAAAAGTAGATAAGCAGCGCATGGAGTTCCCGACGGAACACAAATTCTGACCCAGCAAATGACTATCCCAAGGTTATTCCATTATTGGGAAGCACCACTGGAAAAAAGAAAAGTATATTGTGTTAGTGCAAGTTGTCCAAAGTTGGCTAAAAATGGGTAAAATTATATCGCCTTTGGGGAGTAGTAGCTTTAGAGTAGTAGCTTTATTGTGCCCCCCTCCACCCTGGATCTGCCCTTCATTAGGAAGCTCTCCTGACACTTAAAAGCATGAAGGGCACGTAAGTTCATGAACTTCAAGCATGAAAATGGCACTGCACATTCATAATTTCTGTTAAAAGTTTGGCTGCACCCTAGATTCAAAGTTACGACTCAAAAATTAAACCGAAACATAGGTCTGCTCTTGGTCCTTTAGTTTGCTGGGCAGTATCGAAGTTTTCGACAGTGAATGGTTTTGACAGAAAAAATTACAACATTTTGTCTTTAATTTGAACTAATTTGTATGTATCTCAGTGTACTCGAACACCCCTCACGAAGATCTAGCTTGCAGATTTTAGCACGTGACCATATGACCTTGACGTAAAATGGTCCATCATGGTTCCTGGTCCGTCATGGTCCTTTTAACCACCCTTTTAGTAGGTAAAATTGTGAGCCCCCGGGTGCGATCCATCAAAACTATGTGCAGTCAGCTCATGATTCCTCTTACTCTGTTCTGGAGTTATTGAAAATTTATACCAACAAAGGTGGGAAAAATAACACAAAGGACACAAGAAACTGGGAGACAGCGGGGCACTGTAGCTACATTTAAGTTTTTGAGCATCTGCGTTATAGATACAGCGATTAATTTTCCCTCCCAATCGAAGCTTTTGGTGCTAAATGCTTCCCGTGGAACAGTTCTAGGAATATCGCACCGCACCCACCGTGGGTGGAATAATCCAGATTTCTCGCTAGAAACTGGAAACCACCAAATGCAAAATTCTTCCACATAACGAGTTCTGAATCTGCCAGATTTGCGTAATTCCGCTAGGTCTGGCAACGGTGTGCCTATCAAACTGGATCAGAGGCATCCGTTTTCCTTAGAGTTACTGACTGCCTACATCACATTTTTTACTGCCTGTCATACCAGTGGACTGGTATGGTTCATTGCTGTGAGCCAAACTCGAATATGGCATGAAAAGGTTTGATATATATATCTATATATATATATATATATATATATATATATATATATATATATATATATATATATATATATATATATATATATTTGTATGCACGTATTTTAACAAATATATGACTTTTAAGTTTTGAAAGTCTGAATTTCACGGAGGGCATGCTGGAGATAAGGGGAAATAAAAGGCTTAAAAAGGAATGACCTTTCGCACTAGACAAAAAATGTGAGGGTTGTCAACAGATAAGAGTGTATCGTGCAAAAAGGAAAACCAACAAAATGGCACTCACTCCAACGCCCTGCGTCGGCACTCCAAAAAAAGCTTAAAAAGACCGAGACACCTAAAATGCCGAAAAAGGTAAGGAAAAGCAGCAGTCCAGAGATGTAAAGTTATGGGGAAGGTAAACACAACGTTTTGGCTGTGAGTCATCATCAAATGATTCAGCTGTGGGCCATCATCAGTAGAGGGAATGAGCTGTGAGCCATCATCCCTTTACCTGAACGTGTTTACCTTATCCACGCCCTTTCCTCTCTTGACTGCTGTTTTGTGTCACCCCTAATGGGGATTCTTAGATGTTTCGGTCTTTTTGAGCTTTATTTTGTCTCCTTTTACCTGATTGGAGACTTATGAATGATTGTATGCATGTTTTTTCATACACGTTTAGCCCTCTAGTGTTGTTTTAGGAGCATGCCTAGCTCTTCATCGTATGTGCGTACACTGGTTTTCCTATGAGCGTGTGAAAGGTCATGTCCTTAGTTCTTTTTAGTTTTTATCCACTTCTTAGTCTTGTTTTACACAATCCGATGTGTCAAGTGAAGCATTCATGTTTCATGGATCTGCGACAAAATAAACTACTACTGCCACTGTTACTATTCTCGCGTGTGGATGACCTATCGCCGCAGGCTGCAGTAGTGTTTGCCATTTTATTTCTTTGAATTTTTGCACGACACATCGCCGCTTATCTGTTGACAGCATTGACATTGACTTACGCGGGCGAAAGGCCATTCCTTTTTATATTTTGTCTGTAAAGTTGGAACGCTTACGATTCTACAGCCTGCATCCTCCCAGCGCTGACAGAGGATGCAGACCTGCTGCAGAGCAGACGTGATTACATCCGTCGACGAAATGTTTTACAAACCCGTCCCTACTTCAAATTTTTTTATATATCGGACACACTTCAGGCATACATTAGTGGCGTACTAACGCGGACTTCGTCTAACTCTTGCCGACCCGTTGCTGATGTCACCGGGTGACGCAGCTTTGCTGGGAGAGAAGCGAGCACGGCAAGCCGGACCGCTGGATAGTGACCTCTCAGAATCCGTTGCAAGCATCTATCCAGCAGCAAACCCAGCAAAAATCTAATCCAAGGTCATCGGCTGCCGTCGCTAGCCTGGACGGGTATCGATGCTGACTCCTTACTGGACGGATGGTTATCATGTGCAAAGTGTATCGTCAGAACCTGGTATAAAAGTGGGTCTAGGCCTGTCCCTACCGTCAGTGACAACTGAGCATCACACTAACGCCAACCATGAAGCTGGTAAGTCCTTTTGGCCGTCTATTGCAGGAGTGCGACGGCTTTATTCCATATGCAAAACCTATTTGACTGTGTCTACGATCTTTTTAAAACTCACTTGAGTGCCACAGACCTGATGGAAGAGAGGGAAATAACACGTGTTGCGGCTTTCAATTGGTGCCGCGTCTCTCAGATTGCATTCTTAAACCATTTTTTATACATTATGGGTAAAATTCTAGGCTTGGAATAAGTTGATCATTATTTTTAGTTTAATATGTGTTATTTCAGTCATATTAACTCAGAGTAAACCACCTTAAACGCTACTCGTTTTCACTGACGCCGGCCCATGGCCTCTGTTTTGCCATTTGTCTTTTCATGAGAGAGTTCCATGGTTTTGTTTTCACATAATTTGGTTTTGCGTAATTTTTGACGTATACTCTTTAATATGTTTCTTCTTTCCTGCGGTTCATTTGAATTCGGAATGCACAATTTTTTCTCGACATCTTAGCCGCGTCTTCCCCGGGACAATATCAAGTTATTAACATGTTTTAGAAATGTTTGCGAAAAGAACTGGGGCATTTATTGGTAATTGAGGGAATCTGGTATTGCTGAGAGCGATGCGAATTGTAGATGACATGAATAGCGGTTCGTGTGTAGTCGGTCTGATTTTTTTATAAGTTTTTAACAAATACGCTCAGGAATTGTACCATCAACCATTGAGGCTTGGTGTCTTCGTGTCTTTAAATCTTTTTGCAGTGGGATTTCCTGTCAAGAGTAATCAGTATATTTTCGAAAAGAAGCTGAAATATTTAGAGATGGGCAAGCCCTTGTGAACTTCAAGTCGTCGTCAAAATTTTACGAAAATGTGGTAAAGTTAATGTTTATCCCTTGGCGAGTGACCCTGCTCTTTATGGCGCCGACGCTATTGAGCTATAGTCTCTACACACTGCACCTTCGAATTTCAGGTGTTGAGGCAAATAGAGAGAACATTAAAACCTTCTAATTCCCCATTAAGCCCATTCCGGAAAATAACATTTGGTTGCTCTGCCCTTTCCCTAAAATATGAATATTCAATTGTCTATTGATGGTTTTATGTATTCAAGTATTTTTCCGCTTCTAATTTAGTTGGTTCGTTTGTACCAACATTGCAGTGCTTACAATCTCTTTGAGGATCATAATGGCTCCTTGCACGCTTTTTACTATTACTTCAACTCTCCTAAAGCAGAGTTCCCTTTTCAAGTCTGAATCGCTTGACGAACAGATGCAATGAACAACACATAATAATTGTCTCTCTCTCTCTCTCCTGTTCCGTGGTCCCAGTTTAGTTTGAGAACGATACATTCACCGTTAAAGCCTCAGGATACCAAACACCCCAAGTGTTTATATTGTAGTGGAGTAAACATGGTCGACGCCTAGCTATGTTTGATGATGAAACAAGTTTTAGGGCACATCAGCTGCTGAGGCTATATAGTGCTTAACCCTAGCTGTTTTTGTGCTCGCCAGATCCTTGTTGCTGCCCTGTTCGCGCTGGCCGCGGCCCGGCCCCAGGAGGCTGAATACGACCCCACCGCCGAGCTCCGGGAAGCCGGCATTCTGCGTATGGACATGAGCATGAGCGACGACGGATCCTTCCAGTACGGCTACGAGACCTCGGACCCCGCTTCCCAGGACGTGGCCGGACAGCAGAAGCAGATTGGCGAGCAGTCAGGAACTGTGTACCAGGGCAGCTACTCCTTCGTTGCCGATGATGGCCAGGAATACACCGTCACCTACACCGCCGATGAGAACGGCGTGCAGGCATCTGGTGACCATCTGCCGGTGGCTCCCGAGGACCCCAACCGTGCCGCTCAGGAGCAGGCCTACGCCGACGCCCTTGCTCGGCAGCAGTGAGGAGCTTGAGATTGAGCCTGACCAGGACTAACGATGATGACCGCTGACTGACTGACTGTGCCAGTCGGCTCGTACGCCAGCCATCCCGATCTCTCCCGAGTGATCACGCCCATTGTTATGATGATTCCATCACTTTTCACGGTTTGACTTGTTTTGTGTTAATATACGCTATGCATGCAGGTCCGAATTATTTATATGGTCTTCGGTAATGAGAGGCTGCTATGCACCCGCGTCGCTTGGCGCGTCTTCGTACGCCGAAGACCCAAAAGCGGCGCCACTGGGAGGGGGGGAAGATGGGCGAGCTGCCTCCCCCGAAGATATAGAAGATAAAAAAGTATGGTTTCGGCCTCCGAAAATTCCAGGGCAAAGAAAACAGCGAATTTTATTGAAGAAACTATGTTTTTATATAATAAAATTGTTTCCTCAATTTGTGAAAAATTCAATTTTCAACATTTCAGGATACTTTCTCGTGTATACAATCAACAAAGGAAAGGATGAACCACTGAAAAAACATTCCACAATGGTTTTTCGTCCCGCAGGCACCTTTTCTTGTGGATCCTGGGCTGGAGGGAGGGGTGAAAAGTAACGTGCCTAGAAGAACCAGACCTGAAGGGCACCGGAGCTTGGCGAGAGGGGGTACTTATGCACAGTCGGGGAGGGTCTGCCCCGCTCCTTTGCTCCCTGTATCCAAGATGTGTCCATGATGTATTGAGCTGAGGAACTTTGCCCCCCCTAACGCAAAACCGTGGCGCCGCCCCTGCGAATATCTACAGATAAACGGTTAGAAGGTCCGCACAGACCTGGGTGATTTTCAATTTACGGATTGGAAACTTTTCCGATGTTTTGGTCCATTTTGTGACGGACTTAGATAAAATAGGTGAATGTTTAGGACCCAGAAACTGCTCGCAAACTATTTCATGCATTTCGGGAAAATCAGTTATTTCACTCTCCTACTCAGCTGAGATAGACCCATAATGTAGCAGCCCTTTTTGATTTATTTGACGGAGCATTGCATGTTGCCGTCTAGCCTTATCCGCGAGTGTATAATCTGAAGACTGATTAAAGAAGTGCACATACTGCCTGAACATTAACATATTGTAACGCACAGAACACTAATTGCTTGCACGTAGCTGTTGGCAATACTACACTCCATGAACAGGAAAGGCGCGTTATTGCTTAACAACTCTGGGAACTTCAGCCAACAACACCAAGTTGCCCCGGGTTGCAGTGCGCGCGAATTCCCCGAACAGTTTGGAATGCTATATTCGTAATACCCTCGAGCCATGTGGTAGCTCGCGACGCCTTGGAAGCTCCGCAGCAGGTGTCGTGCAGCCCCAGCAACTATCCTCCTCGCGATAAGGGTGATTTATAATTGTGTCTACAATAGACTGGATGACTGCCTACTTCCAAATGCCCATTCACACCGAAATCAAGCTTCTTCAGTGCGTATTTAAGACAAAGGAATGTATTGGTAAACAGGTTTGTACAACGGGATTCTTGTATGAGGTTTTAGTTTTAACAAAATTTACAATTTAATATGCCTACGTTTGGCTATTCCGCCTTGTTCACGGCATTGAAATACATTAAAATACACATTAAATACATGAAAGAAACAAGCTCGTACATGGAATCGCAAATATTGGCTCTACCGTTTGAATTATTCTTGAATATTTCAAAACTAGGTATAGATCGAGCATGCAAATACTTCATGGAAACTTCCCGTCGGAAAACAGTTTACAAAACAGTCAGAAACAGTTTACAATACACCGTAGCTATCTAGCACATCGTTCAATTATTATTTTTGCCACAGCATCACATAGTTTAATTTGCCCCATATTCCCGTTGATCGTTGATGTGGTGTTTATAAAGGCCTTCTATTGCTAACCTTTTTTGTTTTTCTTTTTCTGAGCATAGAACAAAAAAAATAGTATGACTAACTTGTTCCAGTATGGGAGATGGCCTGCATTTTCAAAACGGACCTAGTTTTGAAAAAAGTCAAAAAGGCTTCAACGGTAGAGACAATATTTACGATTGAATGTATGTACGAGCTTGTTTCTTTCATATATATCATGGGTATTTTAATTCATTTCAATGCCGTGATCAAGGCAGAATAGCCGAAACGTAGGCATGCTAAATTGTAACTTTTGTTAATACTAAAACCTGAATCCCCTTGAAAACACCTGTTTACCAATCTGCCTCGCCATCCTTTATAAAGGAATGTATCTAACATTGTTTCACGGTCTGAACAAATATGGTACCATAATTTGGTGCAAGTGTTGTTTATTACATGCAAAGGGTCCAGTTTGGTCCGTTGGCGTGAAAGCAAGTTTCACCAATTCAGTCAGACTTTTACTAGCGTGGCTCGCAATAGTAGGTTCAGTCAGCCGCAGAAAGCCCCGCCGTAGCCAACAATGGTACAACCTCCATCAAGGCTCGGTACCTGGGGCATCCCCAGGTGACACAGACAGTACGGTCTCTGACAATGGGATCAGTGCTAGAGTATGTACCTGCCTTCTGAGCGACAGGTCCCGGGTTCAGAGCCTCTGAATAAGTCGATTGGAGCTCCCAAATCCCTTGCAACAAGGCGAAGGCTGGCGACGCCTATAACCCTGGGGGATGGTGCGTCGTTAAACCTCAGGTATTACTGTTACGGTCTCTGACAACCGGAAATAAGCCCAGTACCCAACCTCACTCTTTTGAAATAAACCCACTGTCCACACTGTACCTCGCTAGCTGACGTACCCTAAAGACTGTCTGCTGCGCGGTGCGGTGACTGCCCAGCCGCGAAGCCGCAGAGGCGAGAGGATGAGAAGAAATATCAGTTTGGGGTGCAGTCAAGCATACAATTTTGCTTTGTTTGTAGTTCTCAGGCTCTTGGTTGCTCCCTCTCTCTCGTTCTCTTGGCTGCCAGCGAATAACAAACAGTTTAAGAACGCCATTTGGGACTTCCCAGTGTGCTTCCCTGCTTCATTGGGTGGTGACAGCCAAAGAAGTCAGCCACGGTGTTAGCAAAGGGATGTAACCTGGAAAACATCTTAAAAAACTTGGTGTTTTTTTTAGAACATTCGCAAAAAAACGGGTAAACCTAGGTAGAATTTGACCGCTTTGGGGGCATGGCCGAGTTGCTCCCCTGAGCATGATAACTTCTTGAACCGCACAGGAAAAATTTAAAGAAATAACATTAGCAAATGTGGCACGCTGAAAGCGGCAAAGCGTTGATGCACAAAAACGTCATTTCTGTTTCCCTTTTCTCTAGTTGTACGACGAAAGTTGAAAAAAACTGTTTGGTTTTTACCTCCTAACCTTTCCCACAACTGACAACTACTAGCAAACCAAAGCAGATTAACTCACGCATTGACGGGTTCTGAGCCACCTTCGTTTTGACGGGGGCGGGGGTGGGTTCCGTCCCCCCCTAAGGTCTCGAGAACCACGCTATAGATAGCGGAAAACGGTAAACGGTGTTGGATGGCCCATACACTTTTTTATCGAAAATATTCGAACCAGTTTTTGTCAGGCCACATTTTATATAACTTGAGGTCATGACAGGCCGTCATAGGGATAACATGCAAAATAAGGTTTTCGTTCATTTCATTTGAACAGGTAAAGATAAAACAAAAAATAGACCTTTGGAATCATCGCAGCAAGCTAAATCAAATGATATATCATATGGCATTGATAGGTCAAATCAGGCCAAATATGGCATTTGACCTGAGGTCAGGCCAAGTTAAAATTATATAAAATGCATGTCATTAGAACTACAAGAACACGGCCAATCTAAAGAAGTTAACATAAGCGCTCTATCACTATACGTTACTAAGTTATTCAGTTAAAACCATTTTTTCCCACGTATTTTCAATGGAGTGGTTATGGGCTGCACCTGACCTTAGGTCATCGACATAAAAAATACCGGAACATATTTTAGAGTACTCGGTGGGCCCATTATGTTATATGAGTTTCAATCGAATAATTTCACTCTGTTCTAACTTATGCTATCTTAAACTTTTTTGAGGTCAGGCCACTTGACCTGTACCTGGTGACCTGACCTGAGGTGACCTAACCCTAAAATTTTGACAGTTGTAGTTATAGCTGTAAAAATGATCAGAGAACATGTATGATAAGTACGGCGGCGCTAAGCCCCGCCGTTCTTATGTCTTCTAAAAAACCCCGAGTGGAGGGTGGGTACCCGCCCCATCAATGCGCGTGTTAACCCTCGCCTGACAGGGGGCATGGATGGCCCCCTAAGGTTTTTTCAGACTAGCAGAAAAACGACGAGTCGCAGTGACGCGGTTGAAGTGTCTACCTCCTACCCCATCATTTTCCCACCATCCCACTGAATTTTTTTACCTTGGGCAACAATAGGTCAGGTCACCAGACGAGGTCAACCAAGGTCACGTCACTTCAGCCTTTGAGCACTACCATAGCTACATATTAGGTCAAGATGTGCCGTCTGGAAGTCAAACCACTGGCGGGAGTTCATTGTGTTCCACATAGCAGAGAAAGCATGGGAAATTTCCTACCAAATGTACTCTACCGGATATCAATAGCTCTACAGAGATGGCCTACGCTACGCTACGTTACGATTCGATTTAGGCCAAAAATACGCTACGGAATTACGCTACGCTATATTTTATCGACTACGGAATTACGGTATTTTAGGTACGGCTACGGTAAAAGTATATCGCCCTACGATATTGAAATTTTTTCACCTATTTAAAACAAATAGAAGCTGTACTATGAAATGAAATAAAATGTTTATTTTCTTGCAAACCGAATATCTTGAACCGGAAGTGCCCCACCTTCAGATGGATATAGCGTGGGGGCATTTTCCGGTCGCCGGTCTCACACGCTTTGTCATCAGTTGCGTTTTGGGTAAATAAAGGCCTTTTGAAGTGACTGATGTGTGTGATCAATGGTCGGGAATTCTTGTCACCAGTATAAATAGAAATCAACCGACTTCTAGTTTGTATAGGCCCACTAATGTGTCCGTGATTTACACTACCTACCAAAAAGTCCCGACCTTAATTGACAGGGATTTGATACATTTCTCGTGAAATTGCTTAAAGTTTGTAATGAAAAGAAATCGTCTGGTTGTTAATTTTTCAAATATTATCAATTCTATTTCAAATTCCAAACTAACCCGCGCCCCACCGGGGGTCCGGCGCCACCTTCGCCCCACCGGGGAGGGGGCATCGATGGCCCCCTCTAACTCCGAAGATATGGGTGTTAGCACAAATATGCAAAGTGCATTAAAAAGCTCGCGTGAATTCAGTGAAAAATACTTCGCAAGTGTAAGTGCTCAGGTCAATGGTTTGACCAACACAGGTCAAGTTAAGTCACGATAGGCTATTTTCACTAAAAATATGCCATGCTTGAGAAAACTGGGCATAACTCTTATGCAATAAGAGCTATTGAGATGTGGTAAAAACATTTGATAGGAAAATGCCAGGTCTTTTTCCACTATGTGGAACGTTATGACCTCCCGCCAGTGGTTTGACCTCCAGAGGTCACCTCGTGACCTAATATACCATAGCTCACGGAAGGTCAGAAATTGCCCTTTCCGTATATCACATGAAAGCCAGTGAAGAGACATACACAATGGTGTTTGATTTAGCGCTCTAGCTTAATAAGGTCAAAAGTTATTGTTAGAATACTGTTTTTGGCCCATGGTGACCTTGGATGACCTTGAAGAAGTCAAAGGGAAAATATAGCCACTGGGATCCGTGAACGGGTGACCAAGAACGCTTTTTGACCACGCTGAGCATTTGCAACCATGCTTGTGACTTTTAGATCATAAGAAAACTTTTCCCCATGCTTTTTCAATGGGAGAGGTCACCTCGTGACCTGACCTCAGGTCACGAAATCTAAAAATCCCAGATGTTCATCGTGTAGGCCTTGGAGTGGTGACAAAGTGTAGGAAGTTTGAAATTGATCGACATAGAAATGTAGCTCTTATAGAGCTCAGAAATTAAAGTGAGGTGACCTTGGTTGACCCTCGCCTGGTGACCTGACCTTGGGTGACTCGGGGTAAACAATTTCAGGGATTGTGGGAAAATGATGGGGTGAGAGATAGAGCCCTCAACCGCTGTGCTGCGCCACGTCGTTTTTCTGCTATCCCGAAAAAACCTTAGGGGGCATCGATGGCCCCGGTGGGGCGAGGGTTAAAGCCAATCGTAACCAAGAATCCTTAGTACCGCGATCGAGATCACGAGAAGTTATGTGCATATCTGACTTTTTTTGTAATACGCTTTGATACGCTAAATTTTGGCGTAGTACGCCACGGAATTTGCCCAGCTACGCTACGTTTCATTTCCAGAGATACGGCTACGGAAAAATAATTTCGTAACGTAACGTAGGCTATCTCCGTAGTTCTAATGGCATGAGAGCTATGCACAGCTCCTTGAGCAATGCATTTTTTCGTGTAAATACCCTGTCGTGACCTAACTCGACCTCTGGAAGTCGAAGCTGAGCCCCAAACCTTAGCGCATTGACTGAGCACTTGAACATGTGAAGTGAAATCATTCTGAATTCACGCCAGCTTTCCAATGCACTTTGCAAATTTGTGCTGGTGGTGACGCTCATGTATAATATAAACTCTACCCTTTATTTTGTATCCTAGTCCTTTATTTTGGTCACCAAGTATATATTCCTTGGTTGTGGCCGAGAAATGGCCCGTGGCCCTCGGCTGTGGCCCGGCCAAATAATTTCTTGTTTCTAATGTAATAATACCATCAGGAAGGAGCAGTTTCAACCGTCATACGCTCAATTTACGAGGACATTCGTCTTAACCCTCGCTCCGGTGGAGGGTGTTTGAACACCCACTCGGGTTTTTCCGGCGGTACGAAAAACGACGGCGCGAAGCTCCGCCGTACTTTGCATACCTTATCCTTGATCAATTCGACAACTTTACCCATAATTTTAAGGGTGGGTCATCTCAGGTCAGGTCCCTTGTGAAAGTCAAGTGACCTTACTTCCAAAAGTATTTAAGTTGGCATAAGTAAGAAATGGGTGAATCTATCGGATTGAAACTTATACCACATTATAATGGGCCCACTGACTAAGTACTCAGTGGGCCCATGCAAAATGTAATCCGGTATTTTTCAGATCGATGACCTTGGGTCAGGTATGGATCATGACCTCTGCCTTGGAAACGTATAGGGAAAACAGGAATTTGGCTGTATTTTTGTAGATAGAGCTGTGAATAATTTCATCTTTTCCAAATCGTAGTATCCTGGGCCCCTTTCCAGATCCATGTTGCAGTGTTTGACCTGTGACCTTTGAGAGGTCATCTGGGGCTACTTAGGCAGGTTTCAGGCTTGGGTTAATAACTTTGCAGGAAATGATGCTAAAGCTTTTATTTTGATACAGTTAGGTTTAGATTGCTATTATAAGTCGATGGCCCAGTGGATGGGCTCCCTACATAGTCCAGGGTGGGCAAGACAGCGCAACTGTCACTCAGTGCGGTGACTTGATGGACGAGGATGCTGTACTGGAATTTCTCACCAATTTGGACACCATGGTGCTTCCAGACCAGATCGAGGAGGTCAACGCTAAAATCCTGGACAAGATCGTGCAGGAGCAGAATTACGTTGCCGCGTTATTCTACACATTTTACGAATAAACGTTTGAATAACATTATAAGTCGATTGATATGCATATGGACTATGCTTGGTTGGAGAGTGGCCTTGACCTGACCTCAGGTCAGGTCATTTTTGTTCTTTAACCTAGTATGGTCATATTATACATCATTCGATTTGCTCTAACGGGAGGAAGCGAATGGTGCCTATAAATGACTTTAACTCTGTCAGACGCTACGGCCCGGAAACTCTTCTGTAACGGGCCACCTTCTTTGACCTGTCAGGACCTCAATATTGACCTTAACTAAAAAGTAACCGATTTCATTTCTTCATGAATTTGGATGAGCTATCCAACAGCGTTCGCGTTTTTTCGCTATCCCGCATATGAGCAGAGTTGGAGGGGTGTGGGGTGGTGTGGCGTTTGAGCATCCCCCACCCACCAGGGCGAAGGTGGCTCAGAGGCACCCTGCGGCGGGTGTTAACATTCTACTATTTTCTACAACCCAGTTTTGTGCGAGATGAATGAAAGCAGGGAACATAGGCTGCAACAGCATGGTAGGAAAAGCAATAACGAACCGTTCCGACAGCGTTCGGACATAACAAGGAAAAAATAGTTTTTGGTATTTGTTTCGTTAAATAAACTTAAACCTGTTGGAATGATGAGCTTGTAAATGCATTCTAGTTAAAGACTATACAATGCCTGGGTCCGCCTGGGAAGAGGAAAATTAAGAAATAAACATATTCTATGAAAAGCTCCAAACTCTACGCTCGTCATATCATTTATGTATTTCAAGCACTTCCACGCTGGTAAAGGTGCTTTCAAACGTTGTTTTAGCATACTCCTGGAAGAGAAGGTCAGCCCTGTGACAAGTTGACACAAATGCCATTTATGTCCCCCATATCAACCAACGTGAGAAAACGTCTGGGACAGGGATGCCAGTTTTCTCGGCGGAAAAAGGCCAAACCGAGTTAGAAAAAAGGCCAGAAAGGGGAAAAATTTATGTTCACTAAAATAGCCAAAAACAGACCACAAATACCCAGATTTGAGGTTAAAACGACCCCTAACGGAACTCGCAACCCTACAGGAAAACGACATAGCACTCCTGTATCACTGCTTAAAACTTATTGTTGACGGTTTGATGTTGACTTGGAGCAGTGTTTTTAACACACTACTCGTTTAACAGGAAGCCAGGAGTGCCCCTCCAATCCTGCGCAGCCATCAAATAATTGTATCCACATAACCAAAACATTTGCTAGCATCATCAATTATCTTAACTGCACCATTCTCCGCTAAAAATTAATATTTTCTTGCTTTTCCAACTGTGACTTTTTTGCTCTTGAACAGTGGCAGATCAAGGCCTTTGGTAAGTGGGAGGAGGGCAGAGCCTCAGAGTGCGCACTTTGTCATCAACTTTCCAACCAAAGGGCGCCTATAGTATCGCATCCTGAGGGGGTGGGTGGCAGATACTCATACTCACACTCATTTATTTTCTCAAAAATCATGGATCACTACAAACAATGTCATACACGATCAGCGCAAAAACACAAGTGCTTAACTTCGAGCGCTACTCGTAACCAACTTCAACAATCAAGTTTACATCGTGCCAGCGTGAGGATCCGCCCTCCGCAGCCACAGCGATTTGTCAGGGCCACCGCGCCAGGCCGCCCGCTCGCCGAGGTACTGAATGCTATATATTGAATCTTTTTGTATGTCTTATGTATTTAAATGTACAGTGTGCTACTGATCTCGACCTGTTTTCATCCATATTTTTACTGTGAAGGATTATATCTAATTTTTCAGATATATTACAGGTATCTATATTTTTGTTTGCAATTTGGGTCAAATCATTCATCAAAGCTTGCCTTTCTACATGGTATATTGGACAGTGGAGTAAGTAGTGCGCAGTAGCCTCACGAGTGGGTCCACAAACGCAATTTGGAGATGGTACGGCTTGTACTGAGAAGAGGTGTGAATTAAGGGTACTCATACCAAGCCTTAGCCTGGTCAGAATATAATTTTCTTTTTTGGAGCCTAGTGAATAATACAATGGGGGAGGACTAATACCAAGTATTTTTGTGATTTCTTTTTTGAATGTTTTGTCAGGTAAGGTGCAGACGTTGTGGGGTAGTCGGTTCCAGCTACCAGTATATCATCTTATATATATATATATATATATATATATATATATATATATATATCGTGTTTTCGGATTACTCCTCTTGTGAGGCTTTTCAGTTTCCTCGTCAAATCACACACACCATGGATCGCACAAACTGGAAACGTTGCACCGCGACACCACTATCACTCGCAATATGGAAGAGAAAGCAAATCATCCGTCGTCACATTTATTAAAAAGAGGCAGTGCAAAAGTAAAATAAAAGTATAAAACATAAAATACTCAGCAGGCTAAATCCGAGTCTAAAACCTGATCATTATAGTAAAACCAAAAACAAAAACGTTAAAATTTACACTGAAATATACAACTCGATGACTCGGCTGCACCCAGCTAATCTTCCTCCCTGGTAGAACACTCGTCTACTCTTAAAACTTATCATGTTACATTTCGCATTTCGGTTGTCAGGCTGTTAAAGGTGCCGCCGTCATACGCTAGTCTCCGCTTCCCTGCATTTGTCCGCGGTCTGGGTGGGCGTAGATGCCCAGTCTGACGTGTTCGGTGGTCTGATCGGTAAAACGGAACAATTCTCGTATTTGGTTGTCCGTGTTGACCGTTGGTTGACCTGTGCTGGTACACTTTGGCTGGACATAGTTGGTGGTACTCGGTGAGCTCATTGGCAGACATAAACCCTAGTCGTCTCGCTTCCTGAGATATACGTTCAAACTTCCGCTCGCCAGAGATGACTCGTGCGCAAAATTGACAACTTTCTGTACCCTATGTAATTGTGAAGCGCAGCATGTGCCATAAATAGCTATACAATAACGTAGTGTGGACATAACTAGTGGTTAACTATTTGTTTTAGTACTATGGGGAATGACATGACTGGCTGGAGAAGTCCAACTAGGATGCCTGACATTGCAGTTAGGTGATCAATGTGTGTTTGGTACGTCGGTGTCTATCCATTTCTAGTCCTAGATTTTTGACGACTTTTGTTGGTTACTACGTGTTTCAACTCTTATCCTAACTTTGGGCATGTTTTGTAGCATCGCTCGTGTTCCAACTACAATGCTTTGGTTTTGAGTATTTAGTTTGCTTATTCTGGTTGACCAATGTAGATAATGCAAGCTCGTTTTCAGTCTTAAATCATGTCGAGAGTTCGATTTTGGTCCGCTGATTAAAAGTTGGTATCGTCTGAAATTGAACTACTGTGCTCTTGTCTGCGTATAAACACATCTCGTTGGAAAATTGAAACATTATACAGAGAGGGAACCCCCTTGATAACATCCGATCGTATTTGGCAACGTTTTTGACAGGATTGTTTGACCCTCTTTGGTCCTAACCTTGACTTGCTGCGTGTGACCACGCAATAATCTTCAAACCAGTGCCTCTCTACTCCATAGGCTCAAATTTAGCTAAAAGTAGTTCATGGTCAATTACATAAAGCATTTTGAGAGGTCGAGTAGTCAGTATTGAGATTTGGCCGAATCCATTGCCTCTATATCTTATCTGTAACTCTGTAGCGCTGTCTCCGTGAAATGGTTTCGTCGATACCCATGCTGCGCCTCGGTACAGAAGTTGTCATTAAAGAAACCGTTCGTTGTGTTGCACTACGCGCTCACGATTTTGTATAGCCGGTAGAATTGTTACAGGTCGCCAGTTTCCGGGCTCGGTGATTGCCCCCTTAGGAATCGGCGTCACAAGACCTGTTTCCATTGGTGCGGTACTGTCCCGGAGTTGATACTAGAATTAATTATTTCAAGAAGTACATTGCCCAGACCAAGAAAAATTTCTGAAACATTACATGCTAAAACCGTTCGATCGACGGAAGGAGATGCTTTCATACGGCCCAACGTTATACACAAGTCGTTAAAAGAAATGGGTTGAACACGCATGCCACATTTGGTACACGAGTTAACCTAACCGGTTACTCGCCCTGGGTGGTGGATGCTTGCGGATGTTTCCGGCCCAACATTCACAAATACGAGTTGATTGCGTCCGGGGTCCATTTGGCACTGCACTCGACGTCTCTTTTGCCTATTATTGGTTTGAGTATTTGCACGTCTTGGCCGCACTCGCTCCGCCAGCTTCTCCTGCAAATGTTCCGGCAATCCCTCCTAATTGCAGCTTGGCACTGACGGCTAATGGTTTTAGCCTTTCCGTTGCCCCTCCTCCAGTGCCGTGCGCCGCCTCCTCTCAGCTCCCTGGTCGGCTCCGTGACGCGGCGCGCACGGTGGCCGCAGCCGCGTCCGTTCGGTGGGGCCACTGGTCCAGGAGAGGTGTAAATATGCGAACAAACGCCTCCCACTTCTCTGTCGGCCCCTCCGCAGAAAATACGTCGCCCCAGTCAGTGCCGGCGAGTCTCAGGTTGATGCAGGGCGTCGACACGATTCGTCGGCGCGACTGCGTTTCGCACCAGTTTGTTTGTCATCTCTCTGAATCTTGCATCCCGTGTGTCGTGCGGTCCTCCATAATAGGCGGTGCCCCTCTTCGCTACCAGGAAGGCTTGTTGGTGATGACAACATCGATGGAGTCCTGGCTGGTCGGTACGTCGGTACTGATTCTTGCACATGGGATGTTGTCGAATGTATCGGGCTTGTGGTTGGTGTGTTGCTCCGCATTTCTCTTAAAGGCGGCGTTCGGTCCCCAAAATCGTTTGTAGTGTAGTAGTGTTAACTAAGAACGAAGTTTTGAAACATGTTGCACTGTGAGGTATTTGGGTCAATTACTCAGCCGCCCTCAAAACTCTAGTTGTATTTTCAACTCGATTCAGGGGTATTAAGCTCCGTTTATAAGATGGTATATGGGGGCTATGCAATTAAATTGTGAAGAAAATGGAGTTTGTGTATTTTTCTGCGGGTGTCCAGAGTTTCCCGTCCTAAGTCAGTCAAAAGTTTGTCAGTAGATGTCCTGTAAAGAGTCCCTTTTACCAGTCTTGATGCCCGGTTTTGTAGTCTCTAAAGTCTCAGCCTGTCACAGAGGGTCAAATGTCCATTGTAAATGACGTCGCAATAGTCGAAGTGAGGTCTTACGTAAGTTGAATACATTTTGTCAAGAATGTGTCGCGGTAGGACGTAGCCTAGGGGATAGACTGGACTTAAAGCGATGTTGACTTTTTATAATTTGATCAACATGTTCCTTGAAATGCAGGTCCTATGAAAGAATTACTCCTAGGAGCTTATGTTTCTCAACTAAAGGTATGTCCTGCCCCGAATTTAAACTTTGGTTTGACAGTTCCTTTTTTGAAGAAAAGGTTGCGGTAGATTGCTGTGAAGCCTTGTCTCTTGTCTAGAGAATCATATAATATATGGGATAGATAGAAGAGCTGTAATTGAGTCCCTTTTTCCGGTCTGTACCCACTTTGTCGTTCGGTCAGTAATTTGTTGTCGGTAATATGGCTATAAATTCTACGAAACACAAGCTTTTCAAATACTTTAGGCAACACGCTAATGGGTCTGCAGGCAGGCTAATGGGTCTGTAGCATGTTGTGTCTGAAGGTGAGCCTTTGTTTTTGAATATCGGTTTCACGTTAGCTAGCTTCCATGAGAAGGGAAATTTACCAGTGCGTAAAAATTTGTTTAATAATTTTGAAAGTGGATCTGCTATGAGCAAGGCAACCATTTTTAAATATTTCGTTGGTAATTCATCCGGACCTGTTGATTTGTGGGGCTTCAATCGGTTAAGTTCGTTCAGAACCTCCCGTTCTGTTAATTCAAAGGGACTAAGTTCTGGGATGGTTGGACGCGACGGCTTAGTTTCTATCATATCAGGTTCTTCCATATATCATTCAGACTGAGATGCGAAAAAAGTGTTTAAAATATTTGCCTTGTCTAGGTTGTCGCTTATAACTGTTTGATCGGTCGTTGTTAGGGGAGGAATGCTTGTGTCTTTGATTCGGTCTGTCATTTCTCTCAGTGTCGAGTGATATTTGTAGGGGTCATGTTTATATTGCAGGAGGAGGGCAGCTTTAGATGAATAACAATTAGTTTTAACTAGTCGTGTCTCATTGGGCAATTGGTTCCTAATGACTCTCCATCTGTCCCAAACATGTTTGGCATAGGGATGATTTTTGTCTTCATGCATGTTTTGAACTCTTTTAGCCTGTTTGAAAAGTCTATTCGCGTTTTCTCATCATTACTTTTAGATGGTTATTTATCCATGGTTTATCTCTTGAATGTAAATTGATACTTTTGGTCGGGATGGTTGTTTTGGCGGCTTCCAAAAGTGTTTTGGTAAATAGATTAGCTGCTGTGTGTATGTCATTGTCAACGATCGTGCGCCAATCTGTCATCGTCAGAATGTTAGTCAGTTGATTTACGTCTGTCCTGTGGTAATCCCAAATTGTTTTACGAGTTTCAAAGCTGGAAGAAAAAGTTAAATTTATCAACGCATAAGCTGGGCAATGGTCGAGATTTGAAAAGGGTGACATTACTCCACTGTCCAAGATAAGCTCATCTTTTAATATAAAGATAAGATCGCCCAAATTTTGGACATTTTCCTGCATTCTGGTTGGTTGGACAATAAATTGAGAAAACTCAAGAGAGTCCGCTTCCAGTTTTAGAAGCTCTTCAAATGAGTTTGCAGGGGTGTGGTTGACTGATGGGTCACTTAAGTAGTTATTGCCTGAGTTGAAATCACCGAATAATAGTATGTTGGAAGGGTTGTACGTTTTTGCTAGATTAACGCTGTCAGCTAAGCGTTCAAGAAATATATTTTTCCAATGAGTATCAGTGTTTGGGGGTATATATGTGCAGCATACCATTATCAATTTATCTCTTACTTTAGCTTTCGCCCAGATCCACTCAATTTCCCCACATTCTAAGTTGTCCAAACGAGTTATTGCTAATGAAGGAATGTACATATAATGCTACAGCGCCACCTTTTCTGTCTCTGTGGCGTGTGATGGGAGTGTGAAAAGCTGGCAAGTTATACGAACACGGGTCAATTGAGCTATCCAATTTAGTTTGAACTAATCCTAAAACACCAATATTATTCTAAGTTACAAATTGTTCTGATTTTTTTGGAGCCTATTTTCAGCAGTGATGCTGTTCATGTTAACGTTACATACATGTATGTTGTCGTTGCAGCGGTAAGGACCGGGGTTTGATTGTATGCCAGTTTCAAGGAGCCAAAGTCGTATCATAACTATCCTAGCCAAGAACCACCATTGGGGGCCAGTTAATTTTACGGATATGTTGTTTAAATAGAGAGATCTCAACCGGTAAAGACACAGTAGCACAGCATGGTTACAAATGTAATGGGCCAGCGTTCTGGGCGGCCTCGGTGAGGCGGCGCGGCAGCGACGACGGCAGGAAATAAAGTAGCTTGGTGGGGCATGTCAGCGGATGGGCGGACACCTTGGCCGATACGAAGTAATCTCGGCAGTCCGGCCAACATAGTCCTGACACAAAGGAAATGCACTTGTTAATAAATATAATTCTTAGAGTATCACTAGAGATTTTCATCAATACAGCACTATGATATGGAAAAGGCATAATGTCGGAATAATTTCACATACACATTTATACACTTAAATTTACCGGAGCATTTGGCAGAGACTATTATAATTAAATTTTAATTCAAAAGAAAGAGAATCATTTCGAGGAACAGCTTATACATAGATACTTTTTTGCCTAGCAGACCTAGTGTAAAGCGTTTTTTAGGAGTGCCTTTTCAGGCTAAGAAGGGCCCCTGTTGGGTCTAAGAGAGGGGAGAGGCGGTCATCCCTTTCGTCCCCCTTCCCCTCTTGCATCCGCCCCTGCTCTTGAACTGCACTTTTTTCTCAGGGTTCCTTCATGCTCAAATCCTGTGAGTTTACATCGCTTGAAATTAATTTCGCAAAAAATCGTTGACCTTTTTTATTTGTTGATTTGAACAGAAACCACAAAAATGAAAGCCTAGCTGCATCAAATGGTTAAAGTGGCAGTTCTGTTGTGACTGGAATGCCACTTTAAGAGAGGGTATCATATTGATTCTATCTGTCATAGTGAAATTCTTTAATCAGCTAAACTTTTAGAGTTAAACAAGGAATGATGTTACACATGTTCTGCAAAATGTAGAAAAAGGGCCAAAAAGGCCAGATTCCAAGAAAGGGCCAACCCCAAAAATCGCGGGACCAAACACGACAAAAAAGGCCAAATCCGAGATATTTGGCTTCAAAATGGCCGACCTGGCAACTCTGGTCGAGAACCACGAAAAGTTGTTCATTTGGGTGCAAGGCCTGTTAAGGCTTCCTCAATCAATGGCTTTTATTAGGCGTTCTGTGCATAGCACCTTTGCCCGCCTCTAAAGGAGTGCGTGGGAGAATTTTAGAATTTTGTGTGAGGGCAAGTTACGTTAGTCTGTTAAAGCAAAGGGAGTTATTTCAAGTAATTGGGTTGCAAGATGTTCTATCTTGCGAATGGACGGTCGTGGCAATGGCATAGCCATGCCAAGGGAGGTCTTTTAATAAGTTTAGACCCGCAGAGTACGAAGGTTATTTCTGTGGTTGAAGACCTTAAATTTAGGATTTGGAATTTAGAATTTAGAATTTTGTGTGTCAGCTACTGATGTCCGCTTGTCTACGTTACTCGAAGTCCTCCGTTAACTCAATAATTTTCGTATTTTAGAAAGTGCGCTAAACACCTGGCCAGGGTGCCGCGAATTTACCCTGCAACCCGGAGGTGAGGTTGCAGCTCCCTCTCCGGCTGGGCAGCCGCCGCGCAGAGAAAAGTGTGAGAGGATAGTTAGATTGTTAGTAAGAGTATAGGTGTGGTTAGCATAGACCCGCAGTGAAAGGTATCACTGCGGTGAAGAAATCTAACCTATTTAACCTAACCTGATTTCAAAGCTAGCCTAACATAACCTATCCTTAGCCTACGATGAACCATTTAAAGGTTAAACAACTATTGCTTAAATTTTGCGGTGGATCATCTATGATTGGAAAATAGGCAAGTCCTACTTTGGGGGTGCACCATGCACCCTCCATCATATATACTGGGAGGGGTGATTTATAGAAACTTCTCTAGCCCAGAGTTCTTTAGAAATGTAAAGACTTTCGAGTAGCTCAGGATGGTCGTTACCGAGCAGAGTTTTTAGGTCTACAGGGATGTTTTGGATTCGGCAGTAAACTAGCATGGGTTGCCGATGAGTATTGTGCTGGGGACAATCGATGAGAATGTGATAGGGATTCTCCATTGCGTCGCAGGTACCACAGGTACCCGCGTTCCAATAGGCATTTAATTTTGTGTGTCCATTTCTGAGTCTGGTTAGAACAACCTCGCGCCGGCGACTCTTTTGGTTGGAACTGGGCCAGTAGCCGATGTTAGGCTTGATATAGAATAGGTGGGCGCTGTGGTTTGTGGTCCAGCTATTTTGAATTTGCTTCCGGATGCTGTCCTGGAGGAGAGCTTTGCTATCATCTCCAGACCACATTAAGGGTGCGATCTCTCTAAGTTCTAGGGACTTTTTGCCTGCTCATCGGCCATTTCATTTCCTTGAATTTTGCAGTGGCCCGGGATCCAAAGAAAAGAGACATCAGGGGTATCATCGATACCTTTCTGAATATCTGCTATAACGTGATGGCTGGGGTTGACTACGTTACTGATGGCCTGCAGGACAGATTTAGAGTCTGAACAGATGACGGCTGAGTTGATATTTTGGGTTCTGATTATGGCTAATGCATTTAGGATGGCAACAGCCTCGGCTGTAAAGATAGAGCAGTTGTATAATACTAATTGTTGGCGTTTAACGACGCACCAACTGCCAGGGTCATACGGCGTCGCCAACTCTCACCCTGTTGGAAGGGATTTTGGGGATCAGATCGACTTATTCAGAGGCTCCGCCGGGACTTGAACCCGGGACCGGTGGCTTAGAAGACAAGGGTGCTATCCACTAAGCCACCTCATCCCCTAGAGCAGTTGTCCGGAAGTCTTTTCTGTAGGCAAATACTTTGCCCCAGATGCCGAGGCCTACTTTTTCGCCTGTTTTGGAGCCGTCTGTAAATATAAAGGTCTTGTCCGCGTTACAAGATCGGAACTCTAGGAATTTCTGGGAGACTTCTTCCTCTGAGAAGTCCGTTTTACGGGAAGTGAAAAGAAATTCCACTTTGGGCTCTTTCCGAGTCCAGAAGCGGGAGAGTGGGGGTTTGCCTATTGTTGCTGGCAGTGCAAGATTGAGGCTTTCCAGGGTTTTCGCTACTCTGTGCTTAAATGGGGGCCACTTCTGTAGAGTGGCTTTATTTGCTCGTCTGGGATGGGCAAAACATTGTTTTGCCGGGTGGTTTTCGGTGGATTGGACCTTAATGTAGTAAGAAATAAGCTGGGCGTCGCGTCTTGTCTGCAGTGGGCATAGCCCGCTATCAGTTAGCAGGCTGGTGATGGAGGATTCTCTGGGCGCGCCTGTGGCTGCCCCGATACTGGCATTTTGGACTCGCTCTAGCTTTAATTTATTGGTCTTGTTCGTCGAGTCAAAAACGAACGAATTATACTCGAGAATGGACCGAATCAGGGACTTGTAGAGCATAAGCAGGGTCTTTCGATCCCCGCCATACTCTGTGCCGCCGAGCATGCGGAGAATGTTGACTCGCGTTTGACAGCTAGAGACGACTTTGGTGATGTGCTCATTGAAACTCAATCGGGAATCTAGGGTGACGCCCAAGAATTTGAAGCTATTGGTGCATTCAATAGGTTTACCCGAGATTTGGAGCCGTGGAGGGTCGTGTCTGGAATGCGCTCTGGCAAACACAACGACTGATGATTTTTCCGCCGAAAGGGATAGACCCATTAAGCTACACCAATTATCGATGTCGTTTAAGCTATCCTGCAACTGCGTAGTTGCATGTTGAAATTCTGGTTCATTATACCGCCTGGTATCGATTGCAGCGGATTTCCAAATGGCGACATCATCCGCAAAAAGGGAGTAATTTATTCCAGGTGGTAGCTTTTTGGCGAAGAGATCATTGATCATTACTAGAAAGAGGGTGGGGGACAGAACGCTACCCTGGGGTGTGCCTTGGTCTTGGGTTGCCAGGTAGGAGAATGTGGTGCCACAACGGACTTTAAATTTTCGGTCCTTGAGGAAGTTTTCAATGAATTTTGCAAGGTGGCCACGAATTCCTAGCTTGCTTAATTTAAATAAAAGGGCGTCTTTTTGTACGCGATCGAACGCCGATTCAATGTCTAAGAATGCAGCAATTGTTACTTGCTTTTTGTAAAAGCCATTCTGGATGTCACTGACTAGTTTCACCAAATTGTCAGTGGTGGCTCGCCCGAGCCGGAAGCCTGATTGCATAGCATCAAACTTCTTTTCGAGGATCTCGTGAAGTCTAACGTTTACCATGCGCTCGACAAGCTTGCTAGCACAGCTAGTAAGCGAAATTGGGCGATTACCTTTTGGGTCTGTTTTTTCTTTGCCAGGTTTTGGAAGGGGAATGATTATACCTCTCGCCACGCTGTGGGGAAAGAGTCGCTAAGAAACATGTTGTTAATGGCCGAAAGCAGGTACTTTAGTGCTGTTTGGCTGAGGTGCCTGAAGAAAGAGTAGTGAATTTCGTCAGGGCCCACTGCAGTGTTTCCACACTTGCTAATGGCGTAATTTAGCTCGGTCATTGTAAATGGTACGTTATAGTACTCTTGATTACCATAATTGATGAATGTGTGCTTTTTGCACCATTCTGCCTGGTCTTTGGAGCGCTGGCTGTATGAGTTATTAGCTGCGACACTGGCTTAATGATCAGCAAATTTATCCATGACTTCCTTAGGTTCGGTGATGGGTTGGCCAGCTATTTTTAGTTGAGGGAAAGGTCCACGGGGTGGTCGCTTCGCAGAGAAAGCTCTGATGGTTTTCCAAACTTGGGTGGTGGGAGTGAAGCGGTTGAATTTGGAGGCAAAAGAGTTGAAACTGTCCTTTTGAGCCCGCTTGCACGTGCTTCGAAAGCGTTCTTTTGCTGCCCGAAGTGCACATCGAGTAGGGCTGTGTGCCCTCCTCTCATATGCCTTGCGGGCTCTTATCGTTTGAGCTTTGGCGTGTGGCGTCTCTGCGTTCCACCATGGGGCTCCGTTTTTCTTTCGAGGTCCTCTGGTTTTTGGTATTGCTACTTGTGCTGCTGAGTTTATGGCTCTTAGTATTAATTCAATGTCTGCCGAGTGTGGGTCACCCTCGGTGACCAGTGTGAGGTCAACCTCTGCCTCAAATTTTGTCCAGTCCGCTCGTTTTAGACTCCAGGAAGGGGTAAACAGATCAACGCGGTCGAATGCTCCTTGGGGACATCAATTTTGATTGAGAGGTGATCGTTCATGCCTGGGTTGTCTTCGACATCCCAGGTAAACAGTGACGCAATTCTAGGCGTGCAGCACGAAATATCAATGGCTGAGTCTAAATATCCACTTTGCGTTGCTTGGTGGGTTGGTGCGCCGTTATTTAGGATGACTAAATTTTGAGAACCTATTGCGTCATATATAATTTCACCTCTACGGTTTGGTGTGGCGCTGCCCCATGATGGGTGGTGACCATTCAAGTCTCCAAGTAATAACAAAGGCCCGTTTATTTGATTAAATAGTTGAGCGAGTTCCCGATCCGTTGGATCAGGGTCGGAAGGAGATATGTATGTTGAAACAACCGTCAATTGAACGTGTTGTATTTTCAAGCTAATAGCTACACAGTCCAGTGATGTTACCAAAGGCACGTGACTGTGTGGGATGCTATTTTCTATTAGGATGGCTGTGCCTCCTTACGGACAGCACCGTTTACGTTATGGCGATACCAAGAGTAACCCGGGATTTTGTATTTATCGTTATCTTTATCAGTAAAGTGGGTCTCTTGTAATGCTGCTAGTGCCGGTTTTTTCTCAGCAGATATTGATGACAAAACCGGGAATTTCCCGATAAGGCCATTTGTGTTCCATTGCAGAATTTAACCCATGGTGGTTTTTAACGATTGTGCTTAGGGGATCTACGCTTGCGAAGGTTATAGGAGCACCTGCTGCTGCTGCTATCGCTAGCAGGAGAAACTGGGGTAGAGTGCCTAGAAAAGCTAATTTTCCTTGCTACGGGCGAGCTGCCGGGGCTGGTGGTGCCGGGGCTGGGGGTTTCCAGGAGGGGAGCTCTAGAAGTGTTTACAACAGTTTTTGCAGAGCTCGTCTCTGATGCACTGCTGGCGTCAGAGTCGGTCTCTGTCCCGGACAGCTCGTGGTCAGACTGACTTTTGTCGTCTGACGTTTCAAGTTCACTTGAGAACTGAAACTGCATAAAATGACCTATGAGGTCGGTTTGAGATCCGCAAGTGCGGGTGGTCGGTGCTATTTGGGAAGAAGCGTCGGTTCTTTCCAAGGAGAGAGGAGCAGTTTCAGTTTGGGTTGAAATATTTACTTTTTGGACTTTGGTTTGAGTGGCAGCCGTTTTACCCTGAGGGGGTGGGCTGCCACTCGTTAGAGGCCTTCTCGGTGCCTGCCTTTGGCGGCGCCTGGGAAGGGGAGCACCGGTGAATTTAGAGTGCTTGGGGGCAGGTAGCGAGGGAAAATCAGTCTTGTCAGGCACTCGTGCAGAGTGGCTTTGCCACCCTGCTGCGGGTGTCAGGTCTCCCTGGTGATTTTAGGTGCCTGAGGGGCGGGAGGATTTTCGGTCGGAAGACCTGGCGGAGAACTAGTGCGGGTCAGGAGATCCTCCCAGCCCGCAGCGGGCGTCCACCTGCGCCAGAATGTGATTGCGCCACGTGGTGGGGGAGGGGGACGGACGGCCTGATGGGCGCCAAGAAAAGTGGCTCCATTGAGGGCGGATGTGGCGGCTTGTGTTTTTGGGTGGCTGAGGCTGCTCCGAAGTGGGATGCTTCTGGCCGGCTGTGCTGGGGGCTGCTGTGGTGGCCTTGCTACCACAGCTTTTTGGGACTGTGCGGCTCTTTTCTTTTGCGGCACTTGTTTGCGGGCCATGTCAAACGGGATCTTTTTTCCTCAGCCAGAACGTTAACCTCTTTTTCTCGGAGCCAGGTCGGGCACTTGGGATTATCAGCCCCATGAGCACCGCCACAGGCAGCACACTTGAGGCTTCTAGATGTGCACTCTTTAGTGCGGTGCTTAGCACTGCACTTGCCGCATCGTGGGGTGGGGTTTTTACAATTTGTTTCTACATGCCCGTACCGTTGACAAATTTGGCAGCGAATAGGGAGGGGTAGTACGGCCTAACTGGGTAGACGCAGTCGCCCAGTTTAATTTGGCCGCAGTCATCCCGACACTTTGTGTCGAAGGTGACGATAAAACGGTGGTCTCTTAGACGGGGTCTTTTTGCGTGGCATTTTTGTTGGGGTTTAACTTTTCAAGGGCTAGCACATTTTGACCTTTGAAGTCAAACATGTGCTCAAGGTCCCATCGGAGAGATGGGACACTTCCGGGGCATTGATGATGCCCCGGTAGAAGTTAAGGGAGTGATGAACCGAAAAGATAACTGGTTTTGACCCAAAAGTTTTTGTGGCCAGCAGGGCTCGGGTTGATTCCTGATTTGAGGTTTTGATCAGGATATCTTTTTGGTGTTTGATGATTTCAAAACTACCCTTCACTTTTTGGCTGATGGCCTTATCCAGATTAAAGGTAGACTCTTTGGCCAAGTTTTGGTGCGTAGAAGGTAGGTGCCAACCAGAAGCTCCGCTTGGCAGGTTGGCTTTGTTCAAACGGGGGCTGGAGGGACGGAAGAGAGAGTTGGAAGCCATGGATGCTAGTCGGTTGTATAAATGGTACGTTTAAGTTTAGATGGGATACTTGGTATTAGCTTTGCTAACACCTTTTGGGTAAAAATGGCTAGAGAAGTTGAAATCAGAACAAAGGGGTCCTACTGTTACTATCAAAGCTAATGGGAGTATTAACCTAGCTAGGGTTGGGTGTAGGATTCTTATCCTATCTGGGGAGTGCTTAGTAAAAGCACCTAGCCTTAGAACTGTGTGCAAAAGGCTGACTCAGCCACTAAAAGGGGTTTTAAGCCGGAGGGGAGGCAGGTGCCTCTTCGGGACCTAACATGGGCCTAGGTGGCTGACTCAGCCGGCTTCCTCTTATTTGAAAACTCTACGTTCTTCAGCTAAGATAGAGCATTTGAATACATATTTTGAGCATCGACATTTTCTTTATCGTGTAACGATGTCAGGTCTGTACGTAATGCAACGGTGAGAATGAAGAGCTGGTTCTCAGCTCGGTCTGTCGCAACAGCATGGCTGTGACCACGACTCTGTGGTCGGTTCCCGCAAAAGAGCGGCGCCGCTCTGCAGCCGCCCGCCCTGCGCCGTGAGAGACCCAGTAGGCATGCTGGAATTAGTGCAGATGGCAATCAGCTTAAGCCCTGCAAACTCGGTTTTTCTGTGGAATCCAGACCATCATCTAAGCCTCCAAATCCAATCATCCGAGTAATCTTGCTGTGCAGAAGAAATGCTAGCGGTGTCAAAAGCTGAAAACCATGGTTTCCTCACCGGACTACTAAAAAGAATAGCGCTAATATAAAAGGAGGTCGCCCAGCTGAAGGGTACACTTCCATCGGACGTCGTCACACGAACAGACATGAAGCTTGTGAGTACTTACTATAGAGCACATGTTTCAGTTGCGTTGTGCTGAACGGCTCTCGATGAAAATTATAATATGTGTAACTGCGAAAATAGTAACACAAAAACAGCCATCATAATTATCTTGGAGTTTTTTTTGTGTTAGCATGTCACCTGCTTTGTGGTACCTTCCTCATAAAAACCTTCTGGACACAACACATATTTTGAGTGATTTGTCGACTGTCCGTGTCTAAAGGGTTTGATAGGTGAAGCTGGGAGCCTATTTCCTGCTTCGTAAAACACCTGACCATTTCTGACCGTGCTTTTGTCGATTCACTAACGGTGCGGACTGCTCGTGACACGGCCACATCTTTCTGGCCGGAACGGGTCTTGCAATATGTGTAAGCAGTGCCAGTGCGTCTGCATCGAAGTCAAGTTAGTTTCATTCTTGAGCGGTGCGTGAAAACGGCTGAGGCTCAGAGGCTGAATATCTGACGCTCAATTCTGTCGCAGCTAATAGTCGCCGCTCTGCTGGCCGTCGCTGCCGCCCGGCCCCAGGAGGCCCCGGAGGAATACGACGAGGCAGCCGCCCTGCGCGATGCTGGAATCCTCCGCTATGACTTCTCCAAACAAGACGATGGATCCTTCCGCTACGGCTTCGTGACCGACGACCCCATTGTTCAAGATGCTTCTGGTCAGCAGAAACAGATTGGTGAACAGCAGGGTGTTGTCATGCAGGGGAAGCTTACTCCTTCGTCGCCAAGGATGAGTTCGGCAATGATGTGCCTGTTGAGGTTTCGTGGGTGGCTGACGAGAATGGCTTCAAGCCCGTGAGTTCATTTATCCCAGTGGCTCCGGAGGATCCGAACCGCGCCGCTCAGGAGGCCGCCTATGCCGCAGCTGCCGCTCAGCAGCAGTGAGCGCTTAGGCATGCATCATTGAGTCATCATTTATCGTCCATGATATCACTTTCACCTGTTGTATTGAATGCATGGAATATTATCCAATATATATTCAGTTGCATTATTCGATTCTTTATCGCGGTCATTTCTGTTGGAGGCATTGATGAACGGATCATTTTGACGACTAACTGGGAAGGGCTAAAGTACGTGGTAATGCGGGAAGAACGTACTAGCTGCTCAGATAGATGAGGCTGGTCATGTAAAACGGCTCTTTTTGTGTTAAGTCAGCTTTTCAATGATTGATCCGATCAATATATCCCAAAAAATGTTTTGGTGGGTATTACCTACTGGTGAGATTATAATAGTTCTTGTAAGTTGCAATGTGCGTAATGTTCTCTCTCCTTTAAAATATATCAGGGCTAGTGGATGTACCTCCACCTGGTGACGCGGGGACGGCTAGTACAGTGCCTTATAAGTGACAGTGAACACGTGTCTTTCCATCATCCTGCTTTCTATACCAGGAGCTGTTTTGGTTCTCTTCTAAAACAAACGCTGGTCTGCTTTTTCAACGCTCATACAGAAGGTGTGTCTCACGTTTCCATTTGCTCCAGCGGCCCCTAAGCTGGTAATTGCCGATATCTCTTCAATAGTCGAACACCTGTTTGGGCTTATCACTCTGAAAAAGGACGTAATTTATGCAATACAGCGTAAAGTAAAGGTCAAGCTAAACCAATAACATCAGCCAGAAAACCAGTCAAACCTCAGTATTGGCAATCACCGAGGAGAATCCTTCTGCTCTGAGATGGCAAGTGAATTTTGGCTTAGGTATTTTTTAGACAAGTTCACCTATATAAATGAATGTCTTAACACCAGTCTACTTGAAATACGATAATAATAATAATTGTTGGGGCTTATCGACGCACCAACTGCCAGGGTCATACGGCGTCGCCAACTCTTTCCCTGTTGGAAGGGTTTCTCGGGAGCCAGCTTGCTCCCTGTTCAGGGAAGCCGCCGGGCCTTGACCCGGGTCGGCTGAATGGAAGCCAGCTTCGCTGGCCACTCCACTACCGCGTCCCCCATGAAATACGATAGGAAAATAGAGGATAGTAGAGAAGAATTGTTACGTAAAATACCGTAAAATACGATAGAGCAAATTGAGAACAGTACTTAGAGAAGACTGTTGATATCGTTTTGAATTTTTGAATTCATTAGTTTTTCGATCTCATTTTCCTCATCTACAGTGAAACAGTTCTACCAAGATGCAAAAATTTATCTCAGAGTTCACGTGCGTATCGGTTGCAAGTGTTTCCTTTTTTCAAGCGCTGAAGCTCTCAGAAACCTTTAGTCAGAAGATAGAAGATAGATTTAGTCAGAAGCGAGGTCTCGGGGAAACACTCGCCCCTGGTATGTACGTTAAGGGCATTGCCTGAAATTTTTAAATTCATTTGAAGTGATGCATACATCTGATGGTGTCAATTTAATTTCTTTGCGATGGCTAGTCGTAGGTTATAAGCTCGTTACGGCCGCACCGTGCCTGGTCGTGTGCAAATTGTGCTACTATGTAAGCTCAGGGTGTTTCAAAAGAATGATATTTTTCAATTGGCTGTGATATGGCAAATCAATATATATAATGATGTGAATCACATATCAATCGAAAGACAATTTTGGGACATTTACCAATATGCATATTTTGATTAGTGTTCTAATTTTATATCAGCTTAAAATGATTCTAGAAACTGGTTGAAAATATTGTTCATTCTGCATTCGTACAACATTTCCGTGTAAAACACGAGCACACAATATGACAAGTATTCCGCTAATACCGCAGAAAACAACATCAGCTCATCGCTGCTATACATTACAGCCCACACACACCATGGTGTGTGGAGGTGCACCTCTCACATTTTATTTTCAAAATCCTCTAGCCCCAGCAAGCTCGGGCCCGAGTGCAGACGTGCCGCACCGCCTGGAGTACCTCCTCCTTTTCCAGTGACCTCGCATATGCTTCCACCGTTTCTTTAGTTGGCTGCGCGTGGAAGGGGCTGTCTCCTGTCGCGAGGGCTGGCTCCAAAACCAGTAGTCGCGGGCTGAGGTCAGGACCTCTGGCGGGCCAAGGATGTGGCGTAATGCGACTGACGACGCGGCCCTCGAAAGCATCGTTGAGCCAAGCTCTTGTTTGCGAGGAAGTGTGTACTGTGGCACCGTCTTGCTGAAACCAGTAGTGTTTTCTCTTGGCAGATGGCCGAATTTAGGGCCACAACACCTTCCGAAGCATTTTGAAGTAAATGCTTCCATTTACCGGTGTGCTTCGGTCAAACCAGTGCAAAATCACCTTGCCCTGGATCAGTGCCGCCCAACACATGACCTTCAGGTCCCCTTGCACTCTACACTCAATTTCCGCGTTCGGGTTGCTTGGAGCCCAGTACCTCTCGTTCTGTAGATTGGGGGCCTGTCTGAGGGTGAACCATTTTCATCGGTTCATATAACCCGCTCTGTGAAGTTTGCCTCCTGGAGAAGCAGCCATTCGCAAAATTCTTCCGCTTCTTCTTGTGCTGGAAGAGAGGGAACGTTGACGTGGATCGTCGGTCCGCGAGGCGCTTCCGACCACGCGTCACGTGGTGTGTGCTGAGCGCCTGGCTACTTGCCGCTGACACGGTTCTTCCTCTCAAAGGGCTGTATGTGCGCCTTAGATTCACTGCTCTTGAGCGTGTCTGTCCGACGGCGCGCTGGTCTAACCTGCCCCTGGGTGGGAAGCGTTAATGAGTCTCTTAGCGCAAAATCCGGAATTTTCTTCGGGGAATGTGGAATTCTGCCTAACTTCCTTCTCACTGCAGACAGTTCCGCAAGCTCCAAACTCTAAATGATCCACGTCTCTTGTTCTTTGTAGGGTAGTTTTGCGCTTGCCGCCGCATCGAGCCATTCATATCCAACGATAATCTGACTCTGACTATGGCCAAAACATTATTTTCTCGATTGATAATATTTTATCAATAATCATGCTCCGTGTGCATTTTCATGCCAAACTTTTTGGTGTGCCTCCGTTCCACTATCGATATAACTATATATCCGTTTTCTTGTCATCCTGTGGACCTTATAAAGTATATGTGGTTGTAAATATTTTTTCCAAAATGTCCCACTTTACCTTCAATACTTTTTCTGACATTTAGATTTTTTATGACCGTTTCAAATATTCTTTTGAAACCGTAGATGGGGGTAACCACTTACAAAACAGCATGCCAGCACGCAGGTCCCCAAGTCTGCACCTCAGAAACTAACTTAACACGCGCATTAATGGGGGTCTGAGCCACCTTCGCTTTGACGGGGGACAGCTACCCGCCCCCCCCCCCCCATAAGGTCTCGAGAACCACGCTAGGTAGCGAAACACGGTAAATGGCGTTGGGTAGCCCATCCACTTCTCCATCGAAAATATGTGAACCATTTTTTCAGGTAACTTTTAAGGTCACTAGAGGTCAAAACATGCCGTCATAGGGATAACATGTAAATTAATGTTTTCATTCATTGCATCTCAGCAAGTAAAGATAGAGCAAAACAACTTAAACCACATGAATCCTCGCAGGAAGCCTAATCGTGTAATGAATAACATGACCCTGCTAGGTCAAATCAAGGATTTGACCTGACCTGAGGTCAAGTCATGGTCAAATTCGATAAAATGTATAGCATTAGAGCCGCAAAAACAAAGCAAATCTAATTCAGTCAAATTCAACGCTCTATCACCATCCGTGACTAAGTTATTCAGTTAAAACCATTTTCCCATGTATTTCCAATGGAAAGGCCATGGCTCTTACCTGACCTTAGGTCATCGATATCAAAAATACCGGAACATATTTTAGGGAACTCCGTGGGCCCGTTATGTGATAGAAGTTTCAATCGGATAAGTTCACCCTGTTCCGACTTATGCTATCTTAATTTTTTTTAGTTCAGGTCACGACCTGTCCTGGTGACCTGGCCTGAGATGACCAAACCTTAAAATTTTGGTCAAAGTTGTAAAAATGATGAGAGAGAAAAGGCATGCCAAGTACGGCGGTGCTACGCGCCGCCGTTTTAATGCTATATCCGAAAACCCGAGGGGGGCGGGTACCCGTCCCCCTACCCGTCAATGCGCGTGTTAATGGTGTGTATAAGGCAATGAATCAGTAAGGTGGTTTTATGGACGATTATCGGGTGGACGTGTGTTTCGAAAGATTATATTAAATTTGTTTTATGGCTCGCTGCTCTTTCTATTATGAACGCCGAATCTGCTCTGGAAACCCAGCTGCGATAAAGGAATGTCTTGCTACCAATTAACCTGGAACACGGTAGCAATTCGGTATTATGGGTTTGGCACCCGGGACGATAATGGACAGGTGCATCGACTCAGATTTCTGCAGCGGCACATAGCGATATCGAACAAACACGCTGTCTTGATCTCAAAATGACAGCGTTTCTTCAGGTGCTGCGATGTCGGCAGTTTGTTTGACCTCTTGAACTGTCCGTAAAACGTGAATGCCTTCCTCTTGACGCTTTTGTCATTGAGCACGGGGATGACCTCCGCCTGCCAGAGCTGCAGCACCTCCTCGACTACCGTCGTGAAGATTTTGTTTGATGCGCGCGAGGATGTTTGACGCTCGACTAAAAGGCGCACATAATTCACCACATCTCGGTTTGTCGGAAACTGATTGGATGGCACGGCGCCCGGCAAACCAATACTGAAATGCTTTGATTTACTCCATAGGGATTTTGCCTTAGCGTTCATTTTGACTTCAACAAATAAGGACCTGCAAATGAGAGGAATCGGTTATTGGATTCAAGCCAGGCACTTGTAAGAGCAGGAAAAAAGTCACAGCAGGAGTAACTGTGAATGAATAAAATAACTTTTTGTCTCTCTTACTGCAACAAGTGTCAAATTAGCACATTCTGCGGGATTGGGTTTAAAGAGCTCTTCCCAAGGGCTCCTCCGGTCTGCGAGGACACTAAGCCTCACACGGAAAGTCATGCATCATACAGCTAGGCTATTCCGGCTCGTAAGTATGACATAGAGGAACGTATGTGGAAAATCGAGTGCTGATTGGACACTGGAAACAAAGACAAATAGGGGAGGGGGGAGATCTGGGACGGGGGCGAAGTAGGGCAGAACCGTTTTCTCCGCCAGCTACCGGTTTTCTCGACTATTTTTTGCTGGCCCCACTACTGTCCTACTGCTCGCACATCACCATGGTTATACTTCCTCTTTTCGTCTGGCAGTTGTCACGATACGTGAGTGTCAGCAAAAAAATGTTTTTCCGAGGGTATATTAAGTTGTTTTGCGTGATTTTTAGAACTGTGATGGGGCTGTTGTCGCGCTTTTGTATTTCTGTATACTATGCAGACGTAATTCCCTGAAATATATAACATTAGGATTGATAGAATTCCGGTGCAGGAAGACTTTGTTAAAAACGGTGACCTGGGGGAGAAGTGGGACTCAGTGCAAAGTGTCATGTAAAACACCTGCCAATTGAATGACTTTCTATCAATAAATTTTGGTCGAGGAAGGTAAAACAAGTGCGATAAATAGTTTATTACAGTGTTCTGATCCCTCTCAGTATGATTGGTAACATTTACGACATTTTCTTGGCCGTTAAACGCCATGAGAAGGAGCCAGCATATTAGTTCCAATTTCTGCCGCTATATTGGCGCTAGCGTCGCTAATGTATTTAGATAGGGCGCAGCTTCTCTTGCTCTGCGGCCTTCCGATACAAATAACTGGGGAAAAGACTATTGACATTTCGTTTATTTGGCTCCGGGCATAAGAATAGCGCTTGCCTTTTTTGAACTGTGAATGTCGTTCCCCTAATGTGCAGCCACACCGAGCCTCCGAGACCCGGCTTGTAAACCTCACGTAAGGCTTGCAATCAGTATCTGTCAGGTCTCGACAGCTGTCACATTCTGAGTCTCCCTGCGCGATGGCTTAGATGTTTTCTATTGACGATGGGTTAGAACTGTTCGGATTCACTCTTTTATCCCTGAAGGCCGTGAAGTTGGCAGTCCGCCACCCCCCGGAGCCTGGTGGCGCAATGAGCGGGAGCGGCGCCGACTTGTGGCCACTTCGGCGCTTTTTTTAATCGCATGGTGGATGAGACCTCACGTAAGGAAGAAGAAATACATTTTAGGCACCGATACAGTAATATCCCCTAGGTATGACGTGCTCATTGTGCTCTTCCCTTGCAACGCTCACACACAAACTGTTCGGAGGGAATTCGGTGCCATGGTTATTTTCGACTAAGCCGTTTTAGCATTGATGGCTGCTACGTTGGTCTTTCAATGACTGGTATGCAGGCGAAGCAGGGCAGTAATTCAGAACAAGCTGCTGGAATGCAGCATTCAGCTCAAGAGGCGTGCATTTTAGCCATCACTCTGGTTGATCCGGAACTCCGTGCTTGTGTTCTGGCCAAGGCGTTGATAGAATTGGGTATTTTGACCTCGTTTCCACGAGGCTTGACGCGTGTCTATGATCCCTTCTTCGGCCCCACTACCAGGACGTGTTACACGCGCTGCTCTTCTGTCTGTTTGCAGAAGACAGCTAGAGTAGCTAGTGGAGAAGTGAGGGACTAGATACTTGGTCCGAATGCCCGCAGTGCACCGCCGCCCGCATCTAACAATTGAGGTCAACGTCTCAACTTCCGAGACAACTCCTTCTCTTTGTCTTCCACTGCTGACGTTCAGTTTGCCACAGGCTAATTGATCAGAATGAAGCAGGTGAGATTGTGAAAAAGATAAGGTTTTCCTATGTTGGGGGCAGTCTTCTGCTTCGGACAACATGAAAGATGGAAAGATGTACCCTGAACGTCTTGCGTGCATATGTTGTCATGGCTAGCTAGGTACAGGGCAAGTGCGTTGCCATCATGGCGGGGGGGGTCTTTCCCTCTCGCTGTTGAAAGGTGGGGTTGGCCGCTCACTTCGGGCTGTGCATATATTTTTATATTGTTTGTGCTTAACGTGGAACAAATCACTAAGCTGACCTTTTCAGTTGGCTTTTCCCTTGATGCCGCAAACCTACGCAATAAAGAAGCAGTTTTATCGACGTACACAGTGGAATGAGCAGTGGGAATATGAATGAAATTTCCGCCATCAGAATTGCCCCCCCGCGCTCGAAAGCCTTTGGCGACGCCCCAGGTTGTCTACAACGCCACCTGCAGCCCCTGGTGCTGCGGATCGTGGTACATTTGGACCGTTTCTGACACATTTGTAACGTGGCTTTCTAGGTTTTTTTTTTGTTCCTGTTACTTCGGTAATCCACTCTGCAGAAATCCATGGAAGTTCCATGGACATCTAAGCGTGCTTTAAAAAAATTGTGGTGTTGGGTAACCATGCAGGAATGTGGCTGGATTGAGAAAAATGCCCGCGAAGGCGATATTTACGTGCAGCCCCGACCACAACATGGGCTTCCAAATTAACTAGAAATTCCTTGTACGTGCAGGATAAAAGATTGCGAAGGCGCATGTTTGCTAGAACAGGTTTGAATGTGTGGTACTGGACTGGATGTCTGCCATATAAAAGAGGGTCTCGCAAATGCAGGCCACACTTGGACTGGAAATCCTTATCTGAGCAGCCATGAAGATTGTGAGTACACCGGTCGGACGCATTCTTTCTGTAGTATCTGTTTCTCAAGTTACAAAGCTAGACAATCGTTTCTTGAGGTGTAAGCAGTCGTAATTTTGTCACGTTCCGGTTACTCAGTCACCGGTTGATCACATCTCAATCTCTTATCTTTGGGACTATTATACATCGTGCTAAGTCAGAAGTTTTTAGTCGGAAATCACGATAAGAGCATTGAATGATGCATTAATAGCGTGAAGTATGTGCGAGATGAGATGCAGTGTGATAACGTGTGCATTGCTGTTCCCGATAATTCAAATTGAATTAGAAAACCATGTTCAAAGATGTTCAAATTTGAACTTTATTCTGATGACAGGACGTTTGAAAATATCCAAACCTTTTTTGGACCACCTATATGTTATAATGAGCGTCAGGTGGTTAACAATTCACTTGATCGAATCATGGGGTCAGTTTTCGTTGTGTCCGGGAGTTCTCGTTTTCACCCGAAATTTTCAGAATGCCTCCGCGTGAAAGCTCGGGAATGCAGTTAATGCATTTCACGGGTTGGAGGGGATACGCAGGCTACCAGCGTTCCTTTGCGCGAAGAATCGTGGAGTACCCTTGATGAATTATTCAGTCGGCACCTTGGATATCACGTGGAGGTGCTCGGATGCCGTGTTAATATGTTGTTTTCCGCAGCTGGTAGTCGCCGCTCTGCTGGCCGTCGCTGCCGCCCGGCCTCAGGAGGCCCCGGAGGAATACGACGAGGCAGCCGCCCTACGCGATGCTGGAATCCTCCGCTACGACTTCTCCAAACAAGACGATGGATCCTTCCGCTACGGCTTCGTGACCGACGACCCTATTGTTCACGATGCATCTGGTCAGCAGAAACAGATTGGTGAACAGCAGGGTGTTGTCATGCAGGGAAGCTACTCCTTCGTCGCCAAGGATGAGTTCGGCAATGATGTGCCTGTTGAGGTTTCGTGGGTGGCTGACGAGAATGGCTTCCAGCCCGTGAGTTCATTCATCCCAGTGGCTCCGGAGGATCCGAACCGCGCCGCTCAGGAGGCCGCCTACGCCGCAGCCGCCGCTCAGCAGCAGTGAGCGCTTGGGTATGCATCATTGAGTCATCATTTATCGTCCATGATATCACTGTCATCTATTGTGTTGAATGCTTGGAATGTTTTGCAATATATGTATTCAGTTGCATTATTACCCCGGCAGCGCCTGGGCTCTTTTTGCACCCACCACCGCCTGGAATGAGAGGCCGATCGTACCCCCTACGATCTCGGGAACCGAAAGTGATACAGAAATAATGGAACAGTAATGGAAACGCCTTACCGGTTTCTACTCTGAAGTGGAGTTTGAACCGTATCCGTTGATCAGTGACGTCTCAAAGGTAAAAAATGAGTCAAATTTCGACCCTTTAGGAAATCCTTTATGACTCTGGAACCATTAGACCTAGAGCAAAGCCAAATGCATCAATGTGTTCGTCTTGAGCAATGATTCAAATGAGATCACAAATGCCTTGAAGGGTGACGCCGTGATCTTGCCCTCACATCATAGTCAAAAATGGGCTTTTAGGGTCATGTTGCACATTATTCGAATCCCTGGGTCATGCTTGTACGTATGACACAAAATTTATTGTTGTATCTTTTCTTGTTCAAACGTTATAGACAAAAGCAGTTTCGAAAACTCTTGCCTTTTGGTGACCTCTGGTGACCTGGTTATTGACCTGACCTGAAAGTGGATGGCATACAGATTTGTCGTTTCATGAGCGTTTTTGAAAGATGTTTAGAAACCTTAATTTTTTTATAAGCCAATTTACATCCTGGTCCTATCAGCCTCATTTTAGAAGACCATAATCTTCTTACCTGAGTTTAGAAATGACTTGATTCGTCGACATGACCTGACCTGATGCCAATTTGTGGTTATAAGTCGTCAAATTGATAACCCTATAGGTATGCGAAGTGACGGGCCTCTATATAATTGGCCTAGATTGGCTCGGAATCATACGTGAGAAACCCGGTGGGCAGGGGGAGGGAGTCCGATTGGACCCCTCGGACACCCCTCCTGGTGAAGGGTTAAATTCTTTCTCATCACCATGTCTGGTGGAGACATTGATGGACGGATCATTTTGACGGCTGACTGGGAAGGGCTAAGACACGTGATAATACGGAAACAACGTACGAGCTGTTCAGGCATATGAGGTTGGTCGTGTAAAACGGCGGTTTTTCTGCTCTTAGCCCCCTTTAGAATGATTGATCCGATCAATGCATCACACAAATGCTGAGTAGGATATTACGGACTGATGAGATAATAATATAATTATTATTATCTTATCAGTCCCTAACATAAATTTATTGTGCGTCGCAATGCGTGTAATGTTCTCCTTCAAGAGACGTGAGTGTCAGTGGATGAGACTCCACGTGGTGACACGGGGACAGCTCATACAGTTTCTGATACAGTTGCAGTGAACATGTAATTTTCCACCATACTCCTCTCTATACCAGGAGCAGCTTTGGTGCCCTTCTAAAACACACACCGGTCCAGCTTTTTCAACGCTCATACAGAAGGTGTGTCTCCCGTTCCTATTTGCTCCAGTGGCCACTAAGCTGGTACTTGCCCGTATCTCTTCAATAGCACTGGTCAACAAAATTTAACTTTTGTCGTGGATCCAATATAAAATAGTCCGTTTCTAGGAAAATTTGTGGCGCTGAACACGAATCTGGCAGCAGAAATGCCGTATCAGATCAGAAGTTTGAGATCCAGTATGTCTGTGTATCGTCTTTGTGCAAGCCTTCTTGGCATCAGTGACATTGACAGTGCAAAACCCAAGAGGTCTAGAAAAATGAACGTTTAGGGGTTTGTGGAGGCTAGGGTATTCTACTTTAAACCTGATTTTCCTAGACCTAGGTCAATATATTCAAGGTAAAACGAGGCCATATAGGTCAAATTCTGTATGTGCAGGGTAGCCATTGGGAAATGCCGTGATTATGCGATGAGAAGCCGGATATGGAGAGAAAGTGGCCTGAAGTAACAGAGGAAAGGTCTGAGGCAATGTTCTCTGAAACTTTTAGGCCAAGGTCGTTCAAGGCCATTGAACTTTGACGTCAAAATATTACATTTTGTCTATAACGTGTACTGCAACTAGCACTATGGCAACCGTCGGGTGGAAAATAAGGTTTGGCTTTGATCCATGACCTTTATCTTGAACCTGCGACTTTGAGTTCAAGATTGAGTGACCTAGCGTATGACGTCATAGCATGATATACGTCATATTAGGCAGCATCATCTGACCAAAGGCACTAGGATCAATGACCTTGAAATGGTGGTATGACCTTGACCTGTGACTTTTTACTTAGACTCGACCTTCATGGGAGGTGACTCTGACATAAAATCCTCATCATATAATGTTGCGACGTCACCTCTCGGTCTACAATACCGGCGAGCTTGTGCGACCGAGCGCAAACCTTGTTCAATGTACAATATTCATGCACTTGAATGGGAGGTAGTCTTTCGTTGCAATACATTCACATGTATATTGATAAGCTGCATTATCTGGGTGCAGATAATCCGGATTCTCGACATCCTTGATCTATATTTTTCCACAAAAGGCTAGGCTGATGACAGTGTGTGGAAAGTGTAGGGGCTATACAACAGGTATGCTCTGGAGAAGAAACCAGGTCCGATGGCAAAAAACGGTTACTAAATTTGAAATCAGCGGTATCGAAATAGGCAGAAACAGGTGTTCACGTGCCGGATCCATTTTGTCTGTTGACCAGTGTATAGTCGAATACATGCTGCGGTGCATCACTCTGAAAAAAGACATCAGTTACGGTATATAGCGTAAAACAAGAGCCAAGTGAACCAAGAAAAGCAGCGAAAAAGTTAAAACCTTGGTATTCGCGATAACCGAGAAAAATGTGTCCGTTTTAAGATGGGAATTGAATGCTGGCCTAAATTTTTGGGGACCAATCCAGCCGTAATAAATCAATGTCTTGCCACCAATTTGCATGCAATACGATAGAATAATTAAGATGATTGTGAGTAGAGAATAATTGCTACCTGGGATACAAGAGGAAAAATAAAGAGTAGAGAGTAAGTATAATTCCTCCTTTTGGATTTTCTGAATACCTTGATTTTTCAGTCTAATTTATCTCAACGCCAGTGAAACAACTCTTTGGAAATGCAAACATTTCTCTCAGAGTTCACGCGCATCCTGGTTGGAAATATTTCGTTTGTCAAGCGCTGAAGCGCTCCGAAATCGTAAGTCAGAGGATGAAGCGAGGTATCAGAGAAACACTCGCCCCTCGTTACCGAGCGGTCACGGGGCATCCGCAAGGTCTATATTTGAGTTCTTAGACAAATGTATGTACATACCAGCAAGAGACCTTTTTGGGCGATAACCGAACGGTTGGTTCTGTTTAAAAATGAGACATGCAGGTTGGCTGAAACTTGCTACAAAGGTTCATGGTGTTAGTATAACATAAATTGACGATATCGCAAAAAGCTCAGCTGCCATGAATTTGCCCCGTACTTGCATTCAGTTAAAATGAAACACGGTTGAAAATAGCGGAGAATAAATCTGGCAAAAATTTGTTGTAGGTAATTTGTTATAATTCATAATTTATGAACAGCGTCCATTGCCTGATATTTACCACCCGACTTCATATGTGAACGGTATTGCTATGAACCCGTTACTGTAAGTATAAACAAAGCACGAAGTAACCACTGAACTCGCAATACCATCCTGTCTGTACAATTATGCAAGGTTTCAACCCGGAAATTCTAGAACAGATCGAGCTGTTGTTCTCACAGACGAATTATTCGCCTTCAGAAGAATGCGTGCCCATCTATGTGAAAATCAGCTGCTGGAAGATTATGAACTTGGCAACAAGATACGGAATGTCTCTCTGGTCATCGGTAGCGCAGCCAGCCAGATTTATGACGGTGTCATCTTACGTGCATATCACGAATTAGAGGTTTGACAAGTTGTTTCGTGACCGAGCTGGTGTGCAGCGATGGCAGCAACACCTTCTAAGGATTAGGGAAATAAAAACCAATGATATATGGTCCATATGATGGACGACTGTGTCATTCATGACATAATCAACTGGGATTTGGTTAACTGTGGCAACGTCGAGCTCTGCCGGATCGTTAATGGCACATAGACCTGCTGACTGCGTTTTTTGGAGATGTGGACGTATTTTTTCGAAGGCAGATTTAGCTTCTGCCCATAGGAAAGTTTTAGGGGCTTAAGTATTGTATCGTAAATGTGCGATCTCAAATAGCGTCACGCCAAATATTGTGGGAGTCATATTAGCAAAGTTTGCTATTCGACGGGAATCACAAATAAATAATTAGAAATAAATTAACTGCATGCGGCTTAACACGCGCATTGCCGGAGGTATGAATTACCTCCGCCTTGACGGGGGGGCGGGTACCCGCCCTCCTAATATCTCAAAAACCACGCTAGTTAGCGAAAAACGGTAAGCGGCGTTGTGTAGGTCATCTGCTTCTCTATCGAAAATATTCGAACCATTTTTGATCAGGTCACATCTGTGGCCACTAGAGTTCAATACATAACGTCATAGGGATAACATGTAAATGAATGTGTTCGGTCATTACATTTGAACAAGCAAAGATAGAGTAAAACAATTTAAACTCTTCGAATCCTCGCAGCAAGCCAAATCGAACAATATATAATATGATCTTGCTAAGTCAAACATGAGATTTGACCTGACCTGAGTTCAGGTCCAGGTCAAATAAGGTAAAATGCATATCATTAGAACCACAAGGACACGGCGAATCTTATGCAGTTCCAAGAAAGGCTCTATCGCCATCCATTAACAATTTATTCAGCTAAAACCATTTTTCCAATGTATTTCCAATGTGTGTATTTGTATCTATGTATATTTCAGAACATCCTCATACAGAAGAGGCTTTACATATTCCATCGTCAATTGGGTGCAGCAGGAGATAAAAGATAAAAGCGTAAAAATCGCAAGAAACCTAACAAGCAATAAAAGAAAGGTGATTATGCATAAAACACATATAACCCGCGCCCCACCGGGGTCCGGCGTCACCTCCGCACCACCGGTGGGCCATCGGTGGCCCCCTCTAACTCCGACAATATAGGGGTTAGCTCAAGTCTGCAATGTGCATTAGAAAGCTCGCGTAAATTCAGTAAAAATTACGTCGCATGTTTAAGCGCTCAGGTCAATGGTTTGACATCTAGAGGTCAGGTTAGGTCATAATAGGCTATTTTCGCCAAAATATGCAATGCTTCAGAAAACTGGGTATAACTCTTATGCGATTAGACCTATTGAGATCTGGAAAAGTTCATTTCATAGGAAAATGCCAGAACTTTTACTGCTATGTGGAACGTCATGACCTCCCGCCGGTGGTTTGACCTCCAGAGGTTGCCTCGTGACCTAATATGATCTTCGGTCACGTAAGGTCAGAAAGTGTCCTTGCCGTATATCATATGAAAGCAAGTGATGAGACATACACGATGGGATGAGGTGGCTTAGTGGATAGCACTCTTGTCTTCTAAGCCACCGGTCCCGGGTTCAAGTCCCGGCGGAGCCTCTGAATAAGTCGATATGATCCCCAAAATCCCTTCCAACAGGGTGAGAGTTGGCGACGCCGTATGATCCTGGCAGTTGGTGCGTCGTTAAACTACAAAAAGTATTATTAGACATACACGATTGTGTTTGATTCAGCCCTCTAGCTTAATTAGGTCAAACTGTATTGTCAAACTACTGTTTTTGACCCCTGGTGATCTTGTATAACCTTGAAGGGGTCAAATGGCAAATATTGCCCCTGGGATCCGTGAAAGGGGTCCAACTACGCTTTTTTAGCACACTGAGCATTTGCAAACAATTTTGGGGCTTTTTGATCATAAGACAACTTTTTCCCATGCTTTTGCAATAGAAGAGGTCTCCTCATGACCTGACCTCAGGTCACGAAATTGGAGAATCCCGGATATACATCGTGTGGACCCTGGAGGGGCCATGAAGTGTAGGAAGTTTCAAATTGATCGACTAAGAAATGTAGCTCTTATAGGGCTCAGAAATTGAAGTGAGGTGCCCTTGGCTGACCTCGCCTAGTGACCTGACCTTGGGTGACCCGGGGTAAAAACATTCAGGGCTGATGGGAAAATGATGGGGTGAGAGATAGAGCCCTCAACCGCGGTGCTGCGCTCCGTCGTTTTGTGCTATCCCGAAAAAACTTAAGGGGGGCCATTGATGCCCCCGGTTGGGCGAGGGTTAAATAGATGCACGGTATACACGACACTGGCACACAATTAAAAGCGTGCTATCTCGCACACACACTCACAGACCCAACATGTTTCGTAGTGACTGTTTAAAGCCAGTGATACTAACGCTGTCCTTAACTTCGTCTGGCAGGGTGTTGTAACTTAACACAGCCGTATGAGATAGTTGGCTCGTACCTGACCTTAGGTCATCGATATCAAAAATACCTGAACATATTTATTTTTTTCAAACCATTGACCTGAGAGCTTAAACATGTGGATTAATTTTTTACTGAATTCACGCGAGCTTTCTATTGCACTTTGCAGATTTGCGCTAACCCCATATTTTCGGAGTTACAGGGAGGGGGGCATCGATGGCTCCCAGTGGGGCGAAGGTGGCGCCGGACCCCTGGGGCGCGGGTTAATGATGTTGGGACGAATGTGAACCCACGAATGTAGTGCTAAAGCTATGCAATGCAATGGGGAAAGAAGACAAATACACTAACACCTTGACCATCGCCCCGTTAGGGGTGTTAAAGCAAACCCATCCGTCGGGTTTATCCATCGGTGGTGAGACACGGCGGCGCCAACCGCCGCTGTACTAGAAACAGCATATGTTTGGTCAATTAGCCAACTTCATTGTCCTGAAATTGGGAATTTTACGTGGAAAACCATACCCAGACTTGATGAATTTTGATATCCGAAACAAAATCAATAAACAAGAAGGATTATCGGTTTCCTTTTTTCAAAAGTTGAGGATTGGAAGCAGGGCCAGAACAGAAATTGAATCCAACATAGCACTGGATAAAGGTCCTATAGCATTAGCTTTGTGAACCTGTTACCTTCACATGTTATGCAGCATTCTTGAAATAGCCCCGTCAGGGTTGATTCCGAGTGAAAATAAAACAACACGGCATGACATCTTTGGAGAGAAGGAAGTTCGAATACTGAGGAATCTAGCACAAACATTTGGCAATAAATTCTCAAGAGTACGAAACCATATGAAATAGTGCATTCCTAAGAATTGCTTCTTTACGAGCACGCTTAAAGATCTCAAAGGATGTGAAAGATAATACCTGACAGTCAGCACGTCTATACCGCGGATACAATAAGCTGATTCAACCATATAACATTAGCCATTGCCCCTCACATGTCTTAGCGATGTGTAAGTAAGCGATGTATGAGATGTATGCGGATCTCTTAATAATAATAGAATGAAGAATAGTAATAGAATGCCCCACCTCAACAACACTCATCTTTCAACAATTACAAAAGACCCCACGACTCACACGTTTGGGATCTACGCTTTTGTCTTAAACGTGTAGCTGGGCTGAAGATGAACGCGGAGACTGGTGGCAGCACAGATTGGTGGTACCATGGGACAAATGGAATTCAGGAACAAATACAAGGCCTGTTGTCATTGTTGTTGATATTGTTTTTTATTGCTAGCCACAACTGATAATATCACCAGGCTAAGGCCTGTTAGCATTGGTACCATACAGTTGTACAATACATCGTCACCTTGCTGGAAACTCGAACAATCGTCGCCACCATTTTTGGCAGATACTACCGACGGAATAGATCCTTTTACAACGTCAGCTCCTAACGACTGAATTTCGAAAATCTTAAAAAAACGCGACGGTCAGGGTGAATTAAAATATTTAGTTTTGAATCTCCCAATAAAAAATTTTGAAAGTACCCGGAATACTAAATCAAGATCTGATCTTTATGGGAAATATTTTTAGCTATATTTTGGGCCATGTCATTCGGAATTTTGCGTGGACCAATTGCTCATTGCTAAATATTTAGACATCTTTGGCTTTAAACATAAATGTTACAATCTCACAATGTTCTTGTGGTTTACCAAATTCAAAACTTGCTGTCTGAGTTGGATAAACCGGTCCCAATATTGTGTATTTGTACAACGGTGCTTAAATATGTGATATCTAAATAGAAAAATCCACACGGGTTATGAAAATTGAACCTCTGAATTTTTTCGAATATCTTGGAAAGCAGCCAGAATCGAAAAATAGTGAAATATTAAGGGAAAGTTGGGTTTTTCCTCAACAAACGCCGAACTTCTGCGTGATTTTAAGGTGGAGAATTTCGACATCTTTTTCACACCCAGAGCCTGCCTGGTCAGTTTACTGGCACTAGAAAATCGTACTTGGCAACCGCCTGCCGGCAGGCTTGTCGGAATTTGTGGCAGGATATCTTTCTCAGCGTTGTGGAAAGGAAGTTGCATAGGTTGAGGTCAATGTTTGTGTACGTTCCCGGATTGCAGGCTAGTTTTTGGAGATCGCTGGCTGTCATAACCCTGGGCAGGGCGGTGCTGAAGGTCAGGTCATGCGGGCGTTTGAGAATGTAGCCAGTATGCGTTACTGCTTGAACATGATAATCTTGGTCCTTGGATTTATCGTAGATTCAAACTATCATCCACTTAAAATCACGAAAAGAGTCCAAGCTCATCATCAGGAACAATGAAGGGAATGAAGATGACCTGCAGCAGACGAACATTGGCTACCGCTACCTATGTAAGAGAGGAGACTTTAAGCTCCAGACCATAGCCTGTTACTTTGGTCATTCCACCACAACCCTGTCCCGAAGACTCACGATCCATCTACAAACCGGCGGACCTGCTCTGTACTCAAGGACCGAGCACAGAACGAAAATAACCCGGAAAGAACTTGTCGAAAACACCACCATCCTGACACGGGAGAGCAGCCTACGACGGCCCAGAATCCTTGAAGCTGCTTACATTTATCAGATGAGGCCGAGCTTGAATGACCAAATGGACCACAAGGGCGTTGTATCGATATATAATACTTAGATTTTTATTAGGGCCACTCCCAACAGGCAAAATTGCCCAATTACAGGGAGTATTGGCGTGGGTGTTTAAGGATCCTCTCCACCGGGTCAGAACGGACACGGAAGGCGGTTTCCCGCCGTGGGGATTGAACCCACGTTAATCCATGCTATCCGATCCGAAAGACTGGCACCGAAGCCACTAGGCCACCCCGGCCCCCAGATGCGATGGTGTATGCTTCTAGGTTGTAACCTTTAGGGCATTTTAATCGTTCAAAGAGGGTATGGATGGAGGTTTCTTCCGGCAGCTTTGTCCCCCGCCCTGCGTGCTCGAAAGCCTCTCACGACGCCCCAGGTTGTCTACAACACCACCTGCAGCCGCTGGTCCTGCAGATCGGGCAGATTCGGGCCGTTTCTGACAAATTTGTGATGTAGGTCTGCAGAGTTTTTGTTCCTGGTATTTCGGTAATCCTTTCCGAAGAAATCAATGAAAGTGGAAACGACATCTAAGTATCTTTTCTATAAAAAAAAACTTTGAGTGGCTTTCGGTAACCATGCAGCAATGACGCTGGATTGCAAAATTTAAAAGCTCCAGCGGAGGCAGTATTTAGGTGCAGCCCGACCACAACACGGTCTTCCAAACCAACTAAAAACTCCTTCTACGTGCAGCAGAAAATGTTGCGAAGGCAGAGGTTTGCTAGAACAGGTTTGAAAGTGTGGTACTGGACTACATGGCTGACATATAAAAGGCGGTATCGCAAATGCGGGGCACACTTGGACTGGAAATCCTTATCTGAGCGGACATGAAGATTGTGAGTACACCGGTGTGACACAGTCTTTCTGTATTATCAGTTTCTCAAGTTACAAAGCTAGACAATTATTTCTAGCGGTGTAAGCTGTCGTTATTTTGTGACGTTGTGGTTACTCAGTCACTAGTTCATCACATGTGCCGGCAATCTCGTCATGTCAGCACATGTCTCGGCAATCTCTTATCTGTTGGATTATACATCGTTCTAAATCAGAAGTTTTTTTGAGCTGGAAATCACGATAATATCATTTAATAATGTACTGATAACGTGGAGTATATCGGGGATGAGCTGTAATGTGATAACGTGTGCATTGCTGTTCCCGAAAAGTCAAATTGAATTAGAAGCCAATGTTCAACGATGTTCAAATTTAAAGTTTGTTCTGATGACAGGACAATTGAAAATATCCAAACCTTTTCGCAACACATATATGTTATTATGAGCGTCAGGCGGTTCACAATTCTCTTGATTGAATGATGGGGTCAGTTTTCGTTGTGTCGGGAGTTCTCGTTTTTACTGGAATGTCCCGAATGCCTCCGGGTGAAAACTCGAGAATGCAGTTAATGCATTTCACGGGATGTAGGGAACACGCAGGCTACCAGCGTTCCTTTGCGCGAAGAATCGTTGAGTAACCTTGCTGAATTATTCAGTCGGCACCTTGAATATCACGTGGAGGGGCTCGGATGCCGTCTTAATATGTTGTTTTCCGCAGCTGGTAGTCGCCGCTCTGCTGGCCGTCGCTGCCGCCCGGCCTCAGGAGGCCCCGGAGGAATACGACGAGGCAGCCGCCCTGCGCGATGCTGGAATCCTCCGCTACGACTTCTCCAAACAAGACGATGGATCCTTCCGCTACGGCTTCGTGACCGACGACCCCATTGTTCACGATGCATCTGGTCAGCAGAAACAGATTGGTGAACAGCAGGGTGTTGTCATGCAGGGAAGCTACTCCTTTGTCGCCAAGGATGAGTTTGGCAATGATGTGCCTGTTGAGGTTTCGTGGGTGGCTGACGAGAATGGCTTCCAGCCCGTGAGTTCATTTATCCCAGTGGCTCCGGAGGATCCGAACCGCGCCGCTCAGGAGGCCGCCTACGCCGCAGCCGCCGCTCAGCAGCAGTGAGCCATAGAGGTGCATCATTGAAGTCATCATTTATCGTCCATGATATCACTGTCATCTATTGTATTGAATGCTTGGAATGTTTTGCAATATATGTATTCAGTTGTTGTTCCCCGGCAGCGCCTGGGCTCTTTTGCACCCACCACCGCCTAGAAGGAGAGGCCAATCTTACCCCCTACGATCTCGGGAACCGAAAGTGATACAGAAATAATGGAACCGTGATGGAAACGCCTTACCGGTTTCTACTCTGAAGCGGAGCTTGAACCGTATCCGTTGATCAGTGACGTCTCAAAGGTAAAAAATGAGTCAAATTTCGACCCTTTAGGAAATCCTTATATGACTCTGGAACCATTAGACCTAGACCAAAGCCAAATGCATCAATGTGTTCGTCTTGACCAATGATTCAAATGAGATCACAAATGACTTGAAGGGTGACGCCGTGATCTTGCCCTCACATCATAGTCAAAAATGGGCTTTTAGGGTCATGTTGCACATTATTCGAATCCCTGGGTCATGCTTGTACGTATGACACAAAATTTATTGCTGTATCTTTTCTTGTTCAAACGTTATAGGCAAAAGCAATTTCGAAAACTCTTGCCTTTGGTGACCTCTGGTGACCTGGTTATTGACCTGACCTGAAAGTGGATGGCATACAGATTGTCGTTTCATGAGCGTTTTTGAAAGATGTTTGGAAACTTTAATTAGCTATTTTATAAGCCAATTTACACCCTGGTTCTATCAGCCTCATTTTAGAAGACCATAATCTTCTTACCTGAGTTTAGAAATGACTTCATTCGTCGACATGGCCTGACCTGATGCCAATTTGTGGTTATAAGTCGTCAAATTGATAACCCTATAGGTATGCGATGTGACGGGCCTCTATATAATTGGCCTAGATTGGCTCGGAATCATACGTGAGAAACCCTGGGGGCAGGGGGAGGGAGTCCGATTGGACCCCTCGGACACCCCTCCTGGTGAAGGGTTAAATTCTTTCTCATCACCATGTCTGGTGGAGACATTGATGGACGGATCATTTTGACGACTGACTGGGAAGGGCTAAGACACGTGATAATACGGAAACAACGTACGAGCTGTTCAGGCATATGAGGTTGGTCGTGTAAAACGGCGGCTTTTCTGCTCTTAGCCCCCTTTAGAATGATTGATCCGATCAATGCATCACACAAATGCTGAGTAGGATATTACGGACTGATGAGATAATAATATAATTATTATTATCTCATCAGTCCCTAACATAAATTTATTGTGCGTCGCAATGCGTGTAATGTTCTCCTTCAAGAGACGTGAGTGTCAGTGGATGAGACTCACGACGCTCACACTACACAGGGTGACACGGGGACAGCTCATACAGTTTCTGGTACAGTTGCAGTGAACATGTACTTTTCCACCATACTCCTCTCTATACCAGGAGCAGCTTTGGTGCCCTTCTAAAACACACACCGGTCCAGCTTTTTCAACGCTCATACAGAAGGTGTATCTCGCGTTCCTATTTGCTCGTGGCCACTAAGCTGGTACTTGCCCATATCTCTTCAATAGCACTGGTCAACAAAATTTAACTTTTGTCGTGGATCCAATATAAAATAGTCCGTTTCTAGGATAATTTGTGGCGCTGAACACGAATCTGGCAGCAGAAATGCCGTATCAGATCAGAAGTTTGAGATCCAGTATGTCTGTGTATCGTCTTTGTGCAAGCCTTCTTGGCATCAGTGACATTGACAGTGCAAAACCCAAGAGGTCGAGAAAAATGAACGTTTAGGTGTTTGTGGAGGCTAGGGTATTCTACCTTAAACCTGATTTTCCTAGACCTAGGTCAATATATTCAAGGTAAAACAAGGCCATATAGGTCAAATTCTATATGTGCAGGGTAGCCATTGGGAAATGCCGTGATTATGCGATGAGAAGCCGGATATGGAGAGAAAGTGGCCTGAAGTAACAGAGGAAAGGTCTGAGGCAATGTTCTCTGAAACTTTTAGGCCAAGGTCGTTCAAGGCCATTGACCTTTGACGTCAAAATATTACATTTTGCCTATAACGTGTACTGCAACTAGCACTATGGCAACCGTCGGGCGGAAAATAAGGTTTGACCTTGATCCATGACCTTTATCTTGAACCTGCGACTTTGAGCTCAAGATTGAGTAACCTAGCGTATGACGTCATAGCATGATATACGTCATATTAGGCGGCATCATCCGACCAAAGGCACTAGGATCAATGACCTTGAAATGGTGGTATGACCTTGACCTGTGACTTTTTACTTAGACTCGACTTTCATGGGAGGTGACTCTGACATAAAATCCTCATCATATGTTTCGACGTCACCTCTCGGTCTACAATACCGGCGAGCTTGTGCGACCGAGCGCAAACCTTGTTCAATGTACAATATTCATGCACTTGAATGGGAGGTAGTCTTTCGTTGCAATACATTCACATGTATATTGATAAGCTGCATTATCTGGGTGCAGATAATCCGGATTCTCGACATCCTTGATCTATATTTTTCCACAAAAGGCTAGGCTGATGACAGTGTGTGGAAAGTGTAGGGGCTATACAACAGGTATGCTCTGGAGAAGAAACCAGGTCCGATGGCAAAAAACGGTTACTAAATTTGAAATCAGCGGTATCGAAATAGGCAGAAACAGGTGTTCACGTGCCGGATCCATTTTGTCTGTTGACCAGTGTATAGTCGAATACATGCTGCGGTGCATCACTCTGAAAAAAAGACATCAGTTACGGTATATAGCGTAAGAACAAGAGCCAAGTGAACCAAAAAAGCAGCGAAAAAGGTAAAACCTCGGTATTCGCGATAACCGAGAAAAATTTTTCCGTTTTAAGATGGGAATTGAATGCTGGCCTAAATTTTTGGGGACCAATCCAGCCGTAATAAATCAATGTCTTGCCACCAATTTGCATGCAATACGATAGAAAAATTAAGATGATTGTGAGTAGAGAAGAATTGCTACCGGGGATACAAGAGGAAATATAAAGAGTATGCTACAACAGAGTTAGTATAATTCCTCCTTTTGGATTTTCTGAATACCTTGATTTTTCAGTCTAATGTATCTCAACGCCAGTGAAACAACTCTTTGGAAATGCAAACATTTCTCTCAGAGTTCACGCGCATCCTGGTTGGAAATATTTCGTTTGTCAAGCGCTGAAGCCCTCCGAAATCTTAAGTCAGAGGATGAAGCGAGGTATCAGAGTAACACTCGCCCCTCGTTACCGAGCGGTCACGGGGCATGCGCAAGGTCTATCTTTGAGTTAGTAGACAAATTTGCATACCAGTAAGACACCTTTTTGGGCGATAACCGAACGGTTGGTTCTGTTTTAAAATGAGACATGAAGGTTGGCTGAAATTTGCTACAAAGGTTCATGGTGTTAGTATAACATAAATTGACGATATCGCAAAAAGCTCAGCTGCCATGAATTTGCTCCGTACTTGCATTCAGTTAAAATGAAACACGGTTGAAAATAGCGGAGAATAAATCTGGCAAAAATTTGTTGTAGGTAATTTGTTATAATTCATAATTTATGAACAGCGTCCATTGCCTGATATTTACCACCTGACTTCATATGTGAACGTGATTGCTATGAACCCGTTACTGTAAGTATAAACAAAGCACGAAGTAACCACTGAACTCGCAATACCATCCTGTCTGTACAATTATGTAAGGTTTCAACCCGGAAATTCTAGAACAGATCGAGCTGTTGTTCTCACAGACGAATTATTCGCCTTCAGAAGAATGCGTGCCCATCTATGTGAAAATCAGCTGCTGGAAGATTATGAACTTGGCAACAAGATACGGAATGTCTCTCTGGTCATCGGTAGCGCAGCCAGCCAGATTTATGACGGTGTCATCTTACGTGCATATCACGAATTAGAGGTTTGACAAGTTGTTTCGTGACCGAGCTGGTGTGCAGCGATGGCAGCAACACCTTCTAAGGATTAGGGAAATAAAAACCAATGATATATGGTCCATATGATGGACGACTGTGTCATTCATGACATAATCAACTGGGATTTGGTTAACTGTGGCAACGTCGAGCTCTGCCGGATTGTTAATGGCACATAGACCTGCTGACTGCGTTTTTTGGAGATGTGGACGTATTTTTTCGAAGGCAGATTTAGCTTCTGCCCAAAGGAATGTTTTAGGGGCTTAAGTATTGTATCGTAAATGTGCGATCTCAAATAGCGTCACGCCAAATATTGTGGGAGTCATATTAGCAAAGTTTGCTATTCGACGAGAATCACAAATAAATAATTAGAAATAAATTAACTGCATGCGGCTTAACACGCGCATTGACGGAGGTATGAATTACCTCCGCCTTGACGGGGGGCGGGTACCCGCCCTCCTAATATCTCAAAAACCACGCTAGTTAGCGAAAAACGGTAAGCGGCGTTGGGTAGCTCATCTGCTTCTCTATCGAAAATATTCGAACCATTTTTGATCAGGTCACATTTGTGGCCACTAGAGTTCAATACATACCGTCATAGGGATAACATGTAAATGAAGGTGTTTCGGTCATTACATTTGAACAAGTAAAGATAGAGTAAAACAATTTAAACTCTTTCGAATCCTCGCAGCAAGCCAAATCGAACAATATATAATATGATCTTGCTAAGTCAAACATGAGATTTGACCTGACCTGAGTTCAGGTCCAGGTCAAATAAGGTAAAATGCATATCATTAGAACCACAAGGACACGGCGAATCTTATGCAGTTCCAAGAAAGGCTCTATCACCATCCATTAACAATTTATTCAGCTAAAACCATTTTTCCAATGTATTTCCAATGTGTGTATTTGTATCTATGTATATTTCAGAACATCCTCATACAGGAGAGGCTTTACATATTCCATCGTCAATTGGGTGCAGCAGGAGATAAAAGATAAAAGTGTAAAAATCGCAAGAAACCTAACAAGCAATAAAAGAAAGGTGATTATGCATAAAACACATATAACCCGCGCCCCACCGGGGTCCGGCGTCACCTCCGCACCACCGGTGGGCCATCGGTGGCCCCCTCTAACTCCGACAATATAGGGGTTAGCTCACGTCTGCAATGTGCATTAGAAAGCTCGCGTAAATTCAGTACAAATTACGTCGCATGTTTAAGCGCTCAGGTCAATGGTTTGACATCTAGAGGTCAGGTTAGGTCACGATAGGCTATTTTCGCCAAAATATGCAATGCTTCAGAAAACTGGGTATAACTCTTATGCGATTAGACCTATTGAGATCTGGAAAAGTTCATTTGATAGGAAAATGCCAGAACTTTTACTGCTATGTGGAACGTCATGACCTCCCGCCAGTGGTTTGACCTCCAGAGGTTGCCTCGTGACCTAATATGATCTTAGGTCACGTAAGGTCAGAAAGTGTCCTTGCCGTATATCATATGAAAGCCAGTGATGAGACATACACGATGGGATGAGGTGGCTTAGTGGATAGCACTCTTGTCTTCTAAGCCACCGGTCCCGGGTTCAAGTCCCGGCGGAGCCTCTGAATAAGTCGATATGATCCCCAAAATCCCTTCCAACAGGGTGAGAGTTGGCGACGCCGTATGATCCTGGCAGTTGTTGCGTCGTTAAACTCCAAAAAGTATTATTAGACATACACGATTGTGTTTGATTCAGCCCTCTAGCTTAATTAGGTCAAACTGTATTGTCAAAATACTGTTTTTGACCCCTGGTGATCTTGGATAACCTTGAAGGGGTCAAACGGCAAATATGACCCCTGGGATCCGTGGAAGGGGTCCAACTACGCTTTTCTGAGCACACTGAGCATTTGCAAACAATTTTGGGGCTTTTTGATCATAAGACAACTTTTTCCCATGCTTTTTCAATAGGAGAGGTCTCCTCATGACCTGACCTCAGGTCACGAAATTGAAAAATCCCGGATATACATCGTGTAGACCCTGGAGGGGCCATGAAGTGTAGGAAGTTTCAAATTGATCGACTAAGAAATGTAGCTCTTATAGGGCTCAGAAATTGAAGTGAGGTGCCCTTGGCTGACCTCGCCTAGTGACCTGACCTTGGGTGACCCGGGGTAAAAAAATTCAGGGCTGATGGGAAAAAGATGGGGTGAGAGATAGAGCCCTCAACCGCGGTGCTGCGCTCCGTCGTTTTGTGCTATCCCGAAAAAACTTAAGGGGGCCATTGATGCCCCCGGTGGGGCAAGGGTTAAATAGATGCACGGTATACACGACACTGGCACACAATTAAAAGCGTGCTATCTCGCACACACACACTCACAGACCCAACATGTTTCGTAGTGACTGTTTAAAGCCAGTGATACTAACGCTGTCCTTAACTTCGTCTGGCAGGGTGTTGTAACTTGACACAGCCGTATGAGATAGTTGGCTCGTACCTGACCTTAGGTCATCGATATCAAAAATACCTGAACATATTTAAGAGAACTCGGTATGGGAATTATGTAATATGAGTTTCAATTGGATAGGTTTCATCATGCTCTGACTTATGCTATCTTAAACGTTTTTGAGGTCAGGTCACTTGACCTGTACTGGTGACATGACCTGAGATGACCTAACTTTAAAATGTTGAAAAAAGTTGTAAAAATGATTATTAAAAAGTTATGCTCCCTCGAAAAAACCCGAAGGGGGGGCGTGTACCCGCCACCCGTCAATGCGAGTGTCAACGCTCGCCCCACCGGGGCAATCGAATGCCCCCTAAGGTTTTTCGAGATAGCAGAAAAACGACGAGCCGCAGCGCCGCCGTTAAGGGCTCTATCTCTCCTCCATAAATTTCCCACCATCCCTGAAATTTTTTCCCCGGGTCACCCAAGGTCAGGTCACCAGGCGAGGTCAACCAAGGTCACCTCACTTCAACTTTTGAGCTCTATAGGAACTACGTTTCTTACTCGATTGATTTGAAACTTCCTACACTTCATGACCCTTCCAGGTTCTACAAGGTGTATATCCGTGATTTTTGCAATTTCGTGACCTGAGGTCAGGTCACAAGGCGACCTCTCCCATTGAAAAAGCATGGGAAAAACCTGTCTTATGATCTAAAAGTCACAATAACTATTGCAAACGCTCAAATTGCTCAGAAAAGCGTTCTTGGACAACCCTTCACGGATCCCAGGGGCCATATTTTCCCTTTGATTTTTCCAAGGTCATCCAAGGTCACCAGTGGTCAAAAACCATATTTTGACAATAAACTTTCACCTAATTAAGCTAGAGCCTAAATCAAACACCATCATGTTTGTCTTGTTTCTGGCTTTCATTTGATATAAGACAAGGTCACTTTCTGACCTTTCTGTCCTCAGGTCATACTAGGTCGTGAGGTGACCTTCCACATAGCGAAAAAAGGTCTGCCAATTTCCTATCAAATGTACTTTTCCAGATCTCAATAGCACTAATGACATAAGAGTTATGCCCAGTTTTCTTAAGCATTGCATATTTGAGTGAAAATAGCCTATCGTGACCTAACTTGACCTCTGGAGGTCAAACCATTGACCTGAGAGCTTAAACATGTGGATTAATTTTGTTTACTGAATTCACGCGAGCTTTCTATTGCACTTTGCAGATTTGCGCTAACCCCATATTTTCGGAGTTACAGGGAGGGGAGGGGGCATCGATGGCTCCCAGTGGGGCGAAGGTGGCGCCGGACCCCCGGTAGGGCGCGGGTTAATGATGTTGGGACGAATGTGAACCCACGAATGTAGTGCTAAAGCTATGCAATGCAATGGGGAAAGAAGACAAATACACTAACACCTTGACCATCGCCCCGTTAGGGGTGTTAAAGCAAACCCATCCGTCGGGTTTATCCATCGGTGGTAAGACACGGCGGCGCCAACCGCCGCTGTACTAGAAACAGCATATGTTTGGTCAATTAGCCAACTTCATTGTCCTAAAATTGGGAATTTTACGTGGAAAACCATACCCAGACTTGATGAATTTTAACACGCGCATTGACGTGGGGCGGGTACCCGCCCCCTCGGGTTTTTCGGAGACAATGAAAAACGGCGGCGCGTAGCGCCGCCGTACTTAGTATACCTTTTCCTCATCGTTTTTACAACTTCTGTGAAAATTTTAAGGTTAGGTCATCTCAGGTCAGGTCACCAGTACAGGTCAAGTGGCCCGACCTCAAAAAAGTTTAAGATAGCATAAGTCTGAGCAGGGTGAACTTATCCAATTGAAACTCATATCACATAATGGCCCCACCGAGTTCTCTAAAATATGTTCCGGTATTTTTGATATCGATGACCTAAGGTCAGGTACAGCCCATAACCACTCCATTGAAAATACGTGGGAAAAATGGTTTTTACGGAATAACTCAGTAACGGATGGTGATAGAGCATTTATTTTAGCTGCATTAGACTCGCCTGGGCTTTGCAGTTCTAATGATATGCATTTTATATAATTTGACCCTGACCTGACCTCAGGTCGGTCAACCTTGATTTGACCTAGAAGGTCAAATTATATGTCATTCGATTCGGCTTGCTAAGAGGATTCTATAGTTCAGTCGTTTTGCTCTATCTTCTTGTTCAGATGTAATGCCCAAAACTGATTTTACATGTTATCCCTATGACGCATGTTTTGCCTCGTGACCCTAAATGTGACCTGACAAAGAATGGTTCAAATGTTTTCGATGGAGAAGTGGATGGGCGCCCAACGCTGTTTACCGTTTTGCTATCTACCGTGGTTCCGAGATCTTAGGGGGGTACCCGCCCCCCGTCAATGGGGTGGCTCCCCGTGTTAATATCCGAAACAAAATCAATAAACAAGAAGGATTATCGGTTTCCTTTTTTCAAAAGTTGAGGATTGGAAGCAGGGCCAGAACAGAAATTGAATCCAACATAGCACTGGATAAAGGTCCTATAGCATTAGCTTTGTGAACCTGTTACCTTCACATGTTATGCAGCATTCTTGAAATAGCCCCGTCAGGGTTGATTCCGAGTGAAAATAAAACAACACGGCATGACATCTTTGGAGAGAAGGAAGTTCGAATACTGAGGAATCTAGCACAAACATTTGGCAATAAATCCTCAAGAGTACGAAACCATATGAAATAGTGCATTCCTAAGAATTGCTTCTTTACGAGCACGCTTAAAGATCTAAAAGGATGTGAAAGATAATACCTGACAGTCAGCACGTCTATACCGCGGATACAATAAGCTGATTCAACCATATAACATCAGCCATTGCCCTCACATGTCTTAGCGATGTGTAAGTAAGCGATGTATGAGATGTATGCGGATCTCTTAGTAATAATAGAAGGAAGAATAGTAATAGAATGCCCCACCTCAACAACGCTTATCTTTCAACAATAACAAAAGACCCCACGACTCACACGTTTGGGATCTACGCTTTTGTCTTAAACGTATAGCTGGGCTGAAGATGAACGCGGAGACTGGCGGCAGCACAGATTAGCGGTACCATGGGACAAATGGAATTCAGGAACAAATACAAGGCCTGTTGTCATTGTTGTTGATATTGTTTTTTATTGCTAGCCACAACTGATAATATCACCAGGCTAAGGCCTGTTAGCATTGGTACCATACAGTTGTACAATACATCGTCACCTTGCTGGAAACCCGAACAATCGTCGCCACCATTTTTGGCAGATACTACCGACGGAATAGATCCTTTTATAACGTCAGCTCCTAACGACTGAATTTCGAAAATCTTTAAAAAACGCGATGGTCAGGGTGAATTAAAATATTTAGTTTTGAATCTCCCAATAAAAAATGTTTGAAAGTACCCGGAATACTAAATCAAGATCTGATCTTTATGGGAAATATTTTTAGCTATATTTTGGGCCATGTCATTCGGAATTTTGCGTGGACCAATTGCTCATTGCTAAATATTTAGACATCTTTGGCTTTAAACATAAATATTACAATCTCACAATGTTCTTCTGGTTTACCAAATTAAAAACTTGCTGTCTGAGTTGGATAAACCGGTCCCAATATTGTGTATTTGTACAATGGTGCTTAAATATTTACTACATCCCGGCTAATGTCTTTAACACTAGCAGTGCCGTGATGTAATTTTTGCACGAGGATTTTATGAACGGCAATTCCTTATTAATTTTCATTGGTTCAAATCAGCCGTGCCGGAAAACTTTTACTGCACGGCTTTACTGCACGGGTGACCAAGGCAGTGATGAAAAGAGCAGGAACACTTCTCGCCGTGATGACGTCGATTGGGGCACCTAAAATTCTCTAGTTGACTAACCTTATAAAGCAAAGTAATCTTGACTTCTCGCGTGTATTCCAACAGGCTGGTCTTGGAGGCGGTGCACAGAACAACACATAATAACAATCATTGGAGTGCGGTGCACAGAACAACACATAATAATAATCATAAATGCAATCATTACTACATCTTGGCAGTAATCTTCAATACCAGACTAAGTCCGGCGATTGCCGCCTGACACATTAGACAAAACACAGATACCTTATCACTTCATGTTGATGGTGATGCCGGAACAGTTGTTAAAGACAAGTTGTCCCAAAGCGCGAAAATTGACTGGGATCTTGCCGTCGTCGAGGAGCTCTCAATGCAACTTTCTGCCTCTTGTTGCGTTGCTCGATTTCGAAGGCGCCCCTTCGAGGATGCTCAGCGACTTTGCCCTTTGGACGTCAACTGTCGCGTCAGTATAGTTGGCGAGACTTGATACAGACTTATGCCCGCTCATTTGAGCCACGTAGGCGGGTGGGCAACCGGCATCCAAAGTGCGCTGTATCGCCGTCTTTCTGGCACTGAGGTTGGTTTTTTGCCCTTGATGCCCGCTGCATGACATCCAGAGGCCAGTAAGCTTCCGAGCTTGTTGACACCAAGAGGCGCGTTGGAAAACCAGATCGGGTTGTCGCTCTTCCTCTGGTGGTAGAAAAACGGCGCGTCGTCTACACAAGAAACAGGAGGACGGCGCTTTGCATACTCTTCGTATGCCTGGACGGGGCAACGGCCATCCCCTGCTGCTTGGCTCTCGAATGCCTTTGGAATAAAGGCTCTTGATTGACCCTCTCCAGTGCGGGTCTTGGTGAGGCGTTCCATGAATTTTAAGTACCGCCTTCCACTCGCATCTGCTTCTACCTTGACGTCTCCCCAGCGCATCTGGCGGGCTTCATGACGTCCTCGCAGACCAAACAGCATCGTCAGGTACAACCAAATCGTCCTGAGCACGGACATGGGATTTCATATCCCAGCTGACCAGATTGCCAAAGCTGATCTTCCTCATCAAACGTTATCGACTCTGACCTGTTGGGCCTATTTCCTTGTCCAAGCAGTTTAAGTTTTTTCAGTTTTGCGCTTTTTGCATCCCTGCTTCCTTTGAATACTGGATGACTTTCCAAATCACTAGGGTAGTTATTTTCCCTAAAGTACTTTAGGGTCAGGCAGTACATATTTTGGATGGATGATACTTCATAATCCTTTCCATCCTTTCGTTTCATCGTAAGCAAAAGCTGGCAAGTACTGCATTCAGTTCATTTTCGGGAAGGCTGAGCAGATCCCGTCAAATCCCAGTGAAAGGATTCTTCTTTCAATTGATTGATCCAGAAGTTAGTCTTTAGTATTGTTTCTTTACTTGTTGTCTCTTCGACGGCTTTCAGCGTGTCTCTTTCGATCTTTTTTACCGTGTCATTCACCTCATTCATTATATCTTCTGCTAAGTGAAAACGAGGGACACTCATGATATGTCTACTTTCAAACTAAGCCTACAAACGTACGGGCTGTAGTAAAAATACTACTGCCTTGAGGCTCGGCATAAATTGATCAAAACCTCGGTTGGTTGAAATCTCCGGCACTTGGCCTTCGGCCGCGTGCCGGAGATTTCAACCAACCTCGGTTTATATCAATTTACCTTCCGAGCCCGTGCAGTAATATATAGTCATATCTAAATAGAAAAATCCACACGGGTTATGAAAATTGGACCTCTGAATTTCTTCGAATATCTCGGAAAGCAGCCAGAATCGAAAAATAGTGAAATATTAAGGGAAAGTTGTTTTTTTCCTCACCAAACGCCGAACTTCTGCGTGATTTTAAGGTGGAGAATTTCGACATCTTTTTCACACCCAGAGCCTGCCTGGTCAGTTTACTCGCACTAGAAAACCGTACTTGGCAACCGCCTGCTGGCAGGCTTGTCGGAATTTGTGGCAGGATATCTTTCTCAGCGTTGTGGAAAGGAATTTGCATAGGTTAAGGTCAATGTTTGTGTACGTTCCCGGATTGCAGGCTAGTTTTTGGAGATCGCCGGCTGTCATAACCCTGGGCAGGGCGGTGCTGAAGGTCAGGTCATACGGGCGTTTGAGAATGTAGCCAGTATGCTTTACTGCTTGAACATGATAATCTTGGTCCTTGGATTTATCGTAGATTCAAACTATCATCCACTTAAAATCACGAAAAGAGTCCAAGCTCATCATCAAGAACAATGAAGGGAATGAAGATGACCTGCAGCAGACGAACATGGGCTACCGCTACCTATGTAAGAGAGGAGACTTTAAGCTCCAGACCATAGCCTGTTACTTTGGTCATTCCACCACAACCCTGTCCCGAAGACTCACGATCCACCTACAAACCGGCGGACCTGCTCTGCACTCAAGGACAGAGCACAGAACGAAAATAACCCGAAAAGAACTTGTCGAAAACACCATCATCCTGACACGGGAGAGCAGCCTACGACGGCCCAGAATCCTTGAAGCTGCTTACATTTATCAGATGAGGCCGAGCTTGAATGACCAAATGGACCACAAGGGCGTTATATCGATATATAATACTTAGATTTTTATTAGGGCCACTCCCAACAGGCAAACTTGCCCAATTACAGGGAGTATTGGCGTGGGTGTTTAAGGATCCTCTCCACCGGGTCAGAACGGACACGGAAGGCGGTTTTCCGCCGTGGGGATTGAACCCACGTTAATCCATACTATCCGATCCGAAGACTGGCAACGAAGCCACTAGGTCACCCCGGCCCCCAGATACGATGGTGTATGCTTCTAGGTTGTAACCTTTAGGGCATTTTAATCGTTCAAAGAGGGTATGGATGGAGGTTTCTTCTGGCAGCTTTGTCCCCCGCCCAGCGTGCTCGAAAGCCTCTCACGACGCCCCAGGTTGTCTACAACACCACCTGCAGCCGCTGGTCCTACAGATCGGGCAGATTCGGGCCGTTTCTGACAAATTTGTGATCTTAGTGTCTGGACAGTTTGTGTTCCTGTTATTTCGGTAATCCACTCCAAAGAAATCAATGGTGGAAGCTCTAAGTGCCCTTTTCTAAAAATACTTATTAGTGGCTTTCGATAACCATGCAGCAATAACGCTGGATTGCAAAATTTAAAAGCTCCAGCGGAGGCAATATTTAGGTGCAGTCCCGACCACAGCATGGGCTTCCAAACCAACTAAAAACTCCTTCTACGTGCAGCAGAAGATTTTGCGAAGATGGAGGTTTGCTAGAACAGGTTTGAAAGTGTGGTACTGGACTACATGGCTGACATATAAAAGAGGGTATCGCAAATGCGGGGCACACTTGGACTGGAAATCCTTATCTGAGCGGACATGAAGATTGTGAGTACACCGGTGTGACACAGTCTTTCTGTATTATCAGTTTCTCAAGTTACAAAGCTAGACAATTATTTCTAGCGGTGTAAGCTGTCGTTATTTTGTGACGTTGTGGTTACTCAGTCACTAGTTCATCACATGTGCCGGCAATCTCGTCATGTCAGCACATGTCTCGCCAATCTCTTATCTGTTGGATTATACATCGTTCTAAATCAGAAGTTTTTTTTGAGCTGGAAATCACGATAATATCATTGAATAATGTACTGATAACGTGGAGTATATTGGGGATGAGCTGTAATGTGATAACGTGTGCATTGCTGTTCCCGAAAAGTCAAATTGAATTAGAAGCCAATGTTCAACGATGTTCAAATTTAAAGTTTGTTCTGATGACAGGACAATTGAAAATACCCAAACCTTTTCGCAACACATATATGTTATTATGAGCGTCAGGCGGTTCACAATTCTCTTGATTGAATGATGGGGCCAGTTTTCGTTGTGTCGGGACTTCTCGTTTTCACCCGGAATGTCCCGAATGCCTCCGCGTGAAAACTCGGGAATGCAGTTAATGCATTTCACGGGATGTAGGGAACACGCAGGCTACCAGCGTTCCTTTGCGCGAAGAATCGTTGAGTAACTTTACTGAATTATTCGGTCGGCACCTTAAATATCACGTGGAGGGGCTCGGATGCCGTCTTAATATGTTGTTTTCCGCAGCTGGTAGTCGCCGCTCTGCTGGCCGTCGCTGCCGCCCGGCCTCAGGAGGCCCCGGAGGAATACGACGAGGCAGCCGCCCTGCGCGATGCTGGAATCCTCCGCTACGACTTCTCCAAACAAGACGATGGATCCTTCCGCTACGGCTTCGTGACTGACGACCCCATTGTTCACGATGCATCTGGTCAGCAGAAACAGATTGGTGAACAGCAGGGTGTTGTCATGCAGGGAAGCTACTCCTTCGTCGCCAAGGATGAGTTCGGCAATGATGTGCCTGTTGAGGTTTCGTGGGTGGCTGACGAGAATGGCTTCCAGCCCGTGAGTTCATTTATCCCCGTGGCTCCGGAGGATCCGAACCGCGCCGCTCAGGAGGCCGCCTACGCCGCAGCCGCCGCTCAGCAGCAGTGAGCCATAGAGGTGCATCATTGAAGTCATCATTTATCGTCCATGATATCACTGTCACCTATTGTATTGAATGCTTGGAATGTTTTGCAATATATGTATTCAGTTGCATTATTACCCCGGCAGCGCCTGGGCTCTTTTCGCACCTACTACCGCCTGGGTGGGGGATCAGATCAGACCCCCTAGGATCTCGGGAACCGAATTTGATAGGGAAAACATAAAACGGTGCTGAAAACACCATACCGTTTTCTACTTTCAAACAGAGTTTGAACCCTATCCGTTGACCAGTGACGTCACATAGGGCCAAAATGTGTCAAATTTTGTCCCATTAAGGAAATTATTTATAACTTAGGAACCATTAGTATAGACCAAAGCTAAAGGCAACAATGTGTTCCTCTTGACCTAAAGCTCGGGTAATATGCAAAATGACCAAAGATCACATCGTGATCTTGACCTCAGATCATAGTCAAATAATGACCTTTCACGTAAAGGGGTTGGGAATATTCTAAGGTTGGAATTTCGATCAAAGCCTCATGGGAAAGCTTTCAATGGACAGTTTTTGGGCACTTGACATTTTTGACGGGTTTATTCCTCCAAAAACACCCATACCAAGCAATAACTACAAAATCACTGTTTTTGCAGCAGCATAGTCTTTCACCGCCTGGTGGGTCCGATTGGCGTACCACTCTTTACGAAGTAGATTCAAGCGTATTTATATTAGAGGCGCGTCGCTTTCAACACTCGTAGAAAGATCAATGTGACGGTTTCTGGCCAAAATTTGGGTTTCTGGCCAAAATTTGACATTATATCATGTCAGGTCCAGGGGTGGTGGTCGCAGGAGCGTCGTTGGGACGAGGGGGGGCAACCCGGGGAAAATTGTAAAAACTTAGTGCTTTTAAGAACATTGGTCAAAATTTAGTCATTTGGACAGTGGGGCAGGGGCATGGCCCTTTGCTCCCTCTTCATCTGCCAGTTGTCAGGTCAGTCAGTTATGACGTCATTTAAGAACCCTTGTAAGGAAATTCTCATCTGATACAAGTTGGGTGACGGAACTAGAGTGTATCGTGTTTTCTAGAGAACTGAACCAATTTTCTAGGCATCATTAGAAAGCTCTTAAAAAGATAAATCGGTATGCTGTCAAGTTCAACGCGGCTTTCCATGACCAGCATGGAGATGAAGCTAGACAGGCTCGTGTTCTGTATTTAACCTCCGCTTAACCGCCCGGCACCTGGTACTTTAACGTTCCAACCGCATTCCTGCTTTTCTCATGGCTGGTGGGCGACAAGAGTATACGATTCAAAGTTGCGACGGTTCTCTACCGCACTGCCGCACGTGGCGCGGCACGAAGCGCCTGAGTGCCATCAGTTGGTCTCGGCACGATAAGGGACCCGCAGAGGAGAGCCGCTGAAATCGGGGCACTTCAGACATCGGCAGCGAGAAGCAAGCAGCGGGGGGCACGCCAGCGCTACTTCAAGGTGAAGGTTTTAAATGAGCAAAAATCAAACAAAATTGTGATTATTTCTCAAACCAATTTTACCACACCAATTCATTTTTCAGAGTTATTCAACGTCTTTCGTTGCAGGCTGACATTTATTTATTTATCTCATATGAGCTACAGCGGCTTGCCCTCAGTAAAGGCTCAAGTCAGCGATAACATCAGATTTCCTCAAATTACACATAAGGCACATCCTAGAAACACGACATTCAAGTCAGATACCAGCTAGGGCTGCCTAAGTCGACCCTTCCATAAAATGCACATCATTAGGATCATAAATACATGTACTGCATACAAAGATTGAATACGAAAGTATTATATAAAATATTTAAACAACTCTAAAAACATTTAAAACAAATATATGCAAAAGGCAGCAAGAAAAAGATAAAATAAAGTAAATGGTAAGAGCCTACTGCCTGACCTATTTACCAACTTGAGATTTGATCTGACCTGATGAGATTCTAAATAGATCAGCAAATGGGCAGGCGTGCATACAATATATTGGAGCATCAAGACAACTAAATAACATTATAAGTTACACTTAAAAAACGTATCCTTTCTCTTTTATTTTTTATCCTATGGTTTCGGCTTTTCCCGTACTGGGCCTGGGTCTTTCGCTCGGTCTGGGGTTCCGTGGCGTGGGTGTCACTCTGATGCCGGCTCCCTTCCTCGGGCCACGGCCTGTCCCTGACATGGCGCGGTTTGGGGTTTACGGGGCCGAGGCGTGATGTTTTTAGTTTGGAAGACGGATCTGCCTTCCTTTCGCTGGGTTTGGGGTGGGTTGCCTGTTGACGCTCGGATTCGTGATGCCTTCCGCGCTTGTGCCCGTTTCGGACCGACGGTGCTCTGTTCTCGGAAGGCTGCTCCTGCCTTCCATCGTCCACCCGTTTACGGCGGGGCAGTGATATGGTGCATGCTGGTTCCGTCGATTTTGCGGCTCGGCAGCGGCTGCGGCGCCCCGCCTGGGCTGGTGTCTTGGGGGGTGTTGTTCGTGCGTCCCTATTAACATTTCCTCCAAGGGAGGTGTGCGTTGGTTTCGCGTCCCGGTCGCCTGGGGTTGCGTGGGTCCTGCACGTCGCGATCGCTTGATGACGTTTGATGGCTGTGTCTGGTGACGTCGGCTGGCTGTGACGGGGCTGGTGTGTTTTTGTGCGGGGCGTGGGCGCCGACTGGGGCACCACTCTGGGGGCCGTGTGTGTCGGCTGTGGGTGCCAACCTGGCCCTAGCGTTGCCATGCCCGGTGTGGTTGGGGTGTGGCCCTGTTGTGGGTGCGTTTGGGGTTGTTGCGTGGCGGCCGCTCGGTCGCGATGTCTGGGGCTCTGGTGGTGTTGGCTGTGGCTGCTGCCATTCCGTGATTCCGGATTCGGGATCACGCTGGCGGACGTGATGACTCGCCGGGGATGTGGGGTGCCTGTGGGGGGCCGGCGACGGTTTCTACCGGCCCCCATCTTCTGGGGTGCCTGTGCCGCGCCGCTTTTTTGTTTTTGTTGTCGACTGTTGTCATTTCGGGAGCCGGGTGGTTGGGGGCACGGGTGTTGGAGGGCCGGTTTTTGGGGAATGTTGGTGCGCTCGTGCCTCACTGTGTTTCCCGTTGAGCCCGTGGTGGTTTGGCTGAATGTCCGGTGGTGGCCGGTCTTCGGAATTCCTGTCGGTACACTGGTGTTGTGCCTCCTCTGGCTTGTTCCTGACACTCGTTTGGGGTTATGGTGGTTGTTTCCTCGTGCACTGTTGACTCCCGTGGGGCCTGGGTCTCTCCGGACCGATGTTTTGTTGTTCTGCTGGTGTTGTCGATGACAGGAGAACATGGCCGACCCCTGCTGATCCTGTCTGACGGATCCGTTGCTCCTGACTGGGGCCTCCTCCTTGACGGGTGTCTTGGGTCGCCCCCTCCTGCTGGCATGGCCACATACAATTATTAAAAGTATTGGGCAGCTGACAGTACACACCCCAACTCACAGTCTCATTTGTGTACAGTAGTGCGCTGAGCAAAACACCTGTCATTACACGCGTTCTTCTTGCCGACACGTGCGGTGGAAAGATACCACGCAGAAAGGTGGAATTAATCTGGGCCATTATAATTTTGGGTACAAAAATAACGTCACATTGAAGGCTTCTCTTGGCTAGACTTGTTATTTTTTTAAGAGAGCCAGAGGTTCACAGTATCCTAGATTTACCAAGGGTCGAGTAGAAACGGATGCTAGCCAGATAATAAATTTATGTTGAATTTTTCCTGGTCCTTCCAAATGAGTTTTGTCAGCCCCACCCCAATTAAAACATCCAAACTAAAAATTTGAATGAGCATTGAAAAAATATGCCTCCAAAATTGGCTATGGTTCCAGTTTCGAGCTGGCTCTCATTCCCCCACCGGATGGCCAGTTTGTAGCGACCGAATCATCACACCTAGCATTCTGTTTGATCGACTTACTGTTTTATCTAAATGTTCTGCGAATGTTTGTTTGGAATCCAGCCAAACACCCCGGTCCCGGATGAGATATACTTTGGGCGTCGTTTTGATTTTTGTAGAGATTTAACATCGGTTTCTTCTCCAGAGAAATTGTAAATGATTTGCATTTGGACGGATTAAGCTGCAGCTTCCAAAGATGAGACCAATCAGCCAAATGTGTCAAGTCAGCTTGAATTAGCTCTGAGTCCTTAGGAGACACAATTTTATGATACAATTTCACGTCACCGGTGAAAAAAGACAGTTTGTTTTGAGTTTGTCGGAAAGATCATTAAAAAAGAGAGCAAACAGGATCGGTGAGATAATTCTACCCTCCGGTGTTCCAGAGCGCACATGTGTCCTCTCAAAAAAATTTCATTAACAACTACGCGTTGCTTTCGATGTGTCAGGTAAAAAGAGAGAAAATTGAGGGCGGCACCTGAGATTTGATAGGAGTTTTGTAGTTTGTAAAGGCATTAATTTGTGTTTGACCATCTGAAACGCTGAAGAGTAGTCGGTATGTATGACGTCAGTTTGATGACCAGATGAGATCGCCTCCCACGCCGTTCTTAGTAGACAAGCTAAATTTGTATCACAAGAGTGGCGTGGAACAAGGCCATGTTGATTTGGAGCCAGGACTGGTTGAACATGAAATATTAGTACCTCACTTACACAGCGCTCCAGAATCTTGCCAAACATTGGAGTGAGTGATATAGAGCGGTAATTTGAAGCGTTTTTTAAGTCCCTTTTGTGCACGGGAATGATGTTTGCTTAGATCAGTCTTGACCACCAGAAGTCATCAACTTAGTACATATGAACTCATCAAGGAAAAATGCGTGCAGGCAGGCCTATTATCCATGAATACCCGAAAGAGTAACATCCTCGTTCTGGCTCGACTTTACGTTTGGTGCCAATGGTCAAATGATTCAGCTGGTACGTTCTTCTGAACTGGAGGCAAGATGCTCATACACGAGAAGATCATATTTTATCTATATTCATATATTGGATGCGAATTCACAAGAATTTACTCCTATAAGTACAGCAATAAAAGGTGACCGTTATATAGCATAATATAAATGATGACTTCAATGATGCACCTCTATGGCTCACTGCTGCTGAGCGGCGGCTGCGGCGTAGGCGGCCTCCTGAGCGGCGCGATTCGGATCCTCCGGAGCCACGGGGATGAATGAACTCACGGGCTGGAAGCCATTCTCGTCAGCCACCCAAGAAACCTCAACAGGCACATCATTGCCGAACTCATCCTTGGCGACGAAGGAGTAGCTTCCCTGCATGACAACACCCTGCTGTTCACCAATCTGTTTCTGCTGACCAGATGCATCGTGAACAATGGGGTCGTCAGTCACGAAGCCGTAGCGGAAGGATCCATCGTCTTGTTTGGAGAAGTCGTAGCGGAGGATTCCAGCATCGCGCAGGGCGGCTGCCTCGTCGTATTCCTCCGGGGCCTCCTGAGGCCGGGCGGCAGCGACGGCCAGCAGAGCGGCGACTACCAGCTGCGGAAAACAACATATTAAGACGGCATCCGAGCACCTCCACGTGATATTCAAGGTGCCGACTGAATAATTCAGCAAGGGTACTCCACGATTCTTCGCGCAAAGGAACGCTGGTAGCTTTCGTTTTCCCCTCCATCCCGTGAAATGCATTAACTGCATCCCCGAGATTTCACCCGGAGGCATTCGGGAAATTCGGGTGAAAACGAGAACTCCCGACACAACGAAAACTGACCCCATCATTCGATCAAGTGCATTGTTAAACTTCTGACGCTCATTATAATACATCGTTTTACAAATTTTGAACGTGTTATTTACTATTTCAACCTCGTGCCATCAGAATAGGTTTTGAATTAAATAAATCTTTGAACATGATTATCTAATTTCATTTCAATTTCCGGAAGCAACAATGCACACGTGATCATATTACCATAGACTTATATACATGTAGATAAGAGTTATAATACGTATACAGCCCTATGCATATTACAGCTCATCCCGCACATGGTTCACGCTATTAATGCACTATTCAATGCTATAATCATGATTTCCGACTAAAAAACTTCTGACTTAGCACGATGTATAATAGTCCCAAAGATAAGAGATTGAGATGTGATCAATCGGTGACTGAGTAACCGGAACGTGACACAATTACGACAGCTTACACCTCAAGAAACGATTGTCTAGCTTTGTAACTTTAGAAACAGATACTGCAGAAAGAATGCGTCACACCGGTGTACTCACAATCTTCATGTCTGCTCAGATAAGGATTTCCAGTCCAAGTGTTGCCTGCATTTGCGATACCCTCTTTTATATGGCGGCCATCTAGTCCAGTACCACACTTTCAAACCTGTTCTAGCAAACCTCCGCCTTCGCAGCCTTTTCTGTTGCACGTACAGGGAATTTTTAGTTGGTTTGGAAGCCCATGTTGTGGTCGGGACTGCACGTTAGTATTGCCTCCGCTGTAGCTTTTAAATTTTGCAATCCAGCGTTATTGCTGCATGGCTATCCAAAACCTCGAATGCGTATTTTTAGAAAAGGACACTTAAACTTCAATTGATTTCTTTGGATTGGATTACCGAAATAACAGGAACAAAAACTGTCTAGAAACTAATATCACAAAGTTGTCAGAAACGGCCCGAATCTGCCCGATCTGCAGGACCAGCGGCTGCAGGTGGTGTTGTAGACAACCTGGGGCGTCGTGAGAGGCTTTCGAGCGTCGGGGGAATATCAAACGTCAAAGTTTGGACAAAAACAGTTTGTTTTGATATCTGATACAATATCAAACATAAAATTGGGACAAAAACTGTTTGTTTAAACATCTGGTATTCACATCATTTCACTCTTCTTTTTTCACTTTCACGCACACTTCAGCCCTGGACGCTTCGTACACAGTGATAGTCAGAGGATGACCTAGGATAATCAGCAACTGTTGTCATTTCCAGTGGAACGATGCAGTGAAATGTTGTACGGCCTTTTACTCGCCTGAAACCACGGACGCACTTTCCAGCTTCTTGGCCATACTAACTATAGAAGTATTCGTCACAAAAAATATTATCCCTGAAGTTCTTTTCGCAGTAAGCAAAAAATTGTTCAGCAAATACAATTCGCTTATTAACTGGTATTTTAGGACCCGCGCGGTACACGGCACGCTTCATAGAGCCACCGATACCACCACAGGCATTTTTTTCGTGTGAAATCCCCAAAAAGTCCTACTCATGCTCAATTCGAGAATCCGGATGAGGATGACCGATATTCGAATAGTTGTACCGGGTTTTATGCTGTCCAGCGCAACGATCTGATAAGTAATGTAGTTTTTGAATGCCCGGATGATAGTATCTGATGTGTGGAATTCGTACACGCTGAAAGGTTGCGACTGCCGCTGTGTTGTACACGAGAGAATCAGAACTAATGCGAAAACTTTTTTGGCTCCTACGAGTGGATGCAGGGTACACCCACAGTTGTCCGAATGAAAACCCTGTGTTGAATTTTGTACGAAAAGTGCAAGGATTTCGGGAAAGGTAACCTACATCCAGTAGCGCAACTAGGGGGGTGGCTATGCCCCCTCAAACTTTCGGGCATACTTGCGCGTAAAAAGATAAAAAACATATATACGTAAAATAAAAAGTGAAGACTTAACACATCAAAGGTGAAAAGATACGTTGCTATAACAAAAACGAATGAGGGTCACACCTTGATCGATATTAGGGGCACACTGGATTTAGAGCACACATTGGACATTTGGGCACCCACAAAAAACTATGGGGGGCACACACAGCCAGTGGCGTAACCAAGGGGGTCCTTGGGCTCCGGGACCCCCCCTGGGCTGACCTTATACATGCAAAACACGAGCATTGGTCTTGGGGAGCGTCTGAGCTTTTGTCTCAGGGTCCCCCCGGCTTGGTCTCCGGGGTCCCCCGAGCTTGGTCTCAGGGAACCCCGAGCGTCGGTATCGAGGGCTCAGGAGCACCAAACATTGATCTCGGGGACCCCCTGAGCTTCGTCTCTAGGGAACACCAGGCTTGGTATCAGGGGCCCCCGAGCTTCGTCTCAGGGGCCCCCGAGCCTGGTCTCAGAGGGACCCCGAGCTTGACCTTTCGAGCTTTGTATCAGGGGCCCCGAGCATCGGTATCGAGGGCCCGGACTGCCGAATATTGATCTCGGGGCCTCTGAGCTTGGTCTCGGAGGTCTTGAGCCTGGTCTCAGGGGCCTTCCGAGCTTGGTCTCAGGGCCCCTCCCCCGAGCTTGGTGTCAGGTGACCCCTGAGCTTGGTCTCAGGGGCCCTCGAGCTTGGTCTCGGTCCTCGAGCTTGGTCTCATGGGGCCCCGAGCTTGGTCTCATCGACCTTTTGAGCTTTGTATCAGGCAGGGATGCGGAGCCGGAGCCGGAGCCGGAGCCAGTCGGAGCCGACCATTCTGCCCGGAGCCGGAGCCGGAGCCGCCGAAACTCTTTTGATCGGAGCCGGAGCCGGAGCCGTCAGAAAGGGTCCGGCTCCGGCTCCCAAAGAGCTCTAAATTACCAAAAATCAAACGTCAAATGGTCACATTTTACCTCGTGAGGTGTGCATGGAACCACATTTATTCACCTGAAATATTACATTTCCTCAATATGTTATGTATATCGAGATCAGTGAAATATTGCAACTAGGGTGTTCCATAGACGGTCTCACTCTCGGGCAGGGGATGTGCTCCGGCCATTTAGCACGGGAAGAAATTGGCAACAAATGAAAGCATTGGCGGACACTGGCGGATCCATGGGGAGAGGGCATTTGCTCCCCTCAAACCGCCCAATTTTTTGGCGATTGTTGCCGATTTTCTTAAAAAAACATATGTTTTTCACGATTTACCCCATACTGTCGGCCTGCATCCGCCCCTGTTGGCCGACGCGGAGGGGAGGCCATTCCGGCCATGGCCCCCCAAAGACCTGGAATGGGGGCAGACTATCTTTTGGCCCCCTCAAAGGCCGAATAAATTTTTTGAAAAAAGGTGTTTACCCTAGGTCTTTCGAGCAATAAAATCTTTGCCGGCTCCGAATTCCTGGTATCAGGGGACCCGAAGCATCGGTATCGAGGGCTCCGGGGTACCAAACATTGATCTTGGGGGCCCACTGTGCTTGGTCTCGGGTGCCACGAGCCTGGTCTCAGGGGCCCCGAGTTTGTACTCAGGGGCCTCCCAAGCTTGGTCTCAGGGTTCTCCGAGCTTGATCTGAGGGAGCCCCGAAAGTTGGTCTCAGGGAGCCTGAGAGTCAGTCTCATGGGCCCCCGAGTTAGCCTCAGGTGCCCACAAGAGTCGGTCTCAGGCCCCCCGAAAGTTGGTTTCCGGGGCCCCTCTGCAGACCAATCTCAGGGCACCCCAAAAATTGGTCTTAGGGTGCTCCCCGAGAGTCGTTCTAAGGCCCTAACCCCCACCCCCTTCCCGAGAGTTGGCCTCAGGGGGCCCCAAGAGTGGGTCTCAAGGGCCCCTGAGAACTAATATCGGGAGACGCAAGTTATTATCCGGTGCCCCATCAGTTTTGGTCTCAGGTGACCTCCTTTCAGGGGACCCAAAAGCCATTATGAGGACTCGAGGATTAGTATCATTAGTCTCGAGAATTAGTATCGGGGCTCCAGATTTGGTCTCAGAGCTCACCCAAAGAGCTAGTCTTTGCCCCCGAGATTCAGTCTCGAGGGCCCCTGAGTTGTTCTGGGGGCCCAAGAGTTAGTCTCCGTCCCAGCCTGGGCCTTTGGCTGGTCTGGGGTCCCCTGCACAGTTATAGGATCCTGTGCTGAGCTGGGGGCCAGGAGCTTGAATTTGCCTCCTTGAGCTGTTCTGAGACCCTATGTAAGCCAACCTGGGGTCCCCTGAGCTGAGCCGGGCTCCTGAGCTTATCTGTGCCATCTGAGCTAGTCCTGAGATCCTGCACCTGAGATGGTCTGGAATCCCTGAAACGTTTGAAACAACGTGAAGTCACTGGGCTGGGATCATTGAGCTTGAACGGGCCCCTGAATCTGAGCTGAATCGGAAGCTGAACTGGGGCCCTGAGCTAATATGGCCCTCTGTGCTGAGCTAGCGGACCTGTGCTAATGTGGCATCCCTTAATAAGCTGGTCTCAGGACCCATGAGCTGGTCTGGCCCCCGAGCTGACTGATTTAGATTCCTGAGTCATGGTCTGGGCACTGGGGGTCTCTAAGATGAATTGGCGACCCCTGAGTTGCATAGGCGTAGGAACGGGGGGGGGTTCAGGGGAGCCACTGGCTCCCACTTTTGTGGTGAACCCCCGTAATACATGCAAAAATATCAGAAACTGCAAAATAAAACAGGCCACCCAAGCGGATCCAATAGTTTGTCCAGAAATGTTCCAGTTCCGTAGTACGACCTTTTCCTGGACGAGGAGCCCTTCGTGAAGAAGGCCGAGGCACCTGCTACCCGAGTACTTTCAGATGGGTCCTGAAGACTGGACCCAATCAAACTTTAGCCCAGACCGCTCCCAACACAGAACACGAATCCCGCACCAAACGCCGAGCAACAGCCGTCCCTCGACAGACGTGATAAGACCAGCCGTCTCCCACTACGAGATGAAAAACGTCACGGAGCAGCTATTCAATGAAAGGAAACAGTGGGAAAAATGCAAAAAGTCGTGCATGGAAATCCCTAGTGTTGGCCGGTGTGCACGCGTGCATTATTGGCACCAAATGAGCGGTGTGTTTTAATCATAATTATAGGTCCTCTTGAGCTAGTCCCCTCCGAGATTGCCCCCCCCATTTTCAAGCTGTTCCAACGCCCCAGCCATCATCTATACGTTCATAAACCATCAAAGTGTTTTAACTTTGAACATATGCACTGGGTGTGTTTAAAGGATAATTTATCGGCATTTCTTCATCACCAAAAATGGATTGTGATGTTCTTGGTGTCGTTTTAAAGAAAATATGTGACATTCGTTCTCAATCGATAACCTTATCATGACCGTATGCTTTTGAATTTGTTTTGGGATCTGGAACTGTAGGTGATTAGATGTTTGCGATGCGTACAATATTCACAAAAGTGTCCTTTTTCGGAGAAGGGAGTGAGTGAATACTTTTCACTTCATGTGTATAGCTGCATTATTGCGCACAAGGGTCGTGCATTGGTGTTAGGGTGCAATCTTTTTATACATTTAATATCATTGGCCTCAAGGATGGACGTAGTAGCGCCATTTTGGGCGGGGCGGGCATGGCCCCTTGGCCCTCCACCTCTGCGTCCACCAGTGATTGACTTTATTCATACTCTCTTGGTTGTCTGCCGGTTGTTGAAAAACGACAATCCTGTGACGAGCCATGCCACGCCCACAAACGGACAGTTGACACTACTCAAAAATTTCCTTTCATCTCTGCTAATGCGGAAGAGGCATGGCATAATTGCTCGTTGGAAGGTGGCACCATTTCCCAATGCAAGTATAGAGAAGCAGTTTATCTCAATGCAGCAGACTTAGTGCGCATTGACTTATAATGAAGCTACTGTTTTTATAATACATAGCTTTTTATCTCTAGCAAAACCGGGGGAGTGCATACAGGTAATGGCCGACTCTGACAATCTAAAGCTGAATGCGGTTCCACAGAAAAATTTGCATTCTAACGCTGGAGCCAAAATAAATAGACCTTCAAATCTAGAACCGTAAAACCTCGTACCAAAAAAGGGTGAGTGAGTGTGTACGAGGTGTAAAGGGTGTAGTGAGCACACCCTAAAATAAGTGTATGTTTTTTTGCAGACTTCAAGAATATGGGGGGCACACATAGGCGGGGAGAACATTCTCAAAACCCGGCCCTTCCCGAAATGAAATCCTGGTTGCGCCACTGTCTACATCCACGGCAAGCCAGGTCAATACTGTCCCCTGTGACCTCGTAAATACACTCACTGGAGCCAGGGCTGAGCGCTCGCCGCTTCGCTGGTTATCTGCTGTGTTCTCGCTGCTTATTTGGAATGAAAGCGTGACTTCGCGGGGTCCGGTACGGAGGTGTGTGGATTACCTGTCCTCTCGTGGGTAAACCCCTTACCCCAAAGTCCCATGCACTTATATTTCTCTTCAGCGGTCGCCAAGCTGTTCTTTTTCTTCGGACTTCATCGTTGCTCTCACATAGGGAGATTTTTCTATTGTAGAATATTCCTCACTGTTGTAAATTAACACGCGCATTCACGGGGGTCTGAGCCACCTTTGCTTTGGCGGTAGGGGGCGGGGGCGTGTACGGTTTACCTAAGATCTCGAGAACCACGCTAGATAGCGAAAAACGGTAAATGGTGTTGGGTAGCCCATCAAATTCTCTTTCGAAAATATATGTACCATTTTTTGTCCGTTCACATTTTAGGTAGAGGCAAGACATGCCATCATAGGGATAGCATGTAACTGAAGGTTTATGGTCATTATATCTGAATTAGTAAATATAAAGTACAACAATTTAGACCATTGCAATCCTCGCAGCAAGCCGAATTGAATGATGCATAATATGACCTTGCTAGGTCAAATCAGGTTTAATATGGTATTTGACCTTAGCTGAGGTCAGGTCAAGGTCACATTTGGTAAACCTATATCATTAAAGCTGCAAAGGCGTGGCGAATCTAATGCAGTTAAAATAAACGCTCTATCACCATCAATTACTAAGTTATTCAATTAAAATCATTTTCCCATGTATTTCTGAGGGAGAGGTCATGACTCGTACCTGACATTAGGTCATCAATATAAAAGTACCAGACTATACTGCAGAGAACTCGGTGGGCCCATTATGTGATATGAATTTCAATCGGATAAGTTAGCCCTGTTCTGACTTATGCTACCTTAAACTTTTTTAGGTCAGGTCACTTGACCTGTACTGGTGACCTGACCTGAGATGACATAACCGTCAAATTTTGACAATAGTTGTAAAAATGATTCTGAAAGAGGTACGCTAAGTACGGCGCAGCTGCGCGCCGCCGTTCTTATGCTGTCTTAAAAAACCTGAGGGGAGGGGCGGCGGGTACCCGCTCTCCTGTCAATGCGATGTTGTAACCTTCAATGTGGGAGGACGGCATGAGCCGCCTTCACCGCGGTAGTGGGGTAGATAAGGTCCCTGTTTTCCCGTTTATAACGCTGGAGTGCGTTCTGAGCAAGGGAATTTTGATACAAACGGCGCATTACTCAAGTTTTCCCGACGAGACTAGGCCGGTCCGTTTGAAAACCACCATCGTATCCATCGGAATCATATCGGCGTCCTGAGATTCAGATCCGAAGCTGGAATAGGCTCTGACTAATCCGCTGGGGGACGCGGTGATGGACGTGGTCAGTGCAGCTGGCTTCCACGCAGCCGACCCGGGCTCAAGGGCCGGCAGCTTCCCTGAACAAGGAGCAAGCTGGTTCCCGAGAAATCCTTCCAACCTGGAGATGGGGAAGCCATATGACCCTGGCAGTTGGTGCGTCGATATACCCCAAAAATTGTTATTATTATTATTATCAATTGAGGGATATGGGATCCGTTTGGCTGTCCGATCCGTGTTACGCTCCAAACATCACAAACCAACTACTATGGTTATTAGGTTTTGGAGTGCTGAAGCGATAAACATGTTTATCAGTTCACAAGGTATATACTGGCCAGTTTCTTCGAATCCTGGATTTAAATTGCACAGCGTGTTTTATATCCAAGATTCGAGGACACAGGCCATTATGTATGTACCTACCTTGTAAGCTTACTGTGGTCATTGGTCACCGATGGCTACGTTATTGACCACAGTTATTGGTCATATATCACCAGACAGATAACGCTGGAGGCATGCGGATTTTTTTAAGCACAACGTGCAGATTTGGAGCGTTGCCAGCTCCAGCTAGCAGTCTTGTCTTGTCGAAATTTAATTGATAAGCAAACTTGGTCCTTAGAACAGTGATGTCAATATTCAACGGAGTCTCCCTTGCTGGTGAAAGGAAATACAGAGCTGTATTGAAATACAGAGTAGGTATCGAACTACAGAGCTGTAGAATTAACTATAATTCTGGGCTCGAAAGTTGTCAGAATATGAGTAAAATTGATATTCACTCCGACTGGGTATCATCACTTGCAAGTATTTTGCCCTGCATGTGTAATTATTTCCCATAATTTAGTTCCAAGATAATAATAATTAGCATGTTTTAGGGCTTAGGTCAATGTTTGACCAACTGCCAGGGTCAAATTAGGTCAGTCGCCTATTTTCCCTCAATATGGAAGGGTTGCATCGGGAGCCAGCTTGCTCCTTGTTCAGTAGAGCCGTGGAGGCCTGGTGAACTTTGATGCAAATTGCCAGTCTTTCCGCTATGTGGAACATAAAGACCTCCCGCCCCTGTTTCCGCCAGAGGTACTCGTGAATATGCGGGAAGGAAAATTCACGAAAGGTCAAAAATGTAACACGCTTGCAAACGTACATCCCAAAACGATCGAAACCGTCAAGCCAAACCCTGGAAATATATTTTATATTTTTGCAGATTCCAAGCTCGATGGAAACCAACTCAATCTACCCTTTCGAAACACTTGTTACAAAAAGCAAAGAGCCAAGCGAAATCACTTATGGAAAGCCGATGGGCAGGGAGTTTTCTGACCCCGCAGAGAGAAATCTCTGTCACATATAACAAGTACATCATATGCGTTTAGTCCTTGAATTTTAGCCCTGTCAATCATCTTGCTTTTACAAACCCGAGAAAATACTTTTCCCCATGCTTGCCAATCGGAGGGGTCGCCTCGTGACCTTCGACCTCAGGGGCATCGATAATCGAAAAATCCCGGAAATATACACCTTCGTAGACCCTGGAGGGTCATGAAGTGCAATAGGAAGTTTCAAATCGATCGACTTTGAAATGTACTCGCATCTTATAGTGCTCAAGGTCAAGTAGGTCTTGGTTGACCTCCAGAGGTCAAATTAGGTCAAGATCGGCTATTTTCACTCAAATATGCAATGATTAAGCAAACTGGGCATAACTCTTATGTCATTAGAGCTATTGAGGCCTGGTAAAGTACATTTGATAGCAAATTGCCTGTACTTTTTCCGCTATGTGGAATGTAAAGACCTCCCGCCAGTGGTTTGACCGCCAGAGGTCACCTCGTGACCTAATATGACCTGAGGTCACAAAAGGTCAAAAAGTGACCTTGCCGTATATCAAATGAAAGCCAGTGACAAGACAAACACGATGGTGTTTGTTTCACCGCTCTAGCTCAATTAGGTCAAAAGTTATTGTCAAAATACTGTTTTTGACCTCCGGTGACCTTGGATGACCTTGGAAAAGTCAAAGGACAAATATGACCCCTGGGATCCGTGAAAGGGTGTCCAAAAACGTTGTTCTGAGCAGTCTGAGTATTTGCAATCATTTTTGTGGCTTTTATATCATGAAATAGCTTTTCCCCATGCTTTTCCAATGGGAGAGGTCGCCTCGTGACCTGACCTCAGGGCACGAAATCGAAAAATCCCGGATATACACCTTGTAGACCCTGGAGGGGTCATGAAGTGTAGGAAGTTTCAAATTGATTGACTTTGAAATGTAGCTCTTACAGAGCTCTAAAGTGAAGTGAGGTGACCTTGGTTGACCTCGTCTGGTGACCTGACCTTGGGTGACCCGGGGTAAAAAATTTCAGGGATGATGGGAAAATGATGCAGTGAGAGGTAGAGCCCTCAACCGCGGTGCTGCGCCTCGTCGTTTTTCTGCTATCCCGGAAAAACCTAAGGGGGGCCATCGATGGCCCCCCGGTGGGGCGAGGGTTAATGCAGAAGCTCATAATAATTTTTGGGGCTTATCGACGCACGAACTGCCAGGGTCATATGGCGTCGCCAACTCTTTCTCTGTTGGAAGGGTTTCTCGGGAGCCAGCTTGCTCCCTGTGCAGGAAGCCGCCGGGCCTTGAACCCGGGTCGGCTGCGTGGCAGACAGCTACGCTGACCACTCCACTACCGCGCGCCATAAAAATGCAGAAGCTTATTAAGGATAATTTTCACACCGGTTTTTACGTATCCATACATGTATTTCGTAAACTGGTACACATGGAATAAAACCAAACACATAAAAGTGGGATGAAACATTGTGATGGAATACAATCGGGCGAGTGATAAATAGCGGAAAAAAACGGGCACCCACAACCGAACGCAGGGGGATGGGATCTCGCTCCGGCGCGGAGGCGGCCGGTAAGGGGCAGTGGCAGGCACACGACAGTTCAGTTCGAGCGATGCAGAAATTCGGTGCATTCTGAGCAATCGCATGGTTCCCTGGGGACAATAAGGTATCGTCAGGAAGGGAAAATAAGAAAAGGAAAATAGAATGCCGGGCAATAATAAAAAATGAGAATAAAATAAAGTGTTTTACCCGGACATTCAGGAAAAGATTCCAGAAATTGCACTAGTACCCGAAAAAACATGGTTCATCTCAGCTGCCAGCAAGCCTGACAACCTCAGTAAACTGCACCCCGGCAGCGAAACAAACCGACGTCACCCAGCGCCGCCAACAACGGGAATAGAAGTACCACAGAGGCGCCGCGACTGCTGCCGAGTGGACATGGCAAGGTCATTCATCAGAGAGTGATTAGGCCCATCACCGTGCGGTTCGCAACACGTAGGCCGGAGAGGCCCCGCAGCAGCACCAAGGGAAGCCCACGGTCAGGATCAGGTCGGCCGACTATTCAGACCCAGAACGCCACTGCCCAAAGGGCGGGGCACGAATCGCACCAGCAATACGCATTGCACATTCCAACAGACCCGACAGGGCCGACGGACATGACATACAGACCCTGTACGCATTTTCACCGGTAGGAGTGGCCCAGCCGCGCAGGCAGTATGGTCAGCCCACAGGGGCCACCCGCCAGCCACATCAGTCACATGCCAGCCGCGCCAGCAGAGCCGCAAGCCATAGCCCCATAAGTCGCCCGCGATCGCGAAACCACGCCCCAATGGCGGCCACAGCGGCACAGGACGCCGCGCACGCCAGCTCAGGCAGGGGGACCCCGACCCGGAGCAGTGCAGAGTCCAGCGGAACTGCGGGAGAAAAAAAGGTTAGCTGCGGAGGGATAGGAAAGAAAGTCGTTGCCGCATGAAACTTTTAGTGAGTGAGAAAGAGAGAGAGAGAGAGAGAGAGAGAGAGAGAGAGAGAGAGAGAGAGAGAGAGAGAGAGAGAGAGAGAGAGAGAGAGAGAGAGAGAGAGAGAGAGAGAGAGAGAGAGAGAGAGAGAGAGAGAGAGAGAGAGAGAGAGAGAGAGAGAGAGAGAGAGAGAGAGAGAGAGAGAGAGAGAGAGAGAGAGAGAGAGAGAGAGAGAGAGAGAGAGAGAGAGAGAGAGAGAGAGAGAGAGAGAGAGAGAGAGAGAGAGAGAGAGAGAGAGAGAGAGAGAGAGAGAGAGAAAGAGAGAGAAAGAGAGAGAAAGAGAGAGAAAGAGAGAGAGAGAGAGAGAAAAGAGAGAGAGAGAGAGAGAGAGAGAGAGAGAGAGAGAGAGAGAGAGGGCGAGATTGGGTGATCACTCGGCAGTTAGGGGCTGATTTTAGGACAGGTAGAGTGGTGCCGGAGGCCGGCCTGTATCAACACCTGTCCGCTACCGTAATATATAGTTTCCGCGCTAATTCAATACGAAAACTACAATCAGGTTGACGAAGGCAATGTGACTCAGGCTGGTGATTACACTGCTCACTCAAAAATATACGTACAGATTCTTAAGAGTTACGCGACTAATCTATATATAATTTCCGTAAGACTTCTTGAAAAAAATGGCTTTGACATAGGAACATCAACCAAATTTCTAATTTTTGGTGAAATAATCTGATTCCAGGTCCGAGGGGCAAAAATAAAGAGGGAAAACTTTCTGTAAATTGTTGGGGCATATGGGATCACGAAACGATAGTTCGTCCGGACGTTTCTCAAGTTATCATCCTGATCTCTAAGATTAAACTGGCTACTTAAGGGGGACGGTAGACTACCCCTTAGGTAGTTGTGGAGAACTTTTAGCGTTGAGAATTCGACCAGATCATAAAATTTAAGAATTTTATATTTTTTGAACAGGGTACTGGAATGAGCGAGACGCTCTGTTTGATCAATTATTCTAACGTTTTTTTCTGTAGGCTCGATAATTTATTGAGCTTGTATTTGAATGTATTCCCCCAGACTTCTAGGCCGTAAGAAAGGATGGGTAGAATGAGGGCATTATACAGCAGAAGAAGTTGACTGGGTTCCAGAATATGTTGAGCTCTTTTAAGGAGTCCTAAATTTCTTGATACGGTATTTTCAACAATTCTAATATGGGATGCCCACTTCAGATCCCCATCAATATAAACACCTAAATATTTAGTAGAGGCTGTTCGTCTAAGCCTTGTGCCATTGATTGAAATTGGGATATGTAGACTAGAGGTTGTGAACAGTTGGTAGACAGGTTTTGGTACATTTAAAGTTAATATATTAGAATTTAGCCATATTGATACGTCCTCGAGACCTTGTTGGATATTATTCATTAATTCATCATGGGAATTTGCAGCAAAAAAGAGGGCCTTATCATCTGCAAAGAGCAGAAATTTAGATATTTGCGAACTATTCGAGATATCGTTGAAATAGAGCAAAAATAGAAGCGGGCCTAGGATACTGCCTTGAGGGACGCCCAGTGGCATAGACGCAGGGGTGCTAGAGATGATATCATTGACTTTTACATATTGTACTCGATTGAGGAGATAAGATTGCAAGAAATTTAACTCCAGAGTCTGGAAACCATACTTTCATGATTTTGATAAAATGATTGGGTGGTTTACCGTGTCAAAAGCTTTGAATGAATCTAAATAGATGGCAGCACATACTTTTTTCCGAGACAAGGGAAGACGTAATCAGTTCGTAGAGAATCGATATTGGCATGTAAGTGCTATAGTTGGGTCGAAATCCAAATTAGCCATCCTTGATTATGTTATTGAGGGCAAGATACTAAAAAATTGAGAATATGTAATTTATTTTCTAATACTTAAGAGATGACTGGTAAGATCGATATGGGCTGATAATTTGTGAAAAGAGAGGGGTCTCCTGATGTAAACACTGGCACCACCACCGCAAATTTTTTATTTATCAGGGAAAACACCGGTTGAGAGACAAAGATTGAATAGGTGGGTGAGCTGAGGTGAGATAGTTGAACAAAGCTGTATCAAATTTTTTGAGCTGATTCCATCAAATCCAGCACCTGCATTACCTAATGAATTGATAACTTTTTCAGTTGTGTTAATTGAGATGGCACGGAATCGAAAAGAACTAGTGCACGGATTGCTCAGGTAATGGCTAGGATCTGAAGTGGGCTGGGGCAGCTTTGCATCAAGGGAGGTGGCTATGGTAGAGAAAAACTGGTTAAATTTATGCACTATTTGAGAGGGGTCAGCAATGGTGGAGCCATCATGTTGAAAGTTGTCAGGAAGTTCTTTACGCACCTTGCTCTTTCTTACGATAGTAAGAAGTGTGTCCCATAGCTTGGCTGGGTTCGATTTATTTTCTTGCAATTTACGTTGGAAGTAAAGTTTCTGAGCTGTTCGAAGAATGGAGGTGAGAGAGTTATGGTAGGCTGTATAGGCCAATTCATCAGGTCTGCTTTTGGATTTTATAAATTTCTTGTGGAGGTCGCTTCTTTTGTTAATGCATTTCAGTAAGTGGTATGAAACCCAAGGTGGAATGGGCATCGTTCGCCTGCTGGTCGTTTTTACTCTGAGTTAATATATTTCTAAGGTAATCGTTTCTTGAAGAAAATCTGCTGCAATACTCGGGTCATGTATTGAATAGAAGCTAGCTAATTTGGAAGAAACATTTTGCTTTAGAATATCAATTTTCTGGAAGTCAAATGGCGCACAACGAAAAGGAGTTTTGATAGGTTTATCTAATTTCATGTTCAGCTGCAGCCAAATAGGGAGATGGTTGCTAATGTCGGCAATGATAACTGATGAGGATCAGAGCAAAGACGGGTCACTGCAGAAGAAGTTGTCTATAAGTGTTTCAGAGCTGGAAGTTATTCTAGTCGGAACTGATATACACGGGAAGTATCCCAGCGAAGCTAGGGTGTTGAGAAAACAGTTTCGGGGCTCAAGAGAATTAGCCTTTAAAATATAAAAATTGTAGTCACCCCCCATGATGCAAACTTTATTCTCATTAACTATTTTGTCCAGGCTGGTTTCCAAATAATCAATGAAGATTGTTGATGGGTAAGAGGGAGATCTATATAGGGCACTTATGATAACATGAAAAGAGGGAGGTTTAGTGACTTCCAAAAAGACAGATTGGTGACTGATAGATGTGGACTCCAGATCAACTCTCCTGCTGTAAGATAGAGATTTGCATATATAAATTCCAGCCCCTTTACCTTTAAATTCAGGTGGTGATGAAATTTCAAGGGAGTATCCCCGGGTATTGTAAGAGGATTCAAGGCCTGGAGATAACTGAAGTTCTGATAATAGAGTAATTTGTGGTTTTGGATCAATACAAGAGAGGAAGGAGTTGAGTGAGTCAAAATTTTTGGGAATAGATCTCACATTTACATGAACTACCGAGATTTTTGAAGCTTTTGGGTTTTTCTTGCATATTGCAGGTATCGATTTGTAGCTGCAGGAGTCCAATACACTATGCACATATCTAGATATTAGATTATTATCATCATCTATGTTAGGGAAATCAGGCGGGTATCTGGGGTAATTAGCTCTTGACAATGGAATTTTTTTTCTCTTGGGCAGGTGGAAAAAAGTATGAAGGCTATCTGCAAATTGAAAAAAAAACTAAGCAAACAAACAATAAACCTTGGGAGGGACATTAAATGGTAACATCCTAGCACCAAACACAATTCTGCAGCTTTTGTACCAGTAACATTTTCTAGCAGCTAGGTGGACCAGCAACAGAAGAATAATATTAAGATTCTGCAACCAAATTAACACTACTATAGAGGCAAAATGCAAACTTCCTTGTCAGTATACATAGGCAAGCAAGAAGCAAAAATTTAATAGGCATAATATATGGATAAGTTTAAGTAAAAATTAAACAAGTACCTTATGCAAGGGTCCCACAGACAAGAACCAAGGTAGATTTGGCAGTCAGTCATCCCCAGCAGGGTCTGGTGCGGTGAGGCATGGTGAGTATAGTACCGCCAGTAAGTTGAGCCAGTAGCGTCAGTTCTACCGCCAGGAAAGATCCTGAGGGAATTTGAACAATAGTTGATTATCATGATAACTAATGTAATAGTTCAAAAATGAGAAAGGGATGCATCAACTGGCCAAGTTATCAGTTATACCTAGGAAAAATTCAGGTGGCAACAACAGAAGAAAATATAGAAGTCAAGGGACCGGGTAGAAAAACAGCACTCAGTGAAATAGTAAGAATGACGACAGTTAAAGTAAAGTGCAGTTCCACATGACAAGTGTGAATGAACCTACACCTGGTCAGTTGATCCTGTGAAAGTTAGAGGCGAGGAGGGTCGCATCTCATCACGCTGAGAAGCCATCAATCGCTGCGGCGGGGCAGCAGGCGGAGCAGATGGGGCCAGCAGAGGCGACATCGCCAGGGCCGGGACGATCAACTGCGGGGGGGACGGTAGGTCTGAGCATTGACACCCGCCCAATGGGAGACACAGCGGAGCCTGCAACAGCATCACCCGATCCCACAGCCAGGAGTGCCACTCCCTCAGCCTCAACAGGGGGAGGGAGCACATACCCAGGGGGTACAGAGGTTGTACCAGGGGGTACAACCTCCACATCAGGAGCAGCAGAACCATCCACCATGTCAGCCCCAGTGGTAGAGGGGCCGGCAGATGCAGGTGGTGAGCCGCCACCCACAGTACCAACCCCAGCCAAGGACCCAGTTAAGGAACCCACCGAAGTCACCCGATTCAGTTGAGGCCCAGTCATCCCCGGAACAGCAGGGACAAGAGCATCACAGGAGGGGGCCACACTCGCAGGAGGTCCAAGAACCTGGCCAGCACTCCGACCCTGAGCCATGAGCCCCCCCCTCAGCAGCCACCACAGGGCCTGTGGCAGACGGACAAGGAGAGGCCCCAGAGTCCCCAGCGGATCCCAAATTCACTCTAGGGGTCAAGCAGCAGGATGCACATCACATTCGGCGACCTCAGAACGGAGTTCCTTCAACTCCTCCCTAGCTTTTTAAAGTTCACTTTTATAAGCAACCATCTCATCCCGAACAGTTTCAACAATATTTTCTAAGAATTTGATAGTGGGCTTAGCAGGCTTCATCCCTAAGCGCTTAGTTTAATACTTTCTCAATACAATTGACTTAATGCAACCAGAGAAAGCGAATGAAAAAAAGACAATTGAAAGCAGCACTCAGCAATGAGTCTGGAAGAACAGGCTACAGGAACTTGAAGTTACAGCTGGTCCACCTAACTTAATTTGTACCTACTTAAGCACGGATAGCAGCATAGTAATCTAGATTGTGAACGTAATGGTCAACAAGCTTATTGAGTACCTAGCTGGTGAGGCCCCTTGTATTTGGTTTCAGCTTGCAACTCCCTACTGTGTTCCTTACTTGTGTGACAAAGAACCAAGCCCCAGATCAATGTGGAGAAAACCCCAGCAACTGAAGGGGCATTAGTGTGAGACAGGCGTTGCTCAACCGTATGGGGAGCCAGCCAATTTGCCAAAAGGGCAAAACAATTAAGAATAGCGGTAACTGTGGAAAGACAAGAGGTTAGTCTCACAGGGAAAAAACACTCACGGAGTGGGCGCATGCGGTTGTGATAACTGACTGCTGAGCCAACCCTATTCCCAATACACAGAGAAGACTATCGCACCAAAAGGTAAGACAAAACTCAAGCAAACATGTGATCCTTGTCTACCTTGGGATCGAACTTAATTTGAATCCGGATCTCAATAACCAACAGCTACAACCCTGACCACCAAGAACAACACAAACGATGGCCAATAACAAAGCAAAGCCCAAAATGGCGGCGCAGCCTGCCCGCAGGCTGCATAAAAATATGTGCGAACTGTTTAATTTAGAGAAAAAGACTAAGCAGCGTTCATAAATACAAAAATAATTCAAAGAATTTTAACAATATTAAATAAATGAAAAGCAGGAATACTGCACCTAAGCCAACACCCTTAACCACTACAAGTAAACACCCAGCTATTGCGCACCTGAGTAGCGTCAACAGAGCAAGCAGGAACGTCCGGCACCAGTGAAGGACGGAGAAGGAATGTTTTTTTCGACCAAAGCTCAAATATTATGCCTCCAGCAAAGACTTGACCAATCGGCATCAAGAGAAGGAAATTTTGCGGGAACCGAGCTCCAAGTTTCGCGATGCTCAACGGCTTGAATCAGCAACCCTTCTTTTAGTTCGGCGGCACCGACACAAAGGGGGATCATTTGTCATTTGTGCGGATATTTAGAGCTAAGTACCTACAGTAGATTCGGCTTCTGTTGCGCTTCTATGCTCGCGTGGTGTGCCAGATTTTATGCTTATAATCCTAGATTCAGTGTGCTTTGAGCGCACTGGCGTGCAAACTAACACCAGGATCAGGACATAGGGTATAAAAACGGGCGGTGGCTGTCATTAAGCGACAGTGACCACTGCTCCCGACAACGAAAACATCATGAAGCTCGTAAGTGCTGGAGGGCCGTAATGTTTTGATGTTACATATGTTTTGAAAAATCAAATGTGTAATGTTCAAATGATTTCCGCTCTCATTCGTTAATGCATACCTGTTACCGATGAAACCTAAGAAAGAGTAAACAACGTTAAGGGACTTTTCCCGGTATGCTTTGTTTGTCCAAAGTTAATGTATACATACTTTCATACAAAAGCCTTGGGACATAGCATGGCATGTAATTCGTTCGATTTTGGCGATACACGTGGGCCTAATTCACCCAGTTCTAGACATAAACATTTTTGTGTTTACTGTGTGAGAAACAGGAAACCAAAGCAAGTCTTATCTTCTCTTTTGCCAGAAAATCTTAACTTGTGTCTTGAAGCTTCATGGGGCCGGGATCGCACGGCTTCTTCAACGTAGTGAATTCACATAATTCTTGCATATACCGTCTCTCCCGCAGCTGGCAGTCGCCGCTCTGCTGGCCGTCGCTGCCGCCCGGCCTCAGGAGGCCCCGGAGGAATACGACGAGGCAGCCGCCCTGCGCGATGCTGGAATCCTCCGCTACGACTTCAATCAGCAGGACAATGGAGACTTCCGCTACGGTTTCGTCACCGCCGAGCCTATCGTTCAGGATGTCGTCGGCGAAATCAAACAGATCGGCGAGAAGTACGGTATCACCATGCAGGGCAGCTTCTCCTTCGTCGCCAAGGATGAGTTCGGCAATGATGTGACTGTTGAGGTTTCGTGGGTGGCTGACGAAAATGGCTTCCAGCCTACGAGTTCATTCATCCCCGTGGCTCCGGAGGATCCGAACCGCGCCGCTCAGGAGGCCGCCTACGCCGCAGCCGCTGCACGTTCGTCACAGTAATTTATTATACATGAATGGTGTATATGGTGTCACTCGTGTATTTGGTAAAATTGGATCCAGATCAAATAAATTATTTGATGTCTAATGACTTTTCCGCATGCGGTATATCAGTTATGTCTGTTGGTAGATGCCCGATGATCGCAAAATGATGATTAATTTGTTACATTAACAATAGCAGACGCGATTCACCACAAAGGAAAATCGAGTAGGGTTTCAAAACTATGTCCTTGGAAATCATTATTACTGCTCAAAAGGAACACCGTTATATATTATGCACTGGCGCACCATTCTGTTCATAGCTCATGACGGGCCCTGGGGGACTGCATGATCGTCCTGGGGCAGCTCTGTGAAAGCCCTGAGTAGCCATCAACATAACGAGTATCGGACTGGTTGGTCGAGAGAAGCTGTTGTGTAGCAGGAACATGTCGCTGAGCCATACCGAACGGCGGCCCGGGAGCCGTGCTTCGCTCGCCCGAGAAGCTGCCGAAGACAGATACCGGTGCTCAATGAGAAAGCTAAGCAGCTGCCTCCCTCGCGTTGCATGCAAATGGTTTTCTACGGCCATTGCTCTACATCTTATGCATGGAATGTAGCTTTGTCACAGAGTGGGCTAGCAGAGCCCGAGAGAGACCTCAGCACAATGACCCCACCTCACGTGCGCACTTGGAGGCCCTTTTAATAATAAGAAGATTGAATTTGCGGGGAAATTCTAGGATGTGCCACGAGATCCCAAACAAATGTGACATGAATTTCGCATTGAAATATCATGAATGTCCGCTACACGGTAGATGCCAAATCGAGCGGGCACGCATTTAAACTCATTAGCATTTACACTCGCAGGTAGAGGGGACGAACACCCGTCCGTCCTGAACTGTTTCGCAGACAGCGAAAAACGGTGGTGCTCCTCACAGCCTTATTTGATACACACCTTCACATCTGTTTTTCCGACCTTTGTCAGCACTTTAGGTTCAGGTCATATAAGTTCTGCTCACGTGACCGAACGCAACAATTTTTTTAGAGGTGCAGCAGTAAGAGCAGATTAATACGTCCCCCGCGTGGGAGGGCGAAATTCGCCTCTCTTCCCTCCTGGTATTCCCCAGACAGCGCAAAAGTGAAGAAACGCAGAACAACGAAACTTACAGTACCTTACCTGATCAGTTTTACGCATCTGAACAAACTGTTTTGATCAGGTCATGTCAGGTCAAGGAGTTATTCAAGGTGAAGCGACCCGACCTCAAAACCAAAAATCACGAAATAGAAGTGGCGCCTAGGGAACATCAGGTAACCAATCACATTCATACTTGCATAATATGATAAAGCCATTAGGGTGTACAAATCTGCTATCTCGGAACTTTTATATTGTTGACCTAAGGTGGGGTCAATTTGTTGGTCACCCCATTATAATTCTATGGTGAAAAATACGAAGACATCGTTTTTAGTACAGATTAGTAAAGACTGGATAGATGAAGCTGAAAATCCTCAAACTGTATATTCTTACCACGATCTTGATCTTGAGCCTGAGTTTTTGACCATCTGACCTCTTGAAGGTCATGTCAGGTCACAGGAGCATACAGTGATGACCTAGCTCAATGTCAGGAGATTTTCACCATTTGACCTAGCAAGGTTATATTATACATCATTGGATTCGCCAGGATGACAGAACTCCAATGATCAATAAACATTTGCTCCGACTCTGCTGAGTACGAATCTAGAGGGGAAACGTACGCTTCCCTGTTGCAAGCATATGGAACCTTCTTTGACCTATGCTGACCTCAATATTGCCCTTAAAATAAAAATACTCCCTATAATTTTCTCTTCTTCTCGTCAAGAGCTTTCGAATGCCCTCCGTAATTTTTATATAGCTTACCTGGGGAATGAGATACTGAGGTGGGCGAAATACGCCTCCCCCCAGCGGGACGCGTCATGCCAGGGACCCAGCGGGGCGCGTATTAATGTATATAGATCTAAGATCTCATATAATAAGGCCATAGAGTACAATTTAGCGCAACGGAATTATTGAAAATGGTGTGCTGGGTTACGTCGTCGTCATCTCTCCATTGTTGACCTCTTGCACTTTTGATTAGTTGATAACATCAAAATCTCGCAAGTCACCGGTCCTGAGTTCAAGTCCCGACGGGGCCTCGAAATAAGTCGATCCGGTTCCCAAATCACTCTCAACAGCGTGAGAGTTGGCGACACCTCGGCAGTTGGTGCGTCACGAAACCTCAAGAATTATTAAAACGCTTTTAAATTGTTGGATTCCGCACTCTTTGTGCAACAAATGGGAAGAAATGTGACAAGTAGAAATTAAAAAAACTTTTTCCTACAGGCTTTGGAGATAATTTTTAAATTCTACCCTGCTTACTAAGCATAATAACTTTAAAAACGTCAGGGAAAAGAATGGGACACTTAAAAATTGATATAACGTTCTGTGTTTTCCTCCGTTAATTGCAAGCTCATGTGTACTCGGAGTCCCCTAGAAAATTCGATGGCTAAAAGTCCAAAGCACACGCTAGAATTGTAAATAAAAGATTGATTTCACGATAGATCAAATATTATTCAAGCTGTACGCTATGAACATTTTTCATTACGAGCATAGCTTTTTGGACATCGTAAAAATTTCGGGGTGGTCAATGCCACACAGAAATTGAGAATGTCACATTCTTATCCCTCGCTCTGCCGGCACCCCGGGAGTTACGCGCCCTGCCGGCATGGCTGTAAAAAACCTCCTCTGGTTTACTGATAGAGAACTTGAAGTGTAGGCGGTCGTATGTGCCTTACAGGGTCTCAAAAGAAACCTCAATCATTTTTCACTTTGTTCGTATAAGTTTCATACATGAATTCCTATCAAGTGTGCCTAAATTAGTCCTTTTAACCAAACCTTGCAGTTTCATTCCGACCACAGCGGCCGCCACGCGCGGTGCGCTGCCGCTTCCCCCGTGTCCCGGGTACAGCCTCAGACAAGCGGTGCTGGCACCTGGCGCCGGTGCCTGCGCGCTGAGTGTGGCGGCCGCGCCAGCGAGCACGTGCATTCGCTGTGTGATGACGCCCAAACGGCGAAACAATTATAGGGGACCATTTCAAAAGCGGAAAAGACACTTTTTGACGTTTGATATGCCATCTGCATAAACCACTAGTCATTTGTCGGATATATCCTAGCAAACAACTGTCGCATCCCCCTCTACATTGTGCTTATACACATTGTGAACGTATGAATTTTCGGGGAATTAATTTGACATATTTAGATTGTTCGTGCATAGTCTCGTCTTGGATACTGACGGAAAGATCGCACCTCGGTTCGCTAAACCTAGCCGTACTGACATGCGCTCTACCTGGCTGTAGATGAAAGAAAATGGAATCCATATAGGAAAGGGATTTTTTCTGGGAATTCGGACACAGAGCTTTCACAGAGTGACGTGGTGTCAGAGATAGCTAAATAAAAATGAAATGTCATAATCTGGGCATGCATGGAGAGAGGGTGTGTATGCTTTTTGTCATTCAATTTTTTCACTTGAGTATTCAATAAAATGTACAGGAAAATTCAAGGAACTAAAAGGAAAGGGATAATTGCACCGTTACTACCACCGGATCTTTTTACATCCTCAACCGTTGGGTACCCTTTTACACGGCAAATTTTCCCTTTGCCATCCAGCTGCGAACCTGGCACAATGTCAAGTTTGGCGTGGAAATCTCCCCTGGGTAACCATGATACAAGGAGGGTGGCCTGAGACCACCCCTCTCACCCCATTAGCCCCTGCTGATGTTGTCGAGCCCCCTGGCGCTGTCGCCATGCCGTCTGGGGACGTTTTCCAGGAAGCAAGCGTTAGAGATGCTGGCTGGGCCATTGTTCCGTATTTTCACGTGTGTCCTTATCGTCCCCTCGATCGCTATCAGCTGACCAAACCACTGAAATTGTCACCCTTCTACCTGCCGCCTACGCTGACGAGCCCGGTCTGTGTCAGAGGCTGTCGCGGGCCCCGGCGGGCCGCTGCACGGGCCGCCACTGCCAGACGTAAGCGGAAAAGCGCGAACATCATCTCCATAACTTTCGCTTTACGCAAAAAGTTGAAAAGGTATCTACTTTCTGTTTGTCGGGAATGATGCAGAATTGACATAGAAACAGCTACCCCGAGCATTATCATCGGGACGGTTAGTTGGATGTAGATATTCGCATTGAAACGGCGAGAGGAGGAAAAAACAGCACCGCCGGCAGGGCGCAGGTTATGAGTTCGCTGGATGAAAGGCTCTTCTATTTCGTTTCAGTTTCAGTCTTCCGATATAACAAGCCCGCTTGGTTTGGTTATAAACAAGCCCCTTAGGCGGTTCACTCATTATATAGCCATATTAGATATTCTCGCCCTTCGTGTCCTGCGCATGAGCTTCCTTTGTGCCTGCAGAGCTAAGAGCGTTGGTCATGGGCCATAGCACGGCTTCACTGGCGGTGCCTGACCATACCAGCCCAGCGGTGCCTGGAGAGGGCCACCCTCGGGGTTCGCGGCCACTCGGGGTTCGCCACCACTCGGTGGTGGCCTGAGAGTGTTGAACTCTGAAAAGGACCAGGAGATTGGAATGAGAGCTAGTCGCCTGCAATATTCGCCGTATCCATAGGAACGTGTGACCGGAGTAGCAGGTCCGAGTCCCCTTGCCTGACTGACTTCGCCCTCGAACTGCTTTCTTCCTCGCGCAAGCGATTTGTGGGCAAGGCATGGAGTCTGCCTGTCCCAGACCGCCGTGATTTTAACGCAAAACATAATTTTAGACATAATGTCTCGACACAAAACGAAGCCTTGGACGGGCTGCCTCGACTGCGGTTCGGTGAAGTCCAGAGGCCTAGGTGGGGGTCCTCCCCCCAGATACGGAGCGTAAAGCGCACTGTAAGTAGGTGTTGGTCGCACATAACTGTTTTGGTCCGCGGTTTTGATGCATCATTAGTAGTTGGTTTATGCTAAGCTCTAATTTTTGCTCACATTTATATTTTCTTTTGTTATGAATTCAGAAAGAATCTGTTTACTTTTTCATAAAAATTTGCCTTTGTGGGAGGGAGCTCATCCAGACTATTTGTTGGTATTGTCATCCTTAGCCGCTGTTTTCGTCCGCTTGCATCGAATGCAAGATACATCTGAGCATTATCATTATTGAGGTTCTTCCGCAGCGAAGACTGGAGGTGAAGGTGCTGGCATCGCTGACATCGGCGATGAAGGTGATGTTGGAGCTGTCTCAGCTGGAATCGGAATCTGGGCCGGATTCTCCACTGCAAGATTACTCGGTCTAAGTCTTGCATGGTCACAATGTCAGCGGAAACTCGGACCTTCTTCGAGTGTAGCGAAACAGCACGACTGACCTATCGAGTAACTACTCCAGGCAACCATTTAGAACCCAGAGAAGTTGGTGGCATGTATGTACATACACAGAATCCTCCACTTGGAAATAACGGGACGATGTTCTCGGTCGGAAATAACGGGACGATGTTCTCCGGTCATACCGCAGCTTTTGCTTGATTTGATAAATTTGGATGGAATCACGCTATGATTCGCCACACGGACAATAGAGCTCTTCATCAAACAGTTACATTTATTAACTTTCGAATACTATACGTTTCAGAATCAGAGTTCCTTCGTCAGTAGATTAAGCTCACGTCAAAAACACTGTAAAGACACATACAAAAGCTAAAGTTCGAAACAGATCACCGAAAAACACTTTGAATGAACGCTTTGAAGTGTTTTTGATGTGAGCTTAATCTACTGACGAAATAACTCTGATTCTGAAACGTCTAGTAGGGGAAGTCCGTGCAAGAGTACGCACTTAACTTTCTAGAGGATTTCCCTTTTCTCCTATAAGTCTAACAGCTAAATTCTTTATGTGGTTGTTTAGCCTGAAGAATTGTCTATGTATGGTTCATGTTTCAGCTTGATGTCTCTGAAAGGAACTCGCCATGAGCCCATCAAAAATAAAAAGTCACGCGCGTACTCTTGCCGGAATGGGTCGCTAAGAGTACGCAAGAGAGGAGGCTGGAGTATGCATTGATGCCCCGCTGTACTTTAGGTGCAAGGGCCATGTCGCGAAGTTTTTTGTTGTCAAACTAGGTGGTTGAATGATTTTATATCGTTCTGAATATACAAGAACTATGTTGCAACGTTTAGTTTTCTAAATATGAACTACGGCCTCTGTTCCGAGCGACAATTACATTTTCCTATCTCTTAAGCATGCGCACTCTTGCCCAATGGTCTACTGCGTACTTTTGCCGGACATGCACCCTTGGGAAGAAAGTCTTCATAAACATGTTGGCAGACATTTTAGCGTCAGCTCCGGTCCTGGAGCACACTCCTAGCTCAGCTCTCTTGCTGATGACAGGCCGTAATACAATACTTTTGATAATAGAAGCATGGTCTACAAGTTTACCCAGTTAAGAAATTTTACTTCAAGAGTGCCCAGAAACTTATTTTGTTCTTTACCCCCGCGGAAAGAACAGGAGCAGGCTGAATTTTGGTGTGCAGCCTTGGCACTGACATTGCTTTGTTATACCAGGGTATCCACCATCTCAGTGGTTGCTAAGTAACCAAAACAGCTGCTGCGTACTCTTATCTCCTGCGTACTCTTACGCGCCCTTAGGGGAGAGGGAGAGTTGTATCATGGACAGTTGTATCAGAGCGATTTTTTCCAAAACTATCAGAGATAGCGCTCCCGACGACCAGATGATGCGGCATAGGTCCGCATCTTTTATACTGCCGTTGTTGGCTTGGGTTTCGCGGTAGTGTAGAAAATGTGTTTTGGGGTGTCATTCTGTAAAATTTCGTCGTAAGGAAATGTGTTTTTGTCATTCAGATGATCACGAATCGAAGGATCGCTGTAGCAGTGGTAAGGATAGATTCTAAGGCTTCGTGCGTGAGAAGGATTTTCTCGGTGCCACTGGTTGTTGAGCACAGGACGTTTTTCCAATGTTGGAGGGTGGTACATGTTGTATCAGGCCAGGTGGGGTATGTTGTACCATGATGTGATACAACTCACCCAATGTTCAGCAGCTCATTAGGGGTGTCCACAGATTCGTTTTTTCAAAAACACTATATTGTCGCATTAGCCACAACGAAAAATTAGGTAAAATATTTTTGATGCAAAAAGTGGGGTCAGGATAAGGCAAGACGGGCCGCGCTGATGGAATAAAGCAAAAGCAAAATTAAAGTCTAACAAGTCCAGTTGCGAATCTAGGATTTAGTTAGGGGGCAGGCTCTGAGGGGGCGCCGAACCTGGGGCGCCGATCTGAGGGCTCCAATTTACACCAATAGGCGGACCGTGTCGAAGAAAAAACGCGTTTAAAAAACGTATTTGTAAATGCTTATTTTCATGAAAACAACCTTTCAGTGAAACATGTTCACGTTTACCATCAAACATATTTCGGGCCGGCAAAGTTTCGCCCAGAAAGTAATGACTGGTACATTGGTAGAAAATGCTGGACTCACTAAAGCACCATGAGCAAAGAATACAGCTAACTTCGGTCTTGAAGAAAACTGAGGTGTCATATCGACCACATCCACATATCATAGTTGTCTTGGCTAACGCTGGGTCCCTACAGAAACCCCGATTGACGCTACATTAAGCGCAATTAACAATTAATACAGAGAACTTTGGTGAACTACGTCCTGGCGAAAACTAAGGTGCCGTATCGACCACCTCCACATATCACAGTTGTCTTGACTAACGCTGGGTCCCTACTGAAATCCCCTATTGACGCTAAGCTAAGCATCGAGGCCGCACAGCCTCTGCGGGCCTGGGCCTCTGAGTTTTGGTGGCTACTTTGAGCTGATACTGAGTCCCCTCAGTTGATCTGGGACCGCTTTAGATAACCAGGCCCTACACTGAACTTAAATGTGTCGCCACTGGAGCCTTCTGAGTTTTTCGGGGTCCCTTAACTGGTGAAGGGCCCCCTCAACAGATCCTGGGCGCTCTGAATTAATTTTGAGCTATCTGAGAGCGAGTTTTCAGGTTGCCCCGGGGCTGTTCTGGGACCGTGAAAGAGTATTGCACAGGAGCTTACTGGCTTGGCCTTAGATCCTTTGCTGCTTTGGGCCCCTAAGCTAAAAATAACACTGTAGGTGAAATTATTGTGGCAGCCTCGAGCTGGGTCTAGGGCCCGTGATAGGATTTACTTAAGGGGCCTCTGGTTTGGTCATAGGGCCCCTCGTTGATTAGTTCTTGAGTTGGCCCCCTGGGCTTATCGTGTTCGTTTAACTGATATAGGCCCCTTCAGTTGTTTGGGGCCCGTTGTCGTATCTGGGCCCCATGTTCGTCAGACACCCGCTAGTCTGGCCATCTTATTTTATGGGCCTCCTGAGCTGCTTTTCCTGCGTTCTAGGCCCCTGAGTTGAAGGTTCCCTGAGCTTTTTGGCCCCTGAGCTTATTTAGGACCCGTTTAAATGGGTAGGCACCCACGCTGCCTATACAGCTCATTAGGGATGTCACAGATTCATTGTTGCCAAAACACTATATCATGTAGCCACACGAAAATTGGGTACAATATTTATGCTGAAAAGTGCAGGCCGATGTCAGACAGGCCGGTGATGGAATGAAAGCAAAGCAAAATTAAAGTCTAACAAGTCCCGGAAGTTATGGCCCATCCCCACCTGCGCTTCACAAATTCGAGGCACACCCTGTCGCCCACCGCCTCCTCCTTCAAACGTCCATGCAATTTCTTATTCCTGAAACAACCCTTCCCGTAACTATTGTGGGGATTACTTAGTAAGTCCATAACTAATACGTTTAGGCTTTTCGATTGAACAGTTGCGATTGACAGACTTTAGCCCTGACTTAAGTCTGCTGGTACCTAGTCTAGAATTTGCCCGTTTCGTCGCATTGTTTGGCTTCTTGTTCCCACGGGTCACTTTACATCTGGACGGTTGATGTTTCTTTGGTTTTTGTCGCCTGAATTTCGTACTGCATTGGCCATAGTTTGGTGCAATAAATTGCAGTTAAGGTTATAATTAAATTTTAAATTCGTTGACGGTTGTTCCCAGGCCTGATCGTGGCAGGCACATCTTCGAAACTGACACACTGATACAACTTAACCCACCGTGTGATACAACTCACCCAACCGGTGGGGTGTTTATCAGTGAAAGGTCCATTCGCCGGGCAGTAGGAGACAAACCGTAAAGATAAAGAAACAAATCTATCGGAAGGAAGCCAAAGGATGCAGCTACGGATGGTATTGAAATCACGAGGCCATCCCAAGTAGTTACGAAATTAATGAACCTGGAGTAAAACTGATACAACCCACCCCACCCTCCCTACCCTATTCGTTAATAAAAGTAACTGTTTGATGAAGAGCTCTATTGTCCGTGTGGCGAATCAAACCGTCAACAGAAAACAAGAATCACGCTATGTCTGTGTTTTAAATGATTTAGTTGTGTCCTTATCCGACGTCCAAATAACATTTCGGCAGATTTCCCAGTCACACCATGGGACATGTTTCTATGACGCGAGAGGAAAATGGCGGTTCGAGTTGTTAAATTTTCCACGCCTGGATTAAAGCCCAACTTCAACGTGTGAACCGCCATTTCCGCTGGCTCATTCGAATGTGGTGAAAATGAGGATGACGTCACATATCGCAGTCCGTTCCTTTTGCGAAATTCTTCAAACCCAGAACCCGTAAAACACGTTGCATTATCAGTGACAGGTATTTCGGGAATTCCATGACCCAAACAATGACTCCCCTCAACTTTTCGATATTGACTCTAGCAGAGCATAGCTGTTTTGTGCACATCAATTCACCTACTACAGCCGCCGACAATCACTAACAGTATGCAGCCCTCTACCGGCTCACAGTAGCGATCCGGCCAGCCGCCGCCAGGGGCGCTCCGCCCACTCCTACGCACGCAGCTGTACACGGCGTGTGGTCGCCCGATGCTGCTGCTGGCAGGTGCTTCACTGGGCGGCGATCTTCTCCACGTTCCTTTCGAGACCGAACCACCAGTCGTACGCCCTGCTGAAATTTGATATCCTACTAACTGCAGGGTGACCTTCATGTAGCTGTGACAATATAGCGTTGCGCCCTCTGATTGGCACAACTACTCGCTCTCCCCACTGCAGGCAGGCAGATTCAACACTCAACTCTGACTGTCTCAATATGTAGGGGGCATCTCTTCAACACCCTCCATAACGTCCCGGGCTCAGCCCGTCAAGGTATAATCCAGAACACGCGACGTCGTTGGTTCGTCTCTCGTCCAAACCTGAATTTGTTTCTGGGAAACAGTAGTAGCACCGCCTCCGCCGGTAGAAGGGGTATGTCGGGGATCAGCCGGCAGCGGCAGTCGGCGGAGGGCGTCACTATGGTTCTCTAGCCGAGCTGGCGAGAAGAACAGTGCGTAGTTATTAGCAGACAGCAGCATTGCCCAGTGCTGCACATTAGATGACGTCATCGTTGGCAGCGGTCTGCTTTCTCTCAGCAGACACAGAAACGGCTTATGGTCCGTTTCGATTTTAAGCGACATCCTACCAGGAAAATGTGAAACTTTCAACGAAGAAAATGTGAAACTTACAACGAACTTTCAGGAACAACGGTCTAGGTATAGTTACGGATAGCCCTTCTCGATCGGTCTGGGTATAGCGTTGTTCTGTATCCGTAAGTGGTCGGGAGTAATATAACACTGGATTGTCTTGTCCATATTCATTAATCTGGGATGCAAAACAGCCCAGATGACTAGAACTGGCGTCGCATGATTGTACTGTTTCCCCTTTCTGTATGAAAATGAGCCTGGCAGGGAGAGGGAGGGGATGGCTGGCCATGAGATGCTTAGCAGCTCTTAATGCATTCTCCTGCTGAGTGTCCCACTCCCACTTTACTCCCTGTCGAAGCATTTGATGAAGGGAAAACAGAACAGGAGACTCCCTTCAAAAACTTACTATAATAATTCGAAAGTACGAGCCGTGACCTCAACCCGTTGAAATTAGTAAATTTTACACGGTATTTTAAAAAATCGCGGCACAGCCATTTACAATATCTGTGCCCTGCTGTGCCCGGGATGTCAGGATAAAACGTTTAGGCGATTTCAGGGATGCATTTCTTGGAGTAAACAGCAAGATGGGGCTACAGGGCGAAACACGGGAACTTTTGACCGGAACAACTTGCGTTCTTTAAAAACACTATATTCAGCGCTGTCTCAATACATCACTGGATTTCTCGCTGGACGCTCGCCTGGCTTTTACGCGTCAAACCAAACCAACCCAAGCGCGAGTTCAGTGGGGATTGCAGTGAGATATTGAGACAACAATGGATTATGTGTCTTTAAAGAACGCAAGTTATTGTCAGAAAGGATTACATGTTTTCGTGCCGTAGCCCTATCTGACCACTTGTCAGAAATTCATCCCGGGCATCGCCAATGCATGTACCTGCTGTGACTTCCTGTACCGTGCCTCTAGTACCGTGTAAAGTGGTCTCGTCCTTGGTGGGAGCAGGGATCTCAATAATGATACGCTTCTTGTCGTTCGTGGTACCCTAGGTAAACTACCTTATCCACTCGGAAGCTCCAATTACTCTTGTTGAGTCGCACCCCGGAAGCAGCTATATTACGGAAAACTTCTCGAAGCGTCTTGTTTTGCTCTTCTTTTATTGTTCCTGCACTGAAATATCGTCTAGGGACACTGTACCATGGCTTACGCCAGCCAGCAGTGATGTAAGTTCTTTGGAAAATTCCAGAGTAGAGTGATCCCAAATCCCAGTCAAAGCATATCCCAAGTCCCAGTCAAAGCATATCCCAGGTCCCAGTCAGTAATCCCTTACCCGTGTTGATCGTTGCCAGTCTTTGAGAATGCGGACTTACTTCCACTTCTTTATAAGCATGGCGAAGGTCTGACTTGCCGAAGATAGTATGCATGTACGGCATTCAGACAGTCTAGTGAGTAGCTCATTTTTTGGAGGTGGGTTCTGCTCTAGAACGGTGGCTGTTTTTCTGTAAGCCTGTAGTATCTGCACAGTCTTAAATCCCTATTTGACTTTGGGCCGCTACCACTGGTACTGCCTACTCACCGTGACACACTGTTTTAATTACGTCAAGGCCTTCCAGCCGCTGCAAATCGGCCTCCACTTTCTCTTGTACCGCCAGTGGAACATGTTTAGCTTTGAAGAACCGAAATGCGGGGATGAGGTGGCTTAGTGGATAGCACCCTTGTCTTCTAAGCCACCGGTCCCGGGTTCAAGTCCCGTTGGAGCCTCTGCATAAGTCGATCTGATCCCCAAAATCCCTTCCAACAGGGTGAGAGTTGGCGACGCCGTATGACCCTGGCAGTTGGTGCGTCGTTCAACCCCAAAAATTATTATTATAAGAACCGAAATGCTACCGTCTCCTCAATTTTTATGCTGACTGACACCATTGACATCCTCACCAGTGACATTATTGTATTTTCCAAACCCCGTCCTAATAAACACGGTTGGAAACTCCCATTCTACCCTGGCCCGTGTAACATCAACTGATACGGCATGAACCGATTCCTTACCTGAGAGCTTGTACCAGTTCCGACTGATTTTCTCCAGCCAATTTCTCGCAGACAGGCCGGGACTGCTGCTGTGGACGACTATCATTTGCAGACGGACCGGCTGGCCATCCTCCACCACTGCAGTCACTTCTGCGGTACCACGAACGCGGATCTCCTCTCCTGTGTAAGTTTTAAAACGCTGGGAAAAAGAACGGAGTGTCAAGGCCGCGTCGGTCCACAGGCGATTGTACGTCTCCTCACTGATTATTGTGGCACCTGCTCGAGTATCTAATTATATTTTGATTGGCTTGCTGATCAGATTCAAGTGAATACAAATGGTGGAATGCTTCTCCAACCAGTATCCATGCCGTGAATAAGTCATGGCTCACTCCCTTCTCTGGTGCAGCTTCAACAGGGGAGATACTCTCAGACAAAGCGATCCTAGCAATCCTAGCATCAACAATCATGTCAGTGCCAGCGTCATGGTCAGCAGGGGCGTTGCCACGGATTCTTTCCAGGGGGCCAGGATCGAATTGGGGCCTCCTGTCCCTGGTCCTGAAGGTATTCTAGCTTTTTGAGACTTCCGATTTGTATGTCATTTAGGGGCTTTCTTTATGAGTAAGTGGCCTCCTATGTTGACCGTTTTCGAGCCTCCTTTATAGGTAAAGGTGCCTCCACGTAAGTTATTTAGTAGGCCTGTCTTGTAAGTAAGGGGACCTCCTGGATAGGTCGTTCAGGGACTTGCTTTATAAGTAAAGAGGTCGCCTATGTGGATCGTTTAGGGGGACTCCTTTTGAAGTAAATGGTTCTCCGAGGGAGGTCATTATGAGGCCTCCTTTATATATGATGGGGTCTCCTGCATAGGCCAATGAGGGGTCCCTTTTTAAGCGGTGAGGCTAGCCTCTTTGATACTCAAGAGGCTATTCCAGACTCTAAGCATCAAAGAGGGCCTCCTGAGTCAGATGGAGGGCATCCAAAAATCCATGGAAGCCATGGCCACTATGGTGGCGACGCCCCTGATGGTCAGCCCTGGTATGTCCCAGCTCAGAACATTAAAAACAGCAGTAATTCCTGAATGGAGAGTGGGGTATATGTGTAAACCGCTTAAACATGGCCCGTGTCGATATTTCGCGTTTGGTGCCCTTAATATCAATATTTCCCGTAATCCAGTATCGATATTTCCCGTTTGCTTCCCTCACCTACAGGGGTGCCCCTTTCCGCACTGGCTCACAGGTGCCTCGCGGCCGTCGTCTCTCCTCGATTGCCGACCTCCCTTCATCTGCAGTACGTCGACGTCACAGAACCGGTGCTGCTCGCTGCCGGACCTGAAAGCTTTCAGCTTCATTTAGTTATTTCTAGTATCTTCAAGAGCTTCTGCAATTTTTTTAGCTCGGTCTGGGGTAAGGCTGATCTGAGTTAGCAAGCAAGATTGTATGACCTCGATCCTGACCCCGCAGATCAGGTGGTCACGTAACATATCCTGCAGAAATGTGCCGATGTTGCAATATTCTGCGAGCGTCCTAAATGTTGCAACGTAGTCTTGGATCGACCGATTTTCCAAATAATTACGGGTGAAAAATCTCTTTGGCGGCAGTCTCTAAATGCCTGGGCACAAAATGACGTTGGAGATACTGCACCAGTACATCATGCGACAACTGGGTATGTTTTTGAGGGGCTACCAGTGACCGGAGATTCCCATAAGCTGCTTGTCTAATCAAGGCTGAAGATCTATTCTGGACCCAGAGTGGGGGGGGAGTCTTGGATGGGTTAACGCTGGCACGGCAATAAAAGCCCTATAGAAAGCCTATGGGAGACTCAAAATCCTGAACGGGTCCTGACTTCCCACTCAGTTTCCGTTCTTGAAATGTCTCCTCCCCTGTCGCCGAAGCCGTCCTTTGTCAATCCGTCGGTGAAATATGCTGACTGAACCGGAGGGAACTCTGCGAGAGCTTGCTCCAATGCTACCATACGAGCGTTCGGGGGTGCCGATCGCGTGACCGTCTCAGCTGCTTTGGTGCATAGTGTGACGTTGGCCGATAGGTCGCGATCCCATGGGTGGGCGTCGAGTCTCGTTATGCCCTCGCGGGGAGACCCTACGAGGCCAGCGAGGTTAGCGATCTCCTTCGCCCGTTCACGCTAAGTGTCTCGGTTTTTAAGGCGCCGTTTTGTTTTTCTCTCGGCAGTCTTACGAGCTTGAATTCGTGAATCTAAGCGATGGAGCTTATCCGTCAGATCGCTCTTAGTTCCTCAGCCATCGAAGAAAGGTCTCGTATTTGCGCCTCCACCATAAGTGCCTCGGTTCTTGTGTCTTTTGGACAGCCGGTGATAATCGTGCTGCGGCCCTGGTGGTTCTATACATGATTTCCCGGTTTGTTTTCTAGGCGCATTGCATGTAGGCCTCGCTATCTTGATATGAGACGGGCTGAATGAATGACCTGTACAATTTACCCACCGTGTTCTCACGGCAGCACCATCGGGTGCCTGCGAGGGCTTTCATGGCACCCATTCTTCGGTTGACTTTCCTTTTGATGGAGTCAATGTGGGGGCGGAAACCCAGCTGAGTATCGAACTTGGGGTTTAACGACGCACCAACTGCGGGTCATACGGCTGAGTATCGAACTTGACGCCGAGTATGGAAACTTCCGAAACTTGTTCTATATAATAATTGTTGGGGTTGAACGACGCACCAATTGCCAGGGTCATACGGCGTCGACAACTCTCACCCTGTTGGAAAGGATTTTGGGCAGAAACTTGTTCTAGGATGGTATCTCCAAGACAAAGAGTAATGGGGCGCTTGGCATTTACTTCGTCACTTGTTGTTTGTTGTTGTTTGGGGGTTTAGGGCGCGTCGACTACTTGGTCATTTCGCGCTCATCTTTGTTTAAAATGCCCACAAAGTTAAAGGGAGCGATTTAAGTCATGCTCGACATATAACACGAAGAGGACGGATAGCACCTTCCAAAATAGCAAACCTAACCACCAAGTACTGACTACGTCTCCCAACTCTTGCCATCAAATATTTCTGAGACACACCAAGCTGTACGTGTGTCCCACTCTGCTGGTGGTCTTGCCATTCGTACTGGGTATCCCAGAACCTTAGGTGGGGAGTGGCGCACGAATGTTGTGCCCCTATCCATGTAGGCCTCTCGGACTCTCTGCCCGGGGTGCCTCCCATCACTACGTGGAGAGGGACGAGGCACATCTTGCCGGACATGCTGTACGTTTCAGATACTCTCGTTGGAACCAGAATGCAACCTTGGCTGACGAAGCTCTTTTTGTACGCTCGGCACCCAAATTATCTTTCCCTTCGCGTCCCGAAAAACAAAATCCGTGTTGTATAATAATTATTGGGGCTTATCGACGCACCAACTGCCAGGGTCATATGGCGTCGCCAACTCTTTCCCTGTTGGAAGGGTTTCTCGGGAGAAAAAATCCGTGTTGTCTTCTCTCGTGTGTTGAGGGGATTTTTCTCACTCCGTAAGTTTGGAGAGGAGAGCCTGCGTTTCCCGTCGCGCGTGATTGTGCCTGGGTACTCCCTGTTGGTTGTTTTCGCGGGCGGTGTTGGTGGAGGCGGAGGTAGTGGAGGGTATGGCGGCGGCATTAGCCTTGCATCACCGTGACCAGCAGGTGCGATGACTCATACCTGTTCTTCGCTCACGCCACGACCTTTTAGAGGTGCGGAGGAGGACCGCTCTAAGCCAAGCCTTTTGGTTGTATTGTTTGAGAGTGTTCTGCCTTTTGATTCTTTGGGCGTCTGTAGTGTTGGGATTGTTACGTTTGTACGGGTGAGTACTGCACCTTCTGTTTTTTTTTTGGGGGGGTGTGGGTCCTGAGGTCTGTGTCACAGCAGAGGGTAATTTTGTACTTTGAGAGCCGGTAACATCTGCTCGGTTGACCCGCGCACGCTTCGCTGCTGGAGGTTACTGGGACTGTTCTGTGGCTTTCTCTGTCTGAACTTCTGAATGTTGCCTATCGTGAACACCCGTCTGCACCCCTTCCTCAGTGGTGTCTGTACTCCGACCGTCAGGCTGCAGTGCTCGTACCATGGCGACCGAGCCCTCCGTTGGCTCCGTCTGGACACCATTTTCAGAAGTGACAGGTTGGCTGTCAGGCTGTTGCACCTGACCACCGAGCAGACTCATAAACTCGCGCACGGATAAGTGGATGATGTCCCGCATGGATGAATCCATGCTCGCAGGTGACTTAACATGCTGCGTCTTTCCCACCAGCGCATCACGATAAGGAGAGGAACGAGCAGTGGACCTCTGTTCTGTCGTCGGTTCGAACGATCTAGATGTCTTAACATGGCTGTCTCGTGGTAAGACAGTTTCTGTGGAGTAGTCCCCAAGACCTTGGCCTTTAACATCTCTCTCGGAGAGAAACTTGGGGCATGTACGTGACCACGCTTCATGGTCTCCACTGCACGTCGCGCATTTTGAAACATCAGCCTTACAAACAGCTGGTCCGTGAGCCACCGTCGAACACTTCCCACATTGTTCCTGCCCTTTACATGACTTAGCTACGTTACCGTATTTTTGGCAGCGGTAACATCGTGTGGGGTGGGCACTACTTACAAACATGCACGGAGAGACAACCAACGCGGATATTCCTAGGGAGTTCCTTGCCGTCGAAAGTAACTACGAAGGTATTCGTCGGCACGAGTTCACCATCCAGTCTCCTGCTCATTCTCCGCACTTTGGTTACACCTTGCTCCTCCAGACCGATAGAACATCTTCCGTTGAATCTGCTAACTCCCGACAAGTAGCAACGCCTACAGCGCTGTTCTTTGTGGGATGAGGAGCAACAGAGACTTGTACACAGATCACAGACCTACCCTCGCCTAAATAGGAGAGACTTTTGGTAGACAGGAGATCATGCGTTTCTACCTCCTAAGACATGGTCACTTCCAATTTCGTGCTCGAATGCTGATAGACGTGGGTTGGGGTTCCAAATTTTGATAGGGCCTGAGCAACCTGAAAGGGGTTAAGCCTGTCACCCTCGTTTAAGCTTGTCATTCCTTCCAGAGGGAGGTTGATAGCATCAAAATTGTCTTCCCTGTTGTCCGCTCCACCGTGTCGAATAGCGGCTATATATGCGTTGAGGATTTTGAGGATTTCTTCCCCGGTCCTGATTTCGATGAGTGAGGCTTCAGAGTTGGAGTCGCGGAGGTTGAAATCACCCGCTGAGTGTTCAATCCCGGATGTCTCGTAGATAAGCTTAAGGGCTCCCGCGTGGCCGTGGGCGCTGGGTAGAGCTGGGCCCTGCCCTCTTTTCCCTCACACGGTCCACTCGCCCAGCAACCTCCCATTCCTCAAAAACGGGTACTGCCTGTTTGATGCCCGTGGTTTGTTTCCTGAATACAATTGACTTGCGCATTTCCATTGGCAATGAGCTGATTAATCTTGAGAGCACCTCTGCATCTTGTTTTGGAGTTTCTTACCACCGTGGGGAGTTTCGTGCCGCAGGGAGGTTGGTTGGGGGTCCGCCGTTCCGAAAAGAGGTCAGGCGGTAGGGCAAAGTCCTCTGGAGGGAGGAGTCTGGCTTGACGGATTAGCAGGCCGAGGTTGCGGGGCCTGATTGGGCTGTCCCGCTGTCTAATTGATGTCCATCCGGAAGAGGTCCCCCTGGTAGTTCAAAGTCTTGGGGGCAGACGAGAGTACCACCTTACAGAGGGCAAAAAAGACCTACTGACGAGGTGGTCGTCGCCATCGCCACCTCCGGCAGACCGGTCCCAACAGCCGGGGGTCGCGATCGGCGGGGGCACACGAGCATAATCAGGTCTTGTCTCAGGTGGGTCATAGTCCATTGAGCCGGGGCAGTATCGGCACCGCGCATCATCAAGCTGGGGTGTCCAGGCATTGTCATGTTCCTCAGGTATGGTGGAGAGTGTGCAGCGGACGCCCGATGGTCTGGCGGCCGCACGCTGTCCCCTCGGTTGGGCCGCAAAGAGGGTCCCCAAGTTAAGTCAAAGTCCCAGCGGGCTAGTGCGGAACCTGCGTCACACACGGCACGGAAAGAGTCGTGGACTAGGGGTGTGTTCCAGCGCCTCCTCTAACTCCCTCCAACTTCTTCCCAGAAGAGTAGAATACTCTGATCTAGTTTTCTATTGGACGGTATAGTTCAGTAGAGACTTCTACTCTTCTGGATCAGTTTGGAGGAGGTTAAAGGAGGCGCTGGAACAAGCCATAGGTGAGCATCACCGCTGCCATCCCCACAGGGCTGACCACGCCAGCCGAGAATCTCCACTGGCAGTGAGAAGTCGACATAAATTGTTTTTCTAGACAGGTTTGAGAGCGTTGACATGGCTGATCGCATCATCAAGGTTTCCGGGTCCGGGGCCGGCCTGGGACACCCTCGGCAGCGGCCACCGGGCCGCCGGGCACCCTGTGCTGGGCCTTCTCAATTGGGGACGATTGGGCGTTTGTGAGTACTCCAGGTAAGTTGATGGCCCCCCAGAGCGGTTGTTGTCTTGGTGTTAAACTGTTTTCTGATTGGGCGATCCTGATTCGCAGGCATTCCCTCAGGCTGGCTCCGGGCCGCATGGAAAGGTTGCGCCGTAGGGGACAATAATTCTGAGGGCAGCGCGAAGTTTTCTTGAGGAAGGTCTCTTGCTCTTCTAATAGGGGCTTGAAATATCTTGGGTGCGAGCTTGCAGCAATCGTCGCGTACGTCCGCTCCGCCGCGTTGCGCGAGTGGACAGGGGCCCTCTCGTCGGGCATAAACAGTTCCCCGACTCGCCGCCATTCGAGCAGACTTGTGCGGATCATCATCCGCTTGAGGCCCAGGCGGCCCGGAGGGTGGTTTCTCCGTTATACCGGCCGCGGGAGCCGACGCCCACAGCTCCCCGACAACCTCTCCCCTAGTCATTTAGGGGTGTCCCCCTTGCTTGGGGGCCGGCAACAAGCGCTGTGGCAGTTCCTCGGTTTTGGCACCTTGTCCGAACTTCTTGTTGCGATGTTTTGTATTTTTTGCCGTGGTCCTCGCACCTCCCAACTTCTGCTTTGGTCTTCGATTTTCTCTTCTTGGCTTCCCTCTTCTCTTCTTGGTTGTTGTTTTGTTGGTTGTCTTTTCGTCCAGTGTCGGGCTTCTTGTCCTCCTCCATGGAGGGCTCAGCCCCAGCCTCCTGCCGCCAGGTACCCTACCCCCGGAGGCTCCCGGCTGGTCCGGCGGGCATGCGTGCGTGTGTCTAGTCGAGCATGGGGCAATGAGGTCAGGTGTATACGGTGAACAGTAAGTCAGTGTAAGCGTTGTAAGGGTCGGCAGCGTAAGACAGTGTGAATTTTGTAGGTGCTGTAAAAGTGTATGAGGTCGTAGAGTAAAACTGAGAGGACCCCGTGCGTCGACGGATGTCGGGGTTGAGGCCCGGGAAGGGTCGGCGTCCTTTGCGAAAACGCTACCGCCTCGTAAAGGCGGACTCTACGTGTGGGGCTGCAGCGCCCCGCAGGGAACTCCCCGTGTCTCCAGTCGGCACCGGGACGTCCAGACGAAGTCGTCATCCGCCCTGAGCCTCCAGCCGGAGAAGAAGCAATATAGAAGGGTTTCTCGGGAGCCAGCTTGCTCTTTGTTCAGGGAAGCCACCGGACTTTGAACCCAGGTCGGCTGCGTGGTAACCAGCCACACTGACCACTCCACTACTGCATCCCCCATATGTGTTTCACTTAGGGGGCATGATGAGTCTCAGCTCTAGACTTTAAGGGAGTACTCACTGGGCAAATGTTCTGCTTGCTTTGCCTGGTCATGTCACGCGCAATAAGCACGCCGAGCACGGAACGGGCGAGTACGCACGCAGAGCCTATCTTGGAATAATCGTCAATAATTCCAGTCATTGTTTTAATGATTTTGTCATCCGGTTCGCATGTGGTGCAATTTAAGTTGCAACAGTCATGTATCATGACTTCTCCCCTGGCTTGGGTTTTCAAAACAGAAAAAGATCATTGGTGGAACTTGAACTCGAACGCAGTTTTTGGAGATAATGCCAGATTACACTGCTGTCATGCTATATTTGTTGCAAAACTGACTGCTCGTCCAAAAATAAGCGTTTCTTGGGAGACAGCCGACCTTTCCCCTCCCCTTGCGTAATGCGGTGTGGTGTCACTGTACAGCGGAGCGGACGGGAGCCATGCAGTCATAGGCCCAATTTGGGCAGGCTCCTCTACATTCACCATGAACACCCTACACAGATACTGGCAAACATAAACCAGGAGAGGACTCCGGCACGTTGCGGCGCGTAGGATTCCACTGGCCGTATCATTCGGGAGTGCCCCATGTTCCAGGGGAACGACAACGAAGGTGGAGCTCCTCTCCTCATGTCGGGAAGTCCAATTAGATACCGCACCCAAGATCAGGTCTTTCCTCATGCATTAGCTTAGCCGGGTCCCTCCGGACCCGCTCTAAGCTAATGCAGCAACAGGAAACATAAAAGCGGTGCACAGGTTTGCGGTTGAAAGGGGAATTACTCGGCAAACGCTGAGTTTTGAGACAAACCAGATGTGAAACAAAGGGTTTAAGGCCTCGTCTACAAGGCTCTTATTTGACAAAAATCCGATTCCAGAGGTGCTATATTACTTTGAATTGGCCCATTGCTCATCAATACATAACGCAGTAAACAAAGATGAAGCAATGAAAATCATAGATGGATCCAAGGGGCATGGAGACACGTTGCCCCGTCCCCTCATTTAGCCTAGGCGTCCCTGAAATTACCTCGGCGCCCCCTGAAATGTCCTTGGCGACTCCCAGAAAGACTCCCCTTTGGCGCTCATCCAGTTGATGTGTTGCTATGTCCCAAAGTGGCGCCCCCTGTCATTTGCAGAGTCCGCAAATAGTGGAGTAGCGGACTTAAGAAACAGACTGCCAGGCTGTGTAGAATCGTATGCTTCTAGGGGGCGTGGTCACCCCAGAAAATTAGAGACGCACCCCTAAACTTCAGAAAGTGCCCTAAAGCTTTTAAACTGTATCCGAATTTGGCTCATTCGTATGGGTCATAGCAAAGGGGATTCGCTGCCTTGAAACGTTTCCTGTTTTTTGGGCATTATTGCGCTTTTCAACTCCCCCTTCCCCTTCCTTCCCTCAGCAAAATTTGCGTCGGTTTGCCTGCGAGAGGCCCACTAAACTTTATCGCAATTATACGCCTCTGCTGAAGCCTGATACCAACAAAGTATTTAGCATGATTTACACGTCGTTTCCATACGAATACTCAAAAAACATATATTTGATGAAAACCCGAGGTTTACGACGAATTCAGTGTCCAGTCCAAGCACTCGTGAAAACTAATTACTGAGCCGCGGCGGCTGCAGCGTAGGCGGCCTCCTGAGCGGCGCGGTTCGGATCCTCCGGAGCCACGGGGATGAATGCACTCACGGGCTGGAAGCCATTCTCGTCAGCCACCCACGAAACCTCAACAGGCACATCATTGCCATTCTCATCCTTGGCGACGAAGGAGTAGCTTCCCTGCATGACAACACCCTGCTTGTCAGCAATCTGTTTCTGCTGACCAGATGCATCTTGAACAATGGGGTCGTCGGTCACGTAGCCGTAGCGGAAGGATCCATCATCATTTTGGGTGAAGTCGTAGCGGAGGATTCCAGCATCGCGCAGGGCGGCTGCCTCGTCGTATTCCTCCGGGGCCTCCTGAGGCCGGGCGGCAGCGATGGCCAGCAGAGCGGCGACTATTAGCTGCGAGCCAAACCTTGGTTAGTACGGTAGGTAATGGAGCTCACAACGGGAAAGAAATCCCGAACACACTGGTTCAGCTATTGCTTACAAAATTTGGGAGACCATCTACCCGGGTCCTTTTAAATTTGGTTACTGTTTTATTCGTAGGTTCTAACTATGTGAATTGCGATGTTTGAATTTAGCGCCTTTTTGTGGCCAACGCTTAATTAAAAAAAGGTTTTCACCCAAATTACTTTCAGAATTTCGGACAAAAAGTCGTGTTCGGCCTTCTGCAACCACCAGCGTACTGAGAATCTAAATGCTCGAAGTAACTGGATCTCGCTGTAGAATATGTAATTTTTTGGACACAGATGCAATAGTCTTAATTCGCGTCCCACTGGGGTCCCTGGCATTACGCGCGCCGCTGGGGGCTCAATTTGCTCCCCTCTTATTTCATTCCCTGGGAAAACTAAAACAAAGTTACGAAAGGTGTTCGAAAGCTCTTGACGTGCCGAAGATATATTAAAGTAAATATGTGTAGGCAAACTTGATATTGAGGTCATTAACAGCTCGAAAATGGACCATTCGATTACAACAGGGTGTTGTGTGTTTTCCCCTATATATTTTTACTGGGCGGAACCAGAACCTATCTTAAGGCATCGCTAGGATCCTCTCATCGTGGCAAATCGAATGCTGTATATGACTATCCTAGGTCAAATGGGAAAAATAGTCTAACCTCAAGGCTGGTCAAGGCCACATGGTGACCGGGTATGATCATTTGCACATTAATCGAATACCTGTGACGAGATAAGCACAATGAAATAAAGACATATCTGAGTTCATTCAGTGCAAAGCTATTGGTAAAAGAATCACAGTCTGCTCTGGTGACCTCACAAGTTTTGAGACGTCAGATCCTCGGACGCTCAATTTCATGGTCAGGAACGTGTTAAAGATTCATGGTACGTTGACTTTTGAGTTGATCTATCCAATATGTACTGAAAAGGAGACCTTTCTATTTTTCAGCATATACTTCTATTAGGATGACCAAAAGTTGACACTATTCTAGGATAACAATATCGAAATTATGGGCTAGAAGACTTGTAGAAACTGATGCCCTTATCATAATATGACAGTTTGGAATAGATCGGTTGGGATATATTTTGTGCCGCTTTAAACTCAGGAATTTGCGTGCCCTGTTTTGCTCGGCCGTCCAGGCCAGGCCGCTTTCACGCCCAGTGGAGAGAGTTCTGACGCCAGCACGCAGTGGAGAGGGTCTTAAAGCCACCCTTCAGATCTCAAAAACGAAGAGCGTTAGAAGAAGTATTGTTCGGGGAATTTGTGGAAACTATGGTGATCTACAGTATTACCAATTTTCATTGATCTAGCTCAATATCTTAAAGGTCAAACGAGGTCGTAAAGTAGAACCACCTACCTCTTTTTGCTTGCATCTGGTGTAGTTTGATGCATAGATTATAAATGTGCAATCCACGAAATCATAGTCTGGTGCCTACTTTTGCCATTTTAACATTTTCAAAATGTCTTATTTTGGAGTTCAGCAAGCTTCTGTTGCACATGTTTCTACGTAAAGCCGCATGAAAATACATATATATCGATAAAGCCCTCCATGGACATGTGATCCTCTCATTTTTATAAGTTTTCAGGTATTGTAACGATTGAGAGACTGGCGTTCTAATATCTTTTTCTGTTGTTTTAAGGCTTTTAACGATTGCACAAACTTTCACATTTAGGCGGTGAGTTGGGCATAGCCAAGCTTCAGCCGGGACAGATTGAGAAATTCTGTGATTATGCGGGAAGACCTGGCAATACACTGAAATCAGACGAAGGTCATGGAGTTTAGGCCCCACACAGTCGTCTCTGAAATTTCGGTATCAAGGTGACTTGAGATCATTGACCTTTGATATCACAAAATGATCTATTCCCAAAAATGTACACTATAATTGACACCCTAGCAACCGATGGGCGCGAAATGAGGGGTTGACCTTAACCACTGATAGTTGAAATTGACGTGTGACCTTGACTTTAACATTGAGTAACATTAAATATGACATCATAGTTTACCGTACGTCATTCCAATAAACGCCATGTGGCCGAAGGCACTGGGGTCAATGGCCTTGAAAATGCTGGTATGACTGACTTGCAGCCTTAGACATTGACCTTCATGCGAGGTGACATCGATAAATGATCCCGATTATAGGGAGTTGTTACGTCACCACTCTACAGTGCAGTCCACAGCGCAGGCAAACTGGTGCGATTGTGGTGATCTGAACATAGAGGCCTGAGTTTTAAAATTGGTAAACCAAGACAATTATTAACTGTATTTCAATGTTCTATTTCCAACCGACGCACCCATTAATTCTTTTAAGTGTAGCCTAGTAGCGTTTTCCGGTTGTAAACGGTTCTCCGGTCACCTCGGGTGAAATGGGTTGGACCGCTTTAGTGTCCCCTCCACTGCGTGTGTTAGGCCAGGTGACAAATAGGATGGGTTCAGTCTCTGGCACTGGTATCTGGCATTCACCTGGTGATCATGGAAGAGAAGTGATTGAATCAAGAATTGTATTGCTTAAAATTCGTTATTTGCTAACTTCGTAAAAACAATGCAGAACAAAATCAAGTGAAGAATACTTCCGGGATTCAGAAAATCAATTATATTACGACATAACATTTGATGGTTGTGTTCGAGATATTCCTGTCCCGGCTGAAGCTTGGCTATGCCCAACTCACCGCCTAAATGTGAAAGTTTGTGCAATCGTTAAAAGCCTTAAAACAACATAAAAATATATTAGAACGCCAGTCTCTCAATCATTACAATACCTGAAAACTTATACAAATGAGAGGATCACATGTCCATGGAGGGCTTTATCGATAGATATGTATTTTCATGCGGCTTTACGTAGAAACATGTGCAACAGAAGCTTGCTGAACTCCAAAATAAGACATTTTGAAAATGTTAAAATGGCAAAAGTAGGCACCAGACTATGATTTCGTGGATTGCAAATTTGTAATCTATGCATGAAACTACACCAGATGCAAGCAAAAAGGTAGGTGGTCTGAATTCCTCTACATTACCTGCACCAGTGTGCCCGTCAAGGTGATTGCATTTGGAGTATTGTGAATAAAAATCCGTTTTTTTGTAACGTCAGTTGATTACCAATGATTGCTCGTTTCGCATGTGTTTTAATCTAATAGGTATTCTTACATCAATATGGTGGTCAGGAGGTCAAGAAATGAGACAGCAACATCGTGCGAACATTTGATCAGTTTTCTCGCTCACAGCTTTTTGGCGACAGTTCGCTGGCTGACAAGCCGCTTGTTAAGCACCACCTAGATTACAAACAGCTTGAGATGTTACGTAGCCGAAATCTCCATAGGCACACTGTCGCTAATATTTCCTCACAAATATTAGTCGCACTGAGAGTTCTCACAGGTTAGAATCGGCGCGTAGCTACTCACAAGCTTCATGGCTGTGTTCGTTGCTGGTGCCGTTGGCGAATGCAGTCGAGAAATGCTTTTGCCTGTGTATTTATAGCCCGCATTGATGACCCTGAGGGAAGTTTGCGTGCCTGGCCATTTTGTAGAATCTAGACATCACAGGGCAGCCTCTAAACTCCGCCTCTCTCCGGCGGATAATGCAAAGTGAATCACACACCTGAACACGCTCATGTGCGATTATGGCAATGTACCGGATGATATCTGCGCAAATATTCCCGATCCGGGCACGCCAGTCACGGCTGACGACCAGACACGCCAGCCCCGGTCATCGGCCCTGTGTGTGTACGCTGCATTCCGGTCTGTGGCACGCAAATCTAACAAATGAAACAAGTATCTTAAGCTGGCTCAATGTTTGATGTTTGGTCGTCATTCATTTTAGCGGGGAGTGGAAACTGTACAGTCTGTCTTCCTACGATGCCACCATGCCGCGGGCTCGGAAGGCTGGCTCAGGCAGGAGAGGTTGGCATCACTGTCTGGCAAGCAGCGAACTCCAGTGAGGGTGGGGCTGGCCTTGACCACTGCAGGTCGCCGGTGTGCGCCGGCGGAATTCGCTTTAATATGCCGCCGGGGTTAGAGGGGAGCGAATGTCTGCGGCGTTAGCAGTGTGAGCTGCCTTAACCCTCGTCCCTCGGGGGGGGATGGGGGCGGTCATCGATGCCCCCTAAGTTTATTTTCAGAATAACAGAAAAATGTTGTGGCGCAGCACCGCGATTGAGGGATATTCCGCTCACTGTATCATTTTCCCATTATCCCTGAGAACTCTTACGCCGGGCCACACTAGGTCAGGTCACCAAGCGAGATCAAACAAAGTCACCCCAATTTTGGGCTTTACCATAGCTACAGTTTGAAGTCGGTCAATTTGAAACTTCCTACACTTGATGGCCCTTCCACAGTCTAGAAAAAGTATCCCCTTGATTTTTATTTTTTACCTGAGCGCAGTCTACAAGGTGACCTCTCCCAAAGAAAAAGCATGGGAAACTATCTTAACGTCTAAGAGTCACAAACATTATTGCACATTTTCAGATTTCTCAGAAGAAGAAAAAACTATAAGTCGCCCTTTCACGGATTCACGGGGCGTTTTTTTCTTTGACTTATCTGAGGTCTTCACAGGTCACCATGAGTCAAAACAATACTTTGACGGTAACTTGTGGCCTAATCAAGCTAGAGCGCTGAATTAAACGTCATCGTGTACGTCTCGTCACTAGCTTTCATGTGATCTATGGTGAGATCACTTAATGATCTTCCGTGATCTCAGGTCATGTTAGGTCATGAGGTGCCCTCTCGAGGTCAAACCATTGGCGGGAGGCCATTATTTTTCACGTAGTGGAGAAAGCTGTGGCATGTTCCGATACAATTTACTGTACCAGATCTCAATAGATCTAATGGCATGAGAGCTATGCCCGGGTTTCTTAATCATTACATATTTTAGTGGAAGTAGCCTATCGTGACCCCACTTGATTTCTGGGAGTCAAACCATTGACATGCGCGCTTAAACATGTAAGGTTATCCCATACTGAATTCACATAAACTTTCCCACGCACTTTGCATATTTGCGCTAACAGCCAAATATTCTGAGTAAGAGGGGGCCATCGATGCCCCGGTGGGGGAACGTGGCGCCGGACCCCCGGTGGAGTGCGAGTTAACAGTTTAGGGGGTTCTAAAATGTCCCCACCTGTTTTTCCCAGGTGGCCGGAAACTGTTCGCAGCCGGGAAACGCTGCTTAGCTACATTTAACACGCGCATTGACGGGGGTCTGAGCCACCTGCGCCGCTTTGACGGGGGGCGGGTACACGCCCCCCTAAAATCTCGAGAACCATGGTAGGTAGCGAAAAACGGTAAACGGTGTTGGGTAGCCCATCCACTTCTCCATAAGAAATATTTGAACTATTTTTTCTCAGGACAAATTTAAGGTCACCAGAGGTCAAAACATGCCGTCATAGGGATAACATGTAAATTAAGGTTTTCGGCAATTACATCTGAACAAGTAAAGACAGAGCAAAACGACGTAAACTATATGAATCCTCGCAGCAAGCCAAATCGAGTGATATATAATTTGGCCTTGCTAGGTCAAATCAAGGATTTCACCTGACCTGAGGTCATTTCACGGTCAAGTTATATAAAATGCATATCATTAGAACCGCAAAGACAAGGCGAGTCTAATGCAGCTAAAATAAACGCTCCATCACCATCTGTTACTGAGTTATTCAGTAAAAACCTTTTTCTATGTATTTCCAATGGGGAGGTCATGCCTCGTACCTGACCTTGGGTCATCGATATCAAAAATACCGGAACATATTTTAGAGGAATCGGTGGACCCATTATGTGATATGAGTTTCAATCGGATAAGTTCACCCTGTTCCGACTTATGCTATCTTAAACTTTTTTGAGGTCAGGTCACTTGACCTGTACTGGTGACCTCACCTGAGATGACCTAACCTTCAAATTTTCACAGAAGTTGTAAAAAGATGAGGGAAAAGGTATGCCAAGTACAGCGGCGCTGCGCGCCGCCGTTTTTCTGCTATTCCCGAAAAACCCGAGGGGGCGGGTACCTGCCCCCGTCAATGCGCGTGTTAAGAAAATTCACGAGCGCGGCGATTGGTGAACGATTTTTCAAAATCGGTCCACAATTTTTTACCTCTAGGGCTTCAATGTCAGGCCTATATTCTGAGATCGTCGCAATCACGCGTTTGCACCACTTCCCTGCACTGTAGACCGAATGATGACGTAATAACGTCATATAATCCGGTGAAATGTTGAGGTCACTCCACATGAAGGTCAAGGTCACAGGTCAAGTCATTGACGCCAATGTTCCGGTCAGATGGCATCATTTAGTAGGATGTATGTTATGCTATGAGTTCATAGTTAAGGCTGTTCAATGTTGGAGTCAAGGTCACAGGACAAGGCCATGGATTTTCTTCAAGGTTAAACTCTCATTTCCCCCAAAGGCTGCTACCGTGCCAGTGATATTGTATATGCTTGGGAATATATCACATTGTTCCGTCCTAGGCCAGTGACCATGAATTACCTTGACCTCAAAATTTCAGAGACTGTATTATGGGACCTTTCATCTATGATCTTAGTCCGCTTTTTGTATATTCTTGGCTTTTTCCCGTATAATCACGGCATTTCCCAACAGTTCTCTGGCACGGCCGAGATTTTATCTTTACAACCTCGTTTGACCCGGAAGATATTGGCCCAGCTCAATTAACTTAGCCATATTGTAGATCACTATCGTCTTCACACACCCCAAAACGGGTGCTTTTCTAAATTGTTTGTTTTTTCAGATCTTACGAGGCACGTTAGGACCATCTCCAGTACACCTTGACGTGATTGTCCTATCCAATGCGCTTGTTAAGATAAGGAGCTATATTGAAAATGTGATCGAAGCTTTGGGGAAGAAGCTCAGCCAACCTGTGTGGTGACAGGTTTCACTATCAGTATAAGCATACAATTAGACCCACCATTGACGGATCCAGAGATCGAAATAAGGGTTTGATTGGGTGGGAGGGGGAAGTGGAACCAGAGCACTATCGCCCTCCTTGAATGATAAGTCTTAATTGTTTGGGAGAAATAGGTGGACAACTTCATGGGGCCTCCTTCCTTGCAAGCCTTGCCCTCCAGTGGTGTGCAATTAAGGCGAAGTTCTGTTAGGCAGCGAAGAGGAAAGGTGAGGGGAAAGTGAGGCGTGATAAAACTTCCCAAGGTGGTCCCTTGCACTTTTGAGTGAGAAGTGGTGAAGGGGAGGGACCAAACTGAGATGCACGATAGAAGATTGGTTGTGGTTATTTGTGGATTCAGGACTCGAATTGGGGGGGACGGGGAGGGGCCTGGCATCTGAGCCGAAGCCCTGGTGAGGGGATTACGATGCGGTGTGCGATATGACCGCTCTGAGTAGGATGCACCGTTGACCAGGGAGGGGGAGGTGGTGCGCGATATGACGGTCTGAGTAGAATACACCGTTGACCAGGGAGGGGGAGGTGGTGCGCGATATGATGGTCTGAGTAGAATACACCGTTGACCAGGGAGGAGGAGGTGGTGCGTGATATGACCGCTCTGAACCATAAATTATTACACTCATCATATGCCATTGATTGGAATGAAATGGGTTTGACGCGATATGCTTACGCTCTCCCCCCCAGTCGCAGCTCGTTGCCAGGGAGGGCAGGCTCAGGTTCGTTCACTCAAATATGTTGGTCTGAGCTAGAATTCTCTAGTTGCTGTCTTTGTAAATTCAGACGAATATGTAAACGCTATAGTCAGACTTAAAACGACTACAGTCTGCTAATGACATATATCATCAAGGTGTAGGGAAGATGGTACTTTATAGACGCTCTTAGTAGTTTGGGGCAGTACTTTCAAGACCATAGGAGGAATACGTAGGCAGTCATGACGATACTTTAGTATTGTATTGCTTAAAACGTTGAAAACGAGGCCTAGGAGAATGTAAAAGAGGTTCTTGGTGGCGCCATATAACGGTTGAGATAGAATACAGCGTTGACCATAGCATGGAGGAAATGGTGCGCGATCTATGACGGACTAAGTAGAATACACTTTCCCTAATGGGGATCAGTAATGGAGAGTCCTGGAAAGCTACAATGAAAGTACATAATTTGCTTTCCTTGCCAAGTAAGGTCACAGTTCCACAGATTCCATCACCTGCCTGTGTCCCAAATACTGAAAGGGCGTTGACTCAGATACTAGCAAATTGGTTTCGATATTTGGACACACAAGTGATCGATGTGCATGTATTATTGACCAGTGAAGATGGTGAACATCCACAATCATCTCCAGACGGTCCTCCATACTTTGTGTTGTAGAGTTTGCCTGAGGCAGTAAGGCAAGAGAAACTCATTGAACGCATCAAATCACGTCTGCTGCAGGATTCACCTCTAGTTACCAGGCACTGAGCTGTTGGCCCCGATATGACGTAGCACTGGAGTTATTACAGTCGGTGACCAGTGGACTGGAACCCAAGAGAAGTACGAGATATGTGTGGACTCCCGGTCTGCCCTGGCCAGGCTGGCAGAGGGCCCGGCATCCCGGGTAAGGAAGTGCGTCCGTGATTCAGTCGGCTCTGAACAATAAATTGTTACATGAGCTCGATCCATATGCCATTGCAGTGGGTGTCGGGCTACGCCAGTTCTCCCAGAACCGGGCTAGCGAATGAGACAGCGCGCGGTCCCCCTCGCATTCGACCTTGTCCGGGCAGGCACCCATCATTTTCGTTCACTCAAAGGTTTGGCATAGTCTCCATGCCCAACAAAAATGGACTTTGAGAAGATTGCGCCGAACCCGCTGCGCTGATGGTAAGCGGGACTAGAGTGCAGCCCCTGGGGAACCGCACTGTGGCTCACTAATGACACATATCATCAAGGTGTAGGAAGTGGCACGCTCTTATGGACTCTCTTATATTTCGGGCATAGTGCTAACGCCAAAGGGAACTCGGCCTGAACACTTGGAGGCCTCAATGCCAGCAGTGCGATGACGAGTAGGACTGGGGCAATGTAAAAAGTCTTTAAAGAGATTGCGGCCCCAGCACATATAAAAGTGCCCTATAGTTTGAGTCAGCAGATTGTCTTCGGACGACCAGCGTCCGCAGCGTCCGATCCTGTTGAAGCTAGTGTCTTTCCCAAATGGAAGGATGGCGGTAATGGAGACTGCATGCAGAAGACTACGGAAGGAAACGTCTCAGTATGTGGACCGCCTAGTTTGTACGCGGCCCGGATAATCTGGGCGGCACACTGGGACTCTCCACCAGAATTCATCCCTGCATGTGCCGCCCTTAACGCTGAGCAAGGGCTGACTCAATCGTCCTCACGTAGCCGCAGGGCGCTCTGTCATTTGACAGCCCCAAGTGCTCGACCGCAGGTTACTTTTGCTCCGCAAGATGTCATGGACAAGCGGCACAATCATCTCCAGTGTCCGGCCACTTTGTATTGCCTGTTTGCCCGGTCAGATATAGCGACTTATGCCTACAAACTCATTGAACGCCATCGTAATGTCACCCCCGTGCAGGATTCACTCGACCGTACCGCCAGCTTGAGCTTTGGCACCGGTCGTAAGCTTTGCGCGAGTCTTACAGTATCGGTGACAGGGAGCTGGACCCAGGGGAAGAGTAGTGGGGCCCGCCCCTGCTGCCCTCTTCCCTTGCTGCATCTCTGGGTTCAACCGAAACATATCTCAAAGCGTGAAGAAAATGTACGTTTTTGGTGACAATTCCCAGACATTTTTGGTGACCCGCTTGCTTTAGTTATTTTTGGTGACCCGCTGTAGGCTTGCAGGTCCGTTGGTAACACTCCTGCCATTTTTGGTGACCCGCTGTAGGCTTGCAGGTCCGTTGGTAACACTCCTGTCATTTTTGGTGACCCGCTGTAGGCTTGCAGGTCCGTTGGTAACACTCACGTCATTTTTGGTGACCCGCTGTAGGCTTGCAGGTCCATTGGTAACACTCCCGCCATTTTTGGTGACCCTCTGTAGGCTTGCAGGTCCATTGGTAACACTCTCGCCATTGTTCTTGCCTCTGCTGGTGATCGAGCCATTTCTGTGTCTCCTGATGGTGTTGGCAGTGGTGGTTCCCTCCTGCTGCTGGCTGCAGGCCAGAGAGTCAGCAGCAACAGCTCCGGTTGGGTGAAGCAGCTGCTGCTGCCGCTGTTGGGTCATTGTGCGGCCAGATATCTATATATCTGATTTCTTATCTAAAACAGTCATTATCGTGCATTGACTGCGAAACTGTTGACCGCACTTTTTACTTGTGAGACGTATTAACAACAAATAATTCCCAGCTTATAATCATTTTTACCATCTTAAGCAGAGGTGGAGATCTCTTCAAATCAGGGGGTCCCGGTCCGGTCGGGGCCGCAGGAGTCGATGTTTTTCGTAAGAAAATGAAGACACTAAAACTCGGGCAATGACTATAAATACCGTAGGAAACCGTATGATAGTAGGATTTCTACACGAGCCGGATCATGACTTCATCGGGAGGTAAAACCGACATGCACATTTCAACAAACTTCGAGCATTTAATCATATCTTTTTTGGAAACTCAAAATGATATACGGGTCCAAGCCTCTGCCGTTGACTCGGTCTTTGAAAGGATAGCGATTATAGCGCAGCCCCCCCTCCAACAGCAGGCGCAGATCACCGGATGTGACGTCAAACCTTGTAGCATATAACATGGGGAAATTAAATGATTAAATATTCATTTTTTTGCAAAAAGAGGCCCAGATCTGAAGATGAAATGCACCTTTATTACATTTCGGATAAACGTGGTTACCGTGTATTCTAAAAAATTCGTAAGCGAGCAGTGTCACTAGCAGTAGTTTGACAAACAGCCCAAAGGTGAAGGGAATTCTTCCACGCCCGTGTGACGTCACTCGGGCGTGGATGAATCCGTCTTGAACGTACCTTTTAGTAAAGGTATCTTGATTATAACGTACTGTGCGCTTTTTAATCGGGTTCTCAATTTAAACGTGTTAGCAGCAGACAACATCAGCGTGTGAAATCAAAATGTTTTTCAATGCTCAAGTCTAGCGTATTCCCCTCTGAGAAGTCTTATGACCCGAGCATTTTGTGCACCATTATACCCCAAAACGATTATTACAATGGAAATATTCTGATGATATAAATAAATTACCAACAATTCTGAACCCGGCTACAATGTGGCTAGATCAATTATACTGTTTCTGCATAATTGGCAAATTGTCTACGCTCTTTCTCTCCCTCTCTCACTCACTCACTATGGTTTCTCCTCCTAAAATTCCAGGAAAACGCTGCACCATACATCAAAGGAATTTATCTTAAAAAATATGCCACGAAAATTCGTTCGCTGCAAATGTGAAAATTGAATAGCTTTTATTAAACCACTTTCGCGATACTTTTTCGTGTATAGAATTATGGGTCCCCCCACTGGGTGGACGGGGACACTCGTCCCCGCACTTTTGAGAGTGTGAGAGGACGGAACATGTTTTGTCCCCCTCCCCCTACCACTTTTCACGCAGGGTCCCATCACGGTGTCCCGAGTACTGAAATCATGATAACGGATAAAAGAGAGCGGGCCTCCTTCAAACACACCAATGACAACCACAATTTCTATCCGATACCTGACTGTGGGTACAGACGCCCAATTTGGACTCTCAGGGGCCTTTCACTGGCTCAGGAACCCGAAATCAAGTCAGAAATCCTATGCAAATTCAATTTTTAGCGGACTCCAGGCCAGCTAAAAGCTGGGGTGTCAGACGAACTAAAGGCCCCAAAAAGCTCAGTGGACCCCAGATCAATACGATCTGCCCAGACAAACTAATTGGATCCATATCACATAAACGGACCTAATGCCACTGCAATGGACACCAATCGAGCTAGGAGACCTAGGACCAAGTCAGGAACCTGCCACATAATTCCTCTCAGGGGCCGTAGACTAGTCCAGGACTTGCTTTAACATTCTACCTCAGGGGTCCTTTTTTAGCTCAGGGGGCCCAAAGCCAGCTTGAGCCCGAATATCACTCCATAAGCTCCTGTGCAACACCCTCCCATGGACCCAAAAACATCCCAGAGGCCTTTTGCGAAACTACCTCTCAGGAGGCCCTATGTCAATTCAGGAGATTCAGGCCAACACAGGGGTCCCAAGATTAACGCGGGGGCCTAACCATCTAAACAAGTCCTAAATAAGTTCATGGGGCTCAGCACTACCTCAAGGGGCCAGGCTTCAACTCAGGGGGCGCAGACACGTTGAATGGGCCCAAAAGCAGCTCAGGAGGCTCATACAAACTAAGAGGGCTGCACCAGCTGGGTGCGTCAACAAACTCACGGAGCCTCAGATAAGCACAAGGAGGCCGAAAACAAGCCAAAGGGTCCCATACGTTAAACGGACTCGATACCAACCCAGGGGGCACTTGTAAGGTCAAGCACTGTAAAAAAGATTAGCATTTTAGATGCTAATCACCATGCTAAATGGGTGTTTAAAGCCCCTAATCTCTCTTATCCTGCTTGGTTTTAGCAGGTTGGTTAGAGACGGTACTTAGTTGGAGGCGGTGCTTAGTTTTAGTATCAAGAAGCTAAAAAACGAAAAATCTGCCTTGCCAAGTTTTAGCACCTTGACACAACTTCAAGCATTCTTCGTCTAACTGGGGTGCTTGTGTCTAGCAGCTTGGAATTTGGCGGGAAAACGGGCGGGTAGAAACAAGCACCCCATGCTGACAATAAGCCACCCTGCTTAAAATAAGCAGCCACAGAGTGAAACAAGCCTAGGGTGCTCAACTCAGGCAAGTAAAGTCGGCCATATTACTTTTCCATGTGTTGCACATTGGAGGACTGCACACAGGGTGGAGGTAAGTGCTTTATTAAGTGAATACTTAAGTGCTCTTTAGCCTGTCTTTTGTGTTGGGCAGGTCCAGTGAAAAGTTGCAAAGGAAAGCAGACTATTTTGAAGTCAGGTACAATTGCTTGGAACATATACAGCTATGAACAAAATCATGGGACGGTTGCATTTCACTACACCACACCTGGTGGACATTAAACACAAGTGTTAAGGTGAAATATAAAATCAGTTGGCGAATACTAGACTGGCCTGAATGGTCAAGAGTGTAGACAACACACAAACATCAAAGAAGAACTGGAGTTAGGACTGGAAAAGGGAAGGCCTGGCAAATATATGATTCACAGCATTTTTCTTTGTATTGTTTGTATATTCTCCTCAGAGTATAGCTCAAATGGAAACCATTCTATTTTTCATCATATGTAGCTGCCCAAAACAGTCACATGTCTTATTTGTTGACAAATAGTTGGGTGTTGACACATTGTTAGAGCTAAGGGCTAAGACAAGTTTGGATAATTTCTTTCCAGTTCATTTCCTGCCATGTGCATCTTAAATGCTGGGGATATATCATACCCTGACTCCTCTACATCCTGCACAATACAAAAAGAAGACAGACAATATTGCAGGCCTAACTCAGTGCATGCAGCTTTCTAAAGTCTGGTACTAACGTGGAACTTGCAAAATGTTTTTAAACATACCCAGTTAAGCGCCTCTTAATACAAAGGCGAGGCGACATAATGCATAAAACAAAACATATACATCTGTTATAACCACAAAAATTGACTCAACTCCTCGACAAAGGAGGCCCTTGGCTTCATTTAACTACGAAACCTATGAGCAGTTTCAAACAGAAAAAGCAAATTAAACTATGAATGTGCAGGAGCCCACAGAAGTGATGGGCATTCAATCAAAAACCATTCCAAGGCAAACAATCACTGAGCTAGGAATTTTCCATGTACCCGCTCTATTTTCAAAGATGAATTATACGCTCAGCGCTCCAGCATAAAATCAGTTTAGGGACACTGTCTAGCTGGTATTTCCAGCATCTTAAAAATATGCATATATATATATATATATATATATATATATATATATATATATATATATATATATATATATATATATGGTTTGCTAAAATTGCAGCCATTCTCATTATTACCAGTAACATAAGATATTCACTGAAAAACAATGAACAAAATCCATTGGACTGACAATGCTGGATTTACATCAAGAGCATTTGCAGAACATAAAAATAGCATACCATGTGATCTTGTTGGCAACACTCACAGTGTAGATTTATCCTTTTATGGCTGCTCCTGCCCATTTTTGTATCCGTATCAATATTGGGTCAGACAGGCCAAGGCAAGACAAGTAAGGCGAGAGACCAGACAAGACGTGCCAGCTATATATGACCACCAGACAAGACTGGCCAGCCACCAGCTTCCCAAAACTTGCCCTGAACTTGGGAAAGATGCACTTGCCCGTACCAGAAAGTGCAAAATGCTTATTTGATTTTCTGGTCCCTTTACTGTCTTAAGCAAGCTCTGTGTGTATCTAAGATGACTTAATTACACCGCCCCGTTCATAGCAGTGATCAATTTCATTTTATTCAAAGTTTGCACCAATTTCATCAATCCTATGGGATACTTACACCGAGAAGATCTTGTTGAAAGTGCCATACTACCTAGGTACCTACCTAAGCAAACAATGTATTAGGTAAGACAACTTGGATACTCAGATGCAGAGAAGAAAAGTCTGAAAATAACTATTGTGTTTCGCATCCTTCTTACTATTATGACATTAAATGGAAGTTCATTATGTGGTGGGCTTTGAGTTCCATCCACCTAGGTATGGGACAATTGATAAGGATTTGGCACTTTGGTACTACAGCACGAATACTGAAACCATCGTAAATAAAATTTGTCCAGGCACCACAACCTCTCCCATTTTAGATCTGCCCCACCATCACAATCAACCACGGTTCCCCACCACCTGCCACCATTTGGAAAAATTTCCATAACTTATCGCTCCCGCTTTTTCGCGTATCCTGTCTGCCCCCCTCCTTATAATTACAAATATGCCCTGTTCCGAGCATTTCAAATTGAGAAAAGATACCTACGTTCGAAAGGAATTCCTTCATGCATAAGTGACGTCACACAGGCGTACGGGGATCTTTCTACCACTGGGATTCTGAGAATATTCCAATTTTCTGATGCCCGCTTGCAAATGCAAAAGATTACGCAGAATCTAATTGTGTTCGAAATGCAAAAACAAAAATGTTCTCTCAATTTATTTTTCAATTCAGAAAAAGTTGACATAGACCCTTGATTCACCCTGAATAGATAGTCGCATGACGTCACACCACGGACCGGCACTTGCTCTTGGAGGAGAGCTGAAATCGAGATGCCTCCGCTCAGGGGCCCAGCCAGGATTTAGCTCAAAGGGGGAGGGGCAGCGCCCCGAAAAGGGCCCCTGCAACAGCGCCAAAAGAGCCCTGATGGGTAAAATGGCCCTGCTTGTTACCAAAATAGAGTGCTGAAGAGGGCTTCAGAGGGCCCTGTGTGATATTAAAATTTCAAATTTGGCCACAGAGCATAGTGCGGGCGAGCCGCGCTTCGCGCGGCCCGTGTCCTCAGGGGGGGCTGCTGTCCCGGCCGCCCTTCCCCTTGGCTACGCCCCTGCCTCCGCCAACATTAAGCAAGATACCGGACATTAAGCACTGAAAAGAAACGCCTCCTGCCACTGGTGCCGCCCCCTCCGCAAGGATGCTATGAGTTAAAAGTCCCATCTATATTAGAATATACTGACTATATACAGGGGCGGACGCAGACCCGAGTTTTTTCAAAGCACAACTTGTGTATGACAAGGGAGACTCTCAGGCTGAGGAGACAGAAACGCAGAGGTGCAGAAAGTATGCTGGCTGTCGCAAACTCAATGCGACGTATGCCTCCTCTGTCACACAGAGCTGGAAATAATAATTGTATACTTGAATACTATTTCCAATATGCTGAATGTCCTCTACCTGTCCCTTACTTTTTGCAGCAGACAAGGTTCTAGCACCAAATCATTACACCATGAAAGTAGTAAGTTTTCATTTATAGATCATGTTTTTGTTTTTGGAAGGAAAATTTCCAATTATGGGTCATTTTTCCAGTATTGGGGTCATAACTATTATTGGCAACTCTGACTGCAGTTTCCCCCAATGACATGCATTTCCTTTTTGAAGAAGTTTCCATTTTTGAAAGGAGTGTTTCCAATTATGGTACTTTACCACATGATTACATGTAGCAATTATCATGAAAATAGTCATTATTGGGAATATACCTATTAATGGGAGCATACATGTACACACAATTGGGAACCCTAACCGCAGCTTCCCCCCCCACTAAACTTCTATCTCACATATCAACAAAAGGGAAAAATGTCAATGTCAACATAGTATTTGAATCTACCTAAAATGTGTTGGTAGATAGCATTTTTATAAACACATCAAATGCTTAAAATTTGCATCCCACTCACGATCATTACCTGCCTGGTCATTCCTTTTTGCAGTAAAAACTCTGAGGCAACTAGCCTGCATAGATGTAAAATTATGTCTATTGCCCTAATAGGTACAGAGGTATTGGAATTCACATAACAAAGAAAGATTCAGTGTAGTCAACATCCTGCTTGAACTCCATGCAGTTCAGGTCCTGTGCGTTGCTTACCACCACTGGTAGTAAGCAACACACCCCCCCAACCAGCGTTTTTCGAAGTCTATTTGTTTCTGAGATTTGCTGTGATTTTCTGAGATAAGAAGGGGTCTACTCGGCCCCCTCCAGTGCACGTTAGTTCCAGGCCCCTCTCCAGTGTGGGTGTTAACACTTTGTGGAGGACTGCATTGGCACACATTTGCTATCTGTACAATATTGGTATGATAATTTGATTATGAAAACTCACCTGAATCACTGTTGTTGCCAGCCTGTTGCTGGCGCCAACTCTCCCAACTTCCTCCAGCTCCAAATCTATCTAACCAATCTAGGGCACAAATAAACTAAGGCAAAAGCAGACTAAGGAATGAAAAACCAAGCTTGATATGGGAAAGTGCATCAGTCTTACAATAGCCTACATTCATCTTAGATTAGCCATGGGCAGCAATATTTGTTCTAGCTAGTCTTAGCCTGCACTTATCTTAAATATACCTAATAAATATGCCCTCAAAATAAGTGGCTTCCTGCCTGTTTAAATTTTTTGGCAGGCTCTACATCACATAAACATTTCTAACTTGTCTTGTCGCTGTTGCGCAGTTTAAGTAGAATTGCTGCCCAGCTATGTTTATTTTCTCACTCACTTAGTACTTTTATTAGTAGCTTTTAGGCGTACTTAATACTAAATTCGAAGAAATAGGGGCCAATAAATCGAAGACACTCAAACCGTAAATATGATTTAACCTGAAAAAATGGACAGAGAAGTACTTAATAAAGTATCTGCGTTATCGTTAATGCATTAAATATGCCCACAATCGTGTATTTCTCGAAAAAATTGACTGTCACATTTCCGGTATCTAGGTGACAACTTTCTGCAAACTACTAACAATCAGCCCCATTGGGCTGCATGTTAAAATCTGGCAACTGTGACAGCGGTTTGCGGGTTTTCTGCAGCGGGGGTCCCTCATTTTAGTAGAAACTGAACACAGTACCAATATTGTATTACTAATGGTACGCTGTGCAATTGAAGAACAGAGCTGCTAAGTTAAAATATTCCCTACACGCTTCATTCTCTATTTCGAAAATATGGGTTTTGATCTTGAGCCAAACAGTCAGGATCGCTATTTTGTCACAATTATGCACCTCAATTTTTGTAAATGTATCACAAACTCCGGTAGCCGAGTTGGCAAGTTTCTGCACCTCTGCAGAAACGGTTGTTCTTGAAAGAGTATACGAGAAGTCGAAGTGACATAGCGCACCTCAAGTTTGGGGGCAAACCCTGTCTGCCTTCCTTCTAAGGGGTGGGGGGTGGGACGTGCAATTTGGGTGCTCGACAGACCTAGTATAAGTTACCTCTCCAAAAAATGGTCGCTCTCCTGGGGGGGAGGGGGACGAGGATTTTTGCTCGACAGACCTAGTGTAAACACCTTTTTTAATTCTCCGGCCTTTGGGAGGGCCAAAAGATTGTTGGGCCCCCCTCCAGCGCTTTCGGGGGGAAGGGCATGGCCGGAATGCACCCCCCGCGTCCGCCAATGACTATATAGCGCCTGCGAGTGTGAAGGTGTGGTGATGACCTGTAAAAGGTCCCCGGGCTGGGCATTTGGCAACAGTTAAAAAACTGAGTTCCATCATACTTAACGTTTTTTTGTGGGCCCTCTCAGTCGCGGGCCCCCTCCCCTGAGTCTTGAATTCGCCCTCTCCTTGAGAAAATCCCGGAGCCGCTCCTGCCTCCGCTGTCATGTTCGCGGCTCTTTATTTTCGTGCTTTCACCCCAAAATATGGTAGTTTTGTGACAAAATAACTACTTCAATTTTTGTGTCGTATAAGCTGCGAACAAAATTTTCAAACAAATTTTTGTTGGGTATCATGTTACATTGTTCATTTTTACGTTGATTATTTAAGGAATTCAAATTTCTATGCCCAAATACCAATCCGGATAGGCGCAGTGGCGTATCCAAGAGGAGTGTAAAAATCCATCTGGCCCATTCAAAACAGTCGACTATGCGATTTTTTATCAAGCCCATATGTATGCTTTTTACACGTTTTTTCATGTTTTGGGTTCCGTTGTTTCCCCATTCGGCCAGTGGCGGATCCAGGGGGTGGGGACAAAAAGGGCATTTGTCCCCCCCTCAGGGGGTGTTCAAACTCCCTTCCCTCACCATAGTTAAGGAAGTAACCTAGTGACCTTGACATGACCTGAGGTGAGGTTATATTTAGCCCTGTTCCAGCTGCCAGCACAGTTTTGTCAGCAGGACCTCTAACCTCTCCTCCAGAAAAGTAATATCAGCGTCATAATTGCCTCTTGTTTGTGCTAAGCAAAGGGAACTCAAACCTTTACACCATTAAAAAATATTAGACTGCCACTTCGTGCACTTACTATTTTTCATCAGCGCAAACAGCAGGCCGTCAGCCCGTAAAACCTCTAGAACTAGTTCCCGGGGAGAGGCTACAGTCCGGTGACGTAGGCGCAACGCGGCCCGCTGATTGGTGCTGACAAAACTCTGCTGACAGCTGGAACAGGGCTTTTGTGTTTTGACCTAGCATAATCATATATCATTCAATTTGCCGTGATGAGGGTAGGCGAATGGTGTATGAAAAATTATTCTAATTCAACTGTCAGAGGCTAGAGCCCAAAAAAACATTACCCTAACATGCAGCTTTCTTTGACCTGTCATGAGCTCAATGTTGACATGAGCCAAGAATTGACCTACGTAGTTTCTTCATGAATTTGTATGAGCTATCCACCAGCTTTCGTGTTCTTTTCGCTATCCTGCATAGGAGCCGAGTTCGAGGGGGGTGTTCAAATACCCGTGCCCATTATGAGACGTTCACGCTTCGAAATGCTATTGGTATTTGATCAAGTTACCCAACGATTTCGAGGGGGCGGTTTTAAATTAGTGCCAAAATATATTTCAGACCAGACCATGTCCGTCAATATGCAAGTTTTGGACAATGATAAGAATGATCAAGTATACAAACATAAAGTACAAGGAACAAGCAAACGAGTTCAAAGAGCAAACAAGTACAAGTACGAACGTCTTATTTTTCCTGAATTTCGTCGTCTGAAACTCAAGTTTCATTTCCCCCTCAGAAAAGTGGGGGGGGCAGGCACCCCCTGAGCCCCCCGCTTCCTATATGCCTGTGTGCTGTATAACCTGTCTCTGCCGGTAGCGGTGCGCGCGTTACGCCCAGGCTGCCCATCAGCCACTTCTTGATTAAAATGAGTGCCAAAACAGTGTTGATTGAAGCCGTTAAAAGTGCGCGATATAAATGCAGCAATGAAGTGACAATGTGGTGAAAGACACTTCGCGCCGGTGTGTCTGTGTGTACTGCTTCGGTCCTTGTTTCCAATACAAATTTCCATCAAAAAGTGTTATTTTCAGGTTAATACGCAAGGTGGTGGGTAAATGTACCCGGGGGCTGCTTGGATCTGGCAGCGTCATGGTGCTGAAATTTGACATCTGGACAGAAGCAGCCTTAGGGTGCTAAATGGTGCGCACCCTACGGGTGCTTTGTTCAACCATCTAAGAGCTAATCAGGTGCTAGGTTCAAGCACCTAAAGGCTATTCAGGTGCTAAGTTCAAGCACCTAAGGTGCTAGTTAGGTGCTAACAAAGCCGTATTATTGGATGCTAGTTTTAAGCACCCTGCTTAAAATAAGCAGCTTTTCCTAAGGGTGCTTAAAATAAGCACAGCTGTGGTGCTGAAATTTGCCACCTGGATAGAAGGAGCTTTAGGGTGCTAAATCATAAGCACCCTATGGGTGCTTACTTCAAGCATCTAGGGTGCTAGTTGGGTGCTAAAAAAGCCTTAACTTTGGGTGCTAGCTTTAAGCACCCTGCTTAAAATAAGCACCATTTTCCTAAGGGTGCTTAAAACCAGCATTCCTGTGGTGCTGAAATTTGACACCTGATTAGCACCACTAGGGTGCTACTCTTTTTACAGTGAGGGACTCTGATCCAGCTAAGGGACACAGGACCGAGTAAAAACATATTATGTAGCTCTTCTCAGGGCCGTTACCAGCTAAGTTGACCCGAAACCAGCTTGCGCCCCAAAATAAAGGCAGTAAGCTCCTGTATAATACCCTCTCAAAGTTCCAGATCAGCCCAGGGATCCCTTGGAAAACTCTCTCTCTCAGGAGGCCCAAACCCGACTCAGGGGGCTCAAGATCAGCTGAGAGGGGCAATACCAGTTAACCCATTAACGCCCGCACCTACTTCCAGCTTTCAAATTGGCGAAACAAATATTTTCCTATCCTTAGAATATGCCCAATAAGATGTTCCGAAAGTTTTAAATCAATACCACTTTTAGATTCTGAGATATGACACCGGACAAAAATGACCCGCTGGGCGTTTGGGACATCGGCTGGCACTGCGCGGCCGACTCCCGGGTGGCGCTGTCACCGCACTCAGCGGCCCAATGCGCATCGCTTTTACTGCAGTTCTGTGAAGTGTTTTTATTTCCTCTTGTATATTGGCCATAGTAAAATGTTTAGACAGTTCTATGCCCTTAAGGTTTAATTAAAGACAACACTAACAGCATATTTGCAAATAGTATACAAACGTGGTTAACCTAGACTGATGATTTGCGGGGGATAGACTAAAATTGTGAACATCATGGTATTTTAAGAATATTTGTGAATATCAAAGGTTTTGGGAAACCGTTTCTTTTGTCTCTACTCCTTTCCTTCTCCGCCTCCCAGACTTTGTGACTGATGCTCACTGAGCTTTCAACAAGAAATCGTAATATTCAGCATACAGATGAAAAGTTTTGAAAACTCAATCCGTTAGCTCCCCACGCGGTGCACATTAGCTTGATTAATCTCCACATCTCCAAACGGGTCCATTTCCATCTTTCCAACTTTTCTTTGGAACAAGTAGCGCGCTTCATAGTTGCATAAATGTGAACCTCCGCATTTCCAGGCACGCCACTGGTCATTGTAACGCTGGTCAGCTCATCATCTTTCTCATCCTCATGACTAATATATTTTGTGATGGTATGATTATGATATGCACCTGATCCGCTCCGCTATCCTGCGCACTTAAAACAACTTATTTTGCTTCTTTTCCTGCAAAACATTTGATCTGTGGCATTGCTAACGACTATGCTTTCGATATTTTTATGTCTCCATGGCTGGAGATTTCTTCTCGATCCAGGAGGGGTTCTGGATGGTTTAACGCTGGCACTGCAATCCAAGCCCTAGACAAAGTCTGTGAGAGACAAAAAATACAGGCAGGTCTTGACTCCTCCTCCTACCCCCGGGATGTTCACTCATGGTTGTTTCACTTGACTAGAACCAAGCAAAAATAGTGCTAGTTGCGTTTTAGACGGAAGTTCCAGAACTTCCCAAGCTTTCACCCATTTTATATTGCTCCAGACGTTTGACACTGCACGATCTCGTCAAAACAAACCAGCGTGGTGGCCGCGATAATTTTCAACTCATTTTGCCAGCTGGTCATTGGCTTCCAATCAGTAGTGGAAACAAGGGGGCTAGGAAGGCTCAAGCCCCCTACCGAAATGTCAGTGTGCCTATAATACCTAAATGCATTACTGAGGGCTGTTCCGAGGCCATGGCGGGGAGGCTCGAGACCCCTAACCCACCCCCCCACCACCAAATGAAGTCCTCAATCCGCTACTGTTCCCTATCCTCTCTATCCACTACACACAATCCATCAAGGAGAAAAGACAAGGCTCTGCTAGCTTTTAGTCAGTGCTAAAATTTCGATAAGTTTTTAAAACCCTGAAAATTGCATTTCATAACGCCTTTACAAAATACTGGAACCATCTTGCATGTTTCCGTTAAAATCATGTGATAATCATTCCCAAAATAAGACAGACCCCGAAAACGGTAGGCAGCATTTCATGAACTTCAAAGTTTCCAAACGTATCGACATTGCACTAAAAATCTTCAGATTTGATGAAAAATATATAAACTGGCAACCCTGCATTCGCAGAACTCACAATGCCTCCTTTCCTCTAGGTAACATTGTGCACCTAACGCACCAGACGGGAGGACAGGACACATCCTTTTCCTCATTTTCAGCGGCCCGCGGATGTCCGCAACGCCCAGCGGGTAATTTTTGTCCGCTTCATATTTGACGATGTCTCATGGCAAAGCCGTTCAAGAAAATCTTACTCCTTCACCATCTGACTCCTAGTGGTCTTGGCTTAATGTCAATCATGCAAACCCTTTTCAGCTTTCCATATGTTGTTGCAAGAAACAAAATTTGGAGAGCTGTCTCACGCTGACCAAAACCTCGCCAAAATAAGTTCCGCTAAAATCGTCCCATAAAGACCTAGAATTTTCAAATGCATTTTTCCTGCTTGTCCACGCTCTGAAACATACACCCATATCATAAACATGAAAATCACTTCACTGGTACCGATTCTGCAGCCTGTCAAAGTCAGAGGACAAAAATGACCCGCTGGGCGTTAATGGGTTAAGAGGTTCCTGACCAGAAAGGGGCCCTTGACGGCTAAAAAAGCGCCAGTGCCAGCACCGGGGTTTCGAGATCAGCGAGGGGACCCTGACTTTCTAAAAGGGCCTCAGATCAGCTCAGGGGTCATGCCTGCTGCGAGGGCCCTAAATCGGCTCAGCAGGCTAAAAAAACTCATGGGGCCAGAACAGTTAGCCCCCGACGATTTAAAGGAACCTAGATCAGCACAATAGGGCGCAGACAAGCTAAAAAGGCTCATACCTATTTAAAGGGCCCAATACCAGCTCAGGGGCCCTTACCAGCTCAAGGGACACCAATCCAGCTAGGGGTCGTGCGATCAAGCCAGGGACCTTCTATGTAAATCCTCTCAGGGGCCTTAGACCATTTCATGACCCCTGTGCCAGCTCAGAGTCTAAGGCCGAGCCAGTAAGCTCATGTGCAATATCCTCTCAGGGCCCCAAAACAGTCCAGGGGCTACCTGCAAAACTCCCTTTCCAGCGGGTCAAAACTAACTCAGGGGCCCTAGGCCAGCTGATACCAGATAACGGATCCCGACAAGCACAGGGCACTCCAGTGCCAACACATGGGTTTCAAGATCAGTGTGGGAGGGGGCCTGGTTATCTAGAGGGGCCCCAGAGCAGCTGAGGGGACTCCATATCACATCATAGGACCCACCAACAACTCAGAGGGCCCTGGCCTGTTCAGAGCCCCAACCCCGTTCAGGAGGTCCAGAAAAACTAAGAGGGCGATGCCGACTGGGGGCCTCAAGCTCAAATCTAGAACCTTCTGTGCCAGAGTCTCAGGGGCCCCCATAACAGCTAGGGGCCGCTGGTGAAGCTCCATCTCAGTAGGCATAAACCAACTTCCAGGGGTCCCAGAACATCCCAGGGGTTCCAGAGCATCTCAGGGGTCCCGAAACCACGTGAGGGAGGCCCCGTACCAATTCAGGAGGGTCAGGCAAGATAAAGGGCCCCTTAAGAGCTCAGCGGTCCAAGTGTCAACTCAAGGGTCCATGTCAGCCCATGTGTCGCTAGTAAGCGGCCCCAAGAACAGCCCAAGGGCTCCGTGCGAAACTTTGATCTCAGGAGGCACAGGTTTAACACGCGCATTGACGGGGGGTGGGTACCCGCCCCCTCGGGTTTTTCGGAGACAGCAGAAAAACGGCGGCGCGCAGCGCCGCCGTACTTGGTATACCTTTTCCTTCATCATTTTTGCATATTCTGCGAAAATTTTAAGGATAGGTCATCTCAGGTCAGGTCACCAGTACAGGTCAAGTGACCCGACCTCAAAAAAAGTTTAAGATAGCATAAGTCGGAGCAGGGTGAACTTATCCAATTGAAACTCATATCACATAATGGGCTCACCGAGTTCTCTAAAACATGTTCCGGTATTTTTGATATCGATGACCTAAGGTCAGGTACGAAGCATGACCTCTCCATTGGTAATACATAGAAAATATGGTTTTTATTGAATAACTCAGTAACAGATGGCGATAGAGCGTTTATTTTAGCTTCATTAGACTCGCCTTGGCTTTGGGTTCTATTGATATGCATTTTATATAATTTGACCTTGACCTGACCTCAGGTGAATTCAAATATTTGGTTTGACCTACCAGGTCAAATCATATATCATTCGATTCGGCTTGCTGTGAGGATTCATGGAGTTCAAGTCGTTTTGCTCTATCTTTACTTGTTCAGATGTAATGGCCGAAAAACTTAATTTACATGTTATCCCTATTACGGCATGTGACGGCATGTTTTTACCTCTGGTGACCTTAAATGTGACCTGACAAAAAAATGGTTCAAATATTTTCGATGGAGAAGCGGATGACCTACCCAACGCCGTTTACCGTTTTTTTGCTACCTACCGTGGTTCTCGAGATCTTAGCGGGGCGGGTACCCGCCCCCCTCGTCAATCCGAAGGTGGCTCAGACCCCCGTCAATGCGCGTGTTAAGTTAGGGGATTCAGACCAGTTCAGGGGTCCTAAGACCACTTGGCAGGCCCCATAAAAGTTCAAGGACCCCCGGACCAGATAATGAGCCCACGATGAGCATAGGGGCTCATGTCCCGACTCTTAGGGGTCAGGTTTAGCCCATGGTTCTCAAGATCACTGATGTGTAGCCGACCATGTAAAGAGCCCAGACCAGCTGAAGGGCCAGACCAGCTCAAGGGCCCAGACCATCATCGCAGGGGTCCAAACTAGGTGGAGGCTTTAGTCTATTTCAGGGACCGCAAACCAGCTTAACTTCACGGGATCCCAAAATTGTTAAAGAGCTAGCTCAGGGGGTGGGTGGGGGGCTACACCAACGCGGGGGCTCCACGCCAATTCAGAGGCCCAGTCAAGCTAAGAGGCCCTGGATCAGCTCAAGTGGTGCCAAATCAATTCAGGGACCCCATACCAGCTCAGAGGTCCTGACACCGCTCGGAGACCTTAACACGCAAAGTTCAGTCGGTCTTAACCCGCGCCCCACCGGGAGGTCCGGCGCCACCTTCGCCCCACCGGGGGCCATCGATGGTCCCGCTCTAACTCAGAAAATATGGGGGTTAGTGCTAATCTGCAAAGTGCATTAGAAAGCTCGTGTGAATTCAGTAAGAAACAACCTGACATGTTTAAGCGCTCAGGTCAATGGTTTGACCTCCAGAGGTCACGTTAGGTCACGATGGGCTATTTTCACTCAAATATGCAATGCCTAAGCAAACTGGGCATAACTCTTATGCCATTAGAGCTATTGAGATCTCGTGAACTACATTATATAGGAAAATGTCAGACCTTTCTCCGCTATGTGGAACGTAATGACCTCCCGCCAGTGGTTTGACCTCCAAAGGTCACCTCGTAACCTCATATGACCTGAGGTCATTAAAGGTCAGAAAGTGGCCTTGCTGTATATCAAATGAAAGCTAGTAATGAGACATACACGATGGTGTTTGATTCTATGCTCTAGCTTAATTAGATGAAAAGTTAGTGCCAAAATACTCTTTTTGACCCCTGGTGACCTTGGATGACCTTGGAGAGGTCAAATAGAAAATATAACTCCTGGTATCCGTAAATGGGTGTCCAAGAACGCTTTTCTGAGCAAACCGAGCATTTGCAATCGTTTTTGTGGCTTTTAGATCATAAGACAGCTTTTTCCCATGCTTTTTCAATGGGAGAGGTCACCTCGTGACCTGACCTTAGATCACGAAATCGGAAAATCCCGGATATACACGTTGTAGACCCTGGCGGGGCCATGAATTGTAGGAAGTTTCAAATTGATCAACTGAGAAGCGTAGCTCTTATAGAGCTCAAAAGTTGAGGTGAGGTGACCTTGGTTGACCTCACCTAGTGACCTGACTTTGGGTGACCCGGGGTAAAAAATTTCACGGATGGTGTGAAAATGATGGGGTGAGAGATTAAGTCCTCAACCGCGGTCCTGCGTTTCGTCGTTGTTCTGCTATCCCGAAAAACCCGTTGGGGAGGCCATCGATGGCCACCTCCCGGTGGGGCGAGGGTTAAAGTGCCCGCACATATTTTTCCATGGTGGCCAGAGAACCGTTGGCCGCCAGAATACGCCATTCGGTCACATTTGAGTGAACGGATGAGCGGGTCAATTGGCGAATGAATTAAAAAAATTGGTCCAAGTTTTTCCTTATAGACTTCAAATTTTAGGCTTATCTTTTGAGACCTTCGCAATCGCATGGTCGCACCAGTTCGCCTGCACTGTAGACCGAGTGGTGACGTAATGACGTCATATAATATTTCTAACAACGAGGCTAAACTTATTCCACTAGATTAAAGATGACCCGACTCAAAATTACATTTTGTTTTTCCCTTGAATTGTTTCCAATTTTAATCCTCCCACGATACTTTAGAGGCGGACAAAGGAGCTAGGCTCAGAACACCTATCAAGGAACCATGAATAATAAAATAATAACGTCATATAATTGGGATAAATTTAAAAGTCCCCCCAAATAAAGGTCAAGGTCACATGTCAAGGTAACTCAACCCAGTGCTCCAGACAGATTGGCAATTCCAGGACGGATCGACCACTTTTTGTAGAAATGTTCACTATCACTTCCTTCGAATTCGCTCGAACTTTGTATGCAAGCTTACCCATGGGCCCCCATTGTGTGTGGGCACATCTTTTTGATCCGATGTCAAATAGGTCACAATATAGAGGTCACGGAAATTTATAGGTCAGACGTGAAATTGTGACATTTTTTTCATTTTATTGCCAGGAAGAAGTAATTGATCCTCAGAAAGTTCTGCGAATTATTATAAGATGTCATTTATCAGAAACTTCTGAGGATGTCATCTATGGCATTACTCAGTATAATGTATGCTATGCTAGGACTTCATAGTTAAGATTACTCATTGTTAATGCCAATGTCACTGGTCAAGACCAAAGGCTTTTTTAAGATCAAACCCTCATTTCCGGCCCAAAGGCGTCTACCGTCAGTGTCACTTATATTTTACACTAGTGGGAATATGTCCTAATAAAAGGTCATTGACCTCAAACTTTCAAAGGACATTGAGTGGGACCTTCCCTCTATGACCTCAGTTCACTTTCATTATATCTTTGCTTTTTCTGCATAATCACGGCATTTCCCACTAGGTTTCCAGCACGGTCCATATGTGACCTATACGACCTCATTTGACCTTAAAGATACTGAGCTAGACCAATGAAACTTAGCCATAACGTAAATCACCATCGCCCTCACGCCTGTCCTAACAGGTGATTTCTAACCCTCTTGGTTTCCGAGATCCCAGGGAGGGGAGGGGGCACTTCAGGACCCTCCACTGTGCGTTGACGCCATACCCCTCTCCACTGCGCGTGTTAAGGTAAGAGCATGACCCAACATTAAATCTCGTACCCTCTGTGAAAGACCGACTTAGGGCGCTGCTTCGTTACGCTGAGGGACCTTACACTAGCTCGGGTGCTCGTACTCTCCCTGACGCAGAGTCGTGACGGAAAGCCGTGGCGCCGCCCTTGGTCTCTAGAACCCCTCTACAAAGAAGTTGCAAAGAGGCAGATAGGTCAAATTATGACTTACCCGATCCCACAATGCTGTGAATTGGACCATCATTACTTATGGGTCCGAAAATATTTTTATGAGAGCAGAAGGTGTAGTACCTGGACTGTCCTCCCCCGGGTTCTCTCGATTTCCAAATTAGGGGGGGAGCGTCCTGACCCCCCCATCCCTCCCGGGATCTCCACCCATGATCTTAACGATTAACGTGACTTCACTACCTTACCTTCATGGTGATTATAACATTTGTGTGGTGTACTGCTCTGGCGACCTATTGAGTAACTTTTCAACTGCCTCGTAGGTTGCTATGCTCTCTATGCTGATATGCATAGCAACCTGCGAGACAGTTGAAAAGCTAACCAAAAAGCGCCTCGATCTACCAAGTTCGATTCAGAATGTACCCGCAATGAAGCAGTGAAGGGAAAAAGTTCGGTGTACGTATCCTTTACTATCCTGATTTTTATAGGTGTGTCAGTATATATGCACACAGGATTAATGATGAACTGGCCACAAAACACACTTATGCTGAAACCGATCGACCCGCACCCTGTGGGACTCGGCCGTACCCGGCAGAATCACGCTGCAGTACTATAAAACGAGAGCACGTTGGCGTAGTAAGCTGGCATTAAAGCCATGCGCTTGAATTTTAAGCCGTATGAGCCAGACTGCAGACTGCAAGAGAGCAAAGAGCAGGTTTGGCGCTGTGCGACACGACTGCTGAGGTCATATGGTGTTACGACAGTGTTCCAAATCACGGGGTGCTGGGTGGCGAGTGACACCGGCGCGAGCTGAAATTTGCACTCATTTCTGTGCATTTTGTACTCAGTTTTCCGCCCACTTTTCACGTAAAGGTTTATTCAGCATCATTCAATCATTATAATGTATATAAACTCATCAAATGTCATTAAGGAAATTTGTCACGGATTTTAAGTGTTGATTATAAATCAGGGTTGTAACAACAGTTAAAATAAGTATATTAGTTGACTCTTGCAGTACTGTAACTCTGAATTTTCCACTCGCTGTCTTTATTTTCCAATGCTTATTGTACTATCAGCACCCCAACGCATAACGAGTCTTGAGATACTGCGTCGCCAACTCCCACCCAGTTGGGAGGTATTGTGCGGATCTGAAAAAAACTTAATAAATCAGGGTAACTGTACGGAATTCGAACCCTGATCAGCGGCGTGGAAGTGGAATATTCCTTCCCCACGGCACTGCGTCCCCAGATTTACAAGTGTGTATCTAGGCGCACTAGCATTGTTAAGCGGTCACACATATATCGCAGAAAAATCTCCCTATAGGGTGAGAGCTAGCGACGCCGGTTAACATGGGCGGCTGGTGTGTCTGTAAACCCCGAACAATTATTATGGGACGATAATGTGATTTTAGAGTCAGATTTTGCGACATGTCCAAGTTTTGTGCTGGCTATAAAATACCTAGTATGGATGGATGCTCGCCTGGGGTTCGCAGTGGACGGTGTGTGTGACCGTGTATGACTTCTATTTATATGACCGGACAGGTGTTCTTGTTGGTTGGTTTTATAAAAGAGAGACCAATTTTGGGGCTGAAGGGACGGCAGCGCCCGAGCAGGCTCCTCGGCTAGCTTTTTTAGAGAAGTTATCACGATAGTAAGAGAAAAAGATAACTATAAATGCATCCTCATATTCACATGGCACAGTGACACAACAGTGATATCAACATTTCTCTGAACATCATCATCAAAATGCCTGTTTCACACATGAAGAGTTCTGGGATTAAAACATACGTTAGGTGAGCGACAGTTAACGACAGAAAATGTCATTAAAAAATTTAGAGCGGGAAAAATCAGCATACATTAGGGATGACTATTCCTGGTTCTGCCGAGCAAGGGCGTCGGCGTAGGCCTGCTCCTGAGCGGCACGGTTGGGGTCCTCGGGAGCCACGGGCAGATGGGCACCAGATACTTGCACGCCGTACTCATCGGCGGTGTAGGTGACGGTGTATTCCTGGCCATCATCGGCAACGAAGGAGTAGCTGCCCTGGTACACAGATCCTGACTTCTCGCCAATCTGCTTCTGCTGTCCAGCCACGTCCTGGGAAGCGGGGTCCGAGGTCTCGTAGCCGTACTGGAAGGATCCGTCCTCGCCAATGCTCTGATCAGCACGCACAATGCCGGCCTCCCGGAGCTCGGCGGTGGGGTCGTATTTAGCCTCCTGGGGCCGGGCCGCGGCCAGCGCAAACAGGGCAGCAAGAAGGATCTGTCAAGCAAAAAACAGCTAGGGTTAAGCACTATATAGCCAACAGCTGAAACACGTCAACAGCTGAAAGGCGAATGCTTCGACATGAAATGATTGCAGTTCTTTTCTAATTACGATTTGACATTAGCAATGGCTCAACAAAGTTTCGTCACGTGCAAGTGTATCTTTTTTGCCTATTTGTGCCCTTCCCAAAGAAACGGTCAAAAAGTATGCATGTTATGAAATTAATATTGGGGTTTCAATAACCAAAACTTTATGAAAAGCTTTTGCACCGGACGAGTTGGATGCGTTGCCATAAGGATTGTGCTTGCTGGTCCCAGAATTAGCCACGGGCTACACTGATGCTGTACCAAGTCTATCGCCTCGCCACCAGTGGTAGCAACGCTCAGGGGCACCGCTGGGGGTGTAGCGAGACGATGCCCTGACTAGGGCCGCACAACGAAGGTCACTGGCTGCAGTCTTTTCACTGGTAGACTTTAGACGATACGTTATTGGCAGCGCTTGACTCAGCTTGCAAGCTGACCACTACTGGCTTAACAGTAAACGTAGTCGTCTAGCCCGAAAGGAAGATTTTCAATCTGTCATTGGAGGCAAGAAAGGCAGTATGTTGAACTGCAGCCCGATCGGGCAAGGCCGAGCCCAGTATAATATATCGATTTCAGCGACACTCACGAGCTTCATGACTGTTCAGGGAGTTGCAGTGGGTCGAACTGTGCATTTTGCATTAAAACGTCCTCTTATAAACCTTTTACTGCTGACCCGCTCCCCTTTGCAACAACCATTACGGACGGGATAATCTAAGGTTAACACCCGCACTGTAGGGGGTCTGGCACTAACGCGCACGGGATGGGGCCTGGTAGGCCCCCCTAAGATCTCGGAAACTAAGAGGGTTAGAAAAACGTCACTTAGGAGGTGGGTGGGGGCTATGGTGATCTACATCATGACCAATTTTCATTGACCTAGGTTAAATATCTTAAAGGTCAAACGAGGTCATAAAGGTCAAATTTGGCCATGCTTGGGACCGATTGGTAAATGCCGTGATTATGCGGGAAATGGCGGAATAAGCTAAAGGCGGACCAGGATCATATAGAAAAGGTCTCAAAAAGCCTTCTCTACAATTTTGGGGTTAAGGTCATTCAAGGACATTGACCGTAAAGGTCTCAATATACTACTTATAATGTACACTTTGACTAACACAAAAGCCACTGTGTTGGCGGGAAATGGGGATTGAACTTTCCCAGTGACCTTTGACCTTGACCTTTGTATTGGGGCACCTTATCGATGATGTCATAGCATAATATTCGTCAGACCGGGTAATGCCATTTGACCGGAAGCACTGTGATCAGTGACCTTGAAAGAGCAGATATGACCTTGACCTGTGACCTTTAACCTTGACCTTGACCTTCACGTAAGGTGAACTTGACATATAATCCCGTTTATATGGCGTTATGACTTTACCACTCGGTCTCCAATACAAGCTAACTGGTCCGACCGCGCAATTACCGTGATCTCAAAATGCAGGTCTGACTTTGAAAGCCTATAATTCAAAAAAATGTTCAACCGATTTGAAAAAAATCTTCACCACTCGACGCGCTATTAATTTCTGTTAAATGTGGCAAATATCGTTCTTTGGCTACGAGCGGTTCTCCGGCCTCCTTGAAAAATAGGTGGGGGCCTCCGAGGCCCCTCTCCAGTGCGCGTGTTAAGGATGTAAGCGTTCTCTCGGAACCTGGCTACCAGACCTGAATGATCCGATTCGCACGTCACCATGTTGAGATATTTGAACACTTTTAATTTAGCTGATACGCCTAAATCTAGTATCGCTAGTACTGTAAGTTTATATGCGGTGAATTCCGCCGCAGAATTTCCGGCCGCCGGAAACGAAGCTTTTCAGAACGGTGTCGTGCATCTCAATTCGACTTCGTTGTTTTAAAAGAGTGTGCGTCCTCCTCCCATAGTCATGTAATCGACGTGGAGTCGTAATAGGCTCAACTGCCACATGTGGAGGCTCTGAATAAAGTCTTTGTCTTTGTCTATCACAGCAATAACCACCAAAAGCAGTCGGTGGGCGGATACACTGAAAACATTTTTAAAGAATGGCAGCGAAAAGGTAATTCCGGGAAACCTTCCCTTGGTCTAAACCACTGATGGCTACACCACGCTGAGTGCTGTGTGAAAACCGAAGAATATGTAGCCTTTACATGAGGGTAAATGAAGTCATTATTTTAAACAACACTTTACTGCGGTTTTAGAGCCTCATGAAACCGATTCTAGCCAAAGTCCTCAGGACATTCTCCTGGCCTTGAAGTGATCCAGGCGGCGTCACGTGACAATCGTTTGCAGCGCCTCTAGCGGAACGCGGGAAAATTAAAGCCCGAGTGTGGTCTAACTAACGTTGCCAGCGTGGAAAGGAATGCCACGTGTCTCCTGCCCTGAGCTTTTCGCACCCTTCATGACAATTGACAAGCCGCCGTTGCGCGCCATCCGCCATTTTCATTGTGACTCCAGTTGGTGTTTTGATCTCACAGGAAGAGCTACGCTCGGGCAGGTTGGACTGTGGATGGTGAGTACACAGGTTGTTATTGAATGCGAATTACCCAATTATCTTTTAAAGGAGGACACATTGTTATTTAACAAGGGTCTGTAACGCTTTTCAGTTAACACGCGCACTGAATGGGGGCTCGGAGGCCCCACCTGTTTTTTCGGGTTAGCCGGGTTCGCCGCCCGGAAATGAAACTCGGTCACATTTTAGAAAAATAAATAACACTTCAATTGGTCAAATAATTTTGAAAATCGGCTGGAATGTTTATTTATTTATAGGCTTTCAAAGTCTGACTTATATTTTGAGATCGCCATACTTAAGCGGCCGCAGTCTGCGTTGCATGCCGAATGGTGATGTAATAATGCAATATAATTGGGTGATTTGTTAAGGTCATCCTATATAAAGGTCAAGGCCATTGAGAGTGACTTAAAATGAGACCATGATAACTTTGCATTCGCGACCCCATCAGGCCAGCAAGCGACGTGAAACCTTTTGCTCACTGGCCCTCAGAGGCAGCGAAAAAGCTCACAATTTACCGAGTTGACGATTTCTCGAAGATACGAAGACGTTAGTTTTGTTTTCTCTTTTGTACTTTTCTATATTTGTCCTAAGTGAAGACATCTCAGGGAAAGTTAACGCGTAGGTGCCAGGTTACGGACATTGTTTGTTGTTTAACAAACAAATCAAATTGATATGTTGCCCAATCAATCTGTAGTTGATGCGTCTCTCAACCCCAACAATTACCTGCACTCAGCATTTGTAATTTTTGACGGTCCTTTCTCATATTCAGGGGATGCTGTTCTCAACGGCTTCCTGAAAGTCATGGACTGCCCTGTGGAGCAGTTGGAGAACAGCCGAGCGTGACGCTCAAGGGCGGTTGACTGCTTGAAGAGAACGAGCAAGTCTGCCCAGCACCAGACAACCCTGTTGACGAAGTCCCTGCTGTGGGCAGCCGCCCACAGCGTTTTTGCCAAACCTGCAATTGCGTTCGGTCGCAGCCTTCTGATGTCTTTACAGAGCCTGCTGGGGGTGTCGGAGGGTCAGGTTTCCCTCGAAGGCAAGAAACAGCTTGCCTTCCTGGGCATGTAGACTGTAGTCGGAGATTCCTGTTAGATGGGATATCCTCAAATCATTGTGACACGGGGACGGGTCACAGTGGTATTGTGTGATTCATATGACACAGACTAACAGGACATGCGAAGTCTTTGTCTCTAAAATTTATTTCATCGGAAAAAGTTGCATTTGTTTTGGTAATTGTGTAATATAAAATGAATATTCTCTGGTAGAGATAAATGATTTTGTTTGTGGGGTGAGGGAGGGCTAGTCGACACGCATCAAGAACACGTTGAGCAAGAAAATTTGAAACAAAAAAATAATTTGAAAATTTGAAACATACTTTTTTTGTGGGAATATCCATGAATTCTGTGACAGCGAGGAAGAACCAACCACAGTTTTATTTTCAACTATACTGCGCGAAAAAGAACGAAGAAAAGTTTTCCTTCTTACCAGTACCATATCTATACGTTCTTCAACAAAACCATAAACCGGGTATAATTCTAGTAATGAACGGATAAGTGGTCTTCGAATAAACCCAAAACCTCAGAATATTCTTCATTTTTTGGACATGAGACATATGCAGGTTCTCGTAACGACTAGCGTTCATTCTGTAGCAAAACCATAAACCTGCGAGAGTTCTAGCAAAGAGCCCTATAGAAGTGTTAGAACACCTGAAAACTTCAGACCGTTCTTCATTTTGAAGGTTTAGACCGATCAGGGTTCTCCTCGTAAAAATGCCCAACATTCTAAAGAATGGAAAAGGTAAGAATCCTGGGCATTCTGAAAAAAACGGTGGTATAATATTCTACCGCTGGATGGTTTCAAGATCCCTTAAACTGGTAAGAATCCTAGGGGTTCTGAAAAACGGTGGCATAATATTAAACTAGCACATGGTTTCAAAGAACCCCTACCTTCTTCCAAATTGTTTTCAGTGTAGCTTGTAAGAAGTACGATTTCAAAAGGAAAACGTCATCAAAGTAGGACAATGGTTGTTTGAATCCCCTATTTCTGTCGAGTTGTGTCATAAGTTGAATCGTGACTGAAACAAAACTGAGTCAGAGTTAAGACACTATGCAAATGAGTTAGATTGCAGAGGACTCTCAAAAGGGTATTGCTGACCTTAATCAGTGTGTGAGGTTCCATGCTTAGGAGTGAGCCATGAATTGAGTCAATTCACCTTAGCTCTGGAGCCGGAGTTGAATCGACTCGGCTTCGATCTGAACTAGTTTGAACCAGAGAGGGAGGTCATGTTATAACTAGCCCAAGTAAAAGTGTCCTGTCACTTTTTAGTCCTCTAAATAGGGGAAATAATCATTTTTCTGATCTACTCTTTTTCAGGCACTTTGACTTCTTGCATTTTTCGGCCGTTGTTTCACATTTGCTCAGGTGGAAACGCTATGGGCCATGCCACTGCTACCTCAGTCCAAATGTCAGGCTTCGGCTGTTTGGGTGGCTCAGGTGTCACTCTCCTGTTTGCGCCAACCAACTCGAAGCAGAGCGAAGAGGTGGTCAGAGGAGGATGTAGGATTTTGCCCTGGGACGGGGGCGGAGGCTTGAGGTGAAAAACTGCCTGGAGGACGCTGTCAGAGAATTGGTAGCACATACATTTCGCTGGTATAGGAAGTATTTATACTACAACACGAATGAGGAATTCAAGGTGTTGTTATTGTTCCAAATGGTCACCTTTCTCTCGAGGGGCGACACAGGAGTTTAACCCAATAGCTTTCGGGGGTGGGTGGGGGGGGTTCTGCTCTCATTAATGTGTTCCGGTATATCTCCATAACGTTTCTTGATAAGCTTTTGGACTACTTGATGATTTTTTTAACTGGATTGGGTATCTCCCCTGAAAATTTAGAAGTAATATTTTACGAGGGTTGGAGCTATGTTTTGGTATTGAGAGGGGATCCATTCGCAGTCGGGTATTATTGTGTACGGTTTGTTCTCTGTACAAAAAAATCCGTCTCTAACAATATTCAGAGAAGTTAGAATCTATAAATGCTGTGAATAAGATGTCCGGTGATTTTATTTTACATTTTCATATACTTTTTTGCAGAGGTGGCTCTTAGCAATTCAATAGCTCCCCCTACCCTCCAGTGAATTGAATCGGTGTTCAAATGTAATTCAATGGCATTCTTGCCGAGTGCATAGACTGCCTACAGGAGAGCCGAGAAGAAAAATTAGTCATGCCATTCTCTCAACCAGTACGGATCATGGATAACCGTACAGGATTTGAATCCTGATCAGCGGTGTGGAAGTGGAATGTTCTTTCCCCACGGCACTGCGTCCCCAGATTTACAAGTGTGTATCTAGGCGCACTAGCATTGTTAAGCGGTCAGACATATATCGCAGAAAAATCTCCCTATAGGGTGAGAGCTAGCGACGCCGGTTAACATGGGCGGCTGGTGTGTCTGTAAACCCCGAACAATTATTATGGGACGATAATGTGATTTTAGAGTCAGATTTTTGCGACATGTCCAAGTTTTGTGCTGGCTATAGAATACCTAGTATGGATGGATGCTCGCCTGGGGTTCGCAGTGGACGATGTGTGTGACCGTGTATGACTTCTATTTATATGACCGGACAGGTGTTCTTGTTGGTTAGTTTTATCTAAGAGAGACCAATTTTGGGGCTGAAGGGACGGCAGCGCCCGAGCAGGCTCCTCGGCTAGCTTTTTTTAGAGAAGTTATCACGATAGTAAGAGAAAAAGATAACTATAAATGCATCCTCATATTCACATGGCACAGTGACACAACAGTGATATCAACATTTCTCTGAACATCATCATCAAAATGCCTGCTTTACACATGAAGAGCTCTGGGATTAAAACATACGTTAGGTGGACGACAGTTAACGACAGAAAATGTCATTAAATATTTAGAGCGGGAAAAATCAGCATACATTAGGGATGACTATTCCTGGTTCTGCCGAGCAAGGGCGTCGGCGTAGGCCTGCTCCTGAGCGGCACGGTTGGGGTCCTCGGGAGCCACGGGCAAATGGTCACCAGATACTTGCACGCCGTTCTCATCGGCGGTGTAGGTGACGGTGTATTCTTGGCCATCATCGGCAACGAAGGAGTAGCTGCCCTGGTACACAGATCCTGACTTCTCGCCAATCTGCTTCTGCTGTCCAGCCACGTCCTGGGAAGCGGGGTCCGAGGTCTCGTAGCCGTACTGGAAGGATCCGTCCTCGCCAATGCTCTGATCAGCACGCACAATGCCGGCTTCCTGGAGCTCGGCAGTGGGGTCGTATTCAGCCTCCTGGGGCCGGGCCGCGGCCAGCGCAAACAGGGCAGCAACAAGGATCTGGCGAGCAAAAAAACAGCTAGGGTTAAGCACTATATAGCCAACAGCTGAAACACGTCAACAGCTGAAAGGCGAATGTTTCGACATGAAATGATTGCAGTTACGATTTGACATTAGCAATGGCTCAACAAAATTTCGTCACGTGCTAGTGTATCTTTTTTGCCTATTTGTGCCCTTCCCAAAGAAACCGTCAAAAAGTATGCATGTTATGAAATTAATATTGGGGTTTCAATAACCAAAACTTTAAGAAAAGCTTTTGCACCGGACGAGTTGGATGCGTTGCCATAAGGATTGTGCTTGCTGGTCCCAGAATTAGCCACGGGCTACACTAATGCAGTACCAAGTCTATCGCCTCGCCACCAGTGGTAGCAACGCTCAGGGGCACCGCTGGGGGTGTAGCGAGACCATGGCCGCACAACGAAGGTCACTGGCTGCAGTCTTTTCACTGGTAGACTTTAGACGATACGTTATTGGCAGCGCTTGAGTCAGCTTTCAAGCTGACCACTACTGGCTTAACAGTAAACGTAGTCGTCTAGCCCGAAAGGAAGATTTTCAATCTGTCGTTAGAGACAAGAAAGGCAGTATGTTGAACTGCAGCCTGATCGGGCAAGGCCGAGCCCAGTATAATATATCGATTTCAGCGGCACTCACGAGCTTCATGACTGTTCAGGGAGTTGCAGTGGGTCGAACTGTGCATTTTGCATTAAAGCGTCCGCTTATAAACCCTTTACTGCTGACCCGCTCCCGCTTGCAACAACCTTTACCGACGGGATAATCTAAGGTTAAGGACGTAAGCGTTCTCTCGGAACCTACCAGACCTGAATGATCCGATTCGCACGTCACCATGTTGAGATATTTGAAAACTTTTAATGTAGCTCATACGCCTAAATCTAGATCGCTAGTACAGTAAGTTTATGTGCGGTGAATTCCGCCGCAGAATTTCTGGCCGCCGGAAACGAAGCTTTTCCAGAACGGGGTCGTGCATCTCAATTCGACTTCGTTGTTTTAAAAGAGTGTGCGTCCTCCTCCCATAGTCATTTAATCGACGTGTAGTCGTAATAGGCTCAACTACCACATGTGGAGGCTCTGAATAAAGTCTTTGTTTTTGTATATAACAGCAATAACCACCAAAAGCAGTTGGTGGGCGGATGCTTGTAAGAAATACGATTTGAAAAGGAAAATGTCATCAAAGTGGGACAATGGCTGTTTGAATCCCCTATTTCTGTCGAGTTGTGTCATAAGTTGAATCGTGACTGAAACAAAACTGAGTCAGAGTTAAGACACTATGCAAATGAGTTAGATTGCAGAGGACTCTCAAAAGGGTATTGCTTACCTTAATCAGTGTGTGAGGTTCCATGCTTAGGAGTGAGCCATGAATTGAGTCAATTCACCTTACCTCTGGAGCCTGAGTTGAATCGACTCGGCTTCGATCTAAACTCGTTTGAACCAGAGGGGAGGTCATGGTATAACTAGCCCAAGTAAAAGTGTCCTGTCACTTTTTAGTCCTCTAAATAGGGGAAATAATCATTTTTCTGATCTACTCTTTTTCAGGCACTTTGACTTCTTGCATTTTTCGGCCGTTGTTTCACATTTGCTCAGGTGGAAACGCTATGGGCCATGCCACTGCTACCTCAGTCCAAATGTCAGGCTTCGGCTGTTTGGGTGGCTCAGGTGTCACTCTCCTGTTTGCGCCAACCAACTCGAAGCAGAGCGAAGAGGTGGTCAGAGGCGGATGTAGGATTTTGCCCTGGGACGGGGGCGGAGGCTTGAGGTGAAAAACTGCCTGGAGGACGCTGTCAGAGAATTGGTGGCACATACATTTCGCTGGTATAGGGAGTATTTATACTACAACACGAATGAGGAATTCAAGGTGTTGTTATTGTTCCAAATGGTCACCTTTCTCTCGAGGGGCGACACAGGAGTTTAACCCAATAGCTCTCGGGGGTGGGGGGGGGGGGAGTCTGCTCTCATTAATGTGTTCCGGTATATCTCCATAACGTTTCTTGATAAGCTTTTGAACTTCTTGATGATTTTTTGTTTTTAAACTGAATTGGGTAGATCCCCTGAAAATTTTGAAGTAATATTTTTACGAGGGTTGGAGCTATGTTTTGGTATTGAGAGGGGATCCATTGGCAGTCGGGTATTATTGTGTACGGTTTGTTCTCTGTACAAAAAATCCGTCTCGAACAATATTCAGAGAAGTTAGAATGTATGCATGCTGTGAATAAAATGACCGGTGATTTTTATTTTACATTTTCGTATACGTTTTGCAGAGGTGGCTCTTAGCAATTCAAAAGCCCCCCCACCCTCCTGTGAATTGAATCGGTGTTCAAATGTAATTCAATTGCATTCTTGCCGAGTGCATAGACTGCCTACAGGAGAGCCGAGAAGAAAAATTAGTCATGCCATTCTCTCAACCAGTACGGATCCAGGACGACATTTCGTGGGAGGTTAGGAGCCTGGAGCCTCCCCCGCCATCGCCTGTCAGTCTTCGACTAAGCATTAACTTTAAACACTCTTACACGGCGGGGTAGACTTAGGGCCCCCTAGACACCCCCTTGTATCCGCCACTGCCCTCAACACTATATTATACGATAACAACATGTCACAGCCGCGCTCAGATATTGTAATTAACCCGCGCCGCGGTGGGCCTCCCAGCTACCTTCGCCCTGGTGGAGGGTGTTTGAACACCTTCTCGAACTCGGCCCCTTGGCGGGATAGTGAAAAAAACGTGAAAGCTGGTGGATAGCTCGTACACATTGATGAAGAAACTATGTCAGTCACTTTTAGGCTCAGGTCAATATCGAGGTTATGACAGGTCAAAGAAGTTGGCAATTTTGAGCAAAGTTTTTTGGGCTCCAGTATCGCACAGAGTCGAGTTAGAATCATTTTTTAGGCACCGCTTGCTTCCTCTCGTCCCGGCGAATCGAACAATGTATAATATGACCAAACTAGGTTAAAACACAAAAATGACCCGACCCTAGGTCAGGTCAAGGTCACTTTTAACCTAGGTCAGTCAATATGCATATCAATCGACTTGCAAAAGCAATACAAGCGCAACGGTATGAAAATAAAAGCTGTATCATCATTTCATTAAAAAATATTGACCTACGCCTGAAAAATGCTTAAGTAGCCCCAGATGACCTCTCAGAAGTCACAGATAATTTTTTGGAGAATATGAAGTCACCTTTATCTACACAAATACAGCCCAATTTCTGCTTTTCCCATGTATTTCCAATGGATAGGTCATAGTCTGTACTTAACCTTAGGTCATCGACATGAAAAATCTCGGAACATATGTTGTAGAACTCGGTGGGGCCATTATGTGTTATAAGTTTAATCGGATAGATTCACTCATTTCTTACTTATGCCACATTACACATTTGAGGTGAGGCCACTTGGCCTGCATTGGTGACCTGACCTGAGATAACCCAAACTTAACATTTTGGGGAAAGTTGTGAAATCTATCAAGGATAAGGTGTGTCAAGTACGGTGGCGCATCGCGCCGCCGTTTTTTCATGCCCCTGTAAAACCCAAGGGGGTGTTCAAACACCCCCTCCACCGGGGCGAGGGTTAAGGCGAGCCCGTGCGACGCCGTAAATACTTTGGGTGCGGATCGATCTGGTAGGCACCTGAAGGTACAAGTCACGGATTAAGTTTGCAGCATCCAGTATTGCGTGAAACATGTTTTTTGTGAAAAGAATGTCATACTGCACTATACTACACGTACGGCCGAAGATGGACCTTGAACACGACGAGGGAGATGCTGCTCTCCGAGGTAGTCGACCACAGTTCTACTACAATGATGACCGGACGTCTGGCCTCAGCAGTACGGTGTCAGGAATCTGAAACATTGGTGAACTGTGTAGCCAATTCCCATCCATTTGGGAGGGTGGGGATCGTGTGGGGATCGGAAATGCTTATTCAGAATACCCGCCCAGGTATTTGAACCCCCGTCAGCGGCGTGGAGGTGGAAAGCTCTTCCCCCACGCCACCGCCTCCCTCAGATTGACATGTGTGCAACCGCAGTCCGAGATATGTATCCGGCCGCTGAACAATATCATCGACATGGCCAGAGAACGGGAATGCGTGGCTCAGTGGATAGCGTTCCTGTTATTAGGCCGTGGGTCCCGGGTTCAAGTCCTACCATAGCCTGTGAAGAAAGTGATCTTAACCCCCAAATCTCCCGACAGTGTGGGAGCTGGCGACGCCGTATAAACTGAGCAGTTGGAGCGTAAGTAAAATCGAACAATTATTATGGAACGTGTCTTCTCGGCTAGATTCCTTTTTTAGATAAGTTCCCACCAAGTAAGGGAAAAATATAGTTATAAATGCGTCATTATATTCACATGGCACAGTCACACAACAGTGATATCAACATTTCTCTTTATATCATCAACAATATGCCTGCTTTACAAATGAAGAGCACTTGAATTAAAACATACATTGGTTGAACGACAGTGCCGTAAATGCCTTTTGAAATTTGGAGCGGGTTAAAAATCAGCAAACATCAGGGGTGGCTATTCCAGGTTACTGCCGAGCAAGGGCGTCGGCGTAGGCCTGCTCCTGAGCGGCACGGTTGGGGTCCTCGGGAGCCACGGGCAGATGGGCACCAGATGCCTGCACGCCGTTCTCATCGGCGGTGTAGGTGACGGTGTATTCCTGGCCATCATCGGCAACGAAGGAGTAGCTGCCCTGGTACACAGTTCCTGACTGCTCGCCAATCTGCTTCTGCTGTCCGGCCACGTCCTGGGAAGCGGGGTCCGTGGTCTCGTAGCCGTACTGGAAGGATCCGTCGTCGCTCATGCTCATGTCCATACGCAGAATGCCGGCTTCCCGGAGCTCGGCGGTGGGGTCGTATTCAGCCTCCTGGGGCCGGGCCGCGGCCAGCGCGAACAGGGCAGCAACAAGGATCTGGCGAGCACAAACAATGTGTGGTGTCACGGATGCTCACGTAAACAACTGAAAGTCGAATGTTCAGACCTGAAATGATTCCATAATTTTTTTTAACTACGATTTGACCTTCGCAATGTCTCAACAAAGTTTCGCCACGTGCTAGTGTACGTTTTTACCCTCTACGTGCCTTTCCCAAAGAAGCCGACAATAAGTATGCATGGCATCAAATATACATTGGGGTTTCAGTAACCAAAACTTTAAGAAAGGTTTCTGCCCCAAGGGAATTGAATACGTTGCCATAAGGATTGTGCTTGCTAGCCCCAGAATTAGCCACGGGCTACACTGATGCAGTTCCAAGTCTATCGCCTCGCCACCAGTGGTAGCAACGCTCAGGGGCACCGCTGGGGGTGCAGCGAGACCATGCCCTGACTATGGCAGCACGAAGAGGGACACGGGCTGCAGTCTTTTCATTGGTAGACTTTAGACGATACGTTATTGGCAGCGCTTGACTCAGCTTGCAAGCTGACCACTACTGGCTTAAGAGTTAGACGTTAAACACATTTGGTTTGGGTGAAAGAAAGAAAGAGTGAAAGAAGTTCCGAAAGAGAGATGTTCAATCTATCACTAGCTACAAAGAAGGCAATATGTTGATTAGCAGGGCGCTGTAAGCCGAGGCTCAGTATAATAGCTGTATTTAAGTGGCACTCACGAGCTTCATGACTGTGCAGTTAGTTGCGGTCGGTCGAACTGTGCATTTTGCATTAACGCGTCCGCTTATAAACCCCTTTCTGCTGACCCGTTCTCGGCTGCAACAACCATTACGGACGGATTTGATCTTAGGTTAAGGACGTAAGAGTTCTCCCCGAACTTACCAAACCTGAATGAGCCGATTCGCGCGTCACCATGTTCAGATATTGTAAAACGTGTATGTGACTGATACGCCTGAATCATGTTAATGGTATCGCTAGTACTGTAAGTTTATATCGGGTGCACTCTACCATAGAATTCCTGGATGCCGAAACGAAGCTTTTCCGGATCGGTGTCGTACATCTCAATTTGATCTCATCGCAACAGAAATCACTAAAAACAGTTGGTGGGCGGATATTTAGTTTCTAAATCTTGCGGTTTGAAAAGGAAATGTCCTGAAAGCAAGACGATGATTAGTTGAATCGCCTATTTCTGTCGGGTTGTGTCACGGGTTGAGTCGTGACTGAAACACAACTAAGTCAGAATGAGTTACAACATTATGCAAATGAGTTCAATTTCAGATGACTTCCCAAATGGGTATCACTGATCTTAATCCGACTGGGAGGGATCATGCTTAGGAGTGAGCCATGAATTGAGTCAATTATCTGTTGCTCTGGAGCGTGAGTTTAATCGACTCGTATTACATTCCGAGCTAGTTTAAACCCGAGGGTAGTTCGTGTTGTAACTAGTTCTTAGTAATAGTTCTAAATTAGTTCCGAATAATCTCACATTTTATGTCTCTAAATACCTGGAATAATTATTGTTTTCATATCCCCCATTTTTCAGTACTTTCCTCTTGTTTGTGCCAACCAACCAGAAGCAGAGCCAGGAGGTGGTCAAAGGTGGATGTAGGATTTTACCCTGGGACGGGGGCGAAGGCTGGAGGCAAGAAAAACTACCTGGAGGACGCTCATATAATTGTTCAGGCATACATCGCGCTCTTATAGGGAGTCTGTATTATAAAATCCGAATGAGGAATGTTATGTATTATTAATATTTCAGATGTTCACCACTCTCTCTATAGTGGCGACACATTAGTTTTAAGCCGATTCCTCTGGGGGGGGGAGGAGGGACGAATTCTGTTCGCCCTAATGTTTGCTGGCATATCTCTTTAACGTTTCCTGATAAGCCTTTGAACTTTCTTATTTTTTAAACTAAATTGCGTAGATCCCCTGAAAATTTTGTAATAGGGTTTATGTTTATTGTTTATTAAGAGTTGATGATCAACAGGGCAGGCCCCAGTGACAGCTCAAGTCCAGATGGTAAAACACTCACATTACAATACAATAAAAGGTGATGTACATACAGCAATGACACGTTAAAAAATAACTCTAATGGAGGGACATCAGGCATAATACATGGTAAAAATAGATCACAAAACCAGCACCATCATAAATAAACCAAGTTACATGCTCTTCAAATAATAATAATTCACAGCCTACCAATATCTCTTGCGGTAAGGGTCGCTCTAATAAAAGACCTTACATGGCCCCTAATTTTTGCGTGACCGCACCTGAACGGATCAGCGTGGGGGTGCGCAGTCATGAGTGCATTGAAATTGCTGGGCGCTCGACAAAACAGTCCACACTGCACCGTATTTATCCGAGCATGCGGAACATGAAATAAGGTGCCGGTCAAAGCTCGGGTGTGCCAAGGCGGTAAACGCAGCGGGAAACTCCCGAGCAGTAGGGCAGAGTCAGTCCTGGCTGTTATGATCTTCTGGATAAACATGATATCGTATTGCAGACGGCGAGAAGCGAGACTGCAAATTTTGAAATGTTCCAAAATATCAGAGTAGTCAAGAGACTGCGAGTGATTGAGAGAAATGTTTGAAAGCCAAATAAGAAATTTGTGTTGTATTCTTTCGAGCCTGTCTAGATGTGTCTTGGCAGCCCCTCCCCAAATAATGCAACCATATTCTAAAATTGGGCGAACATTGCCAAAATAAGCTGCCAAGTTTGGGTCCGGTTTAAATTTTTATCTCGATCTCGTTCCTCCCACTGGATGGCCTGTCTGGAGGGACCTTATCAGCAGGCCAAGTGCCCTGTTTGCTTTACTGACGGTTTGATCAATGTGGTCCTGAAACGTTAATTTTGAGTCTAACCACACTCCAAGATCTCGTATTGAGTTTACTTTTTCAAGGGCATTGTTTTGAATTTTATGGGTGGCTAGAACTGGATTGCGTTTCAGTGTTATAGTTAATGATTTGCACTTAACTGGGTTAAGTTAAAGTTTCCAAAGATGTGACCATTCAGTTTGTTGAAATTGCATCTAAAATCGACCTTGTTTCGCGTGGTATATCTCCAATAATAGAGCGCTCGGAGTTACTTCACTTCTGTTCGCGCGACTCGCTGGTAGTCATGGCAATTATAGTCTGAGCGGCACGCGCGCCGCTAATGTTGCGACTCGTTGAGAAGTCAGTTGGGACGACTCCGCCGGTGGGTGTGGGCTGGGCTCTGCGTTTGGCACTGTTTGCCAGCGCAGACTCTTTATTTAATTATATATTAGAACTTATTGGAATTTAACGTAAAACTATCTTCAGTGGGCGAATTTGGCCTGCCTGACAAGTTCGTTCATCCCGCTGGGGATAGTTCTAACCTTTAGATTTATTTCGAACGCTAAAGTCATTTCGGAGCCCCACCACCGGTGTAACTTTAGGTGAGGATTTTAACGTGTGTGCTAGTGTTTTGAATATTAGCCGGTCGCGCGTAGCGGCCGGCCTTTAAGGATTGGTGCAGGCCTGTACGCGTGAGTATTCACCGGTGCAGCCCAGCCAGTGGTTGTAGACCGTATCGCGCAGACTCTTTATTTAATTATATATTAGAACTTATTGGAATTTAACGTAAAACTATCTTCAGTGGGCGAATTTGGCCTGCCTGACAAGTTCGTTCATCCCGCTGGGGATAGTTCTAACCTTTTAGATTTATTTCGAACGCTAAAGTCATTTCGGAGCCCCACCACCGGTGTAACTTTAGGTGAGGATTTTAACGTGTGTGCTAGTGTTTTGAATATTAGCCGGTCGCGCGTAGCGGCCGGCCTTTAAGATTGGTGCAGGCCTGTACGCGTGAGTATTCACCGGTGCAGCCCAGCCGAGTGGTTGTAGACCGTATCCAACCTTGGAACCTGTTATGTCATCTCTGTGATTTTCCATGACTGTCACATTCCATGTTTTAGATAGACGCTCTGTGTTTATGTATTATTTGGTTCCCTCGTGACATCAAGCGCCAAAATATTGAAAAATAGATTTGGCCAATTGATCCTCCTGCTTTCTCTGTTGACGGTGATTGAAAAGGTTCTGGGATGGGAAGACCGAACAATGTATAGTCAACCTTCATATAATTGATACAGTCCACTATTTAGATAACTGTTATAACTGTTTACTCGAAAACAGTTCCCTGTCCAGCTTACAATCGCAACACAGTTAAGAGTGTTGAGATCAGCCTGGAGAAGTTCAGCGTCCGCTAAAGAGGAAATTTGGTGGAAGAGCTTAACATCATCGGCAAAGAGGAGACAAAGAGGGTTGGAGCTATCGAATCGGTCTTGACAGAGGATCTGTTGTCAGACCGAATATTATCGTCTAAACGAGGGGTAGGGGGTTCAAATATGATTTGATTGTATATTTACCCAATGAATAGACTGCCTACAGGACAGCCGATAAGAAAAAAGTAACCATGCCGTTCTCTCAACCAGTACGGATCCAGGACAACATTTTGTGGGAGTTTAGAGGGCTTGAGCCCTCCCCGCCATTGCCTCGGAACGGTTTTGAACTAAGCATTAATTTTAAACACTTACACGGGGCCTTGAGGCCCCCTAGACACGCCCTTGTATACGCCACTGCTAAGTGCGATGAAAGTGACAGACATCCAAATCCGAATCGAGAAAAATTCATCCATGGGCGTACCAAGATGATTGAATCATCCATCCGAACCAGGGGAGGCGCCACTATTTGGCGTAGGATCAGTAGGATTTCTTAGGCTGAATAGGAATACACCTGAACATATACATGTGCTGTAACCTACTCTACTGCATTTGGGGTTGAAGGGACCTACTAACCTGTTAATTTTTTGCCGAGCCTTTTATTCGCATCGAAGCTTGAGGCTCGCAAAAAGCTGGCTGTCATCCATCATGCTCCAACTAAGGTTTAAGAAATTTAGGAGACCCCTAACTGGGGTTTTATTGTTTCTGGTACAGTTTTATGCGTAGGTTCCAAATATGTAATCTGCAATATCCCTTTTTGGTGCTGTTTGTTTTTGTTATCATGAGTTGTACTACAATAAAGTTGACACTATGGGACGAAAGAAAATGATTTTGATAATTTTCTGAATCGCCAAAGTGTCGAGAACCCAATTGTTCGAAGCATCTGTCATGTTGACAGGAAGCTGCAACAGTCATAAGACATAATTCAATTGCAGATGCCGCGGACACCCTGCTCAGTCCGGACAAACGCATGGTTTGTTACGAATTGTAGCGTCTGTGTGCGTTTTTACCGCGAGATATGATGGACCAGATTTTGAAGCACTATACTGTATGAATAACATCGCAAAAACCTGGCCATCTTTTTACAGCGCTAACATTTTGTCCCAAATCCAGCTCCTTGAAATTATCTGCAGACGCATTATGTTTGAGGATCCAATGTCAGAGACTGGAGCCGGTCGGACACGGATCGAGCTTATCTATTGCTGAACAGCAGTTGGGTTTGGGGCGGGTTTCGGACCTTGGAATGAATGTGGCCGATGTTTAAAGCTAGCAGGGACGTCTTAGGCGGCGCACTTTCACTTGAACTAGATGGAATAAAGTCATCTTTAGACATTCAATGCAGTGAAATACAAAATTATTTCGTAAAGCTGCAAGAGTATGCCCCACATTTGGTTTTAAGTCTCTTCCCTGTCAAAAGTTCACAATCGATGATTACTTTTACCTATTCCATTCTATTCTTTTTACCAATATATGCAGGTATATCCGCTCTTGAATTGATGTGCCACTCTCCAAGTTGCGTAATATTCGCACATGAGGTCTTATTCTGATCTTCGGGACGTAGGACTTCGTGCAGACAAAAAACTTAGTATGCCAATTCGGTATTCTGTCCTTTCGTGCGTAGCTACGCTCGGCGTAAGATCAGCGTAGGCGGGTGGCCGCCTCCTGTCCCACGAACGATGGTTTTCGGTATTCTTTTTTGCGTACGCACAGCGTAGGCTCGCAATGGTTAAAGCAATGGGATAGTTACGACAGCTCCGGCATTGACGTTTCAGCTGAACGCATTGGTTCTCTCGCGTGTTTTCTCGTCAATGACGGTCATAAGGAGAAGGACATCGAAGACTTGATTGATTATTTGGACTTTAGGGTGAGCCAACTTGAATGCCCACAGTTTTTCTTTGAAGTAATTTGGTATTTGAGTTTATTCAGTTAGATCAACAACATGTATCAGGCCCAACTATAGCTGAAGTCATCGACATAATACAAACCAATATGCACAATGCTCGATGTTGTGTGTCAAATGAGTCTACCTATCCGTCAGGTATAAACAGGTTTTTTGACCAAATGCAAACACTTATTTGATGGGCGTCTGCATAAGACAAGAAACGGGATAGAAATGCTGGAGTGGGGTGGAATGGGGTTGGGCGGGATAAAGTTTCTTCCAAGTCCCATTTGGCGTAGGACGGAGCAGGAGGCTTGTCCTTGAAAATTTTGCTAAAATGTAATTGGATGGAACTGGGACGTATTATGCACATTTTTGGGGGGCGGAACAAGCTGAATTCAGATGAAATGGTATGGAAGATAAAACTATTTTCTATGCTGGCCTCTAACATAAAAATATACCCTTGAATCTGTCTGGGATTTTTTTACACCTTATAAGAATTTTCACAAAGAAACTGCATCTATTATACCGGAGTTGGAAAGAAAATGAAATTCTGGTAGGAAAAATAATGCATAGACCAAAAATTAAGAAGCAGAATATACCACTGCCGCAAACCATCAGCCTTCCATGGTCTAAAAAATGAGTTTATTTTATGTAATTACATATATTTAGTTTATTTTTGTTTTATTGGATTTTCCTTTGTTATAGGTAAAAAAGTATCGAAATCAGCGTGTCATTTGGTCATGTTTTGTGTTGCGGTAAACTAGTTCATTTAGATTATAAAGAAATAAATAAAATTACAAATTAACGTTTTTTTGGAAAAAAAGGCTGTTGTTAGGACCCCAAAATGTCACTCATTAATTTCAGATATTTGTATTCATATTGTAAAGTATGTTTCACATTTAAAACCAGTGAATAAAACACGTCATCGCATTTATAATCGTCAGTACCGAAGTCATGTATAGCACGGAGGTTTTAACGCTAAATCCAATCCCAATCCAACTTGGGCCTCCAATCCAACTTCGCCCTGGTGGGGTTTGAAAAATACCGCCCTCGAACTGGGGTCCTATGCGGGATAGCAAAAAACGCGAAAACCCGGAACATAATTTGTAGTACTTGGTGAGCCCATTATGTGGTATAAGTTCCAATTCGATAGATTCACGCTTTTTTCACTTATACCACCTTAAACACTTTTGAAGGGGGGTCACTTGGCCTGCACTGGTCAGCTGACCTGAGATGACCCATCCTTAAAATTTTGGGAAAGTCGAGGAAATGATAAAGGATAAGCTGTGCTTAGTACTGCGGTGCTTCGCGCCGCTGCTTTTTCGTGCCCCCGGTAAAAGAACCTGAAGAGAGGTGTCCCCCCCCCACCGGGGCGAGGCTTAAGGTGCAGTAGTAGCGCTTTATGATGAAAAGTAGCGGCAGTGGAGTAGCAGGCCGCGCCTCTGCGATTCTGGAAAAGAGGCGCTAGTAGCCGCAGTGGTTTCAGCTAGCCAGGGTAGTGAAAGTAGCAGTAGCGGTCTCGAAAATTCGGTAACGGTGAACACTTGTTTGCTCAGTCATGAAGACGCAGGAGCACACCATTTTCCTACCGAAAATATTGTAAAAGAAACCGACATGAATATTTAAACCATTGATATACGTTAACCAGGAGCCATTAATGCAGCAAAACTCATGACAGTATGATTTTGCGCTGCCAACCCTGAGAAAATAATGTTTGATCCTACATGCAAGTGGGCCTGGAGATAGTTGCGGCGTGGCGGAATCAAGGCACTCTTACTCTCTTACTGCAAACTACTTACTGTTACCTACGGCTTACTCTCCCTCCCCCCCAATAAAAAAACGCTAAAAGAGTGATCACTGATATATCGGCCACTCTCCTAATTTCGTTGCGTACTGAATCACCTAACTTTGGAAATTATTGAAATAATCGGCGAAAAAATCTGCCTCCACGGTGCGATCAGAGACGAATTGATTGGTCAGCCGAGGCCAGCAACAGAACATACCTCATTTCACAGTATTAACACGTGCATTGACGGGGGTCGGGTATCCGCTCCCCCCTCGGGTTTTTCTGAAATAGCAGAGAAACGGCGGCGCGTAGCGCCGCCGTACTTGGCATACCTTTTTCCTCATCATTTTTACAACTTCTGTGAACATTTTAAGGTAAGATTATCTCAGGTCAGGTCACCAGTACAGGTCGTGACCCGACCTCAAAAAAGTTTAAGATAGCATAAGTCGGAGCAGGGTGAGTTTATCCGATTGAAACTCATATCACATAATGGCCCTACCGTGTTCTCCAAAATATGTTCTGGTATTTTTGATATCGATGACCTAAGGTCAGGTACGAGGCATGACCTCTCCATTGGAAATACATGGGAAAAATTGTTTTCATGGACTAACTCAGTAACGGATGGTGATAGAGCGTTTAGAACGTTTATTTTAGCCGCATTAGACTCGCCTGGGCTTTGCAGTTCTAATGATATGCATTTTATATAATTTGACCCTGACCTGACCTCAGGTCAGGTCAAATCCTTGATTTGACCTAGCAAGGTCAAATTATATGTCATTCGATTCGGCTTGCTGAGAGGATTCATGCAGTTTAAGTCGTTTTGCTCTTTCTTTACTTGTTCAGATGCAATGGCCGAAAAACTGAGTTTACATGTTATCCCCATGACGGCATGTTTTGACCTCCGTGTACCTTAAATATGACCTGACAAAAAATGGTTCAAATGTTTTCGATGGCCAAGTGGATGGGCAGCTCAACGCCGTTTACCGTTTTTCGCTACCTACCGTGGTTCTCGAGATCTTAGGGGGTCGGGTACCCGCCCCCCCGTCAATGGGAAGGTGGCTCAGACCCCCGTCAATGCGCGCGTTAACACGTGCACTGGAGGGGGGCTCGGAGGCCCCTCACCTGTTTTTTCCGAGATGACCGGAGAACCGCTTGTAGCCGAAAAACGATACTTGGCCACATTTAACGTAATGCCATAGCTCATCGATTGGTGAAAGAAATTTTGAAAATCGGTAGACATTTTTTATAGACTTTCAAACCTGCACTCTGAGATAGCCGTAGTCGCGCGGTCGGACCAGTTCAATTGCATTGGCGACCGAGTGGTGACGTCATAACGCCATATAACCGAGATGATAAGTCAAGATAACATCACATGAAGGGCAAGTTCAAAGGTCACAGGTCAAGGTCATATCTGCACTTTCAATGTCATTGACCCCATTGCTTCCGGTCAAATGGCGTTACCCGGTCTGATGTATATCATGCTATGACGTCATAGTTATGGCACTTCAACGTAAAGTTTACCATTGACCATTGGTAAAGATCAATCCTTATTTCCCGCCAAACAGTTGTTATTGTGCTAGTCATAGTGTACATTATAGGTTATATAACATATTGGGACCTAGGTCAATGACCTTAAATGACCTTGACCTAAAAATCGGGGAAAGATTAATTCCGACTTCCCTCTATGACCCTGATCCGTCTTTAGCTGAGGTATTCCTGTCTTTTTCCCGCATAGTCGCGGAATTTTCCAATGGATCCTCGGCATGGTCAGGACTTTATTTATTTTATTATTTATTTTATTAGGGCCACTCTCAACAGGCGCATTATTTTATTAAGGCCACTCTCAACAGGCGCATTATTTTATTAGGGCCACTCTCAACAGGCGCACTATTTTATTAGGGCCACTCTCAACAGGTGCATTATTTTATTAGGGCCACTCTCAACAGGCGCACTTGCCAATTACAGGGAGTATTGGCGTGGGTGTTTAAGGATCCTCTCCACCGAGTTAGATCGGACACGGAAGGCTGTTGTGGGGATTGAGCCAACGTTAAACCATGCTGTCCGATCCGAAGACGGGCAACGAAGCCACGCCACCCCGGCCCCTTGACCTTTATGACCTCGTTTGACCTTAAAGATAATGACATAGGGCAATGCACATTGGTCATTATGTAGATCATACTAGCCCCTACCCGCCGTGCAACTGGCGGTTGAGGCCTTAGGGGGCCTACCAGACCCCTCTCCAGTGCGCGTTAGTGCCAGACCCCTCCTCAGTGCGGGTGTTAAGTCGAGCCGGTACTACGGTACAAATACTTTGGGTGTAGGTCGATCAGGTAGGCAAATGAACGTACAAGTCACCGATTAGGTTTGCAGTATCCAGCTTTGCATGAAACATGTTTTTATGAAAAGGTGATTCTGAACCATTTTACGCATACGGCCAATGATCGGCCTATAAAACGGCGTAGGAGCTGTTGATCTCTCCGAGGTTTTCTACCGCAATTCTACTACAATGATGACCGGACGTCTGGCCCCAGCAGTACGGTGTAAGGAATCTGAAACATTGGGGAACTGTGTAGCCAATTCCCATCCATTTGGGAGGGTAGGTATTCTGGGGATCGGAAATGCTTATGCAGAATACCCGCCCAGGCATTTGAACCCCCCGTCAGCGGCGTGGAGGTGGAAAGCTCTTCCCCCACGCCACCGCCTCCCCCAGATTGACATGTGTGCAACCGCAGTCCGAGATATGTATCCGACCGCTGAACAATATCATCGACATGGCCAGAGAACGGGAATGCGTGGCTCAGTGGATAGCGTTCCTGTTATTAGGCCGTGGGTCCCGGGTTCAAGTCCTACCATAGCCTGTGAAGAAAGTGATCTTAACCCCCCAAATCTCCCGACAGTGTGGGAGCTGGCGACGCTGTATAAACTGAGCAGTTGGTGCGTGATTAAAATCGAACAATTATTATGGAACGGGAACATGAGTTTAGAGTCTAAAATTACATTCACACTTCAAATTTCTGCGACAGGTCCAAATTCTGCGCTGTCTATATGGTTATAGTGGACGATGTATGTGACGGTGTATGACTCCTATTGATATAACCGGAGAGGTGTTCTTGTTGGTTAGTTTTTATCTGAAAGAGACCAATTTTGGGGCCGAAGGGGAGGCAGGGCCTGAGTCTTCTCGACTAGCTTCCTTTTTTAGATAAATTATCACGAAGTAAGGGAAAAATATAGTTATAAATGCGTCATTATATTCACATGGCACAGTCACACAACAGTGATATCAACATTTCTCTTTACATCATCATCAATATGCCTGCTTCACAAATGAAGAGCACTTGAGTTAAAACATACATTGGTTGAACGACAGTGCCGTAAATGCCTTTTGAAATTTGGAGCGGGTAAAAATCAGCAAACATTAGGGATGGCTATTCCAGGTTACTGCCGAGCAAGGGCGTCGGCGTAGGCCTGCTCCTGAGCGGCACGGTTGGGGTCCTCGGGAGCCACGGGCAGATGGGCACCAGATGCCTGCACGCCGTTCTCATCGGCGGTGTAGGTGACGGTGTATTCCTGGCCATCATCGGCAACGAAGGAGTAGCTGCCCTGGTACACAGTTCCTGACTGCTCGCCAATCTGCTTCTGCTGTCCGGCCACGTCCTGGGAAGCGGGGTCCGTGGTCTCGTAGCCGTACTGGAAGGATCCGTCGTCGTTCATGCTCATGTCCATACGCAGAATGCCGGCTTCCCGGAGCTCGGCGGTGGGGTCGTATTCAGCCTCCTGGGGCCGGGCCGCGGCCAGCGCGAACAGGGCAGCAACAAGGATCTGGCGAACAAACAATGTGTGGTGTCACGGATGCTCACGTAAACAACTGAAAGTCGAATATCCAGACCTGAAATGATTCCATAATTTTTCTAACTACGATTTGACCTTCGCAATGTCTCAACAAAGTTTCGCCACGTGCTAGTGTACGTTTTTACCCTCTACGTGCCTTTCCCAAAGAAGCCGTCAATAAGTATGCATGACATCAAATATATATTGGGGTTTCAATAACCAAAACTTTAAGAAAGGTTTCTGCCCCGGGCGAATTGAATACGTTGCCATAAGGATTGTGCTTGCTGGTCCCAGAATTAGCCACGGGCTACACTGATGCAGCACCAAGTCTGTCGCCTTGCCACCAGTGGTAGCAACGCTCAGGGGCACCGCTGGGGGTGCAGCGAGACCATGCCCTGACTATGGCCGCACAACGAAGGTCACCACTGGCTGCAGTCTTTTCACAGGTAGGCTTTAGACGATACGTTATTGGCAGCGCTTGACTCAGCTTGCAAGCTGACCACTACTGGCTTAAGAGCAAACGTAGTCGTCTAGCCCGAAAGAGAGATGTTCAATCTATCACTAGCGACAAAAAAGACAATATGTTGAACAGCAGTGGGCGCTGTCAAAGCCGAGGCCAGTATAATAGCTGGATTTAAGCGGCACTCACGAGCTTCATGACTGTGCAGTTAGTTGCGGTCGATCGAACTGTGCATTTTGCATTAACGCGTCCGCTTATAAACCCCTTTCTGCTGACCCGTTCCCGTTTGCAGAAACCATTACGGACCGATTTAATCCTAGGTTAAGGACGTAAGCGTTTTCTCGGAACCTACCAGTCCCGAATGAGCCGATTCACACGTCACCATGTGCAGATAATCGAAATCTTAATGTAGCCGATACGTCCGCATCATATTAATGGTAGTGTTATTGTTAGTTTATATCTGGTGGACTCTGCCATAGAATACCCGGTCGCCGGAAACAAAGATTTCCTGAAATAGTGTTGTGCGCTTCAATTTGGTTTTATCTCAACGGTAAACACCAAATGCAGTTGCTCGGCGTATAGCTTTTAAGTAAAGCGATTCGGAAGAGAGAAATGTGATGAAAATAGAGAACAATGATTGGTTGCATTGGCTATTTCTGTCGGGTTGTGCCATGAGTTGAGTCGTGACTGAAACAAAATTGAGTCAGAATGGGTTGGATTTCAGACCACTTGCCAGATTGGTATTGCTGATGTTTTTCACAAAAGGAGTGATCAAAGCTCAGGAGTGAGTCATGCATTAAGTCATTTCACCCTTGCTCCGGAGCCTGAGTTGAATCAACTCGGCTTCCTATCCGAGCTAGTTTGAACTGGAGGGGAGTTCGTGTTATTACTAGCTTTCAGTAATGTAGGACTTGAACATCATTTTTCCCAGAACTAATATTACATCACCTTTAAGGTTTTTTTGGCATTTAGTTTCTGGTAGATATATACGAAAGTTATTAATCGAATTAATAACTTTCTTATATACCTACCAGAAACTAAATCCCGAAAAAAACCTTAAAGTTGATGTAGCTTTCAGTAATTGTGTCCTGCCATCTCTTATATGTTTCTAATTGCTAGGAACCACTATTTTTTCATATTCACCCTCTTTTTCGGGACCTTCATATTCTTGCATTTACCTAGCAATGTTTCACATTTGCTCTGGCGGTAATGCTATGGATCATGTCACTGCTACTTTAGTCCAGATATCACGGCGTCTGCTGGTGTGCTGGCGCAGGCTTTCCTTTTCTAGTCGTGCTGCGCTGCATTTAAAGTTGTACAAATTTTCTCACCTGTTAATATTATGCTCAGCCGTCTATTCGCATAGGAGCTGGAGGTTTGCAAACAGCTGGGTGTCGTTTGATGTTTCTAAGATCTCCATAAGGTCTCTGTGGTTTGGAAGTCATTTTTTCCAACGCAGGAAGGGAAATAATCCCCTGTTTTCTAACTACCAGCTTGAAAGTGGAGTAATGACTGGGAAATGCCGGGGACGGTGATGGTTGATTGAGGGTAGGATGGGGGAAATTACAGCTTTCAGAGGTGAAAACAGAAAGAAAATAGATTTCCAGAGGATCTAGGGCGTTTCCATGCCGAGGAGTTCACAGTGAAGGGTCAAGGAGGTAACTTCATGAATCGAAAAGAGTAAAACCCGGAAGATAATCATCAGTAAACAGGGTATAGGCGTACAACGGCGTAGTCAGAGCTTTGGTATGGGGAGGGCCAATACCTTCGAGGAGCACCCTGGGAGAAAAAGGGCACTTCTTAACTTAACCAAAAACTTACTATATCTTAGCTTATATCAACTTTGTGGTGCCTTTTGACCAAGAAAAATAAAAATCAAGCATTGAACGAGAAGGTAACCTCGATTAAAAACGGAAAAAGTGTCACCGAAATATCATGAAAGTAGCCAAAACACGCCTGTTTTGGATGGAAAATCAGCCAACTCATGCAGGTACTTAATATCAGGGAAGTCAGCGGAGCCTGTGATATCTCACAATGTGCAAGCTAAGACATATTGGAGTCGAAAACGTATTTGCTATTCCCAGTAGTTATGTCGTGACGAGTGAACCCAGGTTGAACGTGAATCAAGTTCCACGGCTCCCAAAAGGGCCGTGGGAGGAGGAGCTGCAAAGTGACATTGGAATAATACAATTTTTGCTGCTGGAATAATTTTTTTCCATTGGTTCCATTGCTGCTGGAGATACCTTTTTCCATTGGTCCCCTAGTGTGGATCAGAGCCCTCCAGAGCAGCTTCCCCCATCTCCCCCTTGTGCCCCCAGGGACTAGACTAGCTCAGTGGCCCCGAAAGATGGGGTCATCAGACTAGCTCAATGGGCTTCAGATAGGCTCATAAAGCCTTGAAACAGCTCAAGGAGCGTCAGAACAATATAATGCGCCAGATCACCTCAGGGGGCTCAGGCCACTTAAGAGGCTCTCACAAGCTCAGCGCCCAAACCAGCTCAGGGAACACCCAGGGCCCATACCAGCTCAGGGCATCCCCAAAACCCAGATCGGCTCTTGGGTCCCAGATCAGCTCTTGGGCCCCAGATCAGTTCAGGGGCCTCAAGTCAGGTCAGGGGCAAGATTAAGTCAGGGACACTAAACCAGCCCAGGGATCCATCACCAGCTCGGGGCCCAATCAGTTCAGGAGCCCCAGGGGCATTAGTTCAACTCAAGGAGCAATATATCTGCTCAGGGGGCACCAGATCGATCAGCTCGGGGGCTCAAATAAGCTCCGAGTCCGCAGACGAGAGCGGGGGGTCTAGATCAGCTCAGGGAGGCAATATATCTGCTCAGGGGCACCAAATCGATAAGGACACCATATCAGCTCGGACGACAAGGTTTAGTTTAGATCAGTTTAGTCTTCCCGACCAGCTCGGGGCTAATATCAACTCGGGGGTACCAGATCAAGTCAGGAGGCATTTAATCGGCCCAGGAGCCCCAAACAAGCTCAAGGGCCCTCATCAGCCTCAGTGGGTCCAGCTCAGCTCAAGGCCCCAGAGCTGCTGAGGAAGTTACTTAATCTATTCGGGAGAACCAGATCAGCTTAGAGGGTACCATATTGGCTCAGGGGCACCAAACTAACTCAGGGGGCACCAGACTAGTTCAGATGGCATGAGACGGCCTCAGGAGGCACAGTGATGGCTCAGGAGGCACTAGAACAACTCAGGGGGCATTTGTTTAGCTCAGGAGACAACAAATCTGCGCAGGGGGCACCAGATCGATCCGCCCGGCGGCACAGATCAGCTCCTAGCCCCCAGATCAGAGCAGGGGCATAGATCAGCTCAGGGTGCACCAGACCAGCTGTGGCACCAGATCATCTAAGGAGACATCCATAACCAGCTCAGGGGCACCTGATCAGCTCAAGCGGCACCATATTGGCTCAGGGGACAGCAAATCAACTCCGGGAGGCATGATATCAGCTCAGGGGGCCAGATCAGCTCAAGGGTCACTAAAACAGCTAATAGGGCACCAGGCAAGCTCGGAGGCATCAGACTAACTCAGAGAGCATTAGATAGGTTCAAGAGACACTATTTGCCCAGGGGGCACCAGATTGACTCAGGGTGCACCAGATTAGCTTAGATGGCACATGATCAGTTCAAGGGGCCAAGACCAGCCCAGTGGGTACCAGATGAGCTCAAGGGACACCAGATTAGCTCCACCCGTACGATTATTGGCGATGATGAGGCATTAGCTAGAAACGGATTGCGTGCCCATACCTGTGCTGTGTCGCTGTGCACTCATGCTTTCGCCCCTCCCGTGCCTGGACTGTTTCCTCACTGGGTGCCTGGTGCGGCCAAACCAATATCATCTCTTCCCGGGTGCTTGGAAAGCCGGCAGAATTCCCTAGCTGACCAAAAAAGGCACTAAATTTTCAACCACAAAAATTTTATCGCTGGATGCAGCCTACTTGCATCTAGGTTCAACGGCGTAGGGCGATAAATCTCGAGCGGCATGGCCCAAACGGGTTACACCGCCTAGCGATCAAATGGCACTCTGGCACCGATGGGGGGCACGCGCCCCCTGTGTCCCCTTGGCTGCGCCCCTGTAGGGGTATCCAGAATTTAGGATGGGAGGCACGTGTACAGTGGGCTCCATTTGTGAGCGGTGCAACCTATTGGGTAAGCGCCAAATCCATTCAGGAAGCCGCTGATGCTCTCATCATGTGGGAAGGGGAGGGGGATAGGCAACATCACTTTAGGCGAGCCAAGAACATTTCAGGGAGCGTTGAGGTCATTTCAGTAGGAGGGGTACATGTCCCCTTGTCCACTGGATTGGACCATGAGTAAGGACCGTACTCCCTTAACACGCGCATTGACTGGAGTCTGAGCTACCTTTGCTTTGACGGGGGGGGGGGCGAGTACCCGCCCCCGTCATAGGAATAACATGTAAATGTAGGTTTTTGGTGAACAAGTAAAGATAGAGCAGCACGATTTACACCATTGGAATCCTCGCAGCAGGCCAAATCAAATGATATATAATATGACATTGTTAGGTCAAATCTGGTCAAATAGGCAATCTGACCTGGTCTGAGGCCAGGTCAGGGTCAAATTATGTAAAATGCATATCATTAGAACAGCAGAGACGAGGCAAATATAATGCCGTTAAAATAAATGCTCTATCACCATCCATTACTAAGTTATTCAGATAAAACCATTTTCCCATTTATATCCAATGTAGAAGTCATGAATCGTATCTGACCTTAGGTCATCGATATAAAAAAATACCGGAACATATTTAGAGAACTCGGTGGGCCCATTATGTGATATGTGTTATAATCTGAAAGGTTCACCCTGTTGTGGCTCATGCTGTCTTAAACTTTTTTGTGGTCAGATCACTTGACCTGTACTAGTGACCTGACCTGAGATAAACTAACCTTAAAATTTTGTAAAAATGTATAATAATGATCAGGAAAAATGTACGCCAAGTACAGCGGCGCTACGCGCCGCCGTTTTTGTGTTTTCTCCAAAAAACCTGAGGTGGGCGGGTACCTGCCCCCGTCAATGTGCGTGTTAACCCGCGCCACCGGGGTCGGCGCCACCTTCGCCCACGGGGGCATCGTGGCTCCCTATAACTCCGAAATATGGGCGTTAGCGCAAATCTACAAGTGCAATGAAAGCTCGCGTGAATTAGTGAAATTACTTGCATGTTTTAGTGCTCAGGTCAATGGTTTGACCTCCAGAGGTCAATTAGGTCAAGATCGGCTATTTTACTCAAATATGCATGGTTAAGCAAACTGGGCATAACTCTTATGTCATTGGAGTATTTAGGCCTGGTAAAGTACATTTGATGAAATTGCCAGTACTTTTTCGCTAAGTCGAACGTAAAGACATCCCGCCAATGGTTTGACCTCCAGGGTCAGCTCGTGACCTAATATGACCTGAGTACGAAGGTCAAAAGTGACCTTGTCGTATATCAAATGAAAGCCAGTGACAAGACAAACACGATGGTGTTTGTTTCATCGTCTAGCTTATTAGGTAAAGTTGTTGTCAAATACTGTTTTGACCTCTGGTGATTGGATGACCTTGGAAAGTCAAAGGGCAAATATGACCCCTGGGATCCGTGAAAGGGTGTCCAAAACGCTGTTCTGAGCAGCCTGGTATTTGATCATTTTTGTGGTTTTATATCAATTAACAGCTTTTCCCATGCTTTTCCAATGGGGGGTCGCCTCGTGACCTGACCTCAGGGCAGGAAATCGAAAATCCCGGATATCACCTTGTAGACCCTGGAGGGTTCATGAAGTGTGGGAAGTTTCAAATCGATCGACTTTGAAATGTAGCTCTTACAGAGCTCTAAAGTTGAAGTGAGGTGACCTTGGTTGACCTCGTCTGGTGACCTGACCTTGGGTGACCCGGGGTAAAAATTTCGGGGATGATGGGAAAATGATGCAGTGGAGGTGAGTCCTCAACCGCGGTGCTGCGCCTGTCGTTTTCTGCTATCCGGAAAACCTTAGGGGGCCATGATGGCCCCCGGTGGGCGAGGGTTAACACAACCCCCCGATGGGGGGGAAATTCGACTCCTCCTGGTTTACCCAAAATAACGCAGAAACGGAGAGACTCATAACAACGGAACTTACAGTACTTTATCCCGAATCCATTTTACGCATCTGACCATTTTTCAGGCCAAGTCATATCAGGTCCAGGAACTATTCAAGGCCAAGTGAAACGACCTCAAAACCTCAAATTACGAGATTGAAGTGGTGCGAAAGAACATCTACCAACCGATCAGTTTAAACTTTGACAATATGATAGTAATTTGGGCCTAAAAAATTATGGTTGTTTGCATATTGTTGGCCTAAGATGGGGTCAACTTTCCGGTTAACCCATTATAAGTCTATGGTTAAAAATAGAAAAGGGCTCATTTTCAGTAAACACTAGATAGATCAACTTGAAACTCTTCATACCATGTATTCTTACCACGATCTTGACCATGAAGTTGATTTTTTACTTAAAAGTTCAAATGAGGTCACCTGGGCATACAGTGATTATCTTGTTAATAACTTCGCACTGAATTGTAATAAAGCTTCCATTTTGGAAGCTGGAATTGTGCTTATCTTGTCACGAGGAGTCAGTTTATATAGAACATGACTATATCGGATCACCATGTGACCCTGACCTAGCTTCATATCATGTCATTTTCAGCATCAATTCGGCCCCTCCTGGTTTTCCCAAAATAACGCAAAAATGAAGAAACGCAGAACAACGCAACTAACAGTACCTTATCCTGGATCAATTTTACACATCTGATCATTTTTTTAGGTCAAGTCATGTCAGGTCAAGAAACTATTCGAGGTCAAGCGATACGAATTCAAAACCCTAAATCTCGAGCTTGAAGCGCCGCCAAAAGGACATCTACAAACTGATCAGTTTCAAACTTTCGCAATATGATAGAGTCACTTGGGCCTAAAAGTCTGCATAGTCACAGGGGCGTAGCCAAGGGGGGGTTGCAGGGACAGCCCCCCCCCCTGAGGATCCGAAGGCCCCCTAAGGACATTATTCTGTAACAAACAGGGCTCTTTTTACCCATTAGGGCCCTTTTGGCGCTGTCGCAGAGGCCCTTTTTGGGGCGCCGCCCCTCCCCCTGAGAGAAATCCTGGCTACGCCCCTGCATAGTCATGTTATACATCATTCGATCTGCCACGATGAGAGGACTCCAGTGATGCATACAGAGTTGCTTTATTTTCGCTGAGTAAGAATATATAGGGGTAAATGTTCGCTGGCATGTTGTAAGCCTATGGAACCTTCATTGGCCTCTGCTGACCTCAATATTGACCAGACATAATTGTGTGGACACTTTCTCTTTGTCTCGTCAATAACTTTCGAACGCTGACGGTAAATTTTATTTAACTTTTCCTTGTACACTTGGACTTCCTTACACTTCCTTGTTGTTCCTTTACACTTCCTTGTACTTGTACACCAGCGCGTTGAGACCGGACCAGTACAGGCCTAGAGCCTCCACACGTACGTATACTTCAACTCCAATTTCTCCGGGAAATGAGAAATGGAGAGGGGCGGGGGCGAAATGGATCCCAGCGGGGTGCGTCTTAACACAGGTGGATCTCGAAGGTAAGGGGGAGCTTGTTATTGCAATACCCTATCATGCCTCGGCACCCTATGAAACGTCCTTGGCACTAGCCTCGAATATCGCTCTCAGTGTTACATCCAGGCTGAGCCTTGGATTGGGCAACGGGGCCCAAAATCGCGACAAAAACATATTGGAAGCAAATCGGCGGAAACCAGGAGGTTTTTGGGGCAATTACCATTTTGCCCCCCCTCCCCACCCTTCCTTAGTCCTTGCTTGGTAACTTTCTGTCTCCCTCTCCGGATCCAGGTAGACACTCCCCCTTGGCGCAACTTGGTGTCGCCCCCTTATAGCTCGAAAATTGTACTTTGGGATGTAAAAACAGTTCAGAGTCCTTTTTGAAGGTACAAACTCCCGGAGATGGGTGTCGTTTTTTACCTAAAATTAGGTGTTTTCGGAGACCGGGATACGCTTTACCGTGCAGAGAACCTTTCAGATCAAGGTATGTCCACTAGACTCTGTAGTTCTTGGCTCATTAAGCGAACCAATTAAGCGAACTCATCAAGCAAATCAATGCGTCGTGATTCAACCTAGTGGCGGATACAAGAGCGGCTAGGGGAGGGGGCGCAAGCCCCCATTTCCCGAAATATCAGAGGGCCTATAAAAACTGCTTAGCCGGAGGCTGTTGCGAGCCTAGGTGGAGGTCCCTGCAGCTTTCTCTCGACAATTACTTGTTTTAAACCATTTACGAGACGGGGAAGTGTTTGCAGGTGGACTTTTAGGAACTACGGTTAAAATGCACTGGATTTATGTCACACAGCTCACGCACAGTTGCAGAAGCCTGTGTCATCACGTATAGCAATTCAATATTTTTAATAAACGCGAATGGGGGAAATTTTGACGTGAAACGGAACTCTGATGAGGAAGTATTATTCAGAATTCTTGGTTTTATTTCACGCCCATTTTATAACCCGGCACCGCCTGGGCTTTTTTGTACACACCACCGCCTGGCGGGAGGGGGAGGGGGTCCGATCGGACTGCCCTACGATCTCGGGAACTGGAAGTGATACGGAAAAAATGAAATAGCGCAGCAAGAGCCTTACCATCTTCTTCTCTGGAGCCGTGTGTAAACTATATCTGTTGACCTGTGACGTCACAGGGAGCCAAAATGTGTCAAATGTCGACCCATTTAGAAAATTCCTTATAACCCAGGCACCATTAGACCATCTAGAACAAAACAAAAGACACCAGTGCGTTCGCCTCGGCCTAAGGATTCATATGACATGTGGCATGACATAGTAAGGTCAAGTTATGACCTTGACCTTGGGAAAGGTCACCTTTCATTGTCATGCTGCTTATTGTTGGAAATATTGGGTCATGTTAATTACTATGATACCAAATTTATGACTATATTGTTCCGTTCAAAAGTTATTGGCCCAAACAGTTCTAAAAATCGTGATCTTTGATGATCTCTGGTGACCTAAAGAAAATTTTTGAAGTCAGGTCAAAACTAAATATTGACCTGCCATTAAAAGGGATAACAGTGTGCAGATTTCTCGTTTAAAGAGCTTTTGCATAATATTTATAAACTTGATCTAGCTCTTCTAGAAGCTGAGTTACACCCTGGTTTTGTCAGCCTTATTCCGGAAGACCAGAATCGCCTTACATGGGCTTGGGAATGATGTCATAACTCCTTGACCTGAGCTGACCTGATAAAAAATTCATAGGATGTCAATTGATCACCCTACAGGTCTGCAAAGCGACGCGCGACTCATTAAAATCGGCTCGGAACCATTTGCAAAAAAGCCGAGGGGTCCGGTTTGAGTCCAGGCGGCGAAGGGATAACTGGCGGACCGTCCACTTTCAAATGGTACGGGCGTTATTTTTAAGTTCCTGTGGCCCTGACTAAAGCTATAAACTGTTATCGATAGTTATCTGTTATATCAAGCTTTAGGAACCCTTCTTAGCCGACCTTGGGAACCGTGCAATGCTCCCTTCCTGGGACGCGTTTGTGCATACGCTGCAATAAGCTGTTCCTTGCATTGAAATGAATCCAGCCTAAGCATTTTGATTCGCCTGTTTCTTCACATTTATGTTACGGCAGCTTTCCGATGCACTGCGGCTTCATACGTCAGACTAGAAACAATATAGAACTGTCTCCGCGCCCTCCATGAAGAGCGGCGAAGCGAAGGATGCCAGATGATATTTGGCTAAAAACAACCTGAAATAGCCAAATCAGATTTAAAAAGCCAAGGAAGCTCCATGGAATCTTATATTTTTTTTAGAGAATCCAAAGCTACTTTGACGTTTTTTTGAGCAAACTATTTTATTTCTTTTAGCCAAGAAATCTGGCAGCCTAAACAAATTATTTCACGGAGGGCGCGGGAGCAGCCTCAATACTGTTAGGAATACAATCTTAGGATAAACTTTCGTAAAAGAACATAGAGCTGCCGGAAAATTTTCACCCAGTGCTTACCGTTGAACAATCTATTGTCATTTAAGGTTGAATTGGGAACTGTCCAATAACCTGTTTCACCTCCTTGTAGACTTGATAAGTGTCGCTTCCTTTGTCCGTTGGTCGAAATAAACTTTTCCAGCAGTTAACTGACTTGAGTAATTGCTTTATTCACAATAACTGCATAACTCACTCCAAATATATCACACAAATGATCGAAAAGACATGATGTGAGGATGAAAAGGCTGTGAGCACTTGGCTATGTACCAACGTTGCAACTTAGCGCCTGGTTAAGTACGTCCTTGAAGGGTGGTATTTCTCCGGCTGGTTTCTGTTTAGGCGTCGACTGGTTTTGGCAGGTGGTCGCCCTCGGCCTGGAAGCCGTTCTGATCAGCCACCCACGTCACTGTGTAGGTGACGCCGTCGAGGCCGACGAAGCTGTAGCTGCCACGCATGATGGTGCCGACCTCGCCCTCGGGGCCCACCGCCTTGCTCTCTCCAGCGACGTCGACAGTCTGGCCGTCGCTGGTCTCGTAGCCGTACTCGAAGGAGCCGTCCTCGTTCTGGACGTTGGAGGAGCGCACGATGGTGACGTCCTCCTGCGGGAGGGCAGCGGCCACGGCCAGAACCAGCGCGAGAACCACCTGAAAAACAGAGATGTGTGAAGTGAAAAGAAATGAACAATTTCAGGAACATCTGGTCGTTTGCAGGATGTACTAGCCACAAGAGGTGATGCAAGCCTTTGTGTTTTATTTTGATCTGTAGCCACCTTGATAGTTTCACCTTCAGAATTTCAGGCGGAGGGAGGATGTGGTGATGACAGACAATTTGCATTGAGATTAAGTGCAAGTACAATATCCAATATTTTTAAGCCACGTTTCTCTCCTGGACACAGTGGGCTGACAAACTCATGTCATGATCTTGTTCTCATTTGATCATTGCATTGCAAACAAGTGGGCGGCGTACCCACATTCCGCGCATATCGTACAAGTGATGACCGGCTACTGAGTGCAGTATTTTTCAGGGGATACCAAAAGTTAGTAGGTACACATTTTAGTAATTGAACCCGTGATCTGAATGTAAACACCTTTACTGATTAGCTCTCTCGGAGCCCTCCATATTATTCAATTTGAGAATTTTTTAATGATAACCCGACAAGCGCTGGACTTGCGCAGGGAAGATATTATTCATTTCCCAGATCAGAAAATCCACTGTTGAACCCGTCGGCAGCTGTCAGCAGGTAGCTCAATAACTGTCCTTTTCACTCTGCCCTCACAGGAGAGACAGTCGTCAACTCAGCGCTGGAAACACTCACAAACTTCATGGTGTGAATTCTAGTTGGTTAGTTCTTCGACTAATGCCTCGTCGACTGACGACGCGCGTTTTATACGATTGGCCATGACTAGGCTGGTTTGAATTGATGAGGGAGGAGGGAAGTTTGTGCTAAGGTTAGCCTCCTGGATGGGCTGCCGGGGGCCATGGCTGACATTGGCAGGCAGCTGACGTCCATGTCCTGCGCCTCAACCACTTCGACCAAATTCCAGAAACGGTGGCTGTTTCAATACTTTTCGTGCTTTGATGATTTCACACATTTCGTCCTGCACTTTACATTGTGGTGGCGTGTTGTCACACCTTAAACATCTATCAGACAGTGGTTCGTCTCATCAGATCTTATCTTGGTCGCTTTCTCAATATTTGAACATTATTGGAAAGGCTGTTTCATCACAAGGTCCTTTGATTTCGCCCAAACAGAAATAGCGATAACTAACAGCGTTTCTCCGGAGGAAATGCCAGAGCAGAATCCCGTTTTAAAGAAGATTTTGGTTGTTCCGACTAATAAGTTTACCTTGCCAGTTCTGCTCACCTCACGATGTAAATGCCTGAGTTCCAAATTGGTTGCCGATTAATATGAAATTCATATCACTTAATAGCAAGCCAGGGGTGGATGATTCTCCAGTGCCGAACGCTCGGTTACTGAGACCAGAGTCCCGGGTTCGTGCCCCGGCGAATCCCCGGAATATCTGTCCTATCCGCTTTGGTGCAGAATTCGCTATTCAGACGGAGACTTAGCACCGAAGACACGAACCCGTAGACCAGCAAGCGATAGAAATGGGAGTCATGTATGGATGTACAATCTTCATACATATGATGTACACAGTATGTATGCATAGTTGTATACATACATGGTTATGTGCATATTTATTTGTATTATTATCAAGAATCATTTGAATTGTATTGTGTTTTTATTTGTAGTATTGTTATTTGTAGCGTATATGTACGTATGTATGTTTTTGGCCATGTGTCATGTGTCCCAAGCATTTAGCGAAGCTAAAGTGGTACCATATACTAGTACTGTAATAGGATAATACCTTGTTTAGGGGCAATATGAACGGAGTGTGAATACAAGTGAGCGCCTGGCGTGTGATCGAAGTTTCCATAGGCTCAACATGGGGTGGCAATGCATCTTTGTAGGTCCGTTCATCGTAGATTATAGCTTAATCATCGCCAGCAAAACGGCTACATCCATACGCTCGCGCACGCGCATGGCTCACTGCCGTTTTATTATCGTATTAAAATTTGAGGTTAATGGGGTGAGCACTTGGGTATCAGCACGCGCAGGAGTCAAACCGTGTACCCCCAAATTTTGGTCGCCAATTCCGTAAAACTGAAGTAGTAAAGATTATCCCGTGCTCCGATGCTGGAGTTTCCGATTTCAAGGTGTTGACTAATGTGCGAACTTGTCAATGTTTCACGACAGATTCTCCAAATATACATATTGTTTGCCGAATATAATTTGATATAGACAAGTATTGTCATATTTTCGTTTACGTATACATCATGTCATGTGCGCTTTAATTGGCCGCCCATAAATTCAGCAACGCAAAGGATGTGCGGGAGTCTGCCACAGGTTATCAAACGCTACAAATTGGCGTCAGGAAGCGTTACATGTGATTTAGCAGGTTGGATGTATGGTTATTGGTGACCTGTGTAGTCTTGTCAGAGCGTGATGCGACAAAGTCAGAATCAAGCGCATGGAGCTCGCGTCACCAGTGAGAAAAACATGCATTCCGTTGATGCCAAGCTCGCATCGACCTAAACCGTAGATCATTGAGTGTGAAGTGGAGTCGCTCCTTTCCTCCTTGCCTACGCAGTTGGGACTAGGGGCTTCGGCGTTGTTGGCGGCCAGGAGCCGGGGCGGCAGTAAACAGGGGCTCCTTGGCGTCGCTGTTGACCAGTTTGCAGCACGCTGTCGTCACGGAAACACCCAACATTTGCGTTAGAAGCAGCCATAATAGGATAGGAACTTACATGATTTGATCTTTGAGAACTGATAAACACCGAAGATGAAGGCCCTTTTTCCGCCCATCCTTTGGGAGGCCGATCATTCTCATACGGACTACGTAGTTGCCAGAAGCTTCAGGCATAGGCATGTAGATACATATCTGCCGCCTCCAGTCTGAATGTGATGGAGCAACACAATCCTCGGTTCTCCGCTGCTTTGATACCAATGCACTATATGCCGAAAAACTCCTCAGGCTTGTAGTCTGGGCAGTCTTTGCTTTCGAATACGCTGGTCATAGCATCATAAAAAAATCGTCAATGGGGTCGAAATGGGAATATTTGAGACTAACAGTTGGGTAGAGGCCGAGTCCCACAGCTCCTTCCCCGGTTCCCATGAACATGGTTCCGGAAAATACCAGTTGGGTGTCGTTGTGAAAGGCTGGGCCGCAGTGTCATGGTTTGCGAGTGTCGTTTGGCCCGCGGCGAACCAACTCCCACAAACCACCAGCTCACCAGGGTCCTCATCAATTCAGCCAACTCATTGGCTAGTAGTATAAAGCGTTTGTGAGTAGATCGGGAGGCACCACTTGAGGGCTGCAGCGGACCCCAGTCATCATGAAGCTCGTGAGTGTTCTCGGCCCTCCTGTTCCACACTTCCCTTTACAATGCTTGAGGAAACGGCTCAGCTGAAGAAAACGCAAAACGCGTAGGTAGAGTTCATAAGTTTTGGCGGGAGCATTCTCCTGATTTGCGAGTTTTGGGGACGCGTCTCCCTTTCCTCCTCCCTGCTTTCGATGCCCATGAAAACACCTCTCTCGTGGGTTTTCTAGAAACAGTTCATAATTAAAGAATGAAGGAGCGCAAACAACGTGAAATCTTGGCACTTCAACCATAATTAGTCGGACATATTCGCAGTCTTTAGGTTTGATCCTTTCAAGTCAATAAATTATATTTTCATTGATCCTTCTTAAAACCCTACACAATTCCATAGTTTTAAGTAGCGCTACGGAGACATCTGCTATTCTTTCAATTCTAGAGTGGTGCCATACGCTGACTTTGGCACTGTCTACAAATCTCATACCTATATCAAAAATGTTATTTGGGTTACCAATTTCGGGTGAGGCTTTGAACTTGCTATCACAAGCGATGCACACAAGTAAAAACGTTTTGTTTGATTATCTGTGGATAAGATCAAGCTGAAACTTTTTCACGTATTTTTGGGACGATGCGAAGGATCAAGCTGAGTATTTCGGCTTAATAGATCATCTTGGGTCATTAGAAAAGACTGTGATATTTTGCCAATTAATATCTATTTGCCTCACTAAACTTAGATGGGGCTGTCATGTTGATACTTGGATATCAGTATAGTCTCTTTGAAGAAAGGGATGTATATTTTGACCATATAAGGGCATCAGATGAGTTTGATCTGACGGGAGGTAAGGCTGGTTTTCCTTTCGACTTCTCATGGTCGCGTTAAACAGTTAGTACCGTTTGATTCGTCATGGTAGGAAAACTGCAATGATTATCGAATCTATGATATAGATTCTATGAATACGTCTACCGTTCCATGGATCCTATTCAGCAAGGTTATATGACTAGGATAACATTTACGACCTCCTGTTGTATAATCCTATCAAACATTCGTTTACCAGCAAAAATGGACGACTCTACGTGCCCTACTCATAACTGTACTTTACCTGCAGGTTGTTTTCGCCCTGGTTCTGGTCGTGGCCGCCGCCCTCCCGCAGGAGGACGTCACCATCGTGCGCTCCTCCAACGTCCAGAACGAGGACGGCTCCTTCGAGTACGGCTACGAGACCAGCGACGGCCAGACTGTCGACGTCGCTGGCGAGAGCAAGGCGGTGGGCCCCGAGGGCGAGGTCGGCACCGTCATGAGTGGCAGCTACAGCTTCGTCGGCCTCGACGGCGTCACCTACACGGTGACGTGGGTGGCTAATCAGAACGGCTTCCAGGCCGAGGGCGACCACCTGCCCAAACCAGTCGACGCCTAAACAGAAGCTATCTGGAGAACGAGACCGCACTGTAAACAGGACATTCCCGCATCACATCATGTTGTACTCATTTCCTTGCCTTTCCTTTCACTTCCCTGCCATATATGCTTGTTTTTTAATCTATGAAATCACCTTTTGTGTGTAATACATGTATGTACTTTTTTCTCGTTCAGATACTTCCAAGCCTGCTTCCAGTTCGAAATCACTATTTGAAAAGGGTGTAACCTTACTTAATTGTGATTGGCTAAACATTCCCAATACGTGCAATTATTTGACCCGCGCCCCGATGGGCCTTCGAGCCACCTTCGCCCTGGTGTTTGAACACCCTCCCTCGAACTCGGTCCCTATGCGGGATAGCAAAAGAAACCCAAATGCTGGTGGATAGCCCATATAAATTCATGAAGGAACTATAGCAGTCACTTCTTGGCTCAGGTCAATATTGAGGTCATGACAGGTCAAAGAAAGGGGAATTTTGAGAATAGTTGTTGGGCTCTAGCGTCTGACAGAGTTGAGTTAGAATCATTTTTAGACACGATTCGCTTCCTTTTGTCACGGCGAATCGAATGATGTATAATCTGACCATAATAGGTTAAAACACAAAAATAACCTGACCTCAGGTCAGTTCAAGGTCACTTTTTAAACTAGCATAGTCAATATGCATATCCATCGACTTGCAATAGCCGTCTGAACGCAATGATACCAAAATAAAAGCTGTATCATCATTTCATGCAAATTTATTGACCCAAGTCTGAAAACTGTTTAAATAGCCCCAGATGACCTCTCAGAGGTCACAGGTAAAAGATTGCCACATTAAGCTGGAAAGGGGCCCAGGATTCTACGATTTTGAGAATAAGGGAGTATTCTCAGCTGTATAGCGGTGGTTGACAGATATTATCACTTAAACCAACACAACAGACAGATGAACGCGTTTCGACAAATAGTCTTCTTCAACATCTATGGCATGAGGGATAAGGAACCTGTCACCAAGACATGCAGCAGTTTCATCGTTTAGATTTTTGTGCAAAATTATCGTGCGACAGAACTATGAAAGCACCGTTTTTGAGGGTATTCAAATAATGCTTCTTGAATTATTCTATAATGTTTACAAGCAAGCTTCGATATGAGACATGCTAGACTTATCATTGTTCTAAATAATGTTCTATTTTTATTTTATCATCATTATTGTTTTTGTTATTATTATGTTATACTATCATTATTTCTCTCTTACTGTTTTTATTATAGAATAATTCAAGAAGCATTATTTGAATACCCTCAAAAACGGTGCCTTTATAGTTCTGTCGCGCGATAATTTTGCACACAAATATAAACGATGAAACTGCTGCATATCTTGGTGACAGGTTCCTTATCCCTCATGCCATAGATGTTGAAGAAGACGATTTGTCGAAACGCGTTCATCTGTCTGCTGCATTGGATTAAGTGATTCTCAGCTGTGTCTACACAAATGCAGCTTAATTTTTGTTTTTGCCATGTATTTCCAATGGAGAGGTCATGGTCCGAATTTGACCTTAGGCCATCGGTATGAAAATCCTGGAATGTATGTTGTAGTCCATTATGTGGTATAAATTTCAATCCGATAGGTTCACCCATTCTTACATATGCCACCATAAACATTTTTTGAGGTGAGGTAACTTGACCTGTACTGGTGACCTGACCCAGACTTGATAACCCAACCTTAAAATTTGGGGAAAGTTGCAGAATTGATCAAGGATCAGGTGTGCCAAGTACGGCGACGCTTCGCACCGCCGTTTTTTCGTGCTATCGGAAACCCAAAGGGGTTTTCAAACACTCCCATCCGGGTGAGGGTTAAATGTCCTTACTCCAATTGCGTTGCCAATAATCGTTTTCAAGAATCGTTGAAGTTCAATATTTTTGGGGGTTTCGGACGTGGTGCATCAGAAATTATTACCTAATAAAACTGTCTGAAAATGACACTAAATCATCACAGAATTTGACTGTATTCGGCAGTTTTTTTATTTTATACAACCTCTTTTCTTAGTGGAGGAAACTTTTGTCAAAGCTTCCGAAAAGCTACGCACTCAATGATGGGAACAATGACCCCTAATTGGAAACACTTCTTTTAAAAATGGAAACTCGTACTCCCAAAAATGAAACGCTTAGAACCATGTTTTCTGAAAACCCTCAAGGCCACCAGAAAAAGGAAGTATTTTGCCTGGTTGATTCATACTCTATCCACATTAAATTGGGGGGGGTGGAGTGGGGCCTTGCATTTGGAAATCCCGCTTTAGACTATAACCTGAATATTGGTTAAACATTTACGATCTTGCTTCATCGGGAAATACCGACGATTTAAGTTAACTAACACTATGTTCATAAGGTTTATTTCTAGTGTTCATTGCGGCCATTTTCTCACGATAAAATAACATCAACAATGCCAAGCTAATGTTCAGGAAACGTTTATTCTGCTGAAGGAAAATTCATGGTCATACCTCAAAACACTCTACACTTTTCCCATTAACACGCACATTGACGGGGGTCTGAGTCACTTTCGCTTTGATAGGGGTAGGTAACTCCCGCCCTCCCCGATCCCTTGAGAACCACACTAGATAACGGTAAACGGTGTTAGATACCCCATCCAAATATCTATACAAAATATATGAGCAGTTTTAGTGTCAGCTCACATTTACGCTCACTAGAGGTCAAGAGAGGTCAAGGGATGTTACCGTAGGAATAACATTGGAACTGAAGGTTTTCAGTCATTACTTCTGAACAAGTAGAGATAGGGCAAAACGAGTCGGACAGTTGGAATCCTGAAGCAAGCCAAACCAAATTATATAATATGACCTCATTAGGTCAAATTTAGGATTTTAACCTGACCTGGGGTTAGGTCAATGTCAAAGGTCGAAATGCGTGCATATCATCAGAACTGCAAAGATACGGCAAGCACAATACCGTTGAAATAAACACTGTCCCACCATCCATTACCAAGTTATTTAGCTAAAACAATTTGTCCCATCTACAGCCCCCTGCAATTGAATCTATACACACTAGGCTCAGAAGATTTCTTTCTAGTGTGTGCAATCTACTGCTTGCAGAGTCGCGATTCAACGTACAGTTTGTGTGTTTTGCTCCCAGCTATCGATTACGTTCTCACTAATATGCAGTAGCCTCATGTTTTAGAAATTAACAGCAAAAAAATTAATGGTCACAAGGCAGTCATCACAAATATTTTCTGCAAATTATTTTCAAACTACGAACCTGGAACCCAGTTTTTTGGCCAATATCTAAAGCCAAAGGCAAAGCACGCATGCTGTATATTTCATCATGGCCGAGGGAGCAATAATTATCCAGTTTTTAACAAAAAAACTGCCGAGCCTAGTGTGTACACATTCAATTGCAGGGAGCTGTACCTATTTCCAATGGAGAGGGCACGGCTCGTACTCGACCTGAGGTCATAGATATAGACACCACCGGAATATATTTTGTAGTACCCAGTAAGCCCATTATGTGATATGAGCTTCAGATCCTAGGGTTAAGCCCGTTCTTACTTACACCATCTTAAACGCTTTTATAGGTGAGATCACTTAACCTGCAATGGAGACCAGACCTGCAACGACCTGGACCCAAAATTTGTACGAAGTTGTAAAAATGAGGTATGCCTAGTACGGTGGCGCTACGTGTCGCCGTTTTTATTCTTTTTTCTCGAAAACACCCGAGCCTTGTCAGTGTGCGTGTCAAAACCCAAATTCACACTCAGTAGACCGACAGATTGGGTAGGTACTGCATGGTTCTAGGAGAGAGAGTACTGTATTCATTGCCTTGCCTCACGGCATGGGATGGCTTGCAGGTGGGTCTCGACCACAGCTGTCGAAATTTGGGGAAATATATACATATCCTCCAAAATTGCTGAAGCACGGGATGCCTCCCATCCCTCTTTATGTCTGATTCGGGAAAGGGCTTTTACCTTTCTGTATATTACTTGTGTGTATCTACGCAAGAGTTCCCAATTCTAATGCTGGTAAACTGCGTCAGGAGTTTTTTCCTGTTCTCCCACACATGGGTTTCTTATTTCCGTCCGCTTGAGAAGCGCAACCAGGCAGAGTTATTAAAGACAGCCAACGTTTTTGAGCGTCTTCTCCCTCGGCCATCGCCAGACCGAGATTCATCCTTCCCAGTTAACCCCGTTGCCTCGACAAGGGCATCCGTAGTCGTACAATGTGCGGTCACAGAGGCACTAAGTGTGTCAGTAGGTGGTATGTATTGCGCACTAAATGCATAAACCATCCATGGCAAAACATATTCGGGAATGCAGAATGAAGGGTTTCAGGAAAACGGGTTTTTCTTTAGGCAGATTACGCAGTAAAAGAACCGATCTAGTCGGAACTGTGGGGCGCTGACGGTTTATAATGTAAGCCTGGCATAATGCAGTTGTAATGGTTGGTATCTGCCTGGTGCCTGCCCCTGTACTGCTAAAACTGATCATGATAGTGTGGTACCTGTTTCCGCAAACTTCTACACTGGTTGGGCTATCCCGCTGCGATCTTTTAATTGACTTATGATCTTAATCAGCCTTATCCATCCTACTGGGAGTGAAATTGATAAAAAAGAGGATTAATGCGCATTAATCACAAATCTGGTAAGACACTATGACATGTTTGACTTTTGTTAGCGATGTTTGTGCTGGTTCCGGGGATTTACGTCTAGCTTCAACCCTGGCCCGCGGGAGAAAGTGGGCTTTACGTCTCCAGCTCCAACTCCTGGTCTACGAGGGAAAGTCAGTGGCTTTACGTCTCCAGCTCCAACTTCCCTGGTCCGGGGAGAAAGTCAGGGGTTTACGTCTCCAGCTCCAACTTCCCTGGTCCACGGGAGAAAGTACGGGGCTTTACGTCTCCAGCTCCAACTTCCTGGTCTACGGGGAAAGTCAGTGGCTTTACGTCTCCAGCTCCAACTTCCCTGGTCCGGGGGAGAAAGTCAGGGGGTTTACGTCTCCAGCTCCAACTTCCCTGGTCCGGGGGAGAAAGTCAGGGGTTTACGTCTCCAGCTCCAACTTTCCTGGTCCACGGGAGAAAGTACGGGGCTTTACGTCTCCAGCTCCAACTTCCCTGGTCTGCGGGAGAAAGTCAGTGGCTTTACGTCTCCAGCTCCAACTTTCCAGGTCCAAGTGAGAAAGTCCGGGGCGGTATACCTCTCACGTCAACTTCCCTGGTTCAGAAGAAAGTCCGGGGCGGTGCATCTCCGGCTCCCACTTCTTTGGTCCAGGAGTGGAAAGTTCTGGACTTTACCTCTCTCGCTCCAGCTTCCCTTTTCCAGAGGGAAAAGTCCAAGGCATTATGTCTCATCTTCCAGCTTTCGTGGTTCGTGACAGAAAGTCAGTGGCTTTACGTCTCGCGCTCCAACTTTCCTGCTTGAGGAGGGGAAAGTCTGGGACGGCAGATCTCCTGCTCCAACTTTCCTGATCCAGGAGGGGAAGTAAGCTGCCCTGCATGTTAGTTCTCGCGATTTCCACGATAGACATATGGGTCTGGGTACTATCGCCCTTTCTAGTCACGACAGGCTCAGTAAAAAACATTTTTTTACCCTACACTGATACCACTCCTGGGTACAATTTTCGAACCTTTAGAACCATGAAGTTGGCTCGACTACTTTTGAATCTAGCCAAGATACGGGGAGTTGGTAGTCGGTATTTTGTGCTTCAAGAAAGGCCCCAAAAAGTTCTGCGTCTCCCCATCGCAGTCTGTGCGATTGATATTCATAACTTTCTTTGGCAGTAAATACATTTTCCCCGTTTTTCCGAGAGCCAAAGAGGGAAAAGCGTCCGCCAAGTGTCAAGGGGCACACGCGATAATCGAAACAGTACCCTTTTTATTCTGTCTTAAATACTCAAGGTTCTCATTGGTTTCCAAAAATCCTAATTTTATTACATGTTCTGTTTTTTTTAGGTTCCGCTTCCCAGAAATAAGAACACGTTTTTCAGGGAAACTAACAATGTTGGGGCTCGAATATAGGGTCAACCTGAAATAATTATTCCTCGCTTTGAACTCCACCTTGTAATACTGGAGTATTTTTATGCTGTTTATTAGCAGTGACCATTATTTACAATGCATCACCTGTCTTACGATCAGCAAATGTTCAGCGGACAAGCACGGGGACGTGAATGAGGAGATGTGAAATACAAACATGTAAAACACGTCACTATCAGTCCACCATGAGATGATGCGGGAATGCCTTCTTTACAGTGTCGTTTCGTCTTCCGGATAGCTTCTGTTTAGGCGTCGACTGGTTTGGGCAGGTGGTCGCCCTCTGCCTGGAAGCCGTTCTGATCAGCCACCCACGTCACCGTGTAGGTGACGCCGTCGAGGCCGACGAAGCTGTAGCTGCCACTCATGACGGTGCCGACCTCGCCCTCGGGGCCCACCGCCTTGCTCTCGCCGGTGACGTCTGCGGTCTGGCCGTCGCTGGTCTCGTAGCCGTACTCGAAGGAACCGTCCTCGTTCTGGACGTTGGAGGAGCGCACGATGGTGACGTCCTCCTGCGGGAGGGCGGCGGCCACGGCCAGAACCAGCGCGAGAACAACCTGTCATCGGAAATGGGTTATCATCATTATTCATTCAACCCGAAGACTTATAAGACTAGTTACCCATAAAGATAGGACAGTTGTGCAAACAGATTTTGAACAAGTAGTTATTTATGTAAGACTTCGTTTCTGGCAGACTAGCTTGCTGCATAACCGCAGTTTATTACACAATGGGCCTTTTCCATTGCCCTCCATCTGCTTCTTCTAGGTGGTGACTGCCAATTTTTGGGCAAAAAAGAGCAAATGGGCTACAAAAAGGACCAAATTATGTTTTCCTTCCATTGGAATTTAATATTCAGTTAACATTCCTCGAGTTTTTAAAGTCAGTTTGATCATTTCTGGGTCTTTTCGTCAACTTATTACTAGTATCCTGACCTTCACCTTTCAGGTAAGGAGAGGGCGTTGGAGCAGCCCAAAGTCAATGCCACGTATCGGAGATACTCCAGTTAAAGATTCATCCCTTTTCATTCCCCAAAATGTAGGGTAGCTGGATGAGGATTTTCTAAATTCCAGTGGATTAACGTCCTTTGCATTTTTGTTTTTAGCGTGATCTGAGCTTTGCTCACAGAGAGCAGCATGCAACTGAAATAACGAACAGGTTCTTTTTATATATATATATATATATATATATATATATATATATATATATATATATATATATATATATATATATATATATATATATTAGCCTCACAATGAGCCGATGGCGTTTCACCGATGAGTAAACAACAGCGACAAGCAAAGCTAGACTTGATAGTTTGGGTAATTATACAAAATAGGGCTATAATACAAAATGGTTATTTGAAAAGACTAGGAAACTTACAAGCTTCATAATGGTGAGTGTTGGCTCCACGCTCGTCAACTGATGCATCAGCCTTCTCCAGGCCGCATTTTATACGTTTGGCCGTGGATGAGTCGGCATGACTAAACGATGAGGGCAGAGAGGTGGTGCGTATGTCTGGCTGTGCGTCTCGCTGCCTCAGGCTAGCTGTGACATCAATACCGCTTGGAGACTCGTGTTTCTGTCTCAAGTTCTTCTTGCGAAACGCACCGGCAAGACTTCAGTTAGGAAGGCGTGGTGTTCAGGTGTAAACCTGCAGAACTGTCGTCAGCCGTCCTGTTGAGCCTGCAGAGCAGAGCGTTCTGGGCGGACGATCGAGGCTCGCACGTGACCTGCTTGCCTGTAAACACTCGAATCATAGTCTGACTCTAAAGGGGATCCATCCCGCAAAAACATTCCCCCTCGCAAAGTCCCTGCTGATTTTGGAGGATGTTCTAGATGTGAGATATGGTACTGGGTGGTGCAGGGCTGCTATTTGTCACTTCGAAGCATGTCGTTGTCACTAGTGTATTGACCAAATAGATAGGCAGTGTTCAGCTGTCAAGGGTCGGCACCGCTGCCGATATCGCTGGATCGAGAGGTGCAGCGAGATCAATCACCCAATGTTGTCGCCTACTATTCGTCTCGTCTCTGGCAACAGCAGCGCCAATGAACCGGACACTTCAGAGATGAATGCGTTAACGGCCTATGTTGATGGGAAGTGTTGACAGAACAGAGCGTCATCATGGCCTAGGACCAGCTGGGTTTTCAAACAGGCGGTGCCACGGCTTTGCGTCAGGGGGAGGGGACAAAGTTCATCAGTTCAATATGTCATGGATATATCATGGATGCAGTGGGCAAAGGAACGGGATAGATCATCCCCCATTGTGCATAAGTACCCTTTCTTCAGCCCAGAATGCACCTTGAATACACCTTGAACACACAGTGAACACCTTGCACATTGAATGTATTCACCTTGAATGCACCTTGAATACACCTTGAAGAAACGAAACAAGAAAGAAATTTCGATATCGTAAAAACATAGTTTCTCCATAAAACTCCCTTCAAAGTAGGGTGCAGGTTTTTTATTTGTCCTAGAAGTTTACGGAGGCAAAAGTTGTAAAGTTTATGGAGGCAGCCTTTGACCCTCCTTTCAAATTTTAGTCAGGGAGCAGCAGCGAGAAAAACCAACAACGACAAAATTTAAATATTTTAGCTTTATTTGGTTTTTTGCTCTCTGTTATGACTTCCGGGTGTGGTGCAACTGATGTAATCATTATTGGAGTGGTCTTGAGAGTGTTGAGTGGCGTTTTCGGGTGGTTTGAATACCACGCGCATTGACGGGGGCGAGTACCCGCCCCCGTCAGGTTTTTTGGAGAAAGCATAAACACGGCGGCGCTACGCGCCGCCGTACTTGGCATACATTTTCTCTGACCATTTTTACAACTTTTTCAAAATATTGTGGTTAGTTCATCTCAGGTCAGGTCACCAGAAAAGATCTAGTGACCTAGCTTCAAAAAAGTTTAAGAGAGCATAAGTCGGATCAGGGTGAATTATCCGATTAAAACTTATACCACATAATGGGCCCAACGAGTTCTCTAAAATGTTCCGGTTTCTTTTATATTGATGACCTAAGGTCAGGTACGAGCCATGACCTCTCCATTGGAAATACAAGGGAAAAGTGGTTTTAACTAAATAACTTGGTAATGGATGGTGATAGAGTGCTTATTTTAGCTTAAGTAGATTGGCCTTGTTTTTGTAATTCTAATGATATGCATTTTGACCCAATTTGACCTTGACCTTGCCTCAGATCGGGTCAAATGACATATTTGACCTGATTTGACCTAGCAAGGTCATATTATACATCATTCAATTTTTCTTGCTGCCAGGATTCCAATGGTCTAAATTGTTTTGCTCTATCTTTACATGTTGGTATGTAATTACCGTAAACTTTCATTTACATGTCATGCCTATCATGCCATGTTTTGACCTCTAGTGACCTTAAATGTGACCTGACAGAGAAATGGTTCAAATATTTTCGATGGAGAAGTGGATGGGCTACACAACGCTGTTTACCGTTTTTCTCTATCTAGCGTGTTTCTCGAGACCTTAGGGGGGTACCCATCTCTCCCCCGTCAAAGCGAAGGTGGCTCAGGCCCCCGTCAATGCGCGTGTTAAAGGGAATGTGGAACCTTGGTTGAATCCCGGAATTTAGCGGAATTAGGAGCTTTTTAGCCGAAAATCATGAAAAATTTTTCTGAAAATGTACAATAAGCTCAATGTTTTAATGTTTATAATGCGCCTCCTTGATAAGAAATAAACTTCTGCCTGTGCATGACGTCATGATCTGGCAACCAAACCATATCCAATAGGCCTCAATAGGCTGACTTCTCACCGTGACATCAGCATGTCGTCACGGCAACAGCTGAAAACTGAGGCCGGCTCCTTGGGTATAATGTGGGTATATTTCAGGTGGGTTTATAGCTTGTTAGGTTGAGCACCGGGTTTTCCGGCATGCCTTACAACTTGGTTATCTCACTGAATATCACGTTATAAAGGTACCACCTTTCCTTTAAGTACTGAAACTATTTTGATTTTGTACACCAGGAAGACCTTATAGAGGCATTTGCAAGTATGTGTACGGACGGGGGCTATCCAGAGGCAAGGTTAACATGGGCAGATTGTGCTCTCAGATGACATAATATTGGGGATCTAATCGCAGCGCGGGTGCCTGGACTTTTATATCCTAGGTGACCTTGTCGGTTCCAGGGGGAGGGGCAAAAGGGGAACTTTCCCTCTCCCTCCGATCGACCCTAGGTGCCCCCTGAAAGGTCGTTTCATCCCTCCCCTGAGAATGCGAGTATTGGCATCCCAGTTGTAATATTGGCGCCCTTGGTAAGTTCTGTCGTCCAAACTGTTACCTATCGGTTCGAATGGGCGACCCCAACCCACCCTGACAGGGTGCCCCCTCCAGATTGGAAATTTCGTGTCCGCCCATGCTCGATGATAAACGTCTTAAAAAAGTGAAAAACGAAAAACCCAAAAACGAGCAGTGTAACTTGACCTTTGTACAGACAGAAACACTACAAGTTCGTATTTTTGTATGAGGTTGTCATTGTGCCCTTCCATACCCATGCGGCCCGACTACTTGGATTCCATAACAAAATATTAGGTAAGGTTGGTATCTAAGTTATTGGACCGCACCACTCCCCGCTCCATTAATATTTTACTTTTTTCCTGCTCTAACAACTATTTGAGGTTAGTTTGTTTTTCCGGACTCCCCGAAAATTTAGACAAGCTAGTTACTTCCGAGGGAGCCACAGAGACCAAAGTTAGGGTATTAGTAGGTTATTAATTTATATAGGATAAAAACCTCAGTGTTAAAAAGCCACAAAGCTAACTAAAGAAACAAAGAAAAGATCAGAACTAAAGAAAAACATATATGATACTTCGAATCGAAGAATTAAACCAGAGCCCTGTCATTCATACTACTAAGCATCCTGCTGTCTTTCATATCTTTCAAAAAGTACTTTCTAAGGTGGTTCTTCAACTGTATTTTTGCAATGGTACTTCTTCAATAATTGGGAACATGGGGCATATTATTTCATTCCATACTTTAGGCGCGGAACATGATAAAGAAAATTGTCGATAATTTGTAGCAGCCAAAGGTACTTGAAATGTTGAGCCAAACGTGTATTGTTTGGTGAATGCAGTTCGAAAAGTGATGAGATAGCTTCAGGCATTGTTTGGTTCAACATTTTAGATAAAATGACCATTTTTTGTTCCCGAACAATATCATTTACTTTTAAAAGTTTGAATTCGATAAAAAGTCCATTTGATGGAAAGAACAAATGGTTTTTAGCTATTATTCTTAATGCCCGTTTTTGGAGTCTCAGGGGCCTATCCAATTCCGAGGAATAGTTGCTTCCCATATTACAGCACAATAATTCAAATAAGGGAGAACAAGGCTATTATAGAGACATATCATTTCCGTGCACTTAGGTAATATTTTGCCCTAGTCATTAATCCTACGCTTCTACTAACTAATGCTTCAGTACAAGCGATATGTTGTCCCATTTTAAGTTTTCATCGACAAGAACACCTAAATATTTTACAACCTTAGGCCTATGAATGTTTACCCCATTTAAAGTAACTCGTATATCACCAACAACATTTCTACAGTAATTTTGAAAGTGTGATTTTTCAGGGTTGAGAGATAGCCGATTGGAGTGAAACCATAGTTCCATCTTAAGTAATACGTATGATATTTGATGTTGTAGAATTTCCTTGCTCTTAGAAGAAAATATAATGGCGTATCATCTGCAAAATGATAAAATTTTGCTAAGTCCGAAACACGATAGAGGTCATTTACATAAATTATAAATAGAAGGGGGCCAAGTATTAATCCCTGCGGTACTCCCATGTTCATTTGCTTTATGTCAGATATTTTTCCTTATTTTTGTTACTTGATGTCTGTTTGACAAGTATGAACAAATAATTTGAAGAAGTTTTCCCGAACACCTAGAAATTCTACTTTTGCAAAAGAATGTTACAACGAACGGTATCAAAAGTTTTTTTAAGGTCCAGGAATATTCCACACGAAATATGACCCCTTTCTAGAGATTTTGATACAGTATCATACAAATGTGCAATAGGCATGTAACTACTATGATTCTTTCTAAATCCAAATTGAAGTGAGTACAGTATGTTGTTTTGCTCTAAGTAACTCACCAGATACTGGTGTATTATTTTTTCAAAAATTTTTGAAAAATAGGAAGAAGAGATATCGGACGATAATTAGTAAATTGATCCCTTTCTCCAGATTTATAGATTGGTATTATTGTTGCAATTTTGAGCATGTCTGGAAAAATGGCTGATGATAAGCAAATATTGAAGAAGTGTGTTAATCATTTATGCAACTTCTATAGGTTATCTTTAGAATTTGTGTACTTATTTTGTCCGTACCCTCCAACATCGTTTAAAGATTTAATCACACTTTCAACCTGTTCAGTATTTGTTGTTGGTGTTGCATCAAATATTTGTAGGTTGGAGTTTCTAAATAATTGATTGCACTGTTTTCTGTTGAAGGAATATTTTGTTCTATCTTTGTACCAACTGAGCAAAATAAATTATGAAATCCATTCGCTATCTCATCACTTAAGACATAAGAGCCTTCACTATTTTTAAGTGTAGATGGCTAAATAGTATTTTTAGTTACTTTATTAGTAACAACTTCATTCAATAACTTCCAAGTGCCTTTACCATTCCCTTTGTTTTTTCAAATGAGTCTTGATAATACTTTTTAGCATCTCTAATAGTGGATGTAGTATGTTTCTATATCTCTTATAATTTTGCTCAGTTTGATCTATGTCATTTGAGGATGTTTTTTTCAATAAATATTTCTTATAAAGTTTGTTTTTGTGATTTATTCCGGCCAATATTCCTGGCGATATCCATGGTTTAATAGGGGTTCTTTTCCTGCTGGGGGTAAAAGTCTTTGAGAAGGTTTCAATGCCAGTTTTCAATGTGTCTGTAAGTAACTCACAAGCAATGTTCGGGTCAGTTATGCTATGGAATTCTCTGAGTCTATTCCTATAAAAATATTCAATTCGCCAGTCTTTGACTTGTCAAACAACGTGATCGTTTCTTTACTCCTCGTATTAATCAAATGATGAGCAAGTGTCATAAATATAGGAAGATGATCTGATATATCATCTACAATAATTCCAGATAATTCGGTTTGTGAAATTTGATTTATGAAAAATTATCTAGAAGAGAGGGCTATTGGGTGCCTGGTCTTCTGGTTGGTTTGGATATTGCCGGCAATAAATTTGATCCCGCCATCAGATTGAATAGTTTAAGTGCCTCTCTATCTTCAGGAAGTTTCCAAAAATTAAAATTGAAATCTCCTGCTAGAATCTGGATTTCATTTGTTTTTTCGATTTCACCTAAAAGTTGTTCTAAATGTTAAAAATTAAGCATTATTATAGTTTGGTGGTTTATAAATTTCCCTTTACAACATTTTTACACTTGTTAATTGTTTTATACGACACTTCCACAAATGTGGATTCAGGATATTGTCTTGTAAGTCCTTTGCGACTTACTCTCATATTTTTATTAATGTACACCGCTTGCCCCCGGTGTGCGTACTCCTACTGTACGCATATATAGTGTAATTATCAATTTCAAAATGTTGCTCTATTTCCTGTTTTAACCATGTTTCAGCTATAACTATTGCTGTCCATTCAATCCCCGACATTTTCAAAAGATATTGTATTTCGTCGAATGTATTTTTTACTGACCTTGCATTTAAGTGAATTACCGCAAATTTAATAATAATTCTTGGGGCTTATCGACGCACCAACTGCCAGGGTCATATGGCGTCGCCAACTCTTTCCCTGTTGGAAGGGTTTCTCGGGAGCCAGCTTGCCCTTGTTCGGGAAGCCGCCGGGCCTTGAACCCGGGTCGGCTGCGTGGCAGACAGCTACGCTGACCACTCCACTACCCCCCTTACCGAAAATTTATCTCCAACACTTTCTACTACTGGTAGGTCATAGTAGCTGCATTTGGATGAAACACGAACAAAGGGAGAGTCAGATTGTTCATCACCTTCAATGAAAGCAAATTCGTATGGGTTCTTCTCTTCAAATGCTGTGTTTAAGCCTTGGATAATGGATCATCCCTCCTCATTCTTTTCTTCCGCCCACAAGGATCCTAAAGTCTAAACAGAGACAGCAAGAAATCAGAAAGCAAATATTGAGAAAAGCACATTTCAATAACGGACAAATAAACAAAGATTTACATGGCAAAGATGGAATGCTGAGCATAATCTATCTGTCAACACCAGTATCCCGTACCATCTTGGGGGATCAAACTTGAGAGACTCATGTCCATAAAAATAGCAAGCATGAGGGAAAATGTGATGCCAAGATGATGATGATAAGGACTGTCGAACAAATATTCAAGCCTCACAATTGTCTTATAGTATATGCATTATGATGTAGGTCCCACTGCAATATCAAAGTTTGATTTACCAAATATGTAAATATATAAACCTCTCGAATTCAAAATTTATATCATCATTATAATTTTTTCTAATGCGAAAAATCCACTGATAATCAACAATTTTGCTGGCAGAGTCCAGCAGACATCTGAACAGGGCATTCTTAGTTGCTATATTAATGTTGATTTATTTCCCGAGAAGAAAAGACAATAAAAAAGCTACGTGAGAACCATATCCGCCATCAAGCAAGTGAGCTCGCAATCCCATCCCGCCACAGGATTGTTGATATACTTTGGCCAATGCAACATCGTACAAATCATACAAGTCCCCAGCCTCCGTAGGTATAGAAAAACACGCAGCCAATCTCCAAAATTGAATTAAAAACTACTTACTCTCCTCTGTCTCCTTTGAGGCTGCCAGTCTTCAGCAGTTTCTAATGAGTCAGGCTCCAAATTCCCGATTGAGATTTCCATTATCACCAGCAACACAAGGTGATTGATGTTAAGGGAAATATTTAGAGAGACCCCAGGGTCCAGATTAAAAAGTTAAAACTGGTACAGAGTAACTATATCTCTCACTCACACTCTCATGCACTCAACAGCTGATCAACGTGAGTCCAATAGCACTCTGGTAGACTCAGCTGATGGCTGCCTGGGGTCTCCATTGCAAAGTGAAATCTCACTGTTCAATTAATCAATTGAAAAAAATCAATCAGGACTGCACCATAACTCACATCAGTCTGCTAACTTAACTCCTCAAATTTCCATTCCTCTCGGATCCTCCACTGCCTCCACATCCTCCACGCCAGTTGCCGTCCCTATCATATGTTAAGTGGGACTCTTCTCAGAGCTCCATGCTTGGTTGGCTACCCACATATCCCTGATGCGACCAACATGGCTACCTGAAGTGATATAAACTTTTGTGTGAAGTGAGGCTTTAAATTGATCCCAGAAAATATATCTTAGTGAGTGAAAATTTACTCTAAAAAAGTGGAAACATGAAAGGAATTAAATTTACAGTGATTTGGAGACTAATGAATTACATATAGCACACTCTTAGTACCAAACAGCGAAATTTTAAGTATATGTGCAGTGATTACAAGTTGTATGTGTTGTAATACAAGCATGTGTCCATTAGCTGCGCATATTAATCAGTAAAAATGTTATCAAACACCTAGTACACAAAGACATGAAAAAATACAGCATACTGCATGAAAATACGGCATATATGTGCTGTCAGAGTCCAGTACCCTTACTGCAACTGCTTGCTATGATCAATTATTGCTTAGATCATCATTGCTAAGATAGCAGACAACCACCATTTGACTGTAGCAGTCACCATGCTGAAACTTAAGCTACTTGAAGGATACATGTAATTAAAATTTTGTTAAAAGAATATATATAATTTGAATATCTCCAATGCCTGCAACCAAATATAGGTACTCAGCCAGAGGACAAGTACCTCCTAATACCACAACCATCATCCAGCAAATCCTAGAAAGATTGAAGCAGATCAATAAGCATCACCACATTCACCTGCTCAATGGAAACGTTTCTGGAATCATCACAAATTTGCTAAGCTTGATTTGATAAAATTGACTTAGGTAGGCACCAAAGAAACCTACCTGCAGTTTACCTGACTTCATGGGCACCAAATAGCATATAATTTCTTAGGCGCAAAGCCAGAACTTGCAACTCTCATCTCCACAGGTCTACAGTTTGGATATCTTGCATGCACATGATTAAAATGTGTGCTGTAATTGACACCCTCAAATCACACTACTCTACTGGGCTTTTGAGATCTGGCAGACTTCACTTTTTCCTACGTTTCTCTGGCTGCGGCATAATATATATGAATTGGTAGTGGGTTTACCACTGGCAACAAAACCTTCTATTTTGATTTAGGTTAAAATCAACAGCCTCATAGTAAGATACCCACACAGCAGCTTCTACACGTATTTCTCTGACTGTTTTTTTCTCGCTACTCGCGCGCCAGAAACGCAAAACTTCGTGGCTACCCAAGTGGCTACCTGGTGTGGTCCCTAATCGTTATTTCCGTTGCCGGCCTGGCTACCAGACTATCTCTAATTCCGTAAAACGAGTCCTCAAGTACAACGTAAGCAGTGGAGTTTCTATCCTATGCAGATTAATTTCACTATGAATCCTGATATAGACTCTAAAGTTTTCTCTTTTTGTTCAAAATAAATAGTCAAATTCATATAAGAGAATGAATATTACCGTTCTCATGTCATTGCAATTTAGAGTACCTTTTTCTTTATATGGGTCAATTTCGTTGCCGACGTGGTCACCTACCCATCTCTAACTTAGCTGTGAAATAACGCGAGTGAGTTAGGATAAATTATTTCCCACTAATTTGTATCGTCTGTCACTAAAGTTATAATCGTACCTAAAATCAGTCGAGGTACCATTGCATATTATGCATCGTTCTTTTTACGTGGCGGTAAGATCGTGGAAATACTTGTTTTGTGCTGTTAAGTGCAATTCTTGATCTCTGTCAATTCTCCGTGATTGGTTACCTAAGTTCTGGTCCTTGAACCTCATTTGGCTACCCACGAGCGTGGGCGAGTTGGCGAGATTCTTGACCTCTGGTTTATAGAACGCTGCCAAAGCTTAATAGTTTATGCATTCTCTGGGGTTGCCGCTCCTACAGCTTCTGTCTGACGGGAGATTCTGTAGCTGCATATGATCACTAGAGTCCTTTTGCTGCAACCACCTTCTCATTGATACTCTACACTCTCAGGCGGGATGTGACAGCTTGCAGAAGTCACGCCACACCATTTAAGTACGATGCTCCTCCACCAGTTGGTTACGCTCCGCGATTCCTGAATTCCTCCGACTTTGGTGTTGACTGGTGTATAAATTTGGGCCTTACGCAACATTGACTGACAGTGTCATCGGGTAGCGCTAACACCTCTCTCTCCGAAAGGGGTCAGGGATAGCACGGTATGGGCCTTGGTCAAATGGCCACTGGGACCTTGTAAGTTGATATCGACGTTGTCGCTATAGGCCTGACGCTATAGCCCGCCATTCTCCCTTTCGAAGCTGACTGTCACATTCACGTGAATTTACACTTAAAGGTTATTCCTGTTTAGATACCCGTGAATTTGGTGTCACGGTTCGGCATCAGTATACTCTGTACCCTTGAAATCTGCACGTTTCATTTTGCGTTCTACAATATTCCACTCTGTATAGTTTTCGAGCCTCTCCCATTGTTCGTCCAACGTTAGCCAAGGGATTTCGTCATGTGTAATAGTTGTATGCTGCTGAAGGCCATATAGTCGGTCAAGTTCAAGTTCATTGAAAGTGAGGGAGGGACTTCCACTTGGGGTAAACTCGTGTTGGAAGCGCTTTCAGTGTATCGCTTACACCTTCGCCAGCAAGTTGATAAACCGTAACATGATCGTTTTCGCTGTCTGTACTTAAACAAAATAAGTTAAGGAAAATTATGAACTCTGCCTGGTGGAATTTGACACATTTTTGTATGCTAAGAATATGAAAAATTGGGAAAATGGGTAAGTATACTGTATTAATGAGGGTAACTAGAAATTGAAAACAATTCAAACTGTTAAAGGAATTCAACGATACGAAATAAGCTAAGTCAATTGATAACACAATACAACTCCACTAGTTGGGGTCAAACAAACACAGAGGGAGTGGAACAAGGGTTTTACATTAGTGAATTTGGTTATTGTTGAAAAATACTTTTTCCGCACACACGCTGTAAAATAAAGTATTGATGAAAACTTCATGAAATACAAATGATAGGTTATCTAATGTGGCTTATAACAGGCACGAATCACGTGAAACCATTGACTAGGGCGTCTGCTGCTGCAGGTTCGATTCACCCCGACGTCGTTGGGAGGCTGGATGACGGTGTCTCCGCTGACCAGAGACTGGGTGAACGCAGATCCGGGAGTAAACGGTGGAGGCGACTCGGCTCGGTGGCCGCCACCTGTGGGTTGTCGAAGCCCGGCTGTCCGTCCTTGGGTTGGGTGAACGCTGGTAAGGCTGACTAGCTGTTGATGCCGCTTCAGTCATCCCTGTGTTCCTTCATCCGGGTGCCAAGCTCCCCATCTGTTGTGTCAATTCAAAGCTGAAGGCTACTGCCCAACGTGCAGGAGCTTCTAATCACGTACACTAACTGGCTTTTCTGATCTTTGGTGGTTATGTTTAGCTGGAGAGCAGACCAGAGACCGAAGAGTGTTCTGGGGCTTAGACACTAAATGAACTCCAATACACGCTGCTGGTGATCCGCAGAAGGGTACCGTGAGACGGATTGGAGATGTGGAGGGTGTGTCATGATATAGTGGAGAAGTTCTCTCTTTTCTTATGTCAGAAAGAACCTGATTGATGATAGAGTCGACTAAGAATGACTGATGGTTGTAATTAGAGAATTTACGTCGGATAGAGGAAGTTTCAGCTTCTTGGTTGTGGAACAATATTGATACGCTCTAATGGCAATTTTAGAGCAATATCTATACGCTCTAATGGCAATTTAGAGCAATATCTATACGCTCCAATCGCATGAGAGCTGATGGTGGCGGTCTCACAACCACAGTACTTATTGGTGCGGACGTGGATCAATTATGCATGTATGCCTCTTTCCCGATAGGTATTAAGCCATGAAAAGGCTGTTCACATGTGCGTGGGTTGATCGCAGCCCACACACTGTATCCATAGCTAGTCTTATCATCAACGCCTGTACGGCCAAAGGCCGTACCTTTCCTCTCGTTTCGGCAGATTTCAAAGTGAGTCTCGCCATGGCAACACACTTCACAATCCACACTGGACCCATGTCTCATTCACTCCAGTCACACATTTGCAAGAACTTCCTCATCTGCAATGCCATTTCTCTATATCTTCCCCCTGGGTTTCACATCCGCACCCCATTCCTGATGCTGTTTTTGCGAACGTTTGGAGGCTGCTGTGGCTGATTGCTCCAGCTCGCTCTTCATTGGCGATTCTGTCGGGGTTCTGGCGCTCTTGCTTCGATAGCGGCGCTTCTTCCCAGAGTTGGCTTGGGGGCCAGCCAGAAGTGCCTCGTGATCAGAATCTGCTGGATGGCTCGGACACTCGATGTGACATCAACAAGAACCTCCGCGACCGTGTCATCCAGTCTCTTCTCACTTTCTCCGGTAAAGGCTGGGCTCAGCGTGCAGGGATCGCGTTCAGGCTTTGCCATGCCTTTACCTCTTCCAGTGGTGTCCAGCTCTCCAGCGGTGCTCCAGTCAAGCTGGTCGTTGTTAATCGCGTGCTGCGGATGATCTACGCTGCTCTCTGCCGCCTGCACCTGCTGTGAAGCCCTCTGCTCCTATATCCACATCTGCACTTCCAGCTGCGTCTTCTGAAGCGTCTTCGGAGCATCACCAGGAGAGGCCTGCACGTTTTCTAAATGCTCCAACCCCTCTTCGCTTGACTTGTTTATGAGTGGGGCATCAACCTGTTGCTCTGAAAGCATTCGCCGGTTTTTGCCGCGGTGGCGACTTTGAAGAACATGATGCCCGTGGCCCCCGCCTTTGCATACACCGCGATTCTTTCGCCCGGGCTGCACTTCGCCCACTGCACTGGTGAGAGACTTCTGCTGACTGGGCTTAGTAGTAGCCGAAGAATCTTTCGTCCAGGAGTTGGTTGTGATGGAATGTATGGGGTGTGGTGGTGGCCAATGTGAATATGGTCTTCCCAGACAAAGTCCCATATGGGAAACAAGATGTGTTGCGTGTGGTCATCCTGAATGGACTTTTCGACTCCTGTGTTTGGGAGTATTCTTTCGCGTTTCGCGTTTACATGAACCGTCAAGTCCATTCCTGCGATATTTACCTAAATAGGGCCTTCTGAAGCTGTTTATATATCAGAGGTAAATAAAGCGGAAAACTGGTCTAGAAATACCTCAGCAGAGTCTAGAAATCAAATCTTTTCTAGTCACATGGTTGGTGCTACAATGTTTGCCAAGGTGCCTGCCTGGCCGCATTACATTATAGTCCTTGTGGGTGGATACAATACGCCTGCAGCGATTAACGATTGGTTATATGTAATTGGTCTTACTAGTTAGAAGTGGGACCACCAGAATATGCAAGCAAAGCAGCACAGAGCCTCATTCGACAGAAACTCGCTCAGACCTAGCTCAGAAAATTGCAGAAGATGCCTACGGGGGAAACTGTGTATGAGGAGGATTTGCAGGAGGATGTGCCGTGCATTGTTTCAGGCAGGTGAAAACCATGGAACTACGTCTGTACCCTGTCGTCGACGCATTGGTCCAACCACTAAGCCGCATGCCCTTGAGGCATGCTGTGTGAGAGTGACAGGTTTATAATTGTGAGGTGAATCAATCGTAACTCCCTGATCAGTTCGGGTTACATGGTAACGTATTTTTGCGACTTTTCAACGAGGTTAGCCGAGCGTAATAGTTCACAGAAACATTGTCGACTCGGAATGTTGAGAAGAGATTCCTACATGTGTCAGCTTTAACGGGCAGAAGTGAATCTCGGTGGTTTCGGTGGGTGTATACGTGCCCGTGGTTCTGGTTGCCAGCCAGCGTGCTTCTGGTTGCTTTTATGTTGCCTCTGACGAAAAAATGAACGAAATTCAAAGACTGTACCTGCTTTGCCCTTCTCAGACCCCGAATGAACCAGCCCACCTCCCTTACAGCGTGCGCTGGAAAAAAATGTTATCACTTTTAAACATATACACCTTTCAGGCTTGCTCCGTCTGTGCTGTGACTGCTGCGTTGCCATAGCTCGGCCTGTGCCATCACGGATTCGGACTGCTTTCCAGTGCTCAAATTCGAGAGTAACTCGACAAAAGCAGGCCGGATAAACAATTCTTTAGCTGTGCCGAAGTGCTCTGACCAAATACTCTCCAAGATTGAAATGATGTTGTATTTTCTCGCATATCCATTGTAACAGCTGAGCATGAAGTGAATCAGATGGCGTGAAATCGTCTTAGGCAACAGGAGCAACAGGAATGGCGTCTCCACTGGGCTGGAAGCCGTTCTCGTCAGCCACCCAGTTGATGGTGACCTCTTGACCCTCGGGCGTGGTGAAGCTGTAGCTGCCGCGCATCACGACACCCACCTCCTCGCCGATCTGTTTGGGCTCTCCGGAGGCCTGCACGGCCATGGGGTCGGTGGTCTCGAAGTCGTACTGGAAGGCTCCGTCCTCGGTCTGCGAGCTGGCAGAGCGCAGAAGCTCGGCCGTGTTCTGCGGCAGGGCTGCCGCCACCGCCACGCACAGGCACAGCACAACCTGGCAGTTCAACAGCACACAGCACTCAACCCAGAGCTGCCGCAGCCGCCACGCACAGGCACAGCACAGCCTGGGGAGTCAACAGCAGGCAGCACTCAACCCAGGGCTGCCGCAGCCGCCACGCACAGACGCAGCACAACCTGCGGGTCAACAGCACACAGCACTCAACCCAGGGCTGCCGCAGCCGCCACGCACAGACGCAGCACAACCTGCGGGTCAACAGCACATAGAACTCAACCCAGGGCTGCCGCAGCCGCCACGCACAGACACAGCACAACCTGCGGGTCAACAGCACACACAGTCAACCCAGGGCTGCCGCAGCCGCCACGCACAGGCACAGCACAACCTGCGGGTCAACAGCACATAGAACTCAACCCAGGGCTGCCGCAGCCGCCACGCACAGACACAGCACAACCTGCGGGTCAACAGCACACAGCACTCAACCCAGGGCTGCCGCAGCCGCCACGCACAGACACAGCACAACCTGGGGGTCAACAGCACACAGTCAACCCAGGGCTGCCGCAGCCGCCACGCACAGGCACAGCACAACCTGGGGGTCAACAGCACACACAGTCAACCCAGGGCTGCCGCAGCCGCCACGCACAGGCACAGCACAACCTGCGGGTCAACAGCACACAGCAGTCAACCCAGGGCTGCCGCAGCCGCCACGCACAGACACAGCACAACCTGGGGGTCAACAGCACACAGCACTCAACCCAGGGCTGCCGCAGCCGCCACGCACAGACACAGCACAACCTGGGGGTCAACAGCACACAGCACTCAACCCAGGGCTGCCGCAGCCGCCACGCACAGACGCAGCACAACCTGCGGGTCAACAGCACACAGCAGTCAACCCAGGGCTGCCGCAGCCGCCACGCACAGACACAGCACAACCTGCGGGTCAACAGCACACAGCACTCAACCCAGGGCTGCCGCAGCCGCCACGCACAGACGCAGCACAACCTGCGGGTCAACAGCACATAGAACTCAACCCAGGGCTGCCGCAGCCGCCACGCACAGACACAGCACAACCTGCAGGTCAACAGCACACAACACTCAACCCAGGGCTGCTGCAGCCGCCACGCACAGACACAGCACAACCTGGGGGTCAACAGCACACACAGTCAACCCAGGGCTGCCGCAGCCGCCACGCACAGACACAGCACAACCTGCGGGTCAACAGCACACAGCACTCAACCCAGGGCTGCCGCAGCCGCCACGCACAGACACAGCACAACCTGCGGGTCAACAGCACATAGAACTCAACCCAGGGCTGCCGCAGCCGCCACGCACAGACACAGCACAACCTGCAGGTCAACAGCACACAACACTCAACCCAGGGCTGCCGCAGCCGCCACGCACAGACACAGCACAACCTGCGGGTCAACAGCACACAGTACTCAACCCAGGGCTGCCGCAGCCGCCACGCACAGACACAGCACAACCTGCGGGTCAACAGCACACAGCACTCAACCCAGGGCTGCCGCAGCCGCCACGCACAGACACAGCACAACCTGCGGGTCAACAGCACACACAGTCAACCCAGGGCTGCCGCAGCCGCCACGCACAGACACAGCACAACCTGCGGGTCAACAGCACACAGCACTCAACCCAGGGCTGCCGCAGCCGCCACGCACAGACACAGCACAACCTGCGGGTCAACAGCACACAGCACTCAACGCAATCCTTGGCCTGGCTATGGCTACTATCTCAGCGCAGCATACGTTGTCCGTAAATGATTCCAATTTGAACTAATAGATCAGGAACTATTTGCACAACGTTTAGATCTAACTGACAATACTATCAAACCATATCCACCCGTAATCTACCGAAGCACACACTGATTACACAGGGCCGAGTGAGACGTCTTTCCCTCTGTATTTACCAGCTTCATGTTATTGACTAGTTGGAGTTGCACAGCTCACACTGATGCCCGGTCTTTCGCGGGTTTGTGACTTTTATACTCTGCCGCTGAGGGCAGGGGTTGAAGGTCCCGTGCAACGCATCTAGTTATGCAAATCATGGCATAAATAGGTGCGATGAATCCGGAGAGTTATCGCTGGGGTCAGCTGGTATGGCCATAGCTATTCCCCTTTTGAATGAACGAGTGGAAGTCCGTGACAGAAATGGGAAACCGCGAGCGTGTGAACAGATAACGAAACGGAATTAAAACGTATATTGATCAAAGTCGCTCCAAGAGAGAGAAGGAAGGGTGGAAAGAATTATGTTATGGCTGGCATACTGTTATAGATACTAGCGAGTGTTACCGACCTTATGTGCATTTTGGGGTGTTCTTTCCGCGGTTGCAGTTATGTGTGTTGGCCACCTGTTGGTGCTGCAGCCGGTGGTACGTTGATATATACGGCGTTATCAATTGTCAGATGCCCCTAAACTGTCGCAATGTTGATTTCTATTATGTATTTAAGGTATGATCAAAATAAAAATGGCCAGAAATTGGAGCTCAGTCACGACTAACGTTTGAAAAACCCAACAAAATGCAATACGAAGTTAAAAATCCTGGCAGTCTCACCACTAATCGTAGCTAAATATATTAATAGGTACTATGGCTGGAGATCTCTTCTCAATCCAGGGAGGGGGGTTCCAGGGGTTCTGGTTGGGTTAACGCTGGCAAGGCAATAAAAGCCCTATCCAAAGTTTATCAGAGACCTAAAATCCAGAGGGTTTCTTACCCCCCCCAACCCCCCGGGACTTCCATCCATGATAGGTGCAGTGTTTCAGAAAGACTTATATTATTGAGCTAGCTATAACGAGGTCACAACTAGGTTTTTTTGTATGAATCTTGCATCAATCAATAACAATTCGATGGTCGTTTACGAATACTTGGTATATATTGATAGTTATTTTCCGGTTCTTACCACCGTAAAATATTTTGATAAGTGGTTAAAAAGCAGTCTATTTTAGCTGCAGCAAACATCTCGGTGCAGTCATGAGCATGCCACTCATTAGTGTCACGCCAATGGTGCTGAAAACAGACCCATCTCATTTCTGCTATAAATCGCAATCCACACACACTCCGCATCTCCCAGTTTGTTTTTTCTCTAGAAAAACCCGCCTCTCACACTCGGGCAAGCTCGGAGCCGAGTGCAGATGAGCTACTCGTCCTGAACCACCTCCTCCAGCGACCTTGCATACGTCTTCACGGTTTCCTTTAACGGGGTCTATCTTCTGAGCTCCACAACAGCCTCACTTCAAAAGCAGCAATCTGAGAGTGTTTGACTGCAGCTGAATCTGTGGCCCCACAGATGAAAGGTCAGCGACAGTCGGAGACGCGTTCCGGCCTCCTCGTCTTTTGTGACCAGCACCAGCGCTTACACATTACGCCGAGAAATAGAAGTCCGATCTACAAGCGCTCAGTTGGCGTCGGATCCCCACTCCTTTTCTATGGTATAAAGCGAAAACGGCGACGCATCGTCACTCATTAGCCTCTCCATAGCATAAAGTGAAAACGGCGAGGAGTTTTTACTCACTGTCTTCTCTATAGTGGAGATGAAAACGGTGATGGATCGTCAGTTATAGTCCTCTCCATAACATAAAGTGAGAATGAAGATTGAGGCTTTGGTTTGACTTGCGCTCTTTTTATAGTTTGCTCAAATATTCTCACCAAAATTGTATTCCCCAAAATAAAATATTCACTTGCGCGCTTACTCAAGGAGGAACCCGGATAAAAGGGTCCACAAATTATGGCATTAAGAAAATAATCGTAGGATCTCGTTCGGACTTCCTCCACAAGAAGATATTGGGGATCGGAGCTTTCGTACTGTATTACACTGCTTCGTCAGCGATGATCGTTCGGAATATAAGGGGGATAAAAAGGCACAAGAGAACACACAGTACAAAAGTTGAGCTCAGAAAAAACATGCGACATCAATAATCTACACGTGACAGCAATAAACCATTGACTTCCTAGAACGACCTAAGAAATTATAAATACATTAAAAGGTAAAGTTTAAAAAAACGCATCTTTAACATTGAAACGCTAGAGTACTAGGTTTAGCAAGAGAGGGAGGGGGTTTAAGACAGCTACAATAAAACACGCAATACTCGCAATACTCACTTATTAATTATATAAAAGATGGGGAAGCTATAAAAAGGGGGATAGAAAACAGGAGTGGAGGGGGGGGGGGGAAGTTAAATGTTACAATAAAAAACACACAACATTCACTTATTTATGGTAAGAAAATCCAAAGCTATAAAATACCTATTATCGATTCAATATAATGCAAACTTTCGCTTATTTATGATACGAAAAAGGAAACACTATAAAATACATATTATCTTATCAAATATAAAAGACAGTATTATACAAACATTGTCAAAATATAAATCAGTAAAGCCTACGATACATCATGTAAAAATGCAATGAAAACAATCAAAAAACACTATGATCGAACATTCACATTACACAAGATCAAGAGGAGCTTCCATCCTAGGAACAGGCCCGACGAATTATAGGAAGCCATCTATCGTTTAAGAGAGAGCCTGAGTTCCTATTTACACTGGCATCATTAGGAGAGACGAGCAGAGTTTGTCGACGTCCACGAGTTTGGACGTAGGCCGATTCCATAAGCAAACGCATCTGGTGGTGGGCTGCGTGGTTGAGTATCTTGACTTGCGAGAAGGCTGGAGTGTTGGGTCATGGCGATGTTTTGGAGGGCACTTGTCCTCTCCAGCTGTTGCGGTGCTCTTGAATCCGTGACTGTACTTCTCGATCAGTTTCACCGATGTAAATGACGCTCTCCCCTCCTACTTTGCATGAACACTCGATGAGGTATATCACGTTGCTTTTCTGTGAAGTGGGCAGCTGGTGCTTAGCCTTGCTGCACACCAAAGATCCTACGGTTCGCAGCGGTTTGGACACCAGTTCTATGCCGATCTTGTTGGCTTCTCTTTTGAGTTGGTAGAAGTCGTGTCTTGCAAACGGCACAGAGAGGCGGGTGGAAGGCTTGCTGGTGAATGTTGTGTGTTTTTATTGTAACATTTAACTCCCCCGCCCCCCTCTCCACTCCTGTTTTCTATCCCCCTTTTTATGGCTTCCCATCTTTTATATAATTAATAAGTGAGTATTGCGAGTATTGCGTGTTTTATTGTAGCTGTCTTAAACCCCCTCCCTCTCTTGCTAACCCTAGTACTCTAGCGTTTCAATGTTAAAGATGCGTTTTTTTAAACTTTATCTCTTAATGTATTTATAAATTCTTAGGTCGCTCTAGGAAGTCAATGGTTTATTGCTGTCACGTGTAGATTATTGATGTCGCATGTTTTTTTCTGAGCTCAACTTTTGTACTGTGTGTTCTCTTGTACCTTCTTATCCCCCTTATATTCCGAACGATCATCGCTGACGAAGCACTGTAATACAGTACGAAAGCTCCGACACCCAATATCTTCTTGTGGAGGAAGTCCGAACGAGATCCTACGAAAATCTACTCCACAGTATGGCCTTTAAAGAAGAAAATAATCATTATGTCACTAAGAATAGTAATTAAAATAAACAGAATATAGATATGTAAGGTAAATTTTAGATATGAGCTAGATAAAATCTGAACTATGTTGGCCATGGCAGATACTACTCCGTATCCAGAGCCGCTCAGATTCCAGGGAAGATTCGGTCGGCATCACATTTGCTAAAAAGTTCAGCTATTCATTATCTTTTTATTTGCAACACATACATATATCCATGCCAAGGGAAAATGTTCAGTGGGCAAACAAGGAGGCTGATGGAGCAATATGAAGCGAACAACACGTCATAATCAGTCCACCATGAGATGATGCGGGAATGTCCTGTTTACAGTGCAGTCTCGTTCTCCAGATAGCTTCTGTTTAGGCGTCGACGGGTTTGGGTAGGTGGTCGCCCTCGGCCTGGAAGCCGTTCTCATTAGCCACCCACGTCACCGTGTAGGTGACGCCGTCGAGGCCGACGAAGCTGTAGCTGCCACGCATGACGGTGCCGACCTCGCCCTCGGGGCCCACCGCCTTGCTCTCGCCGGTGACATCTGCGGTCTGACCGTCGCTGGTCTCGTAGCCGTACTCGAAGGAGCCGTCCTCGTTCTGGACGTTGGAGGAGCGCACGATGGTGACGTCCTCCTGCGGGAGGGCGGCGGCCACGGCCAGAACCAGTGCGAGAACAACCTGCAATCAAACAACGGTTATAAGCTGGACGCGTAAAACGTCTGTTACAGCCTTTCTTCACAAAAGGTGAAGTTACAAGAATACATCGCCGAGTTTGCCCCAATGAAACCATAAGTTTCTCAGTGCGATGAAATCTGACCTGTTTTTTTTTTTTTTGCTTCACATACTGCCACGCTCTGACTGTTATTGACGGGGATTTAAGAAAGAAATCCAGCTCAGAAGACTGGTGAATTTAACGCAACGTTTGTACCTACATTTTAAGAAGGAATCCCTAAAGTTTGACATGAACTAACGAAACGAACACGAATAATTTTTAGATTGTTTGAAGATACTGATACTAATTCGGAAATGAAGGTCGAATTGTACAAATATTATCATATTATTTTGACAATTAATTAGCCCCATTATTTTAATCATTTTCTTTAATCATTAGATGATTGTTTATCTCAATGCTGGTTATGATGGGACAAATATCGCAGCTGCTTCTTTGTGCTACATTTTCCAAGCGTCTCAAGTTATCGACACTTACAAGCTTCATGGTGTGAGGATTGGGCTGCGCGTTTCACAACTGATGGCTAACCATTTGAGCTGGCGCGTTTTATGTGCTCGGCCATGAATCCCCGCAGAGGCATTTACATTATTCGTAAAACTGGGAAGATGGCGCCAGAGATCCTCCTTGAGATTAGGCGAAGGGTGAGTGTTTTTGCACTCTGCCCTCCGCGTCCGGCCAATCATCTTGGACGATGGACTGTAGCTCCCAGCGGCACAAAAAGTATTACACTCGTCAAGCTGCTGACAATTATATAATAAATATGCATGCTCACGTATGATACTTTCGTACTAAAACTGTGTTGGTGTGCTCCCATTGCCGCGTTATTTGGTAGAAGCTAACTACGTGATAACATTATTGAATTTTTCATTAAATTTAATAAAATAATATAATAACATGAAAAAGCATTATAAAAAAATTATAACACGATTTCTTGCTTTACTTTCCGAGCCCATTTGACCTAGTATAAGTGATCTAATGTGAGCAAAATCATTATAAAATATGACCCACAATTTACCTTTAGACGGACTGCTTTTTAGACGAATTTGAAGGATTTTTAGTCATATTTTGAAGTTTTAAAAAATATGATTAATCCTTAAAGAACCTGGAAGCGTACGCCCACCAGGGGGAGAAAGGGACGCCGGCCAAAAACCTCCCCCTGTCATGAGGCTGGGGTGTGCGTGATAGAGCAGGTGGTCAGGTTATGTGGTCCATCTCCAGCTTTTCTGCAGCAATCTCCTCTACTCGTAAAGGTTATGTGCCGTTCCGTCCTCTAATACGGTAATTTATCGTGTGCTATGGTATCTTTTGAGAAATCTGATTGACAGAGAGAAGTGATAGATGGCCCATTCAGACTAACTTCAACTTTAGGCCACCATCTAAATTCAACCGCAAGAATTCTCTTCTGCATGGCTTTGGCGCTTCACAGATGTTTCGTGTCCATTTCTGGAGTCTTTGTCACCTAGAGTCGGATCCTGGGGGTCTAAAGGTATGCAGCACTCCCCCTCCCCCACCTCTGCTGCAGTTAAAATGATGACACGCTTAAGTCGAGAGCGTAGAATTAACGATGTCGAACCGAAGGCGCATGGAAATTCGGGGGAAATAACGCCCAGCTGGTGCTCAAATGGACAAATAGGTTTCGCTAACAAACAAAAAAGAAGGGAAATATGAAGCAGGACATGGAATGTTTTTGGACGGTAATTGCGACCCAAAACATACGGACAAATGTTTCAGAAGCAAATTACTCCACCTCCCCCTCCTTTGAGCCCTGTTTGACTCCGTAAACGGCGGCCCGTAATGACAGCTGCCAATCCCTATGTAAAATATTTGATCGCCACTGTTGGCACCCAGCAAAGTTGCTGGGACCTCTATGTATGTGCCTGATAGCAATCTGACCGCCCGTTTGTCACCACCTCTTAGATTCACTCCTTTATCAAGCTAACAACCTTGTAGCTGGTGCGACAAGTGTAGCAAATATATAAGACAGTGTCCCCATCCGACGAAAGACCAAACAAAGAAAAAGTCCGATTGGTGGCGAAATAATCGCAAACTTCAGACCAACTATACCAACTGTTCATACGATTTCATACGTAGTAATCAATGTAGTTTTCTTATTTCCCACATTAAACTACATTGACAATCGCCCGCGGACATGAAGAACTTCTTTTTTTAGACAAAATCATATTTTAATCCTCCACTTGCAAAGTCTGGTCTTTTGCAGCTAGCGGTTGAGCTGTCATCATAAAGGGCTATGGACTGAAATGAGGGCCACTTAAGCCCGCAGGACACTATGCACGTTATCGAGCATCTGCAAAATTCAACCAGCACGTTATACCCAATGATCTTAATATTGTCAGTACCGATGTGTTCAAATCTTGCATTAGGCAAGTCATTAGAAATTCCAGTTAGTCGCGCAAGACAGTTGTTGAAATTATGCTTACCTACTTAATGGTTATACTTAAATATAATAATAATTGGTTAAAAATAATGTGTGACATTTATTATGTGACTGTTGTTATTGTGACCATGGTTTCGGAATAGCCCTGACGGAGTGGAGAAACCTGGAAATGTATTGTACGCTGTTGAAATAAAAAACTATCTTTTCCAGAGTTGAACGCTGAATGGCGGCGGTATTTCGGTAAACTTGGTTTTAATATATCGAGAAAGTCGGGCAGGTCGATTACTTAGATGACATTTCATTCATTTCATTTATTTGGTCTATCGTCTACGGGCACATATTCCCATTTACAGACGAATTCGAGATACTTGAAACCTGAGCTAAACATCTAAAAACTCAAGGGTTAAAACACAAGCACGCGCGGGCATTGTTAAAAGATAAAGTTAGTGTTTAAAACTGTACAATAAAGGCATACAATGGCAACACAGTCATCAGGACCTAACAGCGTATCACGGCAGATTTAAAGCCAGCCGCCTGCTCATTAAAAATACCTATCCGAGGACATCTCCTCATGATCTCATTAGCAGGCCGTGGCACTCTGCCGAATATCCCCTCCTTCACCGTGTTTACTCTGGCACGCTCAGTAGCTGGAGGACTCTTCCTCTTCTCGCCGGCGCATGACAAGGAAAATTGTCTACGAGAAAGGACGAGTTTATCATGCCTTTATAAGCTTTAAACGCAAATATGATGTAATGTAAGATACGGGTGGTGAACGATATTGTCCCATTATGTGACAACAAATCCTTGTTAGCAAGGGAGCCATATGCACTGCGACGAAGAACGTTTGCGTCAAGCAGCATAAGGCATTTGTGCTGGACACGCTCTTTTCGGCTGAAATTAGTTCGTGCAGAATAACATTCGTGCCTATATAACACTAGCAGTACTCCACCTAACATGTGCACAGTGAGATGCCCGTACGGAGGACAGATTGATACCTCCACCCGCGCCACGTCCACCCGGAGCTTTTTGGAATCATCAAATGAAAAGACCGATAAATTTGTTCGCTTTTGCCACAACTGAATCTATATGAGGAACAAAGGTGAGTTTTTGATCTAGAATGACACCGAGCTCCCTGATGGTGTCCACGTGCTCAAGGACCGTGTTTCCAACGAAATATGTGGTCTGAATTGCTTGCTTTTAGGGTGATGCTGAATGACTTGCATTTTGTAGGGTTCAACTTTAGTTTCCAGGAATGGGACTATCTACACAGCTGATTTACGTCATCTTGCAAGATGACCGCATCACCTGTACAGGAGATTTTTCGAGAAGTCTTGACATCATCAGCAAACATGAGACAGTGAGAACTCAGTCGGGCCGGAAGATCATTGATGGAAATGGCCAACAAGAGTGGGGACAACAATCGGCCGTCCGGCCTGCCCGATAATTGGAGCACGATGGGGGTTCACTGTCTGCTTTGAAGTGGGCAATGAGTGACAATCCGTTACCACATTCGCTGTCTGCCATGGAGATGATGGTGATTGACGATCCATGGCCATGGACCGCTTACGCCGGATACCGTTCTCGGGCCGGGTAGGGTTAAATTCCTTTGACAGTTTGAGCAGTTTGGAATCCGGATATTCATTTGTATTCCTATTTTTATAGTTTAGTGATGCTTTCGGGTATATGTTGTGTTTGCTTTTGACATCATGCTCAATAGCAGCGGAGCGTCAGTATTTTAAGGGGTGGGTCAGCAAATTGAACTTTTCATCCCTCTTCAATCAACGCCATAGGCTTAATGTTAAAATTTATCGTTTTAGGGAATCCCCTCCCTCCACTTCTGTGGCGTCATCAATGATGTCGTGATGCATTTGCCTGGATTTGTGTGAGAACCTGTGCATATTTACCGGACAAGAACCATGCAGACTTCGCCAAATTGTACTACTCCACCCGTCGGTGGGCAAAATGATATGCTCTAGAAATGGCCATGAGGAAAGCTACAAACTTTTTATTATGCTCAATAAGATTAACGCAGAGGTCAACGTGGGCCGAGTGTGGGAACCTTGCAAGGGCATTTCATTTATTCAAATGCATCACCAACAGGCCAAGAGCCCACTGATAGGTGAAGTCACAGGTTAAAATTGCAGTGGGATGTAAAAGATATTACATGAGTTAGTAAAAGCATACAGTCACATAAAACACAAATACATCCATACCATGAAATATTAAACTGGGTTTGCTGAAACATGTTATTTTCACCGTCCATCTAAAAAGGGAAAGTGGCGTAGAAGGGATCCGCTGCGGGGTACATACTCGTATGGGCGTTAAATGTCAGCACAGCTCGTGTAAGCAGGCCACGTTGGATCGTATCCTTGTTGGCATCTTGGACGGATGGAAGGTGCATGATTTGTAGTGTCCCGCCCCTGGTTCGACGCTGGGGAACATGTAACGGGAAACATCCGAGCAAGAAGGCGGAGTCCATTCTACTGCAGATCATTTTGTGCACGAGGCAGACATTGCATTGGTATCTTCTTTGTGCTAAGCTACTAATCTTCAATTATTTTAGATGTTCGTGATATGAGAGTGATTGAGAAGGCCCTGAATTACGAACGTGACAAGCTAACCATATGAGGAATTTGTGTTGAATTTGGTCGATTCTCTCAGTGTCAGAGGGTGCGGTACAATCCCAAATGATGCACCGATATCCAAGGACAGACGAAACGTTCACGAAAGAAGCTGCAAGAGTAGGGCCTGTCTGCAATCGTCCTGCCGTTCGGCCAGTCTGAAAGGACCGCATCAGCACGCCCATCACTCTGTGCGCTTAGTGCAAGTTTATATGCTCCGAAAATGACAATCTCGTGTCAAGCCATACCCCAAGATCGTAAACTTTCCCAACGTGTTCCAACATTATGTTATTTATTGTGTGTGTAGCCGGTATAGGGTTCTTTTTTGGGAAAATTAGGAAGCTGGTTTTCGATTTCCACTCATTGTATATTTTCGTCGAAATTTCATTGCAAGCAAATATTCGTTTCCGCTTTTGTACAAGAAGTCACAGAGATAAAACAGCTCAAAGGCCATGTGATGGAAAACATGAGTGAAATCATGCAATATTGATTTGTGAGGAACAAGACAAAGAATTATTGATGGCATCGCATCTGCTAAAAAAGTCCAGGTAATCATTATCCATTTATTTGCTACACATACATGTATGCATGACAAGTGAAGATGTTCAGTGGACGAACACGGAGGCTGTGGATGAGGAAATATGAAGCACATACATGAGGACACGTCACAATCAATCCAACATAAGCTGATGCGGGAATGCCTTTTTTACAGTGCGGTCTTGTTTCCTGGATAGTTTCTGTCTAGGCGTCGACTGGTTTGGGCAGGTGGTCGCCCTCGGCCTGGAAGCCGTTCTGATCAGCCACCCACGTCACCGTGTAGGTGACGCCGTCGAGGCCGACGAAGCTGTAGCTGCCACGCATGATGGTGCCGACCTCGCCCTCGGGGCCTACCGCCTCGCTCTCTCCGGCGACGTCGACAGTCTGGCCGTCGCTGGTCTCGTAGCCGTACTCGAAGGAGCCGTCCTCGTTCTGGACGTTGGAGGAGCGCACGATGGTGACGTCCTCCTGCGGGAGGGCGGCGGCCACGGCCAGAACCAGCGCAAGAACAACCTGAAATCAAATAAGAGTTATGACCTTAGCGTGGAAAGTCATCCATTTCGTCTGTCGGAAACAACCTCTTCTCACGAATATGAACGCTGTAGTGAAGCTTCATGAATGTGTTGCCGGATTTATTTCATCCATGACGTTTACAGTACGGCGAAGTCCAATGTTTATCGCCGCAGCTTCTCAATGTTTCGAATGCATACCAAGTTACTATATTGGTCGATTGCTGGGTTAGAAACAAGTGCAGCTCAAGGTTGTGCACGTCTGGTGTAGGGGTAACTAAACCCGGGAAATGGTGATTGCTGAGAACGCGGGGGCAGAGTCTGCCTCCCACCTCCCAACTATATGTTATTTTTAAAGTGCCGTAAATGTGCACATGTATTCAAAGAGCTCGTCTTGAGACTTCTGCAAAAGGAAAAAGAACTTAATTTGCTTCTCCTTCCGCTATGTTTTATTGACTACCATGGATGAAGATTCAAAGCCGTTGAAAGATATATTCATTCGTTCACTCTCCATTATTATAATGACTGGAGCGGTCAAGCAGTGTCTAATTGATTGCGAACCTCTTATTAAAAAACTAAGATTTGCTTAATATTAGTGGGAAAGCTGTTAACCTTGAGGAAGACGATAATGTCTATGTTTGAGAAAATGGAGCTTAGCTTAACCTGTAAATACACATTAAACAAAGGCGAGAACGCTTGACGCGCTGATGGGGAGGAGAAGACGGTGCTTCATTATTGTATGTATTTCTAGTTTTCCCTGACTAGGTCAGTGGTGTTCAACATGATGAGTTGGTCTGAAGAAATCCTGTCCATTTTGAGATTCCATTTTGCAAAAATGTAGTAAAAAATTTTAGAAAATGTGCAGGTTTTTCAATCGATATTAAGAAGGCAAAACAGATTTGGTAACTGTGTGAGTTAATAAAGATTGTTAAACGTTTTTACGAAATCCACGAGTTTTTGGAAAATGCTGGAAGTTAGGAATTGATTTTTATTTGAAACAAATTATTCCACAACATGGACCAGTTTATAAAAAAATGAAATCCCACGCAATTTGCTCACCAAACCATAATTGAAGACTGCGAAAATGAATGGAAATTTCCGAATTCAATTCCTAAAACAAACTTTGAACCTCTGTGATGTTAACAAAGGAGTTGTGTCCCAGATAACATTATAACAACTGTTATCTATAGTTGTGAGCATCCTGTGCTCATGTTCGTAAATTCAGCCCAGAAAATCCGAGAATTTAAAGTGTCATGGTTTTAATACAGAAATTATACCTTGAACTTTGAAGTCGTTTCAAACAAATCCTCGATCTTATGGATATTCTATATATTTCAGTTTTGTTTAATATAGTATTGTATCCCTTATCTCAACCCTAACTGCATGCTCATCTCAACGATCTTTGTCGATGGGTAGGTATTTCAGATGCTTATGAATGCCACAGTTTCCAAGCTTTTGGAGTTATCGACACTTACAAGCTTCATGGTGTGAGGATTCGGCTGCGCGTTTCACAACTGATGGCTAACCATTCGAGCTGGCGCATTTTATGTGCTCGACCATGAACCCCGCAGAGTTATTTACATCAGTCGCAAAACCGGGAAGATGGCGCTAGAGATGCCCCCAGAGATCTAGAGAACGGTGAGGTTTTGTACCGTGTCCGCTTTAGTGAGGCATTCATATCGAACGATGTGACATAACTCCAACTTGAGCAAAAAGTGTTAAACATTTCATGCTGCTGGAAATAATATTAAAGGCATGTTGACCTGCCATGTTTTGATACCCAAGTCTTTTCCGAGTGCTACCACATCATATCACGTTTCTTTCAATCTTTTTGGCAGCCTGTTTGACATTATTCAAGGTGATTTGACTCTAATAATCTTGTTTTCCAAAACAATGCTCCAAATCTGTATTTCAACTGACTGTTTTTTACGAATTGGAAAGGTTTTAATCATACGTTAAACGATTCAAAAATATTCGTAACTCTAAACACCTTGGTTACACACATTGATATATTTTGCATCCTGCTTAACAAGATCCAGACATCCAATCGGCCCCTTAATGAAAGCTGCGGCATCAGATCGCAATGCCTGTGCTAGGAAGGTCGTAAGTTCAAACAAATCCTGGTGAAGAATGACCATTCTTGGCACCAGTGTCTGCCGAGCGTGGCTGGCCAGGGTCCAGCTTCTTGTTCTCTGTCCCCACCGGGCACTCTAAATAGTCATCGTATAGCTCTAATAAAAAATGCACGCAGACCCCAAGTGTATTTTTTGTTGCTAAACGGTCGGTATCAGAAGATGATAAAGAATGCGTGAAGGGTGTCCGTTTTTCATCCTGTCACGAACTTGAGACAGCTTACAGATCACTGCACTTGACCAGAACCGATAGCCGTATTAGTTCTCGATTCCAGGAGCGGTCCCATCGGCGGCGATGCATTTTGTGACCTTCACAACAGTCTAAAGCACGCGAAAAGCTGTAGTGGTAGCCCGCGGCAAGAATGCCGAGGATGAATAACCACTCGTTAGACGAGGCTTGCTCAGAGGCGTTCACAGGACGTTCATAGCGGGGGGCAGTGTGTGTTGAAAATATTTTCAAAATTATGTTAAGCATAAAAACATGACATTCAAGAGCACTAAGAGTGTTATGGATTTGAGGGGATCGAAATGAATACAAAAGCGGTGTATGGAAGCGGAGAGGTTATGGACTCGGTGCTCCCGCCAGTGAGGTCGCACGTCCGGCCGGAGACGTCCTTGGTTAGCGACGCCGCACCCCCGGCGGCAGATGCACCCTCTTCCCCGGCGTCGACACCAGCTATTTGTTACCTCCGTGTGACGGTCACAGAGTGGAGATCCCTGGTCGCAGCGGCGAAACACCTGCCGTGACAGGGTGGTCGGCGGGCGCTGGATAAATGACAGCGATGTCGAGTTTACGTGAGAGATCAACAGGCGACCCGAAGGAAAGAGAGTCAAACATGAACTGAGATTTTTCTGAAATAAGATCTTCATGAACTGAGATTTTTCGAGTTCTGAAACCAGAGAACTTCCGTCAACGACCCAGTGTGGCTTTGTCTCCTCCTACACCGAACATGTGGCAAATATTGAAAAAGTGCCTGCAATAGCAATCATTTGGTGGTTGGGTTAGGCCTTCAGCCATCGCAAATTACTTTTCATGCACGTTGTGCGACGGACAGGTCGGTCCACGTGGAAATAACCAGCGTATTTTCTGTCTCCTGTGTTTGACCTATCAGGACCACATGAGCCTCAGCGGTATCTAGCTCTGGAGCATGGACCGATTTCTTCCTCCAGACGGGATTGGACCCCGAACTGGAACCGACACAAAAGGGCTCGAGGAACATGATACTGTCAAAACATCCTCAGACTGGCCGTTTGAGCCTGCAGTTAGAAATGGGGCCGAGTAAGCTGAGTTTGGAGGCAAGATTGTGTCTTATCTCAGGTCCGTCTTAAAAGCCGCTTACATAATTTGGAACCGGAGTCAGGATACCCATATTTAGTTTTGAGTTGATGCTGCCGCCGTGTCCTTATTGCTTTTCTTTTTGCGCAGTTTCCTTCATGTGTAGTCGTCATTTTGATCACCAAGGGATATGCGACCATTTGTTACCCCTGTAGCCGCCGTGTTTCTCTTGTAGCTGGGCATAGCAATCAGGCATACATAGTTTGTGGACAGTCACCCCTGGGGCATTCCAGGACAAAACGACCAAAAATATTTCAATTTGACACCACCATGTCTAGAAAAAATCTGAAACTTTGTCTCCGGGGTAGTTTTGGGCCAGAAACACGCCTGTGAGAATCTTAGCCCCCTCCGACCAACGGTGACCGAGTTATAGCCCGAGGCACTTTCGCGAGGTCACGTTGTAGACTCATGTTTGATGCTTCATAACTCAACAACGCATCACCTGATTAACAAGTTTTGTATATCATGAGCTCGTCTTGAATTATAGGTTATTTTGAAAAAGAAAATTTCAAAATTTGAAAATTTTTGACTTTTAATTTGTTTGACCTTTTCCTTTTTGACCTAGCTTGACCTTTTCCCAGTTGAAATTGCCCTTTTAGACACCTCAAAAATGTTTCTTCATAAAATATCTTTCGATAGCAAAAATAATAAAAAATGCGTTCTTGCTATAAGTTCCGAATATTTAGCACCTAAGGTAGGTATGTACACGGTTTTTGACCATTGCGGTAGTACAGCCTTATGTTTAACGCCGCAAATATAGCGATTGCTTTTGTAATCGGTCGCTGGAAATCATACTCCATTGTCTTTACGAAATTTTAATCGTACAAGTATCCGAATTTATCACAATTAACACGCGCCCACCCGAGGGGGTGGGCAACCGGCCTCCTCAGGTCTCTACAGGTAGTAAAAAATATCTTCGCGCAGCGCCACCGTACTCCATCTACCTCTAACACAACATTTTGCAACTTCTGGAAAAATAATTTAGGTCAACTGGGAGGTGGTAGGTACCGTAAATGCTGAAGGCCAGCAGGCAACTCAGTGGTGAGGGGGTGACCTGAGGTAGACGGTCGTCGTTATGCCTTGTGGGACTTTCAACTTTGTTTCCTTGATTAACACTTTATCGTGGGAGTTGCTCGTTTGGGTGGTGGGGTCAGGGTCTCCGTAAAAAGTCCCTTGATGACTCTAGTGAGACACCTACTCCTAAAACCGCCTCCTTGCCGCCCCGGTAGCTCAGTTGGTAGAGCGTTGGGCTCCGGCCCGCGGCTCAGAAGCATGCAGTGGCAGTGCATGTCCAGGCTTGGGATCGGTTCCGCTGAGACGCTCCGGCGCTCAATAGCTTACCCGACGTACAGGTCGGCTGGCAACTGACTGGTGAGAGGGTGACCTGAGCGGGGCGGCCGTCCCTGTGCTGTGTGGGACGTTAAACGTTGGCTTCTAAAATCAACCCTTCATTGTGGGAGTTGCTCGTTCGGATGGTGGGGTCGGGGTCTCCGTGACGAGTCCATTGATGACTTTAGTGAGACCCCGACTCCAACAATCGAACTGAGAACAACTTGTACAAAATGTATAAAAAAACTGAACTGGCAACAACTTGGGCAATATTTATAAACAGAAAAACTGCAGCAATTAAAAGTGATAAAAAGGGATTCCTTGTTTCGAGGGAGACGAGGGCAAATGAACTTATTAATAATGAACCTTTCAGCCTTAAACGAAAATTTACAAAAATTTCGCGACCTTATCAATAATTGAAACAAGTATAACTTATCCTATGAGCACCACGAACTCACACAATTACATCGTTTCCGGAGATAGAAAATAGTATCGATGCAAGCTGATCCAGTGCAGCACAGCATATGTTTGAGAGAATTCATGCAATGTAAACAAACGTGTCTGAAAGGCTTTCATTCCCAAAAAGTTATTTGAATCTGCTCATATATTCGACAAAATGTCCTGAAATTGTAACGCATTCGACTTGGTCGCTTGAACAGGTTGCCTCATGATATTTTTACAAGGTGATCATTTCATAGCTGACACGGATCCGAGAATCCCAGATAAATAATGACACAGTGCACTGGGAGTGATGCCGCTAAATAGCCAGTTTTAATCATTACCGAATATGTTACATACAATCGTTTGGTCGTGTCGCCTTTGAGGTTGCTCAAGGTCACAGTATTTCTTACGGGAACTAAGTGGAAACCTAAATTTTGTGGCATAATAGGTGACAGAGAAGAGCCATAGAAAGAAAAGTTCAGCACCATTGGAACACTCTTGTTGAGCCCAAACGGATTATGTATCTTATAATATTGCCTAGTCAAATGTCAAAATTAACCTGCTATGACCTAGAGCCAGGCTTAGGTCTGTATGGTAAAAAGAATATTAATAAAACTGCAGTGGCAAGTCAGACACGACAATGTAAAAATACAACCTCCATCGCAATTCTCGACAATTCTCAATTCTCGCAAGTTATCAAAATTTACCAATCGCCCCATGCATTTATAATGGAAAGATCATGACCCTTGCCCTGCTCCCGGTTATCGATATAGAAATCCTGCTACGAAAAATTATCTTGCTAGGCGATCTTACTATGTAATGCGATTCTAACCACGATAGGCTAAATTTGATATGATTTACGCACCTCCCAAAGTTTGAGGTTAGGTCTCTTGACCTAGGTTGGCGGTCTGACCTGGTATGACCCAGACCTAAAATTTTGCCAGAAGCTGCAAAAATTTCGAGTTAGAGGTACATGAAGTAAAGGTGGCGCTGCGCGAAGGTGTTTTTTTTTTACTACCTGTGGAAACCTGAGGAGACCGGCTGCCCACCCCCTCGGGTGGGCGCGTGTTAATTGTGATAAATTCGGATACTTGTACGATTAAAATTTCGTAAAGACAATGGAGTATGATTTCCAGCGACCGATTACAAAAGCAATCGCTATATTTGCGGCGTTAAACATAAGGCTGTACTACCGCAATGGTCAAAAACCGTGTACATACCTACCTTAGGTGCTAAATATTCGGAACTTATAGCAAGAACGCATTTTTTATTATTTTTGCTATCGAAAGATATTTTATGAAGAAACATTTTTGAGGTGTCTAAAAGGGCAATTTCAACTGGGAAAAGGTCAAGCTAGGTCAAAAAGGAAAAGGTCAAACAAATTAAAAAGTCAAAAATTTTCAAATTTTGAAATTTTCTTTTTCAAAATAACCTATAATTCAAGACGAGTTCAATGATATACAAAACTTGTTAATCAAGTGATGCGTTGTTGAGTTATGAAGCATCAAAGATGAGTCTACAACGTGACCTCCCGAAAGTGCCTCGGGCTATAACTCGGTCACCGTTGGTCGGAGGGGGCTGAGATTCTCACAGGCGTGTTTCTGGCCCAAAACTACCCCGGAGACAAAGTTTCAGATTTTTTCTAGACATGGTGGTGTCAAGCCTTGGTCGATCTGTCCTGGAATGCCCCCCTGTCAGTGACACCCCTGTCACTACATAGATGCAACAACGACCACCCTATCAAGGAGATGCACAATGCACAAGAGCACCGCGGGCCGACACGAACATATGGCACAGCGTGATGGAATTGAACTGACGAGACAATACTTGCAAGAGAACACGGTCATCATTAAATCACGTAGAGATAATTGAAAGTTGTGGATTTTCGAAGCACTCCTGACCATCAAAGAACGTCCTTCCATAAATAAACAAATTAACTTCTATCGCAGAACTGAACTATTTGGCAGTGACTTCTAATTCTGATATTAAAAGGAGGGGGAGTGTCTACTGGGTAGATATCGACGTAGAATTTGTTCAGCCGTAGTAATTAATGTTGCATTAAAGGGAACATTCTGTGTAGCTGGTAAGCAAGGAAGCAAGGAAGCTGTGATTTTTAATAATACCTGCATATATATATATATATATATTATATATATATATATATATATATATATATATATTCGTTTAGACAATGACGATTAGAATTGATAGATGAGTCACATTTTGAGAGCTTCTTTTGATTTTTTCCATTTTTCGTTTCAGGAGTCTTATATTAGGTGGTGTTTCGTAAATCAATGATCCAAAATTCATGCAATTCCGACTAGTTTCAACTGTATTCAAACAATTATTTTCAAGGACTACGTCGCTGCTCACAGTTCAAATATTAATATTTAAAAATTAGATTGATTAGAATGAGCTAAAAAAAACTAGTTAAAAATCATTCTAATCAATCTAGTTTTCAAATACGAATATTTGAACTGTGAGCAGCGACGTACAGTCGTTGAAAATAATTGTTTGAATACCGTTGAAACTAGTCGGAATTGCATGAATTTTGGATCATTTATTTACGAAACGCCACCCGATATAGGACTCCTGATACGAAAAATAGAAAAACATCAAAAGAAGCTCTCAAAATGTGACTCATCTATCAATTGTAATCTTCATTGTCTAAACGAAGATACCTTGCCGAAGTACTCGCATACATATATATATATATTATATATATATATATATATATATATATATATATATATATTTTGGGAGCAGGTTTTTCTCGATACATGTTTCGTTAAAAATGACAGAGAACTTAGCGTTCGTTCTTTTTGAGTTCAGAGACTCAAGCTTGCGAATTAATCGTCTATCGTCTTGGTCAAATTGATGCAGAACTGAACTAAAGGCCATTGCATGCGACGTTTCATTGTTACGAACAACATCTTCAGGTATAAGTGATACATATAGCACTAAAGTGATACATATATAGTGATAATAATAGCAAAATACAGTTCAAAACACTCATCGTCTCGGATCGAAAATGGTTAAGACTTCTTTGAATCAGTGGTTTAGAAATTTGAATTCAATCACACGAAATCAAACGGAGGGCGCTTATCATTAGAAGATCAATAATTATCAATGAAAACTATCCAGTGCGGCATAATTATCGATAGATCAGAACATTAAATACTAGCCTAGCGTCGTTACCCATAAAAAGTCCCCCCCAACACTATCACATTATAACCTAGGCCCAAGAGGGGCACTGTCAATATATATATATATATATATATATATATATATATATATATATATATATGTATCACTTTAGTGCTATATGTATCACTTATGCCTGAAGATGTTGTTCGTAACAATGAAACGTCGCATGCAATGGCCTTTAGTTCAGTTCTGCATCAATTTGACCAAGACGATAGACGATTAATTCGCAAGCTTGAGTCTCTGAACTCAAAAAGAACGAACGCTAAGTTCTCTGTCATTTTTAACGAAACTATATATATATATATATATATATATATTATATATTATATATATTATATATATTCGTATAAACAGCGCTGGTTAAATTCGATGGCTGATGCTGCTTTTGAGATCTTCTTATTAGTTCGAATGATTGAGTTGACGATGTTTCTTTCTTCTCTGTTTAAATCGTAGACCAATTCGCCAAAATTCATGGATAAGGAAATGTATAGGATTGGAAGAGTTAATATCATATGTAATATGTAACGCATTTTTCGACCGGTTTCACTTTATTTTTTTAAAGCATTATCATGAAAAACATTGGAAATTCTGTTGAGGAACAACCTAAGTGTGCTCGGAGAGATTGCAACACATATTTGAATAACATTTTACACGAGCAACAGTATAACAAGCTTCGTCTGAGCAGATCAATATGATTTACAGTATTTAAGTTGGCAAGGTAAAGTTTGCATTAGGCAACACAGGCCGAAAATTAAACTAATGAGTATGTTTCTAGAGAACGTATTGAAAAAACTAACTGCGAGATATTCACGATATCAATATGACAGTGTACATAAACGACTAAAATACATTTCATGTTGAGCAAATCTAAAACACAATCGAACACACTTCAGCTTTTTATGTGAGCATGATATTAAACATATAAACCACACCTCAAATAAATAAAAAATTAACTACCTAACTAAATGAGGAATCCTGTGGATAGCTCCTGCCGCTACTGTGCCTACGTGCTACTGTGGACACGGATGCGGGAGGTACAGTATCCACACCTCGGACATCTTCACAACCGCTTCTTCCTCCTCCATCATTTGTGCGGTTATGGGTTACCAAGGCTGCCTGCTGCTAGGTGCCCCATAAAGCTAACTTTTCCAGTCTATTGTTCCACTGGCTGCATATGGGGAGAGTGTAGTCACGAATATGTATGGCCTCTGCTATTTCGATACGTCTGGCATCAATCATATGAACTATTTCAGTGTCGTCAACAAGGTGTTTTCTCAGTTTGCATATGGTCTTTTATGGACGACTTCTGGAGGTGCATCGTCAGCATGCGAGACAGGGTAGTTAAAGAGAAACCAACGGAATGATTTTGACGGAGTCTACAACCTTCGTCTAGGCAGTTAAACTAGTACATTACGTTGGTTCTATTCAACTTCCCTGTCTCGCGGGGATTGTTACGCATCAGTAGATCCTTCACTTTCCTAATCGTGTAATATATTCTAAGTCCTATTCTAGTGTTTGTGTCCGTACACTTGATGTTCTTGCGCAGAATGTGTTGGAGAACTCGTTCATCGGTTTTGTGGGCTGTGTTCATATAATTTTTATAGTAGAGTTGGTATGTGGTTTGTGTTGGTGGTGAGTGCTGTGTAGAGTGTTGGTGATTGAGTTGTCGTTGGATTTCTGCGTCAACCTGGGTGTTGGTGTATCCATTATTGATTAAAATTTGTTTGACTCTGGAAAACTCTTCGTGTGTGGCTTGGCGGGTAGAGCAATGGGTGCCCACACGGCGTACAAATGATCTTACTACGCTGTTTTTGTATCGGGAGGGGCACTCGCTTCTGGCATTAAGTGTGTGTCCTGTGTTCGTAGTTTTTCTGTATACGCTAGTTATGTACTGACTGGTACCACTCTCTACAGTGATGTCTAGAAAGGGTAAAACGTTATCTCGCGATAATTCAAAGGTGAAATGCAGTACAGAGTTTCGTTCAAAGTCCCGGATCAGGTTATGAAGATGATTTACGCTTTGAATATCTAAAAAACAATCATCACAGTAGCGCAGGTACACATGGGGTGCTTCCGGAGAAGTGCTAAGCACCTTGTTTTCAACGTTAGACATATATAACTCCGCAAGTAAGGGGCCCAATGGGGAGCCCATGGCCACGCCATCGTTCTGGGTATAGAGTTTATTGTCAGGTCTTCTAAATATCGCGTCTTTCGTACACGCTTCAAGAAGGTTTTTGAGGATAGGCTCAGGAAGGCGCAAAGAGGGGAGTTGGTTTGATTTAGTGTGGGACACCTCGATGGCTATTACAGAAATAGTCTCGTCTACGGGGACATTTGTGAGTAGGCTCTCGACATCGTTTGAGGCCAGAATACCTGAGGGTGTTTTTGCTCTAAGCATATCCAAAAATTATTTTGGGGACTGTATTGAGAACCTAGCGGTGATGTAGGGTTTCAAAAGATCATTTAAACGCTTGGCAAGACCATAAGTGGATGTACAAACTTGGGAAATAATAGGGCGCAAAGGATTACCTTGTTTATGTGTCTTGATAGTACCGTACGCGTAGCCGGGTACAAATTCACCGACAATTGGTTTGAAGTGAAGCACTGGCGATGAGCGAGTTGACACGTGCCTTGTACTTCTTGATGAGGTCCTCTCTGGTGGCGACGTGAACTCGGGAGAACTTGCTCTCGTCAGATAGAATGGCGTTCAACTTGTGTAGGTAGTCTTGACGATCAACTACGACGAATGTTGAAGACTTGTCAGCTCGTCTGACTAGTACTTGTGGGTTCTGGTGAAGTTGCTTGGCTGCTTCCTTCAGCTGTGGAGTTAATAACTTGCTGTTGTCGACATCCCGTAGTTTACTGCCCTCGCCAATAAGTTCACCTTTGGGATGAGGGGCTAGCACTACTTTATTATCTTTCTCAAGTTGGAGAATATCCTGGTATAAAATCTCAAGTTCGGTTTTCTTGTCTATTAACTTCCTTTTGGACTGTAATTGACAGTTCAAGCCTAAATTTATCAGTTCAGCTTGCTCTTCTGTGAGTATTATAGAAGAGAGATTGATATAGCCCTGATGTTTTTCGGGCAATTTCACGTCACCCTGGAAAAGTTTATTAACACGCGCATTAACAGGGGTCTGAGCCACCTTCGCTTTGACGAGGGGGCGGGGCACACCGGGGTGGGTAGCCCATTCACTTCTCCATCGAAAATATTTGAACCATTTTTTGTCAGGTCACATTTAAGGTCACGAGGGGCCAAAACATGCCGTAATAGGGATAACATGTAAATTAAGTTTTTTCGGCCATTACATCTGAACAAGTAAAAATAGAGCAAAACGACTTGAACTATATGAATCCTCGCAGCAAGCTGAATCGAATGATATATAATTTGACCTTGCTAGGTCAAATCAAAGATTTGACCTGACCTGAGGTCAGGTCAGGGTCAAATTATTAAAAATGCATATCATTAGAACTGCAAAGCCAAGGCGAGTCTAATGCAGCTAAAATAAACGCTCTATCACCATCCGTTACTGAGTTATTTAGTAAAAAACATTTTTCTTATGTATTTTCAATGGAGAGGTCATGCCTCGCACCTGACCTTAGGTCATCGATATCGAAAATACCGTAATATATTTTAGAGAACTCAGTGGGCCCATTATGTGATATGGGTTTCGATTGGATAAGTTCACCCTGCTCCGACTTATGCTATCTTAAACTTTTTTGAGGTCAGATCACTTGACCTTTACTGGTGACCTGACCTGTGATGACCTTACCTTAAAATTTTAACAGAAGTTGTAAAAACGATGAGGGAAAAGGTATGCCAAGTACGGCGGCGCTACGCGCCGCCGCCGTTTTGCTGTTTTCTCCGAAAAACCCGAGGGGGGCTGTTACCCGCCCCCCGTCAATGCGCGTGTTAAACGTTTCAGCCTCAAAATCCCCGATTAATTTAACGCTGTTCACCTGCTGAAATTTAAAGCCACACCAGCTGTTATGGCCAAACAGAACAGATTGGGGGGGGGTGACGAGGGCATCGTAAAAATAGTTGAAAATTACTGATTTCAGCAGAATTGGGAAGAAATCGGGCAATATTGTAACCATCCAGTGCAAAAGGCAAGAATGTGCCTGAATCCCATATTGTTTTTGTTTTTAGAGCAGAATATGTCTGTTGGACAGTAGGTTAAAGATTGGCTGATTCTCTCACGTTTTACCAGTGACAAAAATTATGACTAAGATTATATGGATGCTGTTGCCAGTACGTTACAACGTGGACTAAAGGTAGCTTTCGCTGGAAAAAAAGTTACGTCTTATATAGGGAACCCACCGGGGTGGGGCGAACCCACTGAACCACCTACTCCCAGAAATTCTGGATTCTGGAAAATGCTGTTCTGAAGTCAGATCCTCATATGAAAAATATCATTGTGGTGTCAGATCCTCGCGTGAAAAATGCTGTGGAGTCAGATCTTCATGTGAAAAATGCTGCGGAGTCAGATCCCCGTGTGAAAATGGGGTCGTGAAGTCAAATCCTCATGTGAAAATGTCGTTGTGAAGTCAGATCCTCATGTCAAAAATGTCGTCGTGAAGTCAGATCCTCATGTGAAAAATTATGCGGAGTCAGATCCACATGTGGAAAAATGTCGTCATAGAGTCAGAACCTCATGTGAAAAATGTCGTGGAGTCAGATGCCCACGGCCACGAAGTGTTTCATTTGAATGAGGATTGCTAGTTTTTCAAACTCTGTGGCCGTAACCATGGCTACCGCTGCTGACCTTGTCACTCCGTAAGTATTTGTCCAGAGCGCTGGAAAAATAGTTACGGCCACGCCATCTGTCATTTCAAAGCCAGCTGCAACTCGAATCAACCAACCACAGGTGACATAAACCTGAAGCTTGCAGTTTTGTATCTGAAGGACAGAAAAATGCACCACACAACACAAAGCACTGATAGTCTGCTTTATGGGAAGCCACTGTTGATGCTATGCTGGGCAGGATCGGAGTTGGGGAGGGGCTAAAAATATATTTTCCCCAAACTGTTCAATTTTCTTCATAGCCCACGTGTTTTTACGATTCTGGGCCCCATCCCCCTCACCCCCATCATTGGTCCGGACCCGGCACACCTGCGCACTGATGTCAAATAAACGTCCGCTCAAAACACTCCAACTATTACATAACCTGACGCGCTCTCTAATACTGGTTCAATCAGAAAATGTTCCAGACAAAACACTATCGCCGCTGTCATACTTCATGTTTACCAAGTCCGGTTCCAGGCAGCTGCAGCTTATCAGCTTTCTTATCTTCACGGACAGTGCTAGATTTTCTGAGGACGACGCATTCGTATTGCAATTGTGGCCAGAATTTTGCAGCATGGTCTACAAAAAGTAACCACAAATTGGAATCGTAAGTTTGTTTGAACCGAACGTGACGTTCTTTAATAGCGTTCGGAGCTCTGTCTCCTTAGCGTTCCCACAATCATGCTTTATCGGCTGAGATGAAGACGTTGGTTTTTGCCCATCAGCTTTACCTTTGCATAGTTCCTGCCCGACCTTTGGAGAGAGGGGAGGGATTATGAACGATTTAGTCTCGTTCCCTGGATCCGGCAGTGGGGATACATTAACACGCGCATTGACAGGGGTCTGAGCCACCTTCGCTTTGACGGGGGGTGGCGGGTACTCGCCACCCCCCGAAGATCTCGAGAACCTCGCTAGGTAGCGAAAAACGGTAAACGGCGTTGGGTAGCCCATCTACTTCTCCATCGAAAATATTTAATCTTTTTTTGGTCAGGTCACATTTAAGTTCACGAGAGGTCAAAACATGTCATCATAGGGATAACATGTAAATGAAGGTTTTTTATCATTACATCTGTAAAAGTAAAGATAGAGCAAAACCACTTGAGCTTTATGAATCCTCGCAGCAAGCGGAATCGAATGATTTATAATTTGACCTTGCTAGGTCAAATCAAGGATTTGACCTGACCTGAGCTCAGGTCAAGGTCCAATCAGGTAAAATGCATATCATTAGAACTGCAAAAACAAGGCGAATCTAATGCAGCTAAAAAAGATGCTCTGTCACAATCCTTTCCTAAGTTATTTGAGTTAAAACTATTTTTCCCATGTATTTCCAATGGAGAGGTCATGGCTCGTACCTGACTTTAGGTCGTCGATATAAAAATACCGGAATATATTTTAGAGAACTCGGTGGGCCCATTACGTGATATGAGTTTAAATCGGATAAGTTCACCCTGTCCCTACTTATGCTATCTTGAACTTTTTTTTGAGGTCAGGTCTATTGACCTGTACTGGTGACCTGACCTGAGATGGCATAACCTTGAAATATGCACAGAAGTTGTAAAAATGATGAGAGGATAAAGGTATGTCAAGCACGGCGGCGTGTAGCGCCGCCGTTTTTCTGCCATCTCCGAAAAACCCGAGGGCGGGGGCGGGTACCCGCCCCCATCAATGCGCGTGTTAATACTCCGCAGAAGCCTGGTACCCGCAGACAATTACCGAAGTATTGAAACATGTATCGGCTCTGAGCCTACACAGCTATTTTAATGCGTAAAACAGGGTTTAAATATTTTTAACTATTTGATATTTTTAGCTATTTTAATATGAGTAATAGGATCAGTTCTTTCCTGTCTAGTGAGTAAGATTTTTGGTTTCAAAGAACATAATGTTCTATATAGGGGTTACAAGGTTCTTTCAGGGGTTAAAACTTTAGGGCAAAGGAACATGGTTAGGCTCTTATATGCCATAAGCTATCCAAAACAATGGCTAAACACGTAGGGCACCTTCCCAACTGGGATGCTATGTCGGTGTGTTACTCGTCATGCTCTGGGCTTTCAAAAGAATAGTACCCGAAGCAGCATTCATTTTCCAGGAGAAAGTTTTTAGTCGTAATAGAGGAAGGAATGTATTGCTTCATCTATAACAGATATTATCTTACATAGGTGTTTAAAAGGTGACAAATGAGTGTTTCAGGTATCTGCAAAATGGCGGAGGCAGACAAGAAAACTCCACAAATACGTTTTGGATTGGAACTAACGGAAACGTTTGGGTGTCTCATGTCATGTTGCTTTTGCGTCCCAGCAGGGTGTAAAACATATATCTCTTTATTTTACAAGGGTGGGATATAGGCAGTAGCCGAAACGTAATCCGCATATTGATGTATATTTTAAATAGGTTTATTATTTATTCACATTGTTTTCTATCATACATCGTTTGTCGAAACAAAACCGATATTTAAACTTTATGCTCGTCAGCAAGGTAATGTGTAAGACGTGGGGTACGTGTCAACACGCATTTCTTTGCGGTCGTTGATGCAAAAGAGTAAACACGGCTTTTAGCCTAGAATCAGTCTTATCGGCAGCAACTGATCACGAAGACTTCGTGAACTCGGAAGACAGCAGCAGAGCAGCATTGTAGAATTTTTTGACATTTGCGATGTGCAGGTATGACCCCGTCGAGGTTATATATCTGACAATTTTTGACTGAACTAATACTCATAAGTACTCTCGCTAACTAAAATCGCTCAGTGGGAATGTCGGGGGCACCGCAACTGTGTCCAACTTCATGGGGACAGCGTGAAAGGCTGGGGAGAGGGGCAGGCTTACTTTCCAGCCTAAATAAGCAGCTTAAACACTGTTCTTTATGTTTACCCGAACATATTCAATCCGGGGATTCGCACAAAGACGTAGGGAGGTGGAACTATTGGGAAGCCAATATTATAGGTCTTTTAATCGCTTATCAGTGGGTCAGGGTCCCGGCTTTTGTTTTAGCTCAGCTTTTTTCTTCAACAAAATTTGGTGTTCGATCAAAATTGTGTAACTCTGTTTCACAAAACCCCTTCTTCATGCCCAACATCTTATATTTGTTGTCCTGGTGTTACCATTCTCGTCCATGCATGGTGTCAATGATTTCCAGTTGTTTCCTGGCTTAACCCTACGTCCTGGTGGGGGGGTGTTAAAACACCCCCTGTGGTTTTTTCCGGCGGCACGAAAAAACGGTGGTGCAAAATCGCCGCTGTACTTGGGACGCCTTATTTTTATCAACTTTGAAACTTTTCTCAAACTTCAAGTTTTGGTCATCTTAGGTCAAGTCACCAGTGCAGGTCAAGTGACCTCACCTCCAAAAATTTTAAGATAGCGTAAGTAAGAACAGGGTAAATCTATCTGATTAAAAATCATATCACGTAATGGGCCAACCGAGCGCTACAAAATGTGATCTGGTACTTTTTATATCGATGACCTGGGGTCAGATACAGATCGTGACCTCGCCATTGGAAATGCATGGGGAAAATAGGAATTGGGCTGTATTTGTGTAGATACAGTTGACAATATCTTCATATTCTCAGAATCGTAGTAGGGGAGACCGGGGCTGGTTGAATCATTTTTTTACTTTTCCCTCCCTAGCTAATAATCTACAAGAACTATGGAAAATTGGATGCCACCATTCAAAACATGGATCTTTTCCTCACCAAACGACGGTTAATTTTCAACCCCCCCAAAAAAAAAATAAGTCGTACCACAATAAACTTTGGAAATCAGCCCTGCACCTGATGCAAACTGACCCGGTGCCGGGATAAGTTGTATCAGTCCCCGGGGTAGATTGCATCATAAGGAATTAGTACACAGAAGCACAATACGACGTCAGATTCGCTTTATTGGCAAGCACGTTTCCCATTTAGCTCATCGTATACCTTTCCGAGCTTACCTTCTCACAGTCAGAGTCATAGTGGTGAGAGAGAGAGAGAGAGAGAGAGAGAGAGAGAGAGAGAGAGAGAGAGAGAGAGAGAGAGAGAGAGAGAGAGAGAGAGAGAGAGAGAGAGAGAGAGAGAGAGAGAGAGAGAGAGAGAGAGAGAGAGAGAGAGAGAGAGAGAGAGAGAGAGAGAGAGAGAGAGAGAGAGAGAGAGAGAGAGAGAGAGAGAGAGAGAGAGAGAGAGAGAGAGAGAGAGAGAGAGAGAGAGAGAGAGAGAGAGAGAGAGAGAGAGAGAGAGAGAGAGAGAGAGAGAGAGAGAGAGAGAGAGAGAGAGAGAGAGAGAGAGAGAGAGAGAGAGAGAGAGAGAGAGAGAGAGAGAGAGAGAGAGAGAGAGAGAGAGAGAGAGAGAGAGAGAGAGAGAGAGAGAGAGAGAGAGAGAGAGAGAGAGAGAGAGAGAGAGAGAGAGAGAGAGAGAGAGAGAGAGAGAGAGAGAGAGAGAGAGAGAGAGAGAGAGAGAGAGAGAGAGAGAGAGAGAGAGAGAGAGAGAGAGAGAGAGAGAGAGAGAGAGAGAGAGAGAGAGAGAGAGAGAGAGAGAGAGAGAGAGAGAGAGAGAGAGAGAGAGAGAGAGAGAGAGAGAGAGAGAGAGAGAGAGAGAGAGAGAGAGAGAGAGAGAGAGAGAGAGAGAGAGAGAGAGAGAGAGAGAGAGAGAGAGAGAGAGAGAGAGAGAGAGAGAGAGAGAGAGAGAGAGAGAGAGAGAGAGAGAGAGAGAGAGAGAGAGAGAGGGAGGGAGGGATATATATATATATATTATATTTCTTATATAGATTCCATTTCTTTTAACAAACTTCAGATTCTTTTTTAGATCGTAGGCGGCTACCGGTTTACCTCCAGTGCACGTTCGTGCCAGGCGCGTTCCAGTCCGGGTGTCAACACAGAACATTCAGCTATTCTCAGCCAGAGTTTTTAATTATTCTTCCTTATTTTTCCTGCCAATAATCAGGGGCGTCACCACGATATTTTTGTAGGAGGCGACGGACCTAATCTGGCGATGACGGGGCGGGGGGAGTGGAGGGGAAAGGATGCGATTTTAATATAGTGAAAAAGTGCAAAAAGTAGGTACATATTTCAAGTAAAAAAATGGATGACGCCCGCTCCCCCATTCGCGAACTTGGTTGACGCGCCCCTCCCCCACTTTCGCCGCCCATGCCAATAATGATGCTAATAATACATCCTTTTGACTATTCAATTCTCTCATTAACTAAACTAAGCGCTGGGGTAGGTTGCATCAATGTTTCAACCTGCCCCGCGCAAAATGATTCCTTTTGCCCCGTCCCTACCCTAAATCAATCATGGCACCAAATATTGCACAAACCAAGAGGTCCCGCCAAAAATATTTGCCTCAATTGAATACTAGAGAAACACACTTTAACCTGCCAGGATTTCTTCACTGGTTATTAAGTTACTATAAGTTACTATTAGGTTATTAAGTTACTGGTTAAATTATTGCGCGTGCGCGGTTCTAGTGGGCCCGCTTAAAATGACATCCAGTGAATATTTTTTTAGTTACAGCCCCTGATGCATTCAACCCGTGATGTAACCAGCCCCGATCTCCCCTATCCTAGGCCCCTTTTCAGGTTCATGTTGCAATTTTGGACCTGTGACCTCTGAGAGGTCATCTGGGGCTACTTGAGCAGGTTTTCGGACTTGGATCAATAAACGAGTCCATTGATATGCATATTATGCAACATCAGAAAGTGACCTTCACCTGACCTCAGGTTAGGTCTTTTTGACCTATTAGGGCCACATCATACATAATTCAATTTGCTGTCGCGGGAGAAAGTGAATGGTGCCAAAAATGTATTATAATTCAACTCTATCAGACGCTAAAGCCCAGAATCTCTTCTTTAGCATGTCACCTTTAACCTGTCTGATTGCTATATTGACCTGTGCCAAAAAGTGACTGATAAGTTTCTTCATGAATTTGTATGAGCTCTGCACCAGCTTTTGCGTGTTTTCGCTATCCCGCGTTGGCACCGAGTTCGAGCGGGGGTGTTCGAACACCCCCCCTCACCATGGCGAAATTGGATCGTCGCAGGCTCACCTGGGCGGGTGACAATTTATTATGTAATAATACGTGTTTGTCTGCAATGCTTTAGAGGGTCGTTAAGTTAAGGTATACGAGTACACAAGCTTGCGTGATAAAAAATCCTCATAAATCACTTAATCGCTTGCTACCGTCGTTGGCCAGTTGAGGTAGTAATTCTTGTAACATGTTTGTGGAGTTTGGGTGTTTCGATGAAGTTCTTTCGGACTTCCTTACTCTACAGGGCATTACAAAAAAAATTTGATCCAACTCCACCCCGCCGATGAACTTTTTTTAGTACAGATCGAATGTTCCGACCTAAGAAAACGCCTTGAAGAGTCAGTCTGAACGAACCGTATCTGAGCTCCTTTCGCCTTTTAACTCGCCTAGTGGAGAGGGGTCTGGCCACATTTGCCACATTTCCGCTATAGTAAACGGTTCTAAAAATTTCCTCAGTTAAAAGCACGTTTGCAAAAATATATCTGCACCTTCTAACTATCTAAAAAAATATTGCCAAGGCGTCCATGATCCCATGCAACAAAATTGGCTTGCTTTCTGGCCAGTTTCTAAAAAAGGAGCCTTTTGGTGAGCACCTGAAATGTCGCCCAAATCTCTTGGTTGATCTGTCAGATGCAGCCCTGAATCCATCCATTGCGTGTAGATACGCTCCCCCCTCACTCGGTATGATGCGGGCAAGACTCTGTCAGGGCGCAGGAGTTAATCCCACATGCGCGGCAGGAACACCACGGAACGCCGTAATAACATGGAGCCAACCCGCTGAACGTGGAATGGGTGCCATTAGAATACAAGCTATGTCAGAATACTGAGTGTCACTCCGCAAAGTATTTTTACCGCAGAAATCCGGTGCGGTTTCAGAGACGACGACTGTAGACCGTATCTGGACGTGTGCGACACTGTCTGGACGTGTACCAGCTAAACCTTCACATGGCAACTTAGGGTGTAAGCCTGGTCACACTGAGATTGTGCGAACAAAGTTTAACTGGTACATGCTTCAACATCGGTAAGTCTCGTGGTAGTGACCCAAGACCCAAAAATGATCAATCAAAAGGCAGTAAAAGAACTAAACTGCCCAAAGTTCTCCCTTTTGGGAAAACACCAGTTCGAAACCGGCTAAGGATAAAAGGGCTATGAAATGCCTGAGGTCGAAAAAGGCAAGCTGAAATGCTTAAAAACCCTCCTGATAACGTAAAGCACCCAAGATGGGGAAGAATTGGCAAGAGCCAAAACCGGTAAAAGCTTAAAGCGGGGTAGACGCACTGATTTGGTTCTGGACCATCGTCAGGTGAGGGTTTTTAAGGGTTTTAGGTCACTCCCACGATACTTAATTCGATTTATGACACCCTACCTTCAGCAGGCTATTTGACAACTTATTAGAATCGGCAAGGTCATGGTGGCGACAGGGGCGGAGGCATTTTTTTAGTTTGGTGTCAGAATCCCATCGGTGGCTTGCCATGCGCGGGTTGTAGGTAACCAGGGTCCGAATATAATTGCAGACAATAGGTATTAGATCTGGCGCATGCTTGGAATGAGGCATAGGAGCTAAACTTCGGGTAAACTCTGTTTGCGACGGGACTTGTAAAAAAACGATATAAGGTTTGCCCTATCTACAGCATGGGGAGATGCAACAACGGGAACTAACCAGGTGTTGTTTTTTGGCACGGGCCATAAATCCGGAAGACAATGAAGGGGCACATATCGTATCGCAAGAAGAGCTTTTCCGTGTCGCTTTGATCAACCTGTTACCATCCAACTGTCGCAACCACCTGGTTAGACTGTGCCGCGCTGCTGGTCTGATGGTGGTCTTACGGTGGAGAACTTCTTCCCCGCTCTTGACGGACCCTCTGCACTCAAAGGATGAAGAAGAAACTTAGGTGTGACTGCAGCACTAGAGCAGAAATTGGCATGCAAGTAAATCATCTGGCGTATTATGTTTAACATATTGCTCTCGGGACCAGATGACTGGCTTCTCTTGAACTTGCCCCAGCCTGCACGCAAAGTTGACCACCACTCTCCGCGACACAGACGACAGTGAAGTTCTCGGCGCTGTGTTTTGGCGTGCGCGTTGAGCTGATTAACGCTTGCCCCGGTGGCGGGTACGAGCCATCTTCGCCCTGGTGGGGGGGGCTAAAAAGACCCCCACGATCTCAAAAACTAAGAGAGCTAGAAAAAGCGCAAAACGGCAATCGAAGCTCTTCGAAAATGATATCGAAAATACTTCAGTTTTTTCTTGTCAGGTCAATATCAAGGTCACCAGAGGTCAAAATAGGTCAAAATCGCTATTATGAGGTGTACTAAGAAAACCTCCTATATCTCAGAAACTATGATAGCTAGAAACATTTTTCTAACACCATTCGAAGCTTTTGAGATGTGCTTTCATTACAGTGGCATTCATTTTCGTGTCAGGTCAAAGCCTAGGGAGCTACAGGTCACTAAATATTGGGCATATTCTTGGGAATGTCCATAGCCACCCATGCATAAGGGCGTTTACTTTTTCGCTAATAGTTCAAACCAAACAAGATACAGCCATAGTTTATGCACCATTGCAATCCTCTCGTCAATACGAATCGAATGATATATAATATTGTATGCCAGGTCAAATTTAGAATTTGACCTGACCCAGGTCAACGGTCTGACCCAACTTGACCTGGTATAGTCATGATGTATATCATTTGACTTCCAGTGACTATACAAACACTTTGGTGACAAAATAAAAGCTCTATCTTAGTTTATTCAAAATTTATAGAGAAAAACACCAAAAAATGCTTATTTGACCTAAGGTGACCTTTTAAGGTCAAGTCAAAAATTTTGGTATCAGCTTCAGAAATGGGCTAAGAGCAAGTCGCAACCGATGTTTGAAGTTGATTCCATCCATACTTACTGAGAAAGCTCATTTCGTGATTTTCCCATGCTTTGTCAATGGGGAGGTCATGCTCTGCACATGACCTTGGGTCACCAATATCAAAAATCCGGAACAAATGTTGTAGCCCTGGTGGGCCCAAGATGTGGTATGAGTTTCAACTTGATCGATTAACCCTTCTTTTAGTTATGGGTCCTAAGTATTTTTTAGGTGAGGTAACTTCACCTGACCTGGTGACCTGACCTGATATGACCTTGAGCCAAAATTTTCAGAAAGATGTAAAATGATGAAGGAACAGCTAGACCAGTTTAGGCTGCGCGCCGCCGTTTTTGGTCACTTGAAAACCCGAGGGGGTCAAAGCCCCCCACCCGGGGAAGGTTAAGACTGTTTTGACGCTGACAAAGCCCGGTGTGAACGCCTTAGCTGCACGACAGGGAAATGGGCGCGGAGTGGCACTCACTGCAGCGACACGGACGCGGAGTGTCACTCACTGCGGCTGCACGGACGCGGAGTGTCACTCACTGCGGCTGCACGGACGCGGAGTGTCACTCACTGCAGCGACACGGACGCGGAGTATCACTCGCTACAGCGACACGGACGCGAGTGTCACCCACTGCGGCGACATGGACGCGGAGAGTCACTCACTGCGGCGACACGGACACTGTGTCACTGGAGAGATCGGTGTCGGGTCACAGGAGCTTCGTGGGAGTGTCTGAAAACAGGTAGAACTGCGATGTGGCACCTTCGACGTCCTTAAACACTGATATGACCCGTGGATTAGTCACAATGTCTTATCAAAGTTTTGGTTGAGCATGGCATGACGCTTGTATTCGAACCGAACTTTGCTGAAAGTAGTTCCGGCGTTTTTCAGGCGTGGTGCTAGGCAAGCGTTTCGCAACAATAGCATACAAAATTGTTGTAGGTTTAAAAGTGTTGTATGTGCCGAATGCAGACCTTTGCCGATTGTAGACCTTTTGATTGTTCGAGCGAGTTGGGTGTACCAGCTATGGTCCTTATACACTCATCATCACCTTTTTCTTGGAACTTAATGGCACACCAAAGTCGAGGTTAAATGGCGTCGGGGAGGGAGGGGGGTCATCTAGACTTGGATCAGGTCAAGGAGTCATTGCCTGTCTCTTCGGCCAGCCCACTAACTAACATTCTCTCTGGTTGTTTATTTACAATTCAAAGCTGTTTTGCGGATATTGTACGTTGCTGATGCTGTGGACCAAGTTCCCTACTTCAATGTCAAAGAAGAAGACTTCGAGGGCCGGGACCTTGAAAACATCAAGTTCCATGTCCTTCAAGTTCTGCTTCGTTGTCGAGCTTAGCAAGCAATGCCGACAGGACGGCGGCGGTGAGCCACAAGGCGTGAGACAACAGTCCTTAGTCGATACCGCAAAGCCTTTGGTAGGTGGTTCTGGGGTTTACCCCTCCGACGTTTGGACTCCTGCATGAGGGGCAGTATCCCATGAGCATGTCAGAGTTTGCGCTTCCGGCGGTCTAATGCATGGAGAAGAGTTGTCAGCTGGCAAAGGCGGTGAAGCCAGGCAGCCTTTCTAAACGCTGCTCTCCATACAAGCTAAAATGTTGTCCATATTGGTATGCACCAATTGCTGGAAGCTGGAGAAAAAACATGCATGAGTCTATGTCTACGTGTTACAACATCTCTGGCATCAGGTGCCCCACAGACACCTCCAATCACATTTTCTCCCTAAAGAAGGTGACAAAGGGGGAACTCTGGCCAGCACTGTGCACGCACCGGTTTCATCTAGAACGCCTCTCACCTTCCTGTGATAGGTCATGATTTATCGCATCACGAAAACCTTTTTCTTGCAGGGAAATTATTTGGGCTGCCTAATTTTAAACACTTTCAATAACTGCATGTTAAAAATAAATAAAATATAGAATGTTTGATCCTTCTAACACTACACGTAAAACTTCGTTGAACTACGTAAAACTCAAAGCTCTTAAAAATAAAAACTAAAAAAAGAAAGGATATTCTTACACTGCTCTGGTGTTCCATTGGGTTTTCAGGAACCCCAAAGATAAGAAATCCACATCCCTGATTTATTTGCGACGCCGGTAAAGAAAAGCTGATTTTGCAGTGATTATCCCAGGATTTTGAGGAGCCAAGCCTGATCCTGGTATGGGCTCGAAGTCCACATGTAACGGTATTTATAATCCGCCCCGTTTAGCTTTCTCTCCTCGCATTCACTTTCAGTAACTGTGTCCAAAACGTTATCCTGTTCCACCTCATTTCATGTTTCTGTGATATATTTTTTTAAATACTTTCCTTCCATCCCGTTCCGAATAAACCTGGAAAATTTCGTCCCACCCCATCCCATCCTGTCGCGTCCCATAACTCCAATCCCGTAGTTCCCAGACCCAGCTTTTTAGCATTCATCAATGCTGGTGCCATCGGACCCCGGCTGAAACGTTAGCGCCACTGCAGGGCTGTTGGGGGCGCACGTCAACTCGTTGTGAAGGTGACTGGACCGGGTGCCAGCACCTGACCTCAGCACTCCCATGCTTCATTCCAGGTTGAAGCCGGTGGAACCGAGCCAGTGTTTCCTGCAATTAGTCATCTAAGAAGTGAGCCACTATTACGGTTCCTCAGAGTCCATTCTTTGCAGCCCATACAGTACGACTGGAAGAGCTCTGAA